>OX411772.1:10000-1210000 GCA_948252455.1 Acleris cristana
CCTAACCTAACCTAACCTAACCTAACCTAACCTAACCTAACCTAACCTAACCTAACCTAACCTAACCTAACCTAACCTAACCTAACCTAACCTAACCTAACCTAACCTAACCTAACCTAACCTAACCTAACCTAACCTAACCTAACCTAACCTAACCTAACCTAACCTAACCTAACCTAACCTAACCTAACCTAACCTAACCTAACCTAACCTAACCTAACCTAACCTAACCTAACCTAACCTAACCTAACCTAACCTAACCTAACCTAACCTAACCTAACCTAACCTAACCTAACCTAACCTAACCTAACCTAACCTAACCTAACCTAACCTAACCTAACCTAACCTAACCTAACCTAACCTAACCTAACCTAACCTAACCTAACCTAACCTAACCTAACCTAACCTAACCTAACCTAACCTAACCTAACCTAACCTAACCTAACCTAACCTAACCTAACCTAACCTAACCTAACCTAACCTAACCTAACCTAACCTAACCTAACCTAACCTAACCTAACCTAACCTAACCTAACCTAACCTAACCTAACCTAACCTAACCTAACCTAACCTAACCTAACCTAACCTAACCTAACCTAACCTAACCTAACCTAACCTAACCTAACCTAACCTAACCTAACCTAACCTAACCTAACCTAACCTAACCTAACCTAACCTAACCTAACCTAACCTAACCTAACCTAACCTAACCTAACCTAACCTAACCTAACCTAACCTAACCTAACCTAACCTAACCTAACCTAACCTAACCTAACCTAACCTAACCTAACCTAACCTAACCTAACCTAACCTAACCTAACCTAACCTAACCTAACCTAACCTAACCTAACCTAACCTAACCTAACCTAACCTAACCTAACCTAACCTAACCTAACCTAACCTAACCTAACCTAACCTAACCTAACCTAACCTAACCTAACCTAACCTAACCTAACCTAACCTAACCTAACCTAACCTAACCTAACCTAACCTAACCTAACCTAACCTAACCTAACCTAACCTAACCTAACCTAACCTAACCTAACCTAACCTAACCTAACCTAACCTAACCTAACCTAACCTAACCTAACCTAACCTAACCTAACCTAACCTAACCTAACCTAACCTAACCTAACCTAACCTAACCTAACCTAACCTAACCTAACCTAACCTAACCTAACCTAACCTAACCTAACCTAACCTAACCTAACCTAACCTAACCTAACCTAACCTAACCTAACCTAACCTAACCTAACCTAACCTAACCTAACCTAACCTAACCTAACCTAACCTAACCTAACCTAACCTAACCTAACCTAACCTAACCTAACCTAACCTAACCTAACCTAACCTAACCTAACCTAACCTAACCTAACCTAACCTAACCTAACCTAACCTAACCTAACCTAACCTAACCTAACCTAACCTAACCTAACCTAACCTAACCTAACCTAACCTAACCTAACCTAACCTAACCTAACCTAACCTAACCTAACCTAACCTAACCTAACCTAACCTAACCTAACCTAACCTAACCTAACCTAACCTAACCTAACCTAACCTAACCTAACCTAACCTAACCTAACCTAACCTAACCTAACCTAACCTAACCTAACCTAACCTAACCTAACCTAACCTAACCTAACCTAACCTAACCTAACCTAACCTAACCTAACCTAACCTAACCTAACCTAACCTAACCTAACCTAACCTAACCTAACCTAACCTAACCTAACCTAACCTAACCTAACCTAACCTAACCTAACCTAACCTAACCTAACCTAACCTAACCTAACCTAACCTAACCTAACCTAACCTAACCTAACCTAACCTAACCTAACCTAACCTAACCTAACCTAACCTAACCTAACCTAACCTAACCTAACCTAACCTAACCTAACCTAACCTAACCTAACCTAACCTAACCTAACCTAACCTAACCTAACCTAACCTAACCTAACCTAACCTAACCTAACCTAACCTAACCTAACCTAACCTAACCTAACCTAACCTAACCTAACCTAACCTAACCTAACCTAACCTAACCTAACCTAACCTAACCTAACCTAACCTAACCTAACCTAACCTAACCTAACCTAACCTAACCTAACCTAACCTAACCTAACCTAACCTAACCTAACCTAACCTAACCTAACCTAACCTAACCTAACCTAACCTAACCTAACCTAACCTAACCTAACCTAACCTAACCTAACCTAACCTAACCTAACCTAACCTAACCTAACCTAACCTAACCTAACCTAACCTAACCTAACCTAACCTAACCTAACCTAACCTAACCTAACCTAACCTAACCTAACCTAACCTAACCTAACCTAACCTAACCTAACCTAACCTAACCTAACCTAACCTAACCTAACCTAACCTAACCTAACCTAACCTAACCTAACCTAACCTAACCTAACCTAACCTAACCTAACCTAACCTAACCTAACCTAACCTAACCTAACCTAACCTAACCTAACCTAACCTAACCTAACCTAACCTAACCTAACCTAACCTAACCTAACCTAACCTAACCTAACCTAACCTAACCTAACCTAACCTAACCTAACCTAACCTAACCTAACCTAACCTAACCTAACCTAACCTAACCTAACCTAACCTAACCTAACCTAACCTAACCTAACCTAACCTAACCTAACCTAACCTAACCTAACCTAACCTAACCTAACCTAACCTAACCTAACCTAACCTAACCTAACCTAACCTAACCTAACCTAACCTAACCTAACCTAACCTAACCTAACCTAACCTAACCTAACCTAACCTAACCTAACCTAACCTAACCTAACCTAACCTAACCTAACCTAACCTAACCTAACCTAACCTAACCTAACCTAACCTAACCTAACCTAACCTAACCTAACCTAACCTAACCTAACCTAACCTAACCTAACCTAACCTAACCTAACCTAACCTAACCTAACCTAACCTAACCTAACCTAACCTAACCTAACCTAACCTAACCTAACCTAACCTAACCTAACCTAACCTAACCTAACCTAACCTAACCTAACCTAACCTAACCTAACCTAACCTAACCTAACCTAACCTAACCTAACCTAACCTAACCTAACCTAACCTAACCTAACCTAACCTAACCTAACCTAACCTAACCTAACCTAACCTAACCTAACCTAACCTAACCTAACCTAACCTAACCTAACCTAACCTAACCTAACCTAACCTAACCTAACCTAACCTAACCTAACCTAACCTAACCTAACCTAACCTAACCTAACCTAACCTAACCTAACCTAACCTAACCTAACCTAACCTAACCTAACCTAACCTAACCTAACCTAACCTAACCTAACCTAACCTAACCTAACCTAACCTAACCTAACCTAACCTAACCTAACCTAACCTAACCTAACCTAACCTAACCTAACCTAACCTAACCTAACCTAACCTAACCTAACCTAACCTAACCTAACCTAACCTAACCTAACCTAACCTAACCTAACCTAACCTAACCTAACCTAACCTAACCTAACCTAACCTAACCTAACCTAACCTAACCTAACCTAACCTAACCTAACCTAACCTAACCTAACCTAACCTAACCTAACCTAACCTAACCTAACCTAACCTAACCTAACCTAACCTAACCTAACCTAACCTAACCTAACCTAACCTAACCTAACCTAACCTAACCTAACCTAACCTAACCTAACCTAACCTAACCTAACCTAACCTAACCTAACCTAACCTAACCTAACCTAACCTAACCTAACCTAACCTAACCTAACCTAACCTAACCTAACCTAACCTAACCTAACCTAACCTAACCTAACCTAACCTAACCTAACCTAACCTAACCTAACCTAACCTAACCTAACCTAACCTAACCTAACCTAACCTAACCTAACCTAACCTAACCTAACCTAACCTAACCTAACCTAACCTAACCTAACCTAACCTAACCTAACCTAACCTAACCTAACCTAACCTAACCTAACCTAACCTAACCTAACCTAACCTAACCTAACCTAACCTAACCTAACCTAACCTAACCTAACCTAACCTAACCTAACCTAACCTAACCTAACCTAACCTAACCTAACCTAACCTAACCTAACCTAACCTAACCTAACCTAACCTAACCTAACCTAACCTAACCTAACCTAACCTAACCTAACCTAACCTAACCTAACCTAACCTAACCTAACCTAACCTAACCTAACCTAACCTAACCTAACCTAACCTAACCTAACCTAACCTAACCTAACCTAACCTAACCTAACCTAACCTAACCTAACCTAACCTAACCTAACCTAACCTAACCTAACCTAACCTAACCTAACCTAACCTAACCTAACCTAACCTAACCTAACCTAACCTAACCTAACCTAACCTAACCTAACCTAACCTAACCTAACCTAACCTAACCTAACCTAACCTAACCTAACCTAACCTAACCTAACCTAACCTAACCTAACCTAACCTAACCTAACCTAACCTAACCTAACCTAACCTAACCTAACCTAACCTAACCTAACCTAACCTAACCTAACCTAACCTAACCTAACCTAACCTAACCTAACCTAACCTAACCTAACCTAACCTAACCTAACCTAACCTAACCTAACCTAACCTAACCTAACCTAACCTAACCTAACCTAACCTAACCTAACCTAACCTAACCTAACCTAACCTAACCTAACCTAACCTAACCTAACCTAACCTAACCTAACCTAACCTAACCTAACCTAACCTAACCTAACCTAACCTAACCTAACCTAACCTAACCTAACCTAACCTAACCTAACCTAACCTAACCTAACCTAACCTAACCTAACCTAACCTAACCTAACCTAACCTAACCTAACCTAACCTAACCTAACCTAACCTAACCTAACCTAACCTAACCTAACCTAACCTAACCTAACCTAACCTAACCTAACCTAACCTAACCTAACCTAACCTAACCTAACCTAACCTAACCTAACCTAACCTAACCTAACCTAACCTAACCTAACCTAACCTAACCTAACCTAACCTAACCTAACCTAACCTAACCTAACCTAACCTAACCTAACCTAACCTAACCTAACCTAACCTAACCTAACCTAACCTAACCTAACCTAACCTAACCTAACCTAACCTAACCTAACCTAACCTAACCTAACCTAACCTAACCTAACCTAACCTAACCTAACCTAACCTAACCTAACCTAACCTAACCTAACCTAACCTAACCTAACCTAACCTAACCTAACCTAACCTAACCTAACCTAACCTAACCTAACCTAACCTAACCTAACCTAACCTAACCTAACCTAACCTAACCTAACCTAACCTAACCTAACCTAACCTAACCTAACCTAACCTAACCTAACCTAACCTAACCTAACCTAACCTAACCTAACCTAACCTAACCTAACCTAACCTAACCTAACCTAACCTAACCTAACCTAACCTAACCTAACCTAACCTAACCTAACCTAACCTAACCTAACCTAACCTAACCTAACCTAACCTAACCTAACCTAACCTAACCTAACCTAACCTAACCTAACCTAACCTAACCTAACCTAACCTAACCTAACCTAACCTAACCTAACCTAACCTAACCTAACCTAACCTAACCTAACCTAACCTAACCTAACCTAACCTAACCTAACCTAACCTAACCTAACCTAACCTAACCTAACCTAACCTAACCTAACCTAACCTAACCTAACCTAACCTAACCTAACCTAACCTAACCTAACCTAACCTAACCTAACCTAACCTAACCTAACCTAACCTAACCTAACCTAACCTAACCTAACCTAACCTAACCTAACCTAACCTAACCTAACCTAACCTAACCTAACCTAACCTAACCTAACCTAACCTAACCTAACCTAACCTAACCTAACCTAACCTAACCTAACCTAACCTAACCTAACCTAACCTAACCTAACCTAACCTAACCTAACCTAACCTAACCTAACCTAACCTAACCTAACCTAACCTAACCTAACCTAACCTAACCTAACCTAACCTAACCTAACCTAACCTAACCTAACCTAACCTAACCTAACCTAACCTAACCTAACCTAACCTAACCTAACCTAACCTAACCTAACCTAACCTAACCTAACCTAACCTAACCTAACCTAACCTAACCTAACCTAACCTAACCTAACCTAACCTAACCTAACCTAACCTAACCTAACCTAACCTAACCTAACCTAACCTAACCTAACCTAACCTAACCTAACCTAACCTAACCTAACCTAACCTAACCTAACCTAACCTAACCTAACCTAACCTAACCTAACCTAACCTAACCTAACCTAACCTAACCTAACCTAACCTAACCTAACCTAACCTAACCTAACCTAACCTAACCTAACCTAACCTAACCTAACCTAACCTAACCTAACCTAACCTAACCTAACCTAACCTAACCTAACCTAACCTAACCTAACCTAACCTAACCTAACCTAACCTAACCTAACCTAACCTAACCTAACCTAACCTAACCTAACCTAACCTAACCTAACCTAACCTAACCTAACCTAACCTAACCTAACCTAACCTAACCTAACCTAACCTAACCTAACCTAACCTAACCTAACCTAACCTAACCTAACCTAACCTAACCTAACCTAACCTAACCTAACCTAACCTAACCTAACCTAACCTAACCTAACCTAACCTAACCTAACCTAACCTAACCTAACCTAACCTAACCTAACCTAACCTAACCTAACCTAACCTAACCTAACCTAACCTAACCTAACCTAACCTAACCTAACCTAACCTAACCTAACCTAACCTAACCTAACCTAACCTAACCTAACCTAACCTAACCTAACCTAACCTAACCTAACCTAACCTAACCTAACCTAACCTAACCTAACCTAACCTAACCTAACCTAACCTAACCTAACCTAACCTAACCTAACCTAACCTAACCTAACCTAACCTAACCTAACCTAACCTAACCTAACCTAACCTAACCTAACCTAACCTAACCTAACCTAACCTAACCTAACCTAACCTAACCTAACCTAACCTAACCTAACCTAACCTAACCTAACCTAACCTAACCTAACCTAACCTAACCTAACCTAACCTAACCTAACCTAACCTAACCTAACCTAACCTAACCTAACCTAACCTAACCTAACCTAACCTAACCTAACCTAACCTAACCTAACCTAACCTAACCTAACCTAACCTAACCTAACCTAACCTAACCTAACCTAACCTAACCTAACCTAACCTAACCTAACCTAACCTAACCTAACCTAACCTAACCTAACCTAACCTAACCTAACCTAACCTAACCTTTTTTTTTTTTTTTTTTTTTTTTTTTTCGGAGTGGAAATGCGTTACGCATCATCCCCCGGCCTAGGGTTGGCCATGCTATAGGGGGGGTATGACGGACTCTCTCCTCCCCCTACTCTCGCACGAGAGTAGAGGGAGCAGCCTACCGTCTAAAACCACTCCGGCGTTTACCTCCGCTGCTGTTTTCGGGGGCACAATGGGCTGCCTAGGATGCAACCATTGGGCGCCCCCCAGCCTTCCCAGCCTAATGCCGGGGTACCTCCGCCAAAGGAGGGAGAGGTCGGTAACCGCTGCGACCCCTCCCCCAGACGTGTGTAGGACCGTGCAATGTGGGCCCCTAACCCACTGGTCCTACAAGGGGTTCAGGCTAGCAGCGAACTGCAATCGCCTTCGCCCTCTTCGTCTGCGCCGGAGCGGGTGCGCGTCGACATCGTCTTCACGTTCCCGCTCCGCCACCTCCTTCTGCGAGATGACACTCTCACAGAAGGAGGATACCGCCTTCCACGATCTGTCACTGCCCAGCATGGCCGAGACCACGCTGTGCAGCGAGAGATCGGAGACACCGATTTCCGCGGCCATAGCGCGGCGCTCCGGACCCCAGCGTGCGCACACCTCGAGGGTGTGCCGGGCCGTGTCGTCCGGATCGCCGCACTCGTGGCAAATCGGACTCGGCTCCCTCTTTATGTTGTGCAGGTAGTGGCCGAAGCACCCATGTCCGGTCAATACCTGCACAAGCCGGTACGTAAGCGCACCATGCTCCCTCTCGATCCAGTGGTCAAGTGACGGGAGGAGTGCCCCTATAGTGTAAGTTCCATAGGGGGAGTCCTCCAGGTCACTTTTCCACCGGTCCCTCATCCTTTTTTCGGCCATTCGCCGAGTCCTGTCAATGACCTCCGAGTCTGGGCGCTCTCCTCTGGCCCTTAACTCTGCTCTCTGTTGGTATGTCTCAGCCTGCACCTGAGCATCCAGCTCCCACGGCGGGGTGCAGGCCAAGACACACGCCGCAGCATGCGCCACTGTGAGATAGGCCCTCACGATGCGGAGGGCCACCACCCTCTGGGGCCTCCGAAGGAGGGCTACATTTTTGGACGACATTTTGTCGGCCCAGACTGGGGCCCCATACAGCGCCATGCTGCGAATAACACCAGCAAATAAGCGTCGGCATGACGCTCTTGGTCCCCCTACGTTCGGTAGCAATCGGCTAAGGGCCGATGCGGCACCCACCACCCGGGGAGCAAGTTGTCGAAAATGCTCCCCAAAATCCCATTTGCGGTCCAAAATAAGGCCAAGGTATTTTATATTGGCCCTGACTGGAACTGCTTCACCCGCAATCGAGATAGTTGTTTCGCTGCGCGGACGCCATCCCCTGCCACCAAAGATGATAGCCTCGGTCTTTGGGAGAGAAACCTTCAATCCGAGCATTCTAATGCGACTGACTACGAGGTCAGCCGCCACTGCTGCTCTCCTGAGCGCTTCGTCCAGGTCCTTCCCCCGCACCGCCACCATGGTGTCATCGGCGTAACAGATGGTGGCCATGCTGGGAAGCTGAATCCCTCGGATCGCCCAGTCAAATCCGATATTCCACAACAGGGGTCCAAGCACGGACCCCTGAGGAACACCACATGTCATTGGCTGGGTGACCCACCGACCTCCACATTCGTAGAGCACTACCCTGTTGGTAAGGTAGTGCTCCACGATTCTCCGCAGATATAGTGGCACCCTATGGTAGCGGAGGGCCTCCTTTATCACCGAGAAGGGGAGGGTGCCAAATGCGTTGGCGATATCAAGTGACACTGCTACCACCCCCTCCCCTCTCTCCTCCGCATGCTCGCAAAAGTTCCGGAGGGACCATAGAGCGTCAGTGGTTGATCGTCCCTCCCGGAATCCAAACTGTCGGTCTGTGACGTTAGGCCCCACGTCCTCCAGATGTTTAGTGATGCGACAGGACAAGATGCGCTCGAGCATCTTGCCTGTCTCATCGAGGAGGACAATGGGGCGGTGACCGGCTGGGGTATCAATAGGGCGATTCTCCTTTCTCAAAAGTACCAAGCGCCCTTCCTTCCAGCACCTCGGAAACCGACCCTCCTTGATGCAGTCGTCAAAGAGGGTTCTCAGGCGGTCTCCGAGGTGTTTCATCACTATTGGAAGGACCTTTCCTGGGACTCCATCAGGTCCCGGTGCCTTCCTGCAGGACCGGAGGCGGTCGACGACTCGTTCCATTTCGTCATCGGATATCAGGGGAACGGCGACTTGGTCCTCAGACTCCCGCAAAGGGCCCACCATCAATGGCGGGAGGAAGCTTGGCACCAACGGGAACAGACCCTCGACTATCCTTGTAAGGATCTCTGGCTCCAGGGAATCCGAAGGGGGGGCGTGTTTGAGCTTATTACGCACCAAGCGGTACGGTCGCCCCCACGGATCCCTGTCAAGCGTCGCCAGGAACTCTTCCCGAGCCTCGTCCTTTCTTTTGGCGATAGCGAGACCTAGGGCCTCCTTCGCCTGTCTGAGTTCCCTGTAAAGGAGCTCCTCTTCTTCGGGTAGATGTCGCCTTCGCCTGCAGCGGGTGTAGGCTCGGCGGGCGGCATTGCTGGTGATTCGGAGGGCCGCTATCTCTTCCGACCACCAGTACACCTGCCTTTTGGCAGGCAGCCTGCGCACACGGGGCATAGCCGCATCGCACACTAACGTCAGTGTATTGCGAAATAGTGCTGCCCGCTCCTCTACTCCTAGGGTGATCGGTGGGGGAGCACACCACGCCTCCACCATGGCGGCCTCGTCTGCCATTCCGCGGTCCAGACGAGAGACTGCCCACCTTGGGAGCTGTTCTCCTCGTGCACCTCCTCTTTGTCCTCTCAGATCGGGTGGCAGGGGGGGCACTGATGAGGCACTAACCCTCATCCGAATATATAAATGATCGGAGAGGGTCTCGACGTCCTCCAGGACGCGCCAACCATTAATGCGTGCTGCAATGGCAGGGGTCGCGAACGAAACGTCCACTATGGACCCTCCCTGACGTCGCACGCACGTGTTGGCAGCGCCCCGGTTGAGCACCTCCAGCCCTAATGCCGCCACCCAGTTCTCAAGGACTACCCCTCTTGGGTCAGTGATGGAGGAACCCCACGCCGTGCTCTTGGCGTTGAAGTCCCCCATCACCACCACCTGCGCCGGTGTCGCCCTCCCGACGACCCTTCCCAGTCCTTCCAGGAACCGCTCGAATTCACGCAACGGCCGGTTAGGGGAGAAATACACTGCCACGAGGACAGCGTCTCCCCATTTGGCCGCCACGAAGCCCGGGCCCCGCTCAGTTCCTGATAGGGGAGGGAAGTCGCCAATAGTCGGCACCACTATAGCTACCCCTCCATCCGCAGCCCCAACCCAATTAGGTTGCGGAGGGATAAGGTATGGCTCTGCCACAACCGCTACGCTAATTCCCCACTCCGCCATGGCCTGCATAAGCAGGTCTTGAGCACGGGCGGAGTGGTTTACGTTGCTTTGCAGGATATCCAAATGCCTTGGGTGTGCTGGCATTTAGATATCCATTGTTTCTCCGTCAGATGCCGGCTGTGCGGCAGGTCTGTTTGAGGAGGCTTCATGGGTGTTGATTGAAGCCTCCTTCCCTCTGCTTGATGGGGGAGAACAAAACTTTCCCCCCATATAATGCTTCGCCGGGCGCTTTGCCTGGTGGCACACGGCACAAAAGGGTGGGGCCTTGCATTCAGCCCTTCTGTGGTCCGTCCCACTGCACCGGAGGCAAAGATTTGATCTGTCGACCTGAGATGGGCAGAGCGCTGCAGTATGCCCAGTGCCCAGGCACTTAAAGCACCGCATTGGGCCCTGTTGCAATATCTTAACCCGGGCGGATGACCACCCGACCAGTAGTCTTCCATGCGCAGCAAAAGCGTCAGCTGCAGAGGCCGGGCAGCGGACCCGTACCGACCCAGTGCCATCGCGGAGAGGCCGAATAGCCCCCACTGTAACCTGCTCCGGAGGGCAACCCGCTTTGGCCACCAGCGCAGTTTTTACTTCCTCCGGTATCACGGTCTCATCAAGACCGGAGACATGAAGATCTGCCATCTTGACGGGCTGGTACACCCTGGCGACCTCACCCACCAGCCCGTCAATCCTTCGGCAAAGATCGGTTGCCTTGTCGTGATTTGAACCTGGGATCTCAATAATGCGGGCTCCCGCCATCGTTTTGCGAACCCTGACATGCTCAAGGCCCACATCCGCCAAGTTAAATGACTTGATCGCCTTTGCCATAACGGAAGCATACGATGCTTCCACTCCTGGCTTTAAGGCGACCACAACAGCGGAAGTGGCTGCTCGTTTTCTCCTCTTCCGTTTCCTTCTTGACTTTCGCTCTGGCGCGGGTTTGACAGCTTTACCTGCCGGCGGGGAGGCAGGCTTTCTTGTCTTCGCCTTCTTCTTCTTTTTCTTCACCACTTCCGTAAAGGATTCCTCGTTTGGAGGTGGTGTTATTTGGGCCGAGGCAGTGGGCTCCTGCACTACTGGATTCGGAGTTTTCGGGGCCTTCGGGGTCTTTGGGGCTTTCGGAGCCGCCGCAGGTTTGGCTGCCAGGGTGTTAGTCGCGGAGGCTTTGGGGGCAGGGGCCACTTTCTTTTTGGTGGCCTTGGGCTTTTGCGTCCTCCCGTCCCCCAAGCGCGCTCTAGCAGGCTCGGGCTGAGCTGTTTCCCTCACAGTAGGTGCCAGTGGAGTTGACGTCGTTGCTCTCTTGCGGTCGGCCGCAAGCGGTGGGCGGATGATCGGTTCGACGGGAAGTAGCCTCTTCATCTCCTCCAGGCGGACATTAACCATCTCCCCAATTGAGATAAAAAGATCCCTCTTGAGGTCCTCCCGCAACTCTTGTAGGGCATCAGCCAGGGCTGCTGGTAGCTGGGAGTTGGCGGAACTCGCTGGGGGATCCTTATTTCGCTCGGAGAAAGCTGTTCTCAGGGCCTTCACTTCCGTTTGGGCGTGCGCGAGCTGCTCTTTCATCCGCCTGTTGTCAGCTTTAAGAGCACGCAGCTCTTCATCCTCACTTCTACCATGGAGGCAATCGGCAGCGGATAAGATATCCCTGCATGCCTGGTTCATTTTGCCCCAGATGCCGCCCTTCAGGTTCCCGCATTTCTTCGCCTCGTCCATTACAGCATACGCTGACTTACGGACGATGTCGACGTAGTCGTCCTCCGTTCGGAAAACAGGGCTGCGGTCTCTTGGTGTTGAGAGGCCGGAGCCACCATTGGAGGTTGGGAGGCTACCACCTATCTTTCTTGCCTCTTTTTTTTTGTTCCGTCGTTCGGGCATGTCATCAGGCGACAGCAGGTAGCTTATGGCCGCATCTGCCTCCGCCCGATAGGTGCCCAGTTCCTGGGACTTGTACATGGCCCTTGTGTCACTAGAGCCCGTATAGCGCCCTTTGGCACTCGAAATCTTGCCCCGTCGTGCGGTATTTAACTTAATCTTGACAGCAGGTCCGGTTAATACTTCGTCATCTCCATGACGTCTCTTATCAGCCTTCGAGGCAATGTTAACTGCTGGAAGCGATGAGTCAGTGACATCACCTTCCTCCAGCGTCATCGCCTCCATCAGTTCACTTTCCTTCAGGCGCGCCATTTCGTGCAGCCTATCAATCTCTTCAGCGGTATCGGTGTCAATTGTGCGTTTGCTATAGTCGTGTTGACGGAGGTCAGCACCGGAGTGCTGACCTACGAGGCGGAATTTGCCCCCCCCAGAGTACGAGGGGCTGCCCGCGTCCGAAGACGCGGGGAGGGATTCTCCCTTGCGGGTACCCTCCTGGGGTAATACATTTTGAATTCCTGCCATGCGTGCTATTTCAGGCCTAGCACTGGCCGTTTGCGGTCTACCTACCACATTCTCCCTGCAGACGCCGCGCACCTACCATCTACAAGGGGCGCACTTTTAGGGAGTATTTGGTTCCCAAGGCCCGCGCTGATCCTATGAGTGGTTATCCCGCCACTGGTTCGGTGGAAGTGGGTAAGGATGGGTGCTGGGAAGGAAAGGGAAGGATATCAGGGAATGGGATGGGAAGGTGGGAAAAGGAGGGGAAGGTGCCGCTCTTAGTCTGATCCCTCACCCCAAGCCTTTCCGGTATGGGTAGCCCTGTCCGGTATAGCCTCGGGGATCACTGAGACACGCAAGCCCCCCCACCACGGCAAGGTGGCAGCACTTCGGGGGGGAACCTAACCTAACCTAACCTAACCTAACCTAACCTAACCTAACCTAACCTAACCTAACCTAACCTAACCTAACCTAACCTAACCTAACCTAACCTAACCTAACCTAACCTAACCTAACCTAACCTAACCTAACCTAACCTAACCTAACCTAACCTAACCTAACCTAACCTAACCTAACCTAACCTAACCTAACCTAACCTAACCTAACCTAACCTAACCTAACCTAACCTAACCTAACCTAACCTAACCTAACCTAACCTAACCTAACCTAACCTAACCTAACCTAACCTAACCTAACCTAACCTAACCTAACCTAACCTAACCTAACCTAACCTAACCTAACCTAACCTAACCTAACCTAACCTAACCTAACCTAACCTAACCTAACCTAACCTAACCTAACCTAACCTAACCTAACCTAACCTAACCTAACCTAACCTAACCTAACCTAACCTAACCTAACCTAACCTAACCTAACCTAACCTAACCTAACCTAACCTAACCTAACCTAACCTAACCTAACCTAACCTAACCTAACCTAACCTAACCTAACCTAACCTAACCTAACCTAACCTAACCTAACCTAACCTAACCTAACCTAACCTAACCTAACCTAACCTAACCTAACCTAACCTAACCTAACCTAACCTAACCTAACCTAACCTAACCTAACCTAACCTAACCTAACCTAACCTAACCTAACCTAACCTAACCTAACCTAACCTAACCTAACCTAACCTAACCTAACCTAACCTAACCTAACCTAACCTAACCTAACCTAACCTAACCTAACCTAACCTAACCTAACCTAACCTAACCTAACCTAACCTAACCTAACCTAACCTAACCTAACCTAACCTAACCTAACCTAACCTAACCTAACCTAACCTAACCTTTTTTTTTTTTTTTTTTTTTTTTTTTTTTTTTTTTTTTTTTTTTTTTTTTTTTTTTTTGACGGAGTGGAAATGCAATTTACGCATCCTCCCAGCCTGGGGATGGCTGTGCAATGGGAGGTATGACGGACTCTCAAAAGAACTACCGTCTAAAACCACTCCGGCGTTTAACCTCCCTGGCCAGTAGTGAGGCGCCGCGGAACCGCTAAAAAGCATTCTCCACTGACGCGCCTCCCGGCCTGCTCCGAAGAGCCCTCCCTTCTCCGCCAAAGGAGGAGACGGCTGTGAACAGCCCGCGACCGTCTCCCCAGACCGGTAAAGCCGTGCAATGTGGGCCCCCAACCCACTGGCTCTACAAAAAGTTCGGGCGAGCAGCGAACCGAAGTCCGCTGAGTTCGCCTTCCCTTCAACGGTCTGCCTGTGGTGGATGGTGCTTTCCGGATACCCAACCGCATTGGGTTGGTCCCATACCCTTCAAACACACCCCACCACAGCTGTCCCACCAATAACTACAGTGCCCCCCGGTATTCCAGAAGACACGTAGAAGGACACCAACCGCAAATGTGACGGAAGGAAGCTGTCCAGGGCGGAAACGGCGTCGAAGGCACACGCAACCGCCCCTTTCAACAACCTCAGTCACTGCCCCCTCCAGGCGACTGGTTAAGCTTTCCGGGAACAGAAACGGCCTCGTAGGCACACGCAACTGACCCTTCAAACTACCCCAGTCACCAATCCTCAAAAGGCAACAGATGGAAGCTGTCCAGGGCGGAAACGGCCTCGTAGGCACACGCAACCGCCCCTTCAAACGACCTCTGTCGCCGCCCACAACTGGTGGACGAAGCAGCTTCTCCGAAGAAAAGCCGCTCGTCACCATCCCTCCCCAGGTGACAGAAGGAAACTTTCCGGGGCGGAAGTGGTCTCCACACAACCGCAACCCTTCAAGAAACCCCTGTCACCACCCCCGTGCCGGATATTCGCCATGGACTGAAAGAATTCCCCATAAGGAGAAAGTCTCAGCCGATGCCCAGGGTGCACCAGCCCAGATGCTGCGTTCTCTCCGGATCGAGATCAAGAGAGACTGCAGCACCCAGGCCAACGTGGAGGAATCCGGCCCGCACCCCAACCTAACCTAACCTAACCTAACCTAACCTAACCTAACCTAACCTAACCTAACCTAACCTAACCTAACCTAACCTAACCTAACCTAACCTAACCTAACCTAACCTAACCTAACCTAACCTAACCTTTTTTTTTTTTTTTTTTTTTTTTTTTTAACGAGGGGAAATGCGTTACGCATACCACCACACTTGTGTAGTGTGGTGGTTATGTGGGACTCTCCTCCCACCTCCTTCCCCTAGTGGGTAGAGGGCAGGAGTCCTACCCACTAAAACCACCTCGACGTTCCCTCTTTGGCCTTTTGTGTTTTGTGGCTGCAATGGGGTCCCATGGGAGTCTACCAAAACTGCAGCCACGGCCTCCTCGGTCAGATGGTTGGACCAAGGTATTCGTCCTGAAGAGGAGGGAGGAGCCGTGAGCCTGTGGCTGCTCCCTCAGCGGCTGGCGGGGTGATGGCCCCACTAGGAAGGGACAATGCTGGCAAACTGCCGCCTTCTCCCTCCTCTTCTTTTACGCCTGATGGCGTCCGCGGACTCGTCTTCCTCGCGAGCCCGCTCTGCTGCCTCCTTTCGTGAGATGACCTCCTCACAAAAGGTGGCAACGGCATCCCATGATCTGTCACTACCCAGCATAGCTGATACTACGCTGGGCAGGGAGAGATCATTCCCTATTCGTCTTGTCAAGTCGAGGCGTTCCGTTTGCCATGCGAAACATGTTTCCATGGTGTGCTGCGCCGTGTCCTCCAGCGCACCACACTCATGGCAGATTGGAGACGTCTCCCGTCTTGCAATCTTGTGCAGATACTGCCCGAAACATCCGTGCCCAGACAGCACCTGCACAAGACGGTATGTGAGTAGCCCGTGGCGCCTCTCTTTCCACTCCTGGAGAACTGGCCGGAGAGCCTCAATGGTGCGGACTCCGTAAACGGGGTCCATGAGGCTGTTCGACCAGCTCTCCATCATCCGCTCTTGGGCACTGCGCTGCGCCCTCTCCACGTCTTCAGAGCCAGGGCCTTCCCCTCTTGCTCTGCTCTCCGTACGAGCATGGTAGGTGTCGGCTCGCACTGCAGCCTCTAGCTCCCATGGGGGAGTGCCGGCCAGTGCACAAGCAGCCGCAAAGGAGACCGTACGGTACCCCCTGATCATCCTCAGTGCCATGACCCTCTGCGGTTTTCGCAAGAGGGTTTTGTTTCGAGTACTGAGAGAGGCCGACCAAATGGGGGCACCGTACAGAGCCATGCTTTTTATGACCTCCGCGTATAGGCGCCGACACGGAGCCTGAGGTCCTCCCACATTCGGAAGCAGCTTTCCAAGGGCTGAGGCAGTGCCAACAATACGTGGGGCGAGACATCGGAAGTGCTCCTCAAATTTCCAATCTGGGTCAAGGATAAGGCCCAAGTATTTGATATGGGCCTTTAGCCGGACCCTCTCTCCGTCTACTTGGATGCTAAGACCTGCGGTAACCCGCCATCTTGGCCCACGGAAGACGATAGCTTCAGTCTTGGAGAGGGCCACCTCCAGTCCCAGCATCCGGATGCGATCAACCACAAGGGTAGCGCCCACTGTAGCTAACCGCATCGCCTCTTCCCGGCTGTTGCCTCGGACGGCCACCATCGTGTCATCCGCGTAGCAGAAAACCGCCATCCGAGGCAAGAGCTGTCCTCTGATGGCCCAATCATAGCCCAGGTTCCAAAGCAAGGGTCCCAGCACGGACCCCTGAGGAACGCCACAGGACATACGCTGGGCCATCCGCTCTCCATCTCTACTTTGATAGAGCACTACCCGGTCAGACAGGTAGTGCCCTATCACCTTCCTCAGGTACATAGGCACCTGGTGGAACTTGAGTGCCTCTTCAATTACTTCAAAGGGGAGCGAGCCGAAAGCGTTGGCTATATCTAAAGATACAGCTACTACTCCTTCTCCCCTTTCCTTAGCCTCCTCGGAGAAGCTTTTTAGTGCACCTAAAGCATCTAGTGTGGACAGCCCTGCCCTGAACCCAAACTGTCTCTCGGAAATTTCCGGGCCATCTCTGGCTAAGTGCCTATTGATTCGTATTGCTACTATCCTCTCAAAAACCTTGCCGACCTCGTCCAAGAGAACGAGTGGTCGGTATCCGGAAGGAGAATCAGGTGGGCGACCCTCCTTTCTCAGTAGGCACAAACGCCCCTCCTTCCAACACCTGGGAACCTGTCCTGTCTCTAGGCAGTCATCAAACAGCTGCCGGAGACGACACCCTAGATGCTTTAGCGCCAGAAAAAGCACTTTTCCTGGTACTCCATCCGGCCCAGGAGCTTTACGCGACGATTTTAGACGGGCCACCGCTTCCATCATCTCGTCGTCCGTGATTAGCGGGATGTTATTGTTACCCTCGTTTTCTTCTGGCCCTGTCATCCTTGGAGGAATGAAGGCTTCCCGCTGAGGGAATAGGCCCGTTACGACCGCTGAGAGAAGGGTGGGCTCAAAGGTATCCGTGGGGGGCGCGTGTTGTAATTTTCTGCGTACAACACGGTACGGGCGTCCCCACGGGTCTCTATTGAGCGTCTCTAGGAACTCCTCATTGGCGGAGTCTTTAGCCTTTGCAATGGCAGTCTGCAGTGCGACTTTGGCTTCCCGGAGAGCTCGGCGGTAAGATTCCTCCTCCTCAGCTGTGTGTGACCTGCGTCGGCGGCATCGCGTGAATGCCCGGCGAGCGGCATTACTGGTGATGCGGAGAGCCTGAATCTCCTGCGACCACCAATAGACTTGCTTCCTCGCCGGTATTCGTCTAGCCCGGGGCATAGCAGCGTCACAGACTTCTGTGAGAGCAGCTCGAAAGCGGACAGCTCGCTCCTCCACGTTGGCCATTTCTGCTGTATCTGGCCCCCAGGCCTGCACTATGGCTGCCTCCTCCGCCATTTCCCGATCCAAACGGGAGAGTGTCCATCTGGGGAACGATTGCCTTCCAGGCCGGTGAGGCGCATCCATCGTCGAGGAACCGGATACCCGAAAGCGGATGTATAAATGGTCCGACAGCGTCTCCACCTCTTCTAGGACGCGCCATCCCCCAGAGCGTGCAGCGACAGCAGGGGTCGCAAACGTCAAGTCTACGATGGACCCCCCTGCTGTCGAACACAGGTGTTGGTGTTGCGCTGGTTGAGGAGGACCAGGCCTATTGCCGCAGCCCAGTCTCTCAGCAATGCACCTCTCGCATCCGTGATGGGAGAACCCCACGCCGTACACTTCGCGTTGAAATCTCCCATCACGATGACTTGGGCAGGAGCCGCTCTGCCTATCACCATCTCCAGCATGTTGAGGTACCTTTCAAATTCATCTAGTCTTCGGTTGGGGGAAAAGTAGACTCCGATGAGCACTATTTCACCCCAAGTGGCTGCCACGTATCCCGGTCCCTTTTCCTTGGTAGAGAAGGAGGGGAAGTGGGTAGCTGCGGGTACCACGATGGCAACCAAGCCCTCAGTATCCCCAGCCCAGTGTAGTTGGGATGGTACATAATAGGGCTCTGCTATGACAACGACATCTAAACTCCACTCCGCCATAGTTTGCATTAATAGATCTTGTGCGCGGGCGGAGTGGTTGGTATTCGTCTGGAGAAGGTCGAAATGTCGGTGTGCTGGCATTAAGAAACCGAATTTTCGACCTCCAAAGGCAACTGGATATTTGCCTCTACTTGTGGTGTGACTTGGGTCCTATGTGTCACTGTCGTCTTTCCCTTGACCTGTGGCGGGACGCATTTAGAGCTGCCCATCACATGGCCTGCCCGTCTCTTGGCTTGTGCGCATATTGCGCAACGCGGGTCCGCCGTGCAGGAGGCGGATTTGTGACCCTCTATGCCACACCTAAAACATAGGGCTTCCCTACTTTCGCTCGAAGGGCACGTTGGTTTGGTATGGCCCAGTCCCATGCATCTGAAACACCTTAAGGGGCGGGGTTCCATTGCCGAAACTCGAGCCGCCGACCACCCGACTAGCAGTCGCCCCGCTTGACTCAGAGCTTTTGCCGCTGCCGCCGGACACTCAACTATCACTGAGCCTCCATAGGGCCCCATGCTTATAGCACCGACCTTTATCTCGTCTTCACGGCACCTTCCGGCCGCTGACGCGGCAGCAGTGATGTCCTCCTTCTCTATTGATTCATCCAAGCCGGTCACCCTCACTGACGCCTTTTTGATGGGCCTGCTGATTGAGGCCACATCTCCGAGTACTTCTTGGAGTTTCGTTGCTAATGAGTTGGCATTAGATCCACTATCAGCACCAGGGACGATAATTATCCGGGCACCACTCATCGTATTCCGGACTTTGAGGTTTTGGTTTAGGCCAACGTCGTCCAGTTTAAAGGCTTGTTTGGCCTTTTTTAGGGCGTCTTTGTAGGTTACTCCTCTCTGCTCCGCTTCCGGTTGCAGAGTAACCACTACCGCAGTGGTTTTTGGGGTACCTATCTTATGAGTCCTCTTTTTTCGTTTCTTGGGCGCCGCAGCTGTAGGTGGTGTCGGGTGCCTTCTTCGTCCCGGAGCAGGCGCACTGGCGCCAGTTGTCGGGTTGGACTTTTTGCCCTTTCCTTTTCCTTTCCTTTTACCGCCTTTCCCCACTTCAATAAACTCTGAATCCGCTTCGGCACGGGAGGTGCTAGGCTGCGGGTGGGAGATAGGATCGCCGGTAGAGGCAGCAGCCGCAGGTTGGCGGCGTGATGTGGCTTTTGGTTTCTGCTTGGGGATATTGGCCTGATGGTGCGGCGTAGCCACCGGTTTCGTCTTTGGGGCTGAGCCCATCGTTGTGGTAGTTGATGCAACCCTCGTTTTATCCGCCGCCATCGGTGGTGTCAGCACTGGCGCAGGAGGGAGTCGGGACTCAATGTCTCCAAGGCGAGCATTAATCATCCCGCCAAGGGACACGAGGAGGTCTCGCCTTACATCCTCCATTATACTCGCGATTCCGGCCTGGATGTCAGGCTGTTGTTCAACAAGGCCTGCATTCCGCTCCGAAAAGGCAGTGCGGAGGGACTTCACTTCAGATCTGAGGAGCTCCATCTCGCGTTTGAGACGCGCGTTGTCTGCCCTCAATTTTCGTGTCTCCTCGTCTGTAGACAGAGTCCCCAGGTCTTCAACTGCTTGGGAGATGGCCAGAACTCCAAGATTTATTTGCTTACGAACTGTTCCTTTAAGGTTTTTGGACGCACGGGAAGCCTCGCGGATGTCATGAACTCCAACAAGAGCTTTGCGTACCAGGTCGTCTCTTGTTTGATACTCCGGTGTTGAGAGGGATGTTTCGAGTTCCATTTCATTGGCTCGGGGAATAGCAGCTTCCGGCCGAGTTTTACCGAGAAGCGCTTCACTTTCTAAAGCCACCTTTTCCGATCTGTATAGGGCCACTTTTGCTTGTTCCAGGCCAGTTGAATGGGCATGGCCTCCACGAACTCTTCGTGACGTAATAATTTTTGGAAGGGGAGAACTTCTCATCTCGTTATTCTCCTCTTCTGAGTCGCCAGGGTGTCGTCTTTTTTCTCCTGCGAGATGAACAGACAAGAGGGAGGCGTCCGAAATATTTACCGCCTCTTCATTTATCTCCGCCATCCATTCCAGGTCTTTCTCTCTTACCATCGCCTCGTGGTCGATGGAAAGGTCATCTTCCAGGTTTTTCTTTTCCACCACCGGCACTCGAACCCTAGGGCTCGCCGACCGTGGCCTAAGCGCCATCCGCTGCAATCGGACGATCGGGATTCGCGCCCTCGCCCTGTTAACTCCGGTTTGGCCCTGAGAAGGGCCGTTTTCAGCTTGGCCCTGAGAAGGGCCGTTTTCAGCTTGGCCCTGAGAAGGGCCGTTTTCAGGTTGGCCCTGAGAAGGGCCGTTTTCAGGTTGGCCCTGAGAAGGGCCGTTAGGAAGGGTTTTCAAAATATACATTTCTGTTCCCACGAAAATAGGCCGATTTAATAAGTCCGCCCCCGAGTGACGCCCATCCCAGGGGTAAAGCTAATACTGTAAAGGTCGCTACGTATTTACAGGTTTTAACGACTTCGCTGTCGGGTTTTATAGAGTTTCCTTCTCGCGGGCCGGCCAATTAAGGCAAGCCCTCCGTTCTGGTGTCTCTTAACTACCCCATAACGCCGCTAGATGGGGATTGTTGAAAAGAGACGCCAGAGTACGGGGTAATAGAGGAGTCGACGTGCCTCCCCTATATTTTGGGCGGTAAGTGCTCGACGGCATTATAAGTGCACGCCGAGCCCGCCCCCTAACCTAACATAAACCTACCCATTTCCCCCCCAGTGTGGCGGTGACGAAGCAACTTCTCAAAGAGAAGCCACTGGTCACCTCCCCCTCACCCCCCCTGCCGGATATTCGCCATGGACTGAGAGAATCCCCTAAAAGGAGAAAGTCTCAGCCGATGCCCAGGGTGCACCAGCCCAGATGCTGCGTTCTCTCCGGATCGAGATCAAGAGAGACTGCAACACCCAGGCCAACGTGGAGGAATCCGGCCCGCACCCCAACCTAACCTAACCTAACCTAACCTTTTTTTTTTTTTTTTTTTTTTTTTTTTTTTTTTTTTTTTTTTTTTTTTTTTTTTTTTTTTTTTTTTTTTTTTTTTTTTTTTTTTTTTTTAAGAGGGGAAATGCATTACGCATACCACCGTGCCAGGGGACGGCACGGTGGTTATGTGGGACTCTCCCCCCATCCCCTCCCCCTGCGGGAAAGGGACGGGAAGCATACCCACTAAAACCCCTCTGTTTGCCTTCGGCGTCAGTGTCCACCGGGATGAGGGCACACTATTAAAGCAATCTTCTACGTCCCGGTGGTGACTGGCACTACGCCCCTTCTCCTTTTTACGGGTTTTCTTGGCACCCGTTTTGCCCGCCCTACCCGCTCGCCGTACCCACGGCCACGTCCTCTCAAACTCGTGTTGAGTGATGGGCTTCCCCTAGCCCATCACTCGAGTTTTGTTAGGGTGGAATGGTGAGCGCGTACGCTCGCCTTCTCCTCCCTATGCGGCGGCTTCGGATAGAGTTGGGAGCACCTGCCTCCCTTACCCTCTCCGCCTCCTCCTTAATCCCGATGACCGCCTCGCAGAAGTTTTGGGCGGCATCCCAAGCTCGGTCACTCTCCACCATGGTGTTTACTATGACCGGCAGCGAGAGATCGCCGCCCACGGCGGCCACGAGCTCCCGGCGCTGTTCTGCCCACGCAGGACACTCTTCCAGCGTATGTTGGGCAGTGTCTTCGAGGCAGCCGTCGCAGTGGTGACACACCGCAGTCGGCTCCCTTCCGATCCGGTGCAGGTACTTGCCGAAGCATCCATGCCCCGAAAGCACCTGCGACAATCGGAAGGTGAGCACACCGTGTTCCCTGTCCAGCCACTGCGCGAGGACTGGACGGACTGCCTCGATGGTTCTGACACCAGCACTCGGTTGATGAAGGAGGCGCTGCCATTTTAAAACGGCTGATGTTCTCTGCTCCTCCCTCATAGTCTCAACTTCCTCTTTTAAGGGTGGAAACTGGTTTACCGCGATCTCATTCTCGCGCCACGTATAGACGGATGCGAGAATTTCCGCCTCCAGTTCCCACGGCAGGGAGCCAGCTAAGACGCACGCCGCTTCGAAGGACACCGTGCGGTATCCACGGGCGACTCTGATGGCCATTGCCCTCTGCGGACGGTGCAGAAGGGCAATTGTCCGGCTGTTCAGAGCGCCATTCCACACAGGTGCCCCGTACAACGCCATTGAGCGTACAATGCCCAAGTACAGGCGCCGGCAGGCCGCTTTAGGGCCGTTGAGATTTGGCAGTAGACTGCCGAGAGCGGCCGCCGCGCGCAACAGCTTGGGCACTAAACGCCGGAAGTGCTCCTCAAACGTCCATCGGCTGTCCAGCGTGAGCCCCAAATATTTCATTTGGGGCTCGATGTTAATTCTTATTCCGCCAACGATTATGTTAGATCCCGGAGGTGGCTTGTTCCGAGGCCCGTGAAAACACAAAGCCTCGGATTTGTTAAGAGCCACCTCGAGACCCAAAGCTCGGATCCGGTTCACCACTTGAGCCACTCCAGCCGTGGCGAGAATGGCGCACTCTCGGTGACTGCTGCCCCGGGCCGTCACCAGAGTGTCGTCTGCGTAGCACAAGATGTTCACACCACGGAGGAGAGCGCCTCGCAACACCCAGTCGTACCCAATGTTCCACAGGAGCGGCCCGAGGACCGACCCCTGTGGAACACCGCAAGACACTTCATGCCGGCGCCACGCCTCGCGACCTCTGTAGGAGATGGACCTACCTGAAAGGTAGTCAGTGATAATGCGCAGGAGGTAGTTTGGCACCCGATGATACCGGAGTGCCTCCCTAATGCAACTCCAGGGCAAGGTGTTAAAGGCATTGGCGATGTCTAGAGACACCGCCAAGACGACCTCGCCCTGGGCAACTGCTTCCTCCGCCATCTCCTTTACACGCAGGATTGCGTGGACGGTTGACCTGCCCACTCTGAAACCGTACTGCTTGTCGTCCAGGTCCGGGCCGACTCTCCCCAGATGCTTGACGAGGCGATTGGCAATGATACGCTCGAAGAGCTTTGCCACCTCGTCAAGCAGCACAATCGGCCGATACCCCGAGGGAGAATCGACCGGACGACCCTCTTTCCTTAGCAGGACAAGTTTTCCGATCTTCCACAGCTTAGGGAAATTACTTTGGGCGAAGCAGGCATCAAAGAGCCCCCTGACCCTCTCCTCGTATGCGTCCGCAGCAAGCACCCATGCACGGCCAGGAATACCGTCTGGGCCCGGGGCCGTCTTCTTGGCCCGCAGGCGAAGAATCGCGGCCCCAAATTCACCAGAAGATACCGGCGGTATTTCATCCGCCACGATAAAAGTCCCATTTCCTGTAGAAGGTGCCATAGATGGAGGCGTGTGTTCCTCCCTACGTGGGAAAAGAGCTCCTACCACCACCTCCACCAGCTGAGGCTGGAGACTCTGCGTCAAAGGGGGTGCCCACGGCCGAAGTTTCCCTCGCACCATGCGATAGGGGCGACCCCATGGATCTTGGTTCAGAGTCTCCAACATCTCTTCTCTCGCTCCGTCTCTTGCTTCGCTTATGGCGATGCGAAGCGTGCGCTTGGCCGTCTTGTATGTATCGCGCAATGTTGTCTCGGCGTTCTCGTCACGGCGTCTTCTCCGGCGTTGTCTCTGGTACTGGCGTCTGGCAGCTACGCATACAATGCGCAACTCAGCAATTTCGGCAGACCACCAGTACACCTGCCTTCTCGGTGTTTGTGGACCCTGACGTGGCATGGACGCATCGCAGACGCGAGTCATTGATTGGCGTAACGCCACAGCCTCCTCATCAACGACAATTGTGCTCTCTGGGGGCATCCATGTTTCGACTAGGGAAGCCTCAATGAGAATTTCCCTGTCGAGGCGCTTGACCACCCACCGTGGGCTGTCACCAGGCAACACCGCGCTTCCCGATTGAACCGGAACCGCGGAGGACGCAGATATATTAAAGCGAATGTAGAGGTGGTCTGACAGTGTCTCTACGTTCTCCACTACTTCCCATCCGTAGACTCGGCGTGCTATCGTAGGGCTGGCAAACGACAGATCCACGATGGAACTGCCCTGTGACCGAACGCAGGTCGGTTGCGAACCCTGGTTTAAAAGAGAGAGTCCAGCCGTCAGCGCCCACTCCTCTAGTACTGCACCCCGTGCATCAGTGGCTGGACAACCCCAGGCTGAGCTTTTGGCGTTAAAATCACCCATTACCAATACAGGATGTGGGTGATTTCTGCCGATGAGGGTCTCAACTTGGCCAAGGAGACCCTCAAACTCTGCGAGGCATCTGCTTGGGGGACAATACACGCCGACTGTCAAAATGCCTCCCACAACGGCCGCAACGAAACCACGACCTTTTTGCACACTTTCGAGTGTCAAGGAGCCAGTAGACCTCGACACGACTAGGGCAACAAGTTCGTCTTCGTCACCTGCCCAATCATCCCTGTTGGGGATAAAATAGGGTTCTGAAACCACGGCCACTTGTGTCAACCACTCAGCCATGCTCTGTAGGAGCAGATCTTGAGCTCGTGCACAGTGATTAATGTTGGCTTGGAGGAGTTGTACGGCCATTATTGTTAGTCTGAGTCTGTGATTCCGTCTCCATTGCCATGTCTACCGGCAACTGGCGTGTCTTCCTTCTGGACATTTTGGGGGCTGGTGCGGAGCAGGCTCTTCCCCCCAGTTGATGGTCCGCCGGTTTCTTGGCTGCAGCGCAAACAGAACAATGCGGTTTGGCCGAGCACTCCTTGGACTTGTGTCCAACAACTCCGCAGCGGAAGCACTCCTGGCTTCTATCGGCCTCCGCACTGCATTGAGCCCTAATGTGGCCCCTCTGCAGACATTTATAACAACGCAGAGGCCTGGGCTCGAGAAGTTTTACGGAGGCCGACACCCACGACAATGCTAGTCGACCCGCTGCAGCAATTCGTTTGGCGGTGGCCACCGGGCATTCGACCCAAATGTGTCCCACACCAAACGGGTCTTTAACAACCCCGCCGCTTTTGAGGCTATCTTTGGGACAGTTCCCTGCCTCAGCAACCGCATTTACTACCTCCTCAGCCAAGATGGAGTCATCTAAGCCAGAGATTTTGATTTCCGTCGTCTTGACCGGCCTGGAGATGCGGACGGTCTCTCGGCTGAGGACTTGTTCCAGCTTTTTCGCCAGCTCGTCAGCTTGCGGGCCACTATCGGTGCCCATCACTTCAAACATTCGCGCTCCCGAGGCGCACACTCGAAAGCGAACCCCAGTAACGATTCCAACATCCGGCAGCTTAACTTTGGCCTTGGCTTCTGCAATGACTGAGTCGTAGGTTACGCCGTTAGCAATGGCCTCCGGCGTAAGCGTGACTATTACCGCAGCCGACTTCGGAGGCCTGAGTCGTGCCGGTCTTGCACTGGCAGTGGCAGTTTTGCGTGGAACCTGCTTTGCCTGCTTCTTCTTTTCCTTTCTGAGCCCTTTTTTAACCACCTCGTTCCAGGGCAATTCCCTCGGCTGGGCTGGGCTCGACTGGTCCTCAGGCTGCGACACTGCTGGCAGGGGTTGGGGCTCTGTTACCCTCTCATGAGGAGTTTCAACCGAGCGTTGCCCCTTCTTTTCCGGCTTGTTCTTTTTCTTTTTTGTCTTTTTCGGCTTCGGAGCCTCCGTTCCACCAGAAGTGGCACGTATCGGAGCATCCGTCCTCTTTTGGCCTTTCTCTATAGCCTTCGTTGGGGCAGTTGATGGCCCGGGAGGGATCCCGGGGAGATCATTTGCCCGCGTGTCCGCTGCCAATGGAGGGCGAAGTCTCTTCTCAGGCAGCAACCTGTCTTGAAGAGCCTCGAACCTGGCATTAACCATCGTGCCCACCTGGCACAAGATGGTGCGCACCAGGTCTTCGGTATCCAGCGGTTTCTCTACAGGCTGACTAGGCACAACCACAGCAGCCGGTTGGTGTGGCCGATCAAGGCGCTCCCGCATATCCGCCACCTCTTTGCGGAGCTGCGCGACTTCTGATTGCAAGCGCGCATTGTCCGCCTGCAGCCCTCTCGTCTCTTCTGAGGTGCAGCGGCTCTGTAGGATGAGAGCGACTTTGCCGATCTCGTCCGCTGCATCCTTCAGGGACTTCACAAAACCTCCTTTTAGGTTTTTGGAGGAAACGGCAACCTTTTTGATAATATTGATATTATCATCAATCGTACGGCTCAGTGCTGTAGCCGTCTGGAAGTCGTCTCCGTTAGAAGATGACTCCGATAGCGTGTGAGCCCTAGCACGGGCCCGAGCCTCTCGAGAAGCCGCAGTGACTTCCGCCTCTGCTCTCATCAGCTCTTCCTCCCTTTGCGCTTCGACAAGCGCCAACTTCGCCTTGGCCAGGCCAACATATTGGCCTGTAGTTGGCGGCCTTCCTCGCCTTTTTCTCATCGTTGGACTCGCAACCCCATCCAGACTTGTTTCCGGGTCCGAGCCTCCATAGTTCCTACGCCGTTCTCTAGTCCTAAGACTGATATCCGGCAGTGACTCAACGCTATGCATTGAGTCACTATCATCTCCCTCTTCACTGCTGTCCTTCGACTTTTTGGTGTTGTTTTTGTTTTTGTTTTTTAAATTCTCCATTTCTGTTCCCACGAAAATAGGCCGATTTAATAAGTCCGCCCCCGGGTGACGCCCATCCCAGGGGTAAGGCTAAATACTAGCAGAGTTCGCCTGGTATCTGCAGGTTTTAACGACTTCGCTGTCGGGTTTTATAGAGTTTCCTTCTCGCGGGCCGGCCAATTAAGGCAAGCCCTCCGTTCTGGTGTTTCTTAACTACCCCATAACGCCGCTAGATGGGGATTGTTGAAAAGAGACACCAGAGTACGGGGTAATAGAGGAGTCGACGTGCTTCCCCTATATTTTGGGCGGTAAGTGCTCGACGGCATTATAAGTGCACGCCGAGCCCGCCCCCTAACCTAACCTAAACCTACCCATTTCCCCCCCATTGTGGCGGTGACGAAGCAACTTCTCAAAAGAGAAGCCACTGGTCGCCTACCCCCTTACCCCCCCCCCCCCCCCCTGCCGGATATTCGCCATGGACTGAGAGAATCCCCTAAAAGGAGAAAGTCTCAGCCGATGCCCAGGGTGCACCAGCCCAGATGCTGCGTTCTCTCCGGATCGAGATCAAGAGAGACTGCAGCACCCAGGCCAACGTGGAGGAATCCGGCCCGCACCCCAACCTAACCTAACCTAACCTAACCTAACCTAACCTAACCTAACCTAACCTAACCTAACCTAACCTAACCTAACCAGTAACAAAAAAGTTCAAAATGGCGGCCACTTTTTTGAAATCTGGTTACGGATTCGCATTTAAAAAAACCAAGGGGCCGTCAGATATCGATTTTCAAAACTATCGAACCAGAAACAAAAAAGTTCAAAATGGCGGCCACTTTAAAATTTTGGTCAAGTGTGAGTCGGATTTTACTTTTTCCATATAAAATGCAATCCAGCGCCTGATTTGAACCTATGAGCAATCTATGTTTACCGTTATAACTTTTGAACGCATTAAGGAAAAATAAAAAAAATAAAAATTGCTTATGATAGAATAACTAATTCGCTTTTATTTTCTTTTTTTTGTTTTGACGATTTCAATACTATAACAAAGTTATGAGCTTTTTAAAAAAAAAATCGGGCCAAGTTTCTTTTAAAATTTCGTCGCCCGTTGAAGTCTTTTAAAATCGAACCCGGGTCTAAAATCTTTATTATATGTCCTAGAAATTAAAAAAAAATGCCATTCGACGCGGAATGAACTAAATTTAGGGGTAGGATGAAAGCCAGCTACATAAAAAGCACCGTTTTTTTTTTAAAATAAAAAACGTACTTTTTTCAAAAAAAATGTATGGGAGGTACCAAAAGGAGAGGGATTAGCACCCTCAATGTGGGGTCCACATGAAAGGACATCTCTTAAAAGCCCCCTACACAAAATTTCAGAGTGATCTCCCGTGCCAGCACCCCTTAACCTAACCTAACCTAACCTAACCTAACCTAACCTAACCTTTTATTTTTTTGGCAGGGTGGAAAATGCTTTTTGCATTTCCCCCACAATGGAAGTGGTGGGGGGATATGTGAGACTCACCCAGGGGAGCGCAACCCACTAAAAACCACCCTGGCGTACCCTCCTGCCGGTTTGGCAAGACGCCGTGGATCCGCAAGCATTGGCCTCGACGCCTCCCCGCAGCACCGGTTGGTGTCGGGGCTACCCGCACCGATGGAGAGAGGGGCCGAGCACGCTTGGTCCCTCTCCCAGACCGCCCAGTGACTAGTCTACGGCAGGTGGAGGACTCCCATCCCCCACCTGCAGCCACTAAGGGTTATGGCGGGCGGCAAGTTGACGCCACCTCAACCCCTGCCGTCTGCGCCGGAGGGGATGCGCGAGAAGAGACTCTTCGCGCACCCGCTCCGCGGCGTCCTTTTGCGAGATAACTGACTCGCAAAGGGAAGCCACAGCCTCCAAAGACCTGTCACTGCACAGCATTGCAGAGACAACGCTAGCGCCATGATGCTGCGCTCCGAACTCCAACGGCTGCGCACCTCGAGGGTGTGCAGCTTTGGAGTTCGTGGGATCGTGGCACTGCGGGCCATTATTTCATTTTACTTTTTGACTACAATACCTTTTCTGACTAAGTGCCATAATAAAGGACTAACTACCGCGAGCACGATGTAGAAGGGAGACGCAATTCTTACGCATTACAGCGTAGAAGTCGTGCTTGCGCGCCACCGCCAACATGCCCGACGCGCTATATAATATCCTGAAAGCTTTGTTATATCGGACTCGCAGGGAGCTATAGATTCGTTTCGTGTATGACACCTCAGGCTGCTCGAGTAGAAAGAAACCACTATACTAGAATCTCAATCATTTATTGAGTTGGAAAAATTAGATTAGATTAGATTAGAAGCACTAAACCTGTTAACCAGTGTTGCCAGATTTCTTACATTTTTCGTGACTTTATATGACATAGGGGTTTACGGTGTATATACCATGTAGATACCAGTGAGTATTAAATTCATTTATTCCAAATGGTCTTATTAGGTACAAAATGTAATCCTATCTAATTAAAACTAACTTGGCACAAGTACACTTTGATAACCCACTATTAGTCATACCAGTTCGGTAACGTCATAACTACACGAATATAAGATGTCACCCGTAGTACCATGTACCTAGCGCAGCATCTTGCGCGGACGCCGCCGGCGAACTTAGGGGAAACCCAATCTTTCCACGATCTGTGGAATCAAGCACTAATTGGCTGCCAGCCACATCTCGGTGACGCTGGCAGCTTCCGACACAATATTATGGTCACTGCCCGTCTGCTCACCGCCGATTGTATACCTCAGGTCCGTATGCCTTGAGGAGCGTTTATATTCATCTTAATATTTGATTTAAAACTTGCATGAGTTCAAGAGTAAGTACTCCCTTATTTATAAACGTGGGGGGAATTCCTGTGGGGTTTTGACTAATTGCATCTTCACTGAGACGATCGCATTGTTTCGACATCATATCCATCCATGACTCATCACCCGTTATGCCTCGTTTGAGCAGTTCTAGGTCGTCCGCAACTTTATCCAAAATTCGCCACTTGTTTTCAATACTCTTGTCATATCTTACCATCTGGTCCCATTCATATACACCCCACCCTTTAGACTTTTGGGATAAACAAAAAGCCATAAATGTTGTTGTTGTTCATTTTCACGTGTTCAATGATATCATCATCTATAAGTCTGTCTGTAATGTTAAGGATCATGTTACGACCGTCAGAACCGCGCACCACTCGTCGCGTTCCAAGCACACTTCGTCATGTCCAGAAAATCCAACAAATACGGCTCCTCTGTTTAGAGGCCCCGGATCGACCTTTATGTATGTCGACCTGCAGTGCGTATACAGATCGTCTGAAGTGGTTATACATGCATCCAGCTCTGGGTTGTCGACGCCACGGCGACGGTGAGCCATCTTCCGAGTTCGGCCGGGTCGTCGCTCGTGGTCCCAGACCTCTCCAGAGACTGTCAACCGCAGCGTCGCGGGCGCACGCTGGGTTGGCGCGGAGCCGAATGAGTTACCACGCCCCTGAAACAAATGGATAAATATCACCGGACAATCTCACACAAATTGACCTAGGCCCAAACTATGGTCTAGGCTTGTACTATGGGCACTAGACAACAATAAACACATACTCATATAGAGAAATACATATTAAATAAATATGAAACATCCAAGACTCAGGAGTATTTGACTGGCGCTCATCACATAATCGTCTATACCGGGATTTGAACCCGCGACCGCTAGCTCCGTAGGCAGGCTCACTACCTACCAGGCTAGAGTCTGACTAGTGATTGGTGACCAAAAAAACTGGGAGCAAATTTAAAATATCACTAGCTGGTAACACAATGTATGACAGCTTGTTTCATAGCTAAAAAATTACAATGTGAAGAATTATAAAAAAATGATTATGTCACGATTCGCTGCAGGTCAGACTAACATGTCGTCGTATGCCGGGTGACTCCGCAGCCGTGAACCCAACATGTGTTTCAGGCTCCTTACCGTTAGTTAAAGCACTCGTACGTTGCACTAATCAAAAATCTGTAAATGTATGTTGTAGTAATGAGTAAAATTGCTAATTTTAAATTTACCGAATCTCATGGTTATCCTACTTCTTACGTTGAACTGTCATAGAGTCTGAGTACTAGAGTCTATAATCTACATAACTCGTATAGTAGAATAGGGTTGGTAATTTTTACTCTTTAAAGAAATTAAGTCTTACTTCAACAAGGTTTAATTGTTGGTTTTTGGAGTTAATGCACTGATTTCGCCTTGAAATGCTGCGCTAGAAACCATTATTTCGGTTCACGACTCTGGAGTCACCCTGTATAAGTGTAGGGCAAACGGGACTTACGCACGTCGCCGTAACAGGACAAGATGATCCCCGCGCCGGCGGCGGGGCCGGGTCCGCCGCGGCGGCTCGCGCCGGCGCCGGCCGCCCGGGGAGGCGGGGCGCGCGCGCCGCGGCCGGGGCAGCGCGCGGCGCTCGCGCCCGCCCGCGCACAGGGAGAGACGCGTGCATCCAGGGATCAGATTATCTGAGAAAATGTTTCATCACAAAACGGTACAAAAATTCTGAGCAAATGCGAGTCGGACTCGAGCTCTGACGGTTGCGTATTGTAGGTATTGTTCAATTTCGATTTCGAATTGTATCAGCGCAAGCCCAACTCACAGTTGATGTTTTTTTAGTATTTGTTGTTTTTTTCAGGGGTTCGGAAACGGAACTTTTAAAAGTTAACAACATTTGGAACTATTTGATATTCTGAATTGTATTTACTAAATTTAAATATTTATAGACGTTAAACACTGTTAAATAAAAGCACAAAAAAGGGTCGGTTATTTATTTCGAATTTAATTGCACTTACAAATAGGAGACTTATTGCCCAATGGCATTTTCAACCAGTCAAACAGCAGGCGACGCAGAAAAAAAAAATTAGTTTGTAATGCAATGGATCACTCTGTAAATTACAAAATGATTGAATAAATAAATAAATAAATAAATAAACAAATAGTCAATTTAAATAATACACAAAGACTTAAAATTTTAAAAAGTGTTTAAACATGTGTATATCATTCGGTAGATATCGATTTGCGTGTGAAAACTGAAGCTAGAAAAAGTCAGGTTTTACAGTAAAATTATTTATGTAAGTATTGTATTTTTTTGACGGAATTTCTTTTAACGTCGATAAATATGACTAATCATTCCGATAAATATAAATGCATCTTTTAAAGTTTGACTTTAATGCCCCGATTCGGATTTTCGTTTGTCCGCATACTCCTCCCAAACTATTAGAGATATCACGATCAAGGTTATTTGTTGACGCTCCAAAAGTCATAATTTCCCAACCAGCACTTTCTCCTTAAATTATAGTTTAGTTTTTATTGTTTTTCTTTTGTTTTTGTTTGTCACTTAAATTGTGCCAAATTGTCGATGCTGTATACTGGCTAAGTAGGTATTTCTATTTTACATATTAGGTTTCTGTAAAGTATTTGCATGTAGTTTTTGTATTTATTCTGTCACTAACTATAAGTATTTGTTTAATAGTATATATATTTTTGCATTACCTACACTATTTATTCGTTTAACGTACCGTCCGTCTGTCACAAACGGAGCTGGCTGAAAATCAGCGCTGCAGGTGTTTGACACCTCAGCATTATGCTGAGCCAGTGTCCAATTCACTGCCGCGAAGACACACTCACTACTCTTTTTATTGCTGTTTTCTGTTTTTAAATTTTTATTATTTCTGTGTGTTTTATGTGTGTAGTGAATAAATGTATTTTTCTTTTCTTTCTTTCTCTTTCTATCAAATATAGCCCGTAATACGACATCTAGCCATAGATGGTTTAGAAAGAATAAAATTGAAAATCGGACATACCACGGAGGAATTATCACCGAAAATCTGTTCCCATAGACTTTCAATGGAAATGAGAAAAGTGCCGAAACTTCGATTTTAAGCGGCGCTCTTCGCCCGTAACGTTTTTGAAGCTTCATCTTTAGCTTTTGTTACAGACATGATGAGAAATCTGTAGCAGCTTCGCTTCATTTAGACATGCGCGGGGACAGCAAGTGCACCTAGTATGAACAATTAATGGGTGCTCACCACGATTGGCCGAGGCCGTGTGTAAGGGCAATCAAACCTACTTGCTATAACGTCCAGGATGCCGTGGCCGCTGCCGCGCACCCGGCTCAGCAGCGCCGCGCACCGCTCGCGCAGCGCGGAGCAGACGCCGGCGCGCGCCCCCGCGGACCTGCCGGACGCACTGCTTCGGCGCGGCAGCCGCAACAGCACCCTGGACGCGTCATCAAACTGTACCTGGGGCTAAGCGAACTTCAAGTATACCTAGTTGGCTCGCAGAGCCTCTATTTTATATGAAAAAATATCCCCTTAGACCTGTTATGGTATTGATTTTAACTCGGCCGCCATTACTGTCAAGAAAGTAAGACCTATCTAAACGTTGTTGTCAACAGCGCCTCTAGTTAAAACGGTAAGAACCAAATCGTTTTTGACCAGAAGGCTTATTTGCTAACGCAATCGCAATCGCAACCGGCTTCAAAGTGAAGCAGTTGTTTTCATTTTGTATGAAGATAAGCCTTCGATTTTCAAAATGAAAACGATCGTGATTGCGAGTGCGTTAGACAATAAGCCCTCGAGAGGCTATTGCCTAACGCACTTGCAATCGCAATCACCAGCTGTTATCATATTGTCAACGTTTTGATAGCTCTTATTTACTTGACAGTAATGGCAGCCGAGCTAAAAACAACCATAACAGGTCAAATACGATTTGGATTTTGCCGCCTAGAATAGAAGCGCTGGTCAAAGATGATTATGGTTTTTTATCGTCTAACACCTCGGCTCAGGTTGCATGTACAGCAGGATGTATAGAAAGCTTTATGTATAGTAACTTTCACAAAACAGGGTAGTTTTAGTAGTCACATTATTTTTGTCCTAAAGCTATTCGCTTTCGTCAAAAATCATTTACCATGAACCCCGCGAAGAAGGTAGACTAGGTTCGTTAGGCGTCTTTAGATGCCCGAAAGGCAGGCAGGCTGATTGCGGCAGTTAAGGTCTCAACTTCGTATCGTAATGCAATCAAAACAAGGCTATACTAACCGAACACGACACGCGTGTCCGGTTCGAGACCGATGCAGTGCTCACGACACAGGGTGCAGCGTGGGACGCGCCGTGTCTGATGCACCATGTTAATATGTGATCGCTAGCTCTTCGCGCCCGTCGGCCATAGCCACAAATTGAAAATTAAATAAAAGAGACTTTCGTTTCGTACGAATTAAGTTGTTATATGCATAGCATACCTAGCCAAATTATGTTTTTCGTACGAGTGACGCATTTTCGGTTTGACGTAATTCTATTTATATAATAAATACCTTGGGAGATATGTAGGGTCTTCGTTCACGGCAATATCTGGCCGCAGCCAGCTATTCGGCGTTACACAAATCCATCTACGAAAGGACGACAGTTGCGACGCCCGGTCAGAAGTGTTCTCACTCTCTTCTTCAGCTGGAAGCGGAACACATGTTCATTAAAGTACAAGTATTATACTCCTTTATCGTCAATAGTGCCGGATGTAAAAACTGACCGGAAATACATCAGAAGGATACATTAAAGGCCGAACCCTATATGCAAATCGTGGACAGATAAGGCTTACTTCGGGTTAAAATTTGACATTTGCCCATACAAAATGTGTCAAATTTTAATCCGAAGTAAGCCTATCTATCCGCTGTTTGAATATAGTTTTCACCATAAAACACCTTAATTTTAGACACTAAAACTAAACTGAACTATTTAAAAACTTTCAAACTTTCGCAATGTCGCCTAGCCGGCGGCGGCCAAGAAATTGCCGAAATAAGAAACCACACACAAATCCCTTAAATACATCGACTGAGCTTTGATCGGTACTGCCTCTCGTATATGTAGGTATACTCTATGACCCGTGAAATATAACTTTGTATTTCCCTCCTATCCTATTGATAAACACAAACAAACGCACAGTAAGGTTAACCTTCAGTTTGATTGGAAATTCAAAATTATAGTCTCACATTCACGGTTAACAGCACTTATTTAATCTCATTCTGTGTGCAGAACAAACAACAACCATGTCTGTGTCATAATCGGATTATTTCCACTTTCAGTACACCTTTGATCGCTTTGGAAGAGGCAATGCTCAGGAAGACCTTCCGTGACACAGGCTATATAATCCTGAGGCGTTATTTCGGCTGACATGATGATGATGATGATGATGATGTTATTTCGGCCTGGGTCACGAAACGCTCGACTCGGGGGCGATCATTGCCTGAAGCAGATTAGCTTTGCTATGAGATTCTTAAATGTATCTCGCAACGCTCGCTTTACAATTGCTATGCAGACACGCCGGGCTCGGAAACTCGACCCGAGCTATGCGGCACACAGCTATGGCAGAACAAAACTGAGTAGGTATCAACGATATCGTCGCTAGCTTGCAAACATGACGCCATAATAGGGCTCCCATAAACACGTCTACCGAACACAAACGACATCCTGCCTAGGAAGCATAATATTATCTGGCTCTAAGGAAGCAATACCGAGCACTGAATTCGCTCCCGTACTGCCCTCCTAAACCAATAGGCCATATCTCATATAAAACTTCTGCAGCAATATCAACCTCATCGCTAACAGAATAGAATTAAAACTGCTTTGATTATTGAATTTTAAAATACTGTTTATTGGCTTAGGCAGCATAGATTTGGTGTGGCTGCACAAGATGTTAATAGGGGAAGCGCTGGTGCTGCTTGATTTTTATTTCGCCATTGCGGTCGTAAAAACGAACAGTAAAGTTTTCAAACAAACACACAATATTGAAGAGCAACGAAAATGGGTCACTTTCTATGGAAGTTCTATACAAAGTGACACATATTTACTGCTCTTGAATTTTTTGCAAAGAAGTAACTGTACTTACTTGTGTTTAGCAGATAAAGGTTGAACGACTTTGGAGTACGGCACAGGCCGCGGCGGCCGATGGCGATGATGATCATGTCCCAGGGGGACGCCGCCATGTTGCGTTGAGAGCACGGCGAGAGCTCCGCCGTCTCGGGAGCGACTGATGGAGACTGGCGCGTAGATCGATCTGCGGGAGTCTGCGCGGAGCCTCTCGGGGCAAAGCGGGGCGGGTTGGTTGGGATGGTTGGGGTCGCTTTTCCCCCGCGACGGGAACGATGGGACCCCACCTTTCTTGCCAAATGTTCCTTATTTTTTTACAGGGTGAAAGAAATCAGGGACCCATTGAGCATGAGACTTACAAACCCCCTTTATTACCTTATTTTCTTAATTTTTTAATTTGTTAGTAAATCCGCCGTAACAACAAATAATAAAAAAAAAACCCACCAAAGAACATAATTTCAAAGTTTGAAGCACATCGCTTGAATACATCCCAAAAAACGGTACATAAAAAACACCCCACCCCCACCCGTCAGTGCTTTTAGTCAGTGGTTTAAACACCTCTCCTTACAACTATGCCAACATTTGGTTATACACGAGTCTTTTCCCCTGCTTTTGCTTCGTTGATTAGGCCAATAGAAAACTGTTTGAACGTGTGCAAATCATTAGTAAATATCGTTTCGAAGTAGCTATTTTGCGTGTGAAAACTAAAGTTAGAAAAAGTCGGGTTTCGCAATAAAAAACCGGCCAAGTGCGAGTCGGACTCGCGCACGAAGGGTTCCGTACCATTTTCTACCTATACAACATTAGCAAAAATCGGCAAAAAAAATCACGTTTGTTGTATGGGAGCCCGCCATATTTATTTTATTTTAATTTAATTATTTATTTTTAAAGTAAATTATACAACTTAATTTTCTGTGAATATTTTAAGCTTCTACCTGTTGCCTTTAATATAAAAAAAAACGTTGTTTATGAAGATTTTTGCATGGGAGCCCCTTTAAATATTAATTTTATTCTGTTTTTATTATAGCGGCAACAGAAATACATCATCTGTGAAAATTATAACTGTCTACCTATCACGGTTTATGAGATACAGCCTGGTGACAGACAGACGGACAGCGGAGTCTTAGTAATAGGGTCCCGTTTTTACCCTTTGGGTACGGAACCCTAAAAATGGTTAATTGTTTTTTTTTTCACGGACTTTCCCTTACCGTCAATAAATATGACTAATCTTTCCGATAGATTTACAACCTCCTATAATAAAAAGATATAAATGCGACTTTTAAAGTTTACTTTTATTTGAAAAACGCATGGGTGCTAACACCTTCGCCCAATGCTGTATATGTATGAAGATTATTGCTACCTACAAATCCAAAGCATCTTAATATTATAAAGAGGAAATATTTGATTGTTTGTTTGTCTGTAATAAGCTCCGAAACTACTGGGCCGATTTGACAAAATTCTTCCACCATTAGAATCCTACATTATCCCTGATGAACATAGGCTATGTTTTATTTTTCTGCGCAAACGGAGTCGCGGGAAACAACTAGTTTTAAATGAAAAAATATGTACATTCAGCCTTTCATTTTCTATGTCAGTTTAACAAGGTATGACTCTGATATGGAAAAAATAACCGTGTGAATCATAATATTTATTAAAGTATGTTCAAATCTACATAATTTATCTTAAATGTTATTGTTGAGTGACATGGGAGAGTGCAACGCTATCATTACGGTTTAATGGTCGAGGTGAAGACAAGGGACGGTACACTTAGACCTATTATTCTATTAAGTTAAACGTCTATGACAAAGAACCAGTAACTTTCTAATATAATTCTAAGAAAAAAACAATAGTACTAACCAGGTATCGAACTAAGTACATTTTCCCGAAGCGGTCAGGAGCAATTGGCTCTGTGCCCAATTAAATGTAGTACTTACCTATTTCTTTTTTCCAAAATCGACTCCTTGCTTTCTAAGAATATTATTCTAACTTTTGTAGTTTCCAAATTCGCCCACAGTAGACATTTTAGGAATTAGACATTTTATGCGTGAGATAGCACGCTCAAGGGTTATTTGTTCTGAATAAGTATCATCTTCTATTATTCATTTTAACATTTTAAATAAAATAAAATGAACCTAATTATGTCATTTGAAAATTGCATAAACACATTTCTACAAAAGAAAATTACAGGTTAACGGTAATCACGCACACAGCTATAACACGCAGAAGCTCTTAGCTATTTGCTCGCAACACCCGCCGCCATGCGGGAGCTACAGTTCGAGCAGATGTACTCGCTGGCGATGCGCTGCCTGTGGCTGAACCGGGCGCACCCGGGGGTCGCGCTGGACCGGCGCTGGGCGCTGCTGGTCGGCCTCATGCACGGCCAGTTCACGCTGCTGCTGTTCAGCTTCTTCTACAGGTGTAGCACACTAGACTAGACTAAACGTGCAGATGTACTCGCTGGCGATGCGCTGCCTGTGGCTGAACCGGGCGCACCCGGGGGTCGCGCTGGACCGGCGCTGGGCGCTGCTGGTCGGCCTCATGCACGGCCAGTTCACGCTGCTGCTGTTCAGCTTCTTCTACAGGTGTAGCACACTAGACTAGACTAGACGTGCAGATGTACTCGCTGGCGATGCGCTGCCTGTGGCTGAACCGGGCGCACCCGGGGGTCGCGCTGGACCGGCGCTGGGCGCTGCTGGTCGGCCTCATGCACGGCCAGTTCACGCTGCTGCTGTTCAGCTTCTTCTACAGGTGTAGCACACTAGACTAGACTAAACGTGCAGATGTACTCGCTGGCGATGCGCTGCCTGTGGCTGAACCGGGCGCACCCGGGGGTCGCGCTGGACCGGCGCTGGGCGCTGCTGGTCGGCCTCATGCACGGCCAGTTCACGCTGCTGCTGTTCAGCTTCTTCTACAGGTGTAGCACACTAGACTAGACTAAACGTGCAGATGTACTCGCTGGCGATGCGCTGCCTGTGGCTGAACCGGGCGCACCCGGGGGTCGCGCTGGACCGGCGCTGGGCGCTGCTGGTCGGCCTCATGCACGGCCAGTTCACGCTGCTGCTGTTCAGCTTCTTCTACAGGTGTAGCACACTAGACTAGACTAAACGTGCAGATGTACTCGCTGGCGATGCGCTGCCTGTGGCTGAACCGGGCGCACCCGGGGGTCGCGCTGGACCGGCGCTGGGCGCTGCTGGTCGGCCTCATGCACGGCCAGTTCACGCTGCTGCTGTTCAGCTTCTTCTACAGGTGTAGCACACTAGACTAGACTAAACGTGCAGATGTACTCGCTGGCGATGCGCTGACTGTGGCTGAACCGGGCGCACCCGGGGGTCGCGCTGGACCGGCGCTGGGCGCTGCTGGTCGGCCTCATGCACGGCCAGTTCACGCTGCTGCTGTTCAGCTTCTTCTACAGGTGTAGCACACTAGACTAGACTAGACGTGCAATGTATTTAATTATTTAGGATCCTATTAATGTTCCACTGCTGGGCAGACAGTGAACGGAAATAAAACATGGAAGCATTACGCCATACAAAAATGACGTTGAATTAGGTCCCGTCTCCCACAATGTTTATAGGTAAAACGACTTATGTATCGAGTTGTTTTAATAATCAACTTAATAAACATTACGTTTAGGACAAAAGTAGTTTATCACACATATTGGTGACGTGTTTGAGTAGACAACGGTTTTGCAAAGGCTTAATACCTCTTCACCAATGAAAAAAGTTTGTGATGCTTTCATTGGTCACAATCACTTTGACATGAGATTTGATTTGCCAACAGTTTCTTTTACTAAAAAGCTGTCTACTTGAATACGGCTGTCACATGGATGGTTTAATACAATAATGATCATTCAAAAATAAGTTCGTAGGGTGAAAGGCTATTTGTTTGAAACGATTTTTTTGCAATATCGAGTTTGATATATATTAACAAAAAACCCGACTGCAATGAAAACTGAAAAGCGAAAAACAAGCTCTTTAATTTACAGAAAATTGTAAGAGCAATGTACCTACTTATTGATATTTATAACAATTTAAATTTAACTTGAATATTGGAAAAGGTATTGCAGGCGGGGACAAGATAGTCCAAGTGTTAAATTTTAGGTTTAGATTTTTTAAGTTTTCGGTGTATTAAAAGCTGAATCAATATCAGATGATAATATGTTTTAAGGCGTAACACATAGTTTTCTGTCCGTATTTTTTGGCCATAGCGGCGATGGTTGTCGTCGATGAAAAAGCATCTCACTTGAATCTTCCACATCAACATGACCTGGAACACCAAAGTGATACCCACAGTTTGGACAAGAGACCTGAAAAAAATTACTGCGATAGGCATAACGAAATAAATGAATATGAGCGAAATTATATCCCAAATTTAAAATAACTCGTTTTGCATAGCACCACCCGGTGAAAAAGAAAAGTAGAAACCAAATCTGTTAGTAGGAGTTAATAACAATAATATAGATAATATTAAAATCAAATAAATTCATAAATTAATCTACTTCATTTGGCATAATGTCATCCCTATAGAGAAAATGTGATATTTTTTTTGTAGGTTTCACCGAAGTTATCGGTTAATTTACATGTGGGAAGTGATCCCACTGTCCTTGGAATGATCTGAATAATTTTTGCACCCCTTCACAACACATAAAGGCATTTTTAATGTTAGAAAATCTTGTTTTGATAAGCCGTCCGTCACTCACTGTCATCCCGATAGAACTGAAGTCGTATGCGGTAGAGTTTGTAAGGACTGCCCACCGCGGTATAGTTTTCGTGGCGCTATAATAGAGCGGTCAGAATGCTTCCATGTTTTATTTCCGTTCACTGTGGGCAGAGGCCTCCTTGCCTTAACTTTTATTAAACTTAATTATTAGGGACCTAAACGCCCGTAATTAAGGTCGACCAAGTACCTATTCCGCATAGGTGAGGCGCTTTGGTCCTTGTGACACCTCTAACCTAACCTATTCCTAACGTAACTTCGGGATGCTAAAATAAGGGCCATTTGAAAAATTCCTCTTGTGCAGTATGTTCGTGGTGGACCTCAAGCGAAAGGACTTCTCCCGCGCCTGCGCCAACGGGATCTTCATCACGGTGTGGTCGGAGGTGACGTTCATGTACGCCATCATGCTGATCTACCGCGACTACCTGATCGAGCTGATTCGGATCAACCAAGAGCACTTCGACGCGGCGGCGGAGATGCCGCCCGTGAAGCAGGCCGTGGTCCGCAGCTACGCGGAGCGGGGCCGCTGGGTCACGAAAGTATGGTTCTATTCGTGCACCATTAACTGCGGCCTGTTCCCGATAAAGGTACGTTTTTACCCGACTGCTGAAGGAGGAGGTTATGAGTTATGTAAGTGTATGTATGTGTATGAGTAGTAAACATCGCGGAACATACACAGGGGTTATGTTAGGTTAGCTTGTTAGCTGCTCTATCAGCCCTCTCAGTTTTGGCACACCCAGTATGTACAGTCAACAGCGTAAATAAATGATCATTTATGTACCTTGTCCATTGTACCAATTTTGTGAACCATTTCAAGAAAAAATGCTTGAAGTCGTCAATGTCATTAGAGATGTCAAGTCAATTGTAACTTCTAGGAAACTCAACCTTATTGTTGGAGAATGTCAAATTGACTTTGGACCTAAGGTGGGTACCAAATTTAAGTGTTTGACTGTAAGTCTGTAGGTACTTATGTATGTTTTGAGACGCTCTAGAAACTAAACGCGTGAACTGATTTTGATGGTTCTTGTTAATCGATTTGTCGTTGCCTAGAATAAGAGGTCCGAGTGGTGGGGCTTTTTCGTGCAAAAAATTCACTTCAAAACTAAGATTCAAATGTAATTTTGTTAAATTGTAATTAGATATCATTGTTCCTAACTCGGCCGCCATTGAGACAAGTAAAGAGCATTGTTACGTTGACGATGCGGTGCATGTTACAAGCATTAGCTCGCGTATAATAGACGCATGGTCTGAAATGTTATCTCACCGGTGCTTTGTGTTGTTACATTATGATCTGCTTTTATCTTCTTTTTCTGAGACATCTTGTCAGAGAATCATAGTAAATTTCCATTGTGTATAAACGAAAAGAGAGTAGCCTTTGTTCCTAGAAATACTCTTGTCTATCCTCTTATTCATAAAGGAACTATAGCTATGATATCGCGACTAGCAAGGCTAAATTAGTTCCTGAGATACGGCGACTAAAGTGTTTATCTCTACTAACAATCATCTAAGACAGCACCAAATAACTTAAAATAGAAAATTAGTTTCAACTTATTTTTTTTGTGTAACGGCATCGGAACCCTACACTAAGCATGGTCCGATATGATGCCACCCGTTTTTTTTTGAACTATCTTTAGGATAGAAGCTTTCCATCCACATCTCAATATGACTAGGTTGCAAATACGACCAGCAGGCCTATTGCCTAACGCACTTGCAATCACAATCGTTTTCATTTTGACAGTTCGAAGGCGAGTCAACTTTTGCGAAAAATGTAAACTATTGTTCCGCTTTGAAGTCGATTGCGTTAGGCAATAGGCCAGCAGATCGCTTTGTATAACACAATCTAACTACTTACATCGCTTTGTGCCTGGATCGCAATACGATCAGGTCGCTTTACGACTACATCTGAAAAAGTCTGAGTTCCTAAATTACCACCTTGTTTTTTCCATCTTATGTCTGTCTTAGCAATGTCGACGGAGCTCCGCGTGGCGGGGCTCCTAATTCTGAGCAATTTGCCCTTCAGCCATTTGAAGTTACCTAACGGACCTAACCTACCAAGTAACGCAAACGAAGTGGTCATAGACCCTGCCTTTTTGAGATGTAGTCGCAAAGAAATCTGGACGTATTGCGATCTAGGCACAAAGCGATGTAGTCAGATCAAGATGTAGTCGCAAAGCGATCTGGTCGTATTTGCTACCTAGTCGTAAAGAGATGTGGGCCTAAGGCTTCGATACGTTATCTGACGCTAAGACTGGTGTGGCAATAAATTGTTCTTCCTTTCAAAGGCGCTCGTGTTTACCCTGCTGTCATTATACAAGGGTGAATTCCACCTGGTGCCCTGGTTTGACTGCTCCTGGCCCTCGCCCATAGAGGAACACAAATACGAGCCTGTGGTGTTCTCCATCATATTCTACTTCCATATTCTGTTCGGCATCTACGCCATCCTGATGTACATCGGCTTCTGCCCGCTCGGGCCCATCTTCATCCTCAACGCCTGCGCCCGTCTGGACCTGATGATTGCCGACGTTAAAACTGTCTTTAATGTCGAGCCTTACAACAAGAAGGAGGTGTCGAAAGAAGTTGCTCAGATCGTTATAAAGATACAGGACATGTACAGGTACGTAACGTTCATTTGCGAATGACAATGTTTACGTGATTGATTGAATGACAGGCAATTGAAGCTTCAATTGAACCCGTACCTATCATTCGCACATGCCTGTCGCTCGACTGGGAAAGTCCGACATATTTGACGCAGTCAAGAATAAGAAAAAAATGTTCATTTGTTATCAATAAGATCGTCAATACAGCGACCGGCTCACGGCGCGTCATTTACAGTCAGTAAATTTTATCTTCATTTGCTGTCAGTACCGTATCATTGACAATCGCTTCAATTATTAAAAACAAAACGATCATCTGTATTAATCACGTAAACACTGTAATTTGCAAATTACCGTTTCGGGGACTCTTTACGTAACTGTTGTATTGAACCCTTAACATGATGCCTTCATAATTCAGCTTTTGTTTTAGTTATGTGAAGCTGATCAACGACATGTTCCGCGTGCTGTACGAGCTCAACATGAAGGGCTCGGCGGTGATGATCCCGGTCGCGCTCTACCAAGTCTTGGACGTGAGTTGTACACAACTTTCAGGCAGAAGTTAATATATTTTTTCAATTGATTATCATCTTTTTTCTTTTCTATCACTCAAAACGTACGGGATGTCAGTTGACCACGTGGTTTATCGCAATGCACGAGAACGTCATCCCATACATTTTGAGTGAGAGATAAGCAAAACTATAGCTACGTTAGCACCTTGGCTCGGGCCTTAGCTCTTTAAAGTTCGGCCGGACGGACGGACAGCGTGGGCATATCAACGGTACCGTCGGGCTCCCTTCTTGGGAATCCCAAAAGAAGCTGTAAGTGCACCTTTAGCGATGGAAAAAGATCCCTGTTGAATTGTTGAATGTTGCAGGCGTTGAAGCGCAACGAGTTCGACATCGAGTATCCCACGTTCGTGCTGACGGCGGCGCTGCTCTGCTACGTGCCCTGCTACTACAGCGACTTGCTCATGGAGAAGGCAAGCGCGCACACACACACACACATCCACATACACGTTAACCCTAACATAACCTGTAAAAAAAATATGAATATTAATTTACCTAAAATGTTACGATTGTTTGTTTTTTACTTGAGGGGACCCCCCTGGCAGGCTCCTTCGCCCCCCCCACTCCCCTTTTTCTAGCTGCCCTAACCTTTCTTATGACGTAAAATAATTATGATCTTTAATATAATTATGGTCAGAAAAATATGACATAGGTATAGTAACTAGCATAGATGCAGTGAAAGTATTATGACTTTTATGAGCAATAACTTTATGCGTTTAGTGTTATGCCAAACGAAATTATGACAATAGATGTTATGCGACTAAGAGGGAAACCCGGTTCACCCTAAGCTGGGTCCACATTTGTATAATTTTGGCGATCACGATCACGCGTATCCTAAGTATATTTGTGCATACAGTAAGTAAGTAGTCGTGAAAAAATGCTTCCATACTAGCCGGAGCGGAGCGGAGCAGCGTATTGTGTCATAACGCTGTATCCCTTGTGATGTTCGGAGACGAACCGACTCGAGGTGGGTCGCGGCGTATGACGTATCAAATCATAACTGCGTATCATGATAAAGTATCAAAACACGTCTGTACTTACCGATCTTTATACGCGTATATCCAATAGCGAGCGTGAGAGGTACTGAAGAAACGCGTAGCAACATTGATCGCTCGTCATCAGACACGGCGCGTATTCAGCACGATCGCGATCATTTTACATCACTAAAGGTTCAGTTTCATTGTTAACATTGTTGAGCCGGGAGCTATTGCAGCGATGCAATGTAGCACTAAAAGCACGACCAATGAAACTGAGCCTTGATCATGACACGCATCGGTGCTACGCGACGTAGATACTTAGTGGAGTTAGGTTAAGGTTACATGTTGGTTGCGCAGGGCGAGGAGCTGCGCGTGGCGATCTACGAGAGCGGGTGGGAGGCGCACTTCGACCGCGGCGCGCGCAGCAGCGTGCTGCTCATGCTGACGGTGGCCGCGCGGCCCATCTCCATCAGCACCATGTTCCGCATCATGTGCCTCGACGCCTTCACCTCGGTGAGACCGTCAACCATCCCCACAGAGCCTTTATTCCAAAACTATGGCTTATGCCCAGTTGTCCGCACCGACCGCACCCCTTTGTTCACACTGCGGACAACTGGGAATGGGAAAAAAAACCCAGTTGTCCGCACCATAGAGCCGAATTAGCAACAACTTCATTTGGAGGATGACGACTGCGGCTGCGTCATTCGTGATACAATAAAGCTGTCAGTACAGAAGTTGTCAACATTATTGCCGCCATTTTGTGAAGTTCATTCCTGTTTGGATTGCGTTCGAAGTGACGCGATTGACTTTGACTAAATTCAAATAAAAATGTTTTGGGCTCCTGAAAGCTTGTTTGCATTCTTTGTCTCGTCTCGTTGGCCTTACTTTACTAAGTATGTCAAACAATTCGCTTCTTCTCACGCTAATATTTTCTGTTTCAGCTCTGTCACGACGCATACGCCATATTCAGTCTTATAAACGCCATGTGGGATTGAAGAACATGATTAACACATAAATTATTACCTAAATTACATTTGCAGTTTTATTTTAAACTCAATACAAGTATTAAACTACTTTCTTTTAATATATAAACGGTATCTCACGTATCTTACAAAAAAATCGTTCTTAAATAAACACGACACTTTTAAATGTTGTTTTGATTTTTTCTTACCCTACCGCGACACAGACGGTGAACAAACCTAACCTAACCTAACCTAACCTAACCTACCTCATATTTATGATACAAATTTTGGTTAATCTAGGGTGTAAATGTGATTTCTAAATTTGTGTGACAAAACTTAACTTGTAATTACTACTAGCCTCAAAAATATCAATGCTTGGGTGCTCGCGTCACGTGGTCTGATTTCGCTCCGCCCACATAATAACGAATACTGCTGATTTTTCAAACCAAACGCAATCCACTTATTTATATAGATAACCATTATTTTAATATGCACACCTCTCAATTAAACTGCTTACAGACATGTTTTCTCTTCTGACCAATTGTAAAATCTTGCTGCCCAAATAATTATTTTGCAGCTCGACTGTTTATGTCTGCCTAAGACAAGACAAATGATAAAAAAAGCAGGTTAAAATGTTAACCGTTTGTAAATTGTTTGCTGAACAAGAGTTGTAGCCCGGTTTTTATTTATTGCCAGACAAATTAATCTTTGCATGCTGCCCAAATGAGTTAATTGCTTTTTTTGCGAATCAATTTTAATAACGGCTTACCATTTAATAACTTCCCTTTTGGCAATCACTTTATTTATTTTATTCCTTTCCCGTTCTAACATATTACAGTTTTTATTCGCTGACTCTCTTTAGTACTGTGTCCTACTTTTTCACATTATTTCTAATTGCGCTTAGGTACTCTTTTACCCTACAATTTCACACATATCTAGGTAGCTATAATAGACATAATAAATAATGGTACGGAAATATAAAAAGCCAACAAGGAATCCACGAAAAGTGCCCAAATGGTATTGGTATCGAATTCAAATGTAAATAGTTTATTTTAATTGCATTTAAAGAACTAATAATGGCCATGACCCCTAACCTGGGGCCACAGCCACACCGCGCCCCCGGAGGGTTCCACCACTCCCGCAGGCGGGGGTGCTCCGAGGTGGTGCGCGCGCGCCGCTCGTCGCTGAGCCGCGCGCACAGGCGGCAGAGTGTATGGGAGCCCGGGGTGGCCGACTGTTTCTCGTACGAGTAGTGGCTCCTCCAGCGGAAGAAGCCGTAGTACCGCTCCTTGTCCGCGATGATGTGCACCATCTCCCTGGCCACTTCCTGCGGGGTCAGCCTGCCTCCGTGTAGGTATATGCCTTCGGGCATGAATCTGTTAGAGAGAGGTTGATTTTAGACATAGGTTTTAAGTTATTTAATGATCTACTTAAATCTCAGTCTTCTAAAAATTCAATAAACGCTGTCTTATTTCCCTTCTAACAAGATTGTGATTATTTTGCATAAGCGCCTTCATTCCACACGAGCTTGACAAGTGGTTAGATACATCAACTAAGATGTTAGAGTCAGCCCACAATAACTTTGCACAAGATATTATACGGGAACCCATAAAATACCCTTACAATCTGTGTTCTGCTCAAAGATGACATATTATTGGTGTTTCGTGGATATTTTGTGGAGGTTTTTTTAAAGATTCCTATTTTCAAAATGGGTAAACCTATTAAAAGTGGAGTTCGAGAACTTATACTCAAGATGATAACTCATTTCCAAAATGTAAAAGAAGAAATGGAGTCCGTCCGTAACCAAACTACTTTCTGTGTTATTTTATATTAACCCCATGAATTAATATTCTATTATGAAAAAATAACATGGTAACTAAATGATTAGGGTAAGATCATGTTATTTTATTATAATACTATACTAGCTTCTGCCCGCAACTTCGTCCGCCTAGATGTCGATTACAGTTATTCCCTCGGGATTTTTTAAATATTCTGGTATACAAAGTAACACACACGCACACAAAAATTCTCGTTTATATTAGGTCCTTACCTATTAAATTGGCGTTTTATATGGAGAATTTTATGAAAACGGTGGTTTTCATACATTTAATTTTGCGGATTATTTAGTAACGTCAATGGAGCACTCGTATGTATGTATAACAAAGTGTAGTTACTGTGTGTAGTTGGCTCCCCCGAGCACCACCGGGATCGCGGCGTGCGTCAGCGCCAGCAGCAGCTTTTCCGTCACGTACTCGTATGTATAATAAAGTGTAGTTACTGTGTGTAGTTGGCTTCCCCGAGCACCACCGGGATCGCGGCGTGCGTCAGCGCCAGCAGCAGCTTCTCCGTCACGTACTCGTATTTATAATAAAGTGTAGTTACTGTGTGTAGTTGGCTCCCCCGAGCACCACCGGGATCGCGGCGTGCGTCAGCGCAAGCAGCAGCTTCTCCGTCACGTACTCGTATGTATAATAAAGTGTAGTTACTGTGTGTAGTTGGCTCCCCCGAGCACCACCGGGATCGCGGCGTGCGTCAGCGCCAGCAGCAGCTTCTCCGTCACGTACTCGTATGTATAATAAAGTGTAGTTACTGTGTGTAGTTGGCTCCCCCGAGCACCACCGGGATCGCGGCGTGCGTCAGCGCAAGCAGCAGCTTCTCCGTCACGTACTCGTATGTATAATAAAGTGTAGTTACTGTGTGTAGTTGGCTCCCCCGAGCACCACCGGGATCGCGGCGTGCGTCAGCGCAAGCAGCAGCTTCTCCGTCACGTACTCGTATGTATAATAAAGTGTAGTTACTGTGTGTAGTTGGCTCCCCCGAGCACCACCGGGATCGCGGCGTGCGTCAGTGCAAGCAGCAGCTTCTCCGTCACGTACTCGTATGTATAATAAAGTGTAGTTACTGTGTGTAGTTGGCTCCCCCGAGCACCACCGGGATCACGGCGTGCGTCAGCGCAAGCAGCAGCTTCTCCGTCACGTACTCGTATGTATAATAAAGTGTAGTTACTGTGTGTAGTTGGCTCCCCCGAGCACCACCGGGATCGCGGCGTGCGTCAGCGCAAGCAGCAGCTTCTCCGTCACGTATTCGTTGGCGAAAGAGTTCTCCAGGGCCAAGAAGAAGAAGTAATCACGCCTGACCATTTCTAGACAATAGTTCGATTGATCTACAGGGCACTTCTTAATACCGCAACGCCCAAAAACATCTATTTTCAAACCATGCTTATAAAGTTCTTTCTGTACTTCTGACACGAAAACAGTCCTATTGCTTAACGGTTTGCAATTGGATACAAACCAAACAGCTGCTTTAGTCTTACTGCGTAAGCTTAACTTGAATGCGTGGTCGACGGGCGCCATGGATTCTTGTTTCATCCAATGCATAGTTTTATTCGGACCTATTATGTCACCTTTAGAGTTCTTAATTGTTATATACCCGTTATAAATATCAGAATCTAGTTTGTAGGTCATTGTCCAGTTAAAGAAATTGTCGAACGCTCTATCACATAGTGGGTAGTAACTGGAGGACTCCCGGGTACTGAAGATGTACTTCTGATGTGGACTGCGGTGTTCTGGGCATGAGCCTCCTTTCCTTTTTTTGTGCTTTTTAAATACTTTAGATAACTCAGTACCATCAAAAACGATTGCGTCAAAATGTGTGACATTATTATTTAGGTATGATCTGTCTGCAGTAATATAGCAGGTATCGACCGGGCAGTTCGCAGCCTTAAAGTGTTTTCGACCGAGCAACCAATATTTATTTGGGTTTGACCATTGTAAAATATACTTTAATGATACATTGGAAGTACTGTCAAGTCGTTTCAATTCACTTTTGTGATTAAGTTCGGATATTCCAAATGGACTGAGCACCGTCAGTAATAAGATTAAATAAGCCTTTTTACACAAAAAATGCTTCATGCTGATTAAACAGACACTATAGTGAATTCACACTAGAATTTAGGAGAAATAAAAGCTTAAGGCGGCTGCTGTCGCGTCACGGCATCACGGCATCACGGCTGTGGCCACAGATTATAGGGTATGTCTAAAGATAGATAGGAATCAAACTTAGAACTGACATAACGTTACTAGTAGTTGAGTCGCGCACCGCAGGGTGGAAGCAGTGGCGCTAGTATACAAGAAAAATGAAAAAAAAAAGATAAATGGCGGCAAATAAATTCTGATTGAAGACCATTCTCTCTTGAACGATGTTAACTTCTTGGCACTCATGGCTCATAAGCACGAATTAGTTACCTTCGTTCAATTCGAGAACAAACTTCCGATTCTCCGCAGTTTGTGTATGATAACTCGTGTTTTTTTTACCTGTGTGAATAAGAGATTGTTTCACAGTTTTTAAACTATAGTGCCCGGCCGTTAAGAAGTCAATCCTGACAGCTGTCATCGCAGTACAATTTATAACCTATTCTTGGGTTTGAGGTTATAATTTGTACTGAAATGCAGGTGTCAGGATTTACTTCTTATCGGCCGGGCACTACAGTTAACCGTTAATCATTTTTTTTTCTATTGTTATATTTTTAATAATAAAATTAAGTGGGAAATAGTTTGGCAATATTTGATTAAGTGTTAATTATTAATTAATACACATTTCGACGGCAAGCTGATGCAGTGAATCAAACTATAAAGTAGGAACATATACTTAATTGGCGCAACTACAGTATTTCCAACCCACAAAGACTCGTCCCACCATCTAGTTTTGCTGCTGCGAGATTGTGAATATGAGAGGTCGATCAAGTAGCTGGGTCAGTGTTCGTGAATTGAAAATATAATACCGTAGAAATTATAGACTGCATGAAATTGAAAATATTTATTTTGCAATTAAACCAAATTTTATGTCAACAGCAGTGCTTCTATAGTGAGTCTTTTAAAAAATAACTGTTATTAAGATTATATTAATTAATATATAATTACATAAAAAATATTTTATAAAACAGAAACAGAAATGAATTGCGTATGCACTGGTCCGCCGTACTGAGGACCCAATTGAAAAAAATAAGACATATTTATACTGTGACGCAATAAGATGTTTTTTTAATACTTTAAAAGCTAAGTAAATCTTATATCATTAAAATGAAAACTACTTTTCATCTCTCCTACGTGTCCGTATGTCAATAGCGGAGCTTACTTTCATCGTTGGTATTCAATTTACTCATTAAGTATTTTTTTGTGCTCCGACATGCTCCCAGAAGTCAGGGTTTGATGATCATATTGATCATATTAATTTAAACAAGCGTTAATCAAATACTTCATTTATATAATATAAATATCAATAATAATATCAATAAAAAATATCAGAATTTTACACGGAAAAATACCTAAACCATTTAATTGATAGTTTTGATTTTCGTAGGCATATTAATATCAAAACTATTAAGGACAAGGATTTACGAATATATAAAAATATATTCGTAAATCATTTCATCTTATTGTTTGAGACAAGCATTATTTATATGCCTCGGCGGAAATGAGGATCCCACCACTACTAGAACTATTGTATAACGCGACGGTAGCGAGACGGCCAAGCGACACATTTTGAGTAAGGTGCAGAGTTTGTGAAGTTAGAGCTTGTAGAGTTAGGGCGTGTAGAGTTACAAGCTTGGCTCTTCTGACATCTGATAACTTTCTGACAGTGCGAGCTACGAGTATTATGGTCGTCTTGGCAACATTTTACATGAAAATGTTTTTGGTGGGATTACTATTAGTTATAATTACCCCTCAGCGGAAATGTGGTTTTAATATAAGAAAGGGAGAAAATAAAATAGAAATGAAAAAAACACGTTTATTTGCTTTCGTCTAACACAAGTACAGAAGAACAAATAATAATAACAAAAACAAAAACACAAAAGTATGTACTTACATATAAAGACAACAAGTATTCAACCGTAGTCGGGTTTTTAATAATAGATTTTCGTGATTAAGACAATTTCTAAGCGGTTTCGTTATTTCTGTATGTTTTGGATAAAAAACTTTCTGATAAATATGATCTGTCTCATTAAAATGTTGAGTAAAATTTTACTTTTTATTCTTGTTAACCGACTTAAAAAAAGGAGGTTCTCAATTAGTCGGAATATTTCTTTTGTTTTTGGGTAAGTATGTTCCCCGATTACTCAAAAACCGCTGGACCGATTCACCTAGTGCTAGTTCACCTTCTACAAGCCATACAAAAATGTGCACACTTTAGCACCTTATTATCTATTTAATGTTAAGTTAAAGCTTCCATATACATATACATTTTCACAGCGATTAAAGTGACAAGGTACGAAAGTGTACAAATATATTACTAATTTTCTACATCGATAACCGACCACAATCTGGCAAACTTCAAACACGGCGAAGCGTAACAAAAACATTGTTTAATTAATTAAAATACTTACTTTCGCAATCCAGATCAATGCAATCGTCTCAGCGAAAATGTTATTTTTTACACCATTCCTATTGTTGCCATGTTTATTAACGAGCACTAACGGGGAACAGGTCACTAGGTTCCCCTCGACGTTCCGCCAGAACGACTTCACCGTCACCAAACTGAAAGATACCGATTACTTGAACGCACACCCGGAGGACGAACAGAAACCCGAGAAAGTAGATTGGGAAAAGGAGTGCAAGAAGTATAGTAAAAAAGAAATGGAGGAGATTACAAAAACTTACAAAAGCGACGGTGGCAGGATAAAAACTGTATCAGCCAACGCACTGCCGGCAAGCGCCGAGGATTTGAAAAAAATACAGTGTTTGGAAACGCAATTGAAAGCTAAGAGCCAGGAAGCGTACCTGACGACAACGTTCGACTTGAACGAGGCCCTCAACGCGAGCCAAGCCCAGGTCCCCCGGAACCAGAAGAGACGCGGCAATGAGTACCAGTTCGACACCGTCGAGTACTACGACGATGTGATCAACTTCGACGACAGCCAGTGCCCTGACGCCGTGGACGTGGTCAAGCTTCAGGTCCTCGACATCAGGCCGTATGACATCGAGTGCGAGCTAGTATGCGAGTGGACCAGCCTAGAATAGATATACAGTGGAGTTGTTCTCTTAAATAATTAATATGTATAATAGTGATGGGATCTAGTGCAAGGCTCGTTCGGCTCGCTACCGCTGCCACCATCTTCTACCGTTAAGCAGCTGTTGTTTATTCAAAAATGCGGTGGAGTAATTAGAGTAACAAGTGGAGTGAACGTGCGACGGCCGAGTTCTCGGTTTGAATCGTTGAATAGTCATTTCCGTGGATTGCTATTTAATAGATATGCAATGTCCTATACATTCAATAGCCTGTTTTGTTTTTTATTTCTGCGCATAGGACGTACGTTTATTGCTTTTATGATTAAGCAGTAGATATCTATTCAATAAAGTAGTTAAACTAGTAAACTATCATTATTTATGGCAATAAAATTATTTTTATTCTATTTCTAATTTCAGTGGCGTGATTTGAAAAAACGGTTCTTGTATGAGTACCCCTTTATTATTAAATTTGTTTTTCATTTGTTAGTATCTAAACCCGCCGTATAACACATATTTTGGAAAAACCGGCCCAGTGCGAGTTGAACTCGCGTGGAGAGGGATCCGTACATAAGTAATAAAAAAAATGACAGTATTTATAGGTTTTCCTGTAATCTACAAGCAATGAACTATTTAATTTTTTTCCAAATTTTAGGCCCTGTAGTGTTGGAGATCAGGGGGAATGGTCAATTTTCGTCTTCTTTCATGAATAAAATCAAAACTATTTATTTTACAATTATAAAAAAATATATGTGAGATCTTCATAACGAGCCCTTTGATATATTACGCAGTAAAGTTAGCACTTATTTAAAAAAAATGTACTTTGCACATCTGTGTTTGGGTCATCAATTTACATTATGTGTACCAAATTTCAACTCAATGGGCCCAGTAGTTTCTAATCAAACTAGCTGTGACAGACAAACGGACAGACAGACGCACGAGTGATCCTATAAGGGTTCTGTTTCTCATTTTTTGTACGGAACCCTAAAAAATCAACCCTATCTATTACGGTTCAAAAGATACAGCTCTTTAAAGTTAGGACGGACGGACTTTCAATATCCAAAAGCAACTTTCCTATTCAATCAACTAGATCTAATGGTTCTCGATTGCGTTAATTTAAGTTCTTTTACTTGTGAATTTGCTTAATACGGGAAACCGAGCGTATGGTTAGAAACGAATTATTGCCGGCAGTGAATGCATTAAAAATAACACCCCTCCTCTCACATGGGGTGTTAAAAGGTGTCAAAAAATTTACGCCATCTATTGGTTGTTCCTCGCACTAAACAGTCGAGTACGAGGCTAGAGTTTGAGAGGGTCCGCAGGCCGTGACGAATTTTCAGAAAGTGGACGATAGAGGTCGCTTCGTGTCTGTATTCGAGAGTATAGGGCGGGTTGGTCGCGGCGGCAGATGCTTCTGTCAAAATTAAATTTTCGAGACAGCTTTTGTGGCCGACTGTTTTTTTTTGGTATTTAATCGATCAGCTAAATATTCTTATTTTGGTAAACAGAACAGGTTATTTGGTTAGCAAAAATAGCTAGTTGTTAAGCAACTTATGGTTAGCAAACATTTATAAATCTGTCTGCAATTAACGATATACTGAACTGGTCTAAATTAGTTTGGTTAGTAAATTAAATATTTGAGATTCAGTGAGCGACCCACAGTTAACCAAATTGGCAAGCAATCATTAAGTAAGCAAAATATTTCAATTTGTCCATCAATAAAAAGAGGGCAAATTTACTGCCGTGCCGGCAACGCACATATGCCAAATCTACCATCAAATTTACAAATTTAACAGAGTTGACGGAGCTCCGCTAAAGCGGAGCTTCTATTTCTGGGTTGTTTTGGCCCTCCGGGCCTGATTAAAAACGAACCTAACCTAACCTACCTCATATTTATGATACAAATTTTGGTTAACCTAGGGTGTGATTGTGATTTCTAAATTTGTGTGACAAAAGTTAGAAAACTTAAAACTTGTAATTAATTACTTCTAGCCTCAAAAATACCAACGCTTGGTGCTCGCGCCGCGTCACGTGGTGTGATTTCACTCCGCCGGCAATAACGAACTCTGCTGATTTTTCAACCTAAACGCAATCCACTTATTTAAATATAGATAACTATTATTTTTATATGCATACCTGTCAATTAAACTGCTTACAGACATGTTTTCTCTGCTGACCAATTGTAAAATCTTGCTGCCCAAGTAATTAATTTGCAACTGGACTGTTTATTAGGCAGACAAATGATAAAAAAAGCAGATTGATAATGGTTAAAATGTTATGCGTTTGTAAATTGTTTGCTGAACAAGATTTGTAGCCCGATTTTTATTTATTGCCAGTTAAATCTTTGTATGGCGCCCAAAAGAGTTAATTGCTTATTTTTTTTGCGAATCGATTTAAACAACGGCTGACCATTTAATGACTCACATTGAATTACCATCGAAACACCCACGACTCAGGAACACATCGCGCTCATCACACGAATACTTGCCCATACCGTAAATCCACTCATTCCCAAAATACCAGAATTTAAAAATACCAGATTCTTAACATATCGGAATCCCAAAACTAGGTAAACATTCAAATTAGGGTATTGTTTATTGTCTTCACCCGATATTTCGAATCTGATTTTTTGAGAACCTAGTTAATAGAGTAATTTCGTAATTGGAGATTCTGGTATTTTGGGAATGAGCGCGGGAATCGAACCCGAGTCCGCTTGCTTCGCAGGCGTAGGCAGGGTCGAGCAACTAGGCTCCCGCGCCGTCGTCGGGTAGTAGGATTTTGTTTCAGTGATAATGGGGGGCAGTCCTTCCACTGTGAACTCCCTAAACTAAAAGCGAAGCGGTAACGTCTCTTGGCGTAGACAATTTGTGCTTATTTATTCAGCGACTCCCGGATCAAAACAGTCCAATTACCAAGCCCTCGTCGCTGCCAGCGCTTTATGCTGACAAAAGGGGAATTATCACTAGTAGGTAAATCCAGGACAAAATCGAAGAAAATAGGCCGAAATTCTAGGCGGTAAAAACCATATCGTCTTTGACTTGTTGTATTGTTTTTAACTCGGTCGCCATTACTGTCAAAATAAAATTAAAAAGAAAACAAAGTATTTATTCAGTAAATTGGCCACATACGGCATTGAGGTATATTAATAGGCGGTTTTTACCGCCTAGAATTTCGGCCAAGGTCAACGACGATGTTTTATGGTTTTTAATGTCTAGAATAGAGGCCGTATATAGAAGTGCGTAAGCGGCGGCCGTACTGTCGAGATGGTCGCGTATGTCAATAGTTTTCAATACCACTGTCATATATTTTCATACTCCCCTATATTACAGGTCTTAATGAATGTAGAACTTGCTTCTTACGAAAACGTTTCCATGCAAATGTAGCTCCGGGCGATAACGTGTCTCACCCCCTAATTCAGTCCGGTTTTTAAGATTTTTGAATATGTTATACACATTACGAAAAACTAGGTCTTTACATTTCCGTTCTTTTTTCTTTTCATTTGTTTCTTTTCATTTTTTTTCTTGGAAAAGAAAACGTACAGACCTAGTTTTCCATACCTAATATCTACAACGAATACAAAAATCGTTAAAATCTGACTTGATTTCGGGGGGTGCGAAACTTATCGCATAAATTTTCAGGTTCACTATTCTCTTAAATAAACATCAGTTTGAAATGATAATTGCCATGACTGGACCTCAATGCCATAGGCACAAAACTTTAAAAGTACTTAAGCCACACCCAACGCCGCTGGACTCAGCGCTGGAAGCGCGCGCGCCCCTTCATGCAAATCGCCAGCGGCTGGCACCGCTCTCGAAATGATCTACATAATTTGTTTTGAATCTTTAATGCTTTGTAACAGGCTGATTGAAATGCCTAGTCAGGGCCCACAGTTAACTTTCTTAAATGACATTTTGAGTTTTTAATTCGAGGGCGCTGCTTATTTGTTGTTAATGTTGTGTTGATTGGCTCAACTGCCGCGTTATGATTTCAAATTAGACTGTGTTTTAACCCTTTAAAAAGGGGAGAGTTTCTTTGTTGCTGGCGCAGAGAAATAATGTTTATAGTTTTACTTGTGTAATTACGTATCGGTCTGTGGCGTCGTAGCTAGAAACGGATTTGGATGCGGATTTTTTTTTAAGGGAAGTTTCTTCAATCGGGCTTGTTCTTAGCTAAGTTTTGTCAAAATCGGTTTACCCGTTTAAGAGATAATCAGCTCGGTCGCCTGACGCGGAGAAATCCGGATAGGAAAATATGCGAATGGAAAAGATAGGATCGTATAAAAATGCGAATGGAAATTCTGCTACCAATATAATTTCATTTTGGTAAATTGTGAACCTCATACGCAAAAAGAAGAGTGTTAGTTTAACATCTGTCTGTATATCTGTATGTGGCATCGTAGCTTGCAAGCAGATGAACCGATTCGGAAGCAAAAAAAAAGGTATTTTATTCAGAAAAATACTTACTTAAATAAATAAATATCATGTGACAATCTCACACATATCGACCTAGTCGCAAACTAAGCTCTAGGCTTGCACTATGGGTACTAGACAACGACAAACTTACTTATATAGAGAAATATATACTTAAATCTATAGAAAATTCAGAAACGAATACTCGCGCTCATAACACAAATATTTCCACTTACCGGGAATTGAACCCGGGACCGCTAGCCCGTTACTACACAGAATATCACATTCGCATAACATCATACTAGCAAAACATCACATACGCATAACATCATACTAGCAAAACACGATATTCGCAAAACATGATATTTACAAATAGTCGGGTTTGGTTATAGAATAAATAGTAGGTAGGTTTACGTTATGTTAGACTTACAGTAGGCCCGACACCGTCTAATATTGCTAATGTGATGTTTTGCTATTTGTGATATTCTCAAAAAAAAACATAAAAGCAAAACATCATAGTCGCAAAATATGACATTCAGAAATAATCATAAGTACCTAGTTATATTTATGAATGTCATCTTTTGCGAATATGATGTTTTGCTTTTATGATATTTTTGAGAATATCATGTTTTGCGAATATGATATCCAACGACGGAGTGCCGCTGTAGGTAGGCAGGGTAATTAATTACCAACTCGGCTAACGCGTCGGCAACTCAGCTAGGTTTCCCTAGAATCGGTTCGGCCGTGTAAGAGGATTGTGAAGCTAAAAATTTCCATACTAAATACGATAACTCTTTTCTTCCCTTAAACCTAGTCCGATTTTTACGGTTTTTGAATGTGTTGTAGATAAGATAAAACTAGTTCTGTACGTTTTCATTTTCATCAAAATACCTACTACAAAAGGAACAAATATAGAAAATAAAACCGGTAACGTACAGATCTAGATTTTTATAACCATAACATATAAAAAAATCTTAAAAATGGGACTTGATTTTGGGGGTGAGAGACGTTATCGCCCCGAGCTACATCTGTATGGGGAATTTTGACAGATACGCGATAGGATGATTTCCACCAAACGGCCCGTGACGGATTGGAACGGAAAGAATACGAACGGATGCGGCGACAACCGATCGTGTCCGGCAGTATGTCGACGCATTCGATCGGGCGATAACAGCCGTTCGCGGTCGACAGGATGTCAACGCACACGATCGGCACCGTACGGTTGCTTGCGAACGTAACCGCACTCAGTCAAATAGTTTCGTTCCCACCACGTGTTTTAGTGCACTTTCGAGAATGAGTGGGCTCGTCCGGTCACGGCCGAAAGGTTCCGATCGCACACGACGACAAGCGAACGGGGCCGATCGCAAGCGAACGGAGCCGATCGCGTGTCGCAGCATACTTACGGCTCCGATCGCGTGTCGCGGAAGACGCCCGCCGTCAAACTGCTGCGTGCGGCTCAGTAAATATAGACTTTAAATACTGTGTACATGATTTAATATCGTTTAAAGATTGTAAAATCCGTACCGATCCGATGCGATGCGAGCCGTTTGGTGGAAATCATCCTTAGCGTCGGTTCACAATCGACTTGAGAAATATCAGGACGGAAAGAAGGCTTTTTATGTGTTATATAATTAAACCCCAGATTGACGGGGGGGCAAAAATGTACCAGTGCTAGTGATTCCTTAAATATCGACTAGGTTTATCGACATCGATTAAAATAAATTTTTAATCATCATTATTATAAGTAATGGCCAACTTTGAATACCTTTTAATTATGTGTCAACCTCTTTTATTTAAACTTATCATAACTATAAACAACCGGTATCTGACATTAACTGGACTCGAGTCACTTTTGACAACATTCATACATACATACCGTCATGCCTGTCTGCCAATGGGGTAGGCAGAGACTATGGAACGCCAGGTGCACCGGTCTAAACATAGGTACAACTTTCGCTTCCTCTACATTCATCAATCTCTTCATGCACGTACGTCGGTTTCGGGTGCTTTTGATTTGGCCCTTATTCAGTACATCGCGAATCTGATCACCTTCTAGGATGTCCCCTACCGACATCTCCGCTCACTATCGCCAACTACATTCAGTACCTACAACAATATTCTTTAGCATTCCGACGAAGAGAACCTTTTAGTTTTTTAAGTCGGTAAAAATGCCTCGAAAGAAAAAGATCGTTTATCTTCATGCAAATTAAGCTGATCATTCAGATATAGAAGATAAAGGTACGACTTACTTTTGCAAAGAATGTAAAATCCATATGTCACGATTATCCAGTATTGAGGGCAAAAATGTATCACTGGTACATTTTTGCCCTCAATACTGGGGTTGATTATAACTGTTATTTGTAGTATTATCATCTAACCATAAGGAACAGGTAAATAAATCAAACTCCATTTTAACAACGCTGTATTCATAAAATTGCATTATTATTCTAATCTTTACAATGAGATCTACTTATTACAGTTATGTTCGTCTCTGCCTTAATTATTTCTACAAAAATCTACAGGACGCTACGCTTATTACAATCGAATCTAGGTCAGGGCCGGCATTCTAGGCGGTAAAAACGATATCGTATTTGACCTGGGGGCCCAACATGGCTGCGTTTATCACGTGACAAAATGTGGATAAAACATCCGTCACTTTTGACTCGTACATAAACAAGTACGATAGTGACGGATGCTTTAACCACATTTTGTCCGCGATAAACGCAACTATACTAGGTAAATAAGACCTATCATAATTCATAACGTTGACAATACGATAATAAGTCAAAACGAATATGGTTTGAAAACGTAGAACAGATCCCCTTGAGCCCTTGGGGTGGAAAACACTACCGATGTTATTACAAAAAACTTAGACACGCCTTAGACACGTCTAAAATGACATTTTTCTATGGAATGACGGTTAAGTACTAAACAAGTGTTCAATGGTTGTTTAACTTTTTGTAAGCACTGTATAGTTCTAATTCAGGCCTTAAATTAAGGATTTACGCTCTAGACTCTAACTTAAAGGATACATTTTAAACACAGACTTAAACGCCATCAACAAAAAACAAACCGGCGATATATTTATTTAACGATGCAATGACTATTGTTTATAGTATTCCAAATTCTTAATAGCTTTAGGCTGGCTATCGCTATCACGCTTGCACTCGCAGCTGACCGTATTTGTCACTCGTGTGTCATAGCAAAACGAAGATTGCGGATCGCTTTAGTACGCAAAAATACTATATTTCGGCCAGTCCTTAGTACTTACCTACGACTAAGTAAATAGTTAATTTGGTGTATTATATTTAATGAACCAAACAAAACTCTCTACAATAGGTTTTTCTTTAAAATACTATAAGTATTTTCTTTCAGTGTACTATATTATTTCCAACTTGGTTTGTTTGGAATAGTAAATACATTTTGATGAAAGTGCGGAGTGTGTTATTTTCAGGTTATTTTGCTCCAAGCGAGGGACAAGGCTCGCGATGAGTGAAAATGACAGTTCCGCGCGTGTGTCGAATATCAAACGACGTTTTGTAACACATTTGAAAAAATAAGACCGTTTTTAAAAGAAACAATTTTAATTAATTCTTAACCTGATTAAAAATCACAGTATCAACGAAGGGAAAATAATGAAAATTAAAAAACACTAGTGCAAAAAATCCAAATGCAATTACATAAAGCAAAAAGCGATTCGAAAAAGGGCCACTTTTTAAGCGACTGTATTAATAAAAAAATAATATATATGCCCAAGAAATAGTTGGCAACCCTAGCATAGGCATAAACAAGAAAAACAGCACTGCTTCTGAGAACGAACGTCAATAGTTACTTTATTAAAACAAATACCACTTACAAACTTATAAACATAACATAACAACAATAGAATTTAACAAAAACGGAATTTGCCAGAGGAATGCATGCGTTGCAGCAGAGAGAGAGAGAGTTAATTGTGAACTGCTAAATAGTGGAATTCACTTCCCTCGTCTGTATTCCCTGAGGGATATGAGGATGTGCTCAAATCGAGAGCGGGCTCTGAACCAGCGAGCGTCATCCCAGACTTCGTTATCGTTTACCACCAGATGAGATGCCGGTCAATCACTGGTCAGTTCAGAATAATAAAAAATGGTTCAAACAACTCGCAACATTTGTTACCAAAATTCATAAGTTTTTGGTAACAAAAGAGCTTTCCGTACACATGAGACGCATTAGGGTAATATTTATTTATTGCACAGCTTCATGTACTGTATCTCCCTGCCAATGTTTTTGAATGGAGAAGAGGCTAAAATTTTCAGAATTGCTAAGCTGTCCGACGGGTTGCTGCGAATCACCCGCCGGTTTCCCGCAAACTGCGTACAGTCACCCAATAAAAATGTTGAGCATACTTAGAACCTTTGTCAATGTGAATGTCATTGACATTGTCATGTGTTTGCACTGAAGTGCTTAACATTTTCGTTGGGGTACTTACTGTACCTACTGAGAGTTTATGTAAAGGCTCTATTTGTTGTTAACTAGCGACGCACCCTCTCTTCGGTTTGTCTGCCGCGCTAGCGATATTGGCAGTAGGTAAGTATGCGCGGCAGTTATATGGATTTTGCGTAGTTTGAAAGATGGGAAGCGACTTTTCTTTATACAGTGTAGAGTGGTATCAGTGGCGGCTCCCCATCAGCTCGTAAATAATATAAAACCGAAAATGTGTCGACAGGAGGCCTAACTTATCGCTGGCTTACAATGTAGGTATTGCTCCTAGGAATTTGTCTCTTCCCCCTCCCCTCAATCAGATCCTAGAGCTACCACTGATGGTATTACATGCTAAGTGATTAGGCTAAGTTTCCACCAGACAAGACGGCATTCAATTTTATAGCTGTGCTGTGCGCGGCTAGGGAATGAAGCAATATTATTGAAAAAAATGTGTGACATTTTGGTGGGAACGGAGTGTATCTAACTAATGGTTCAGAGCAAGCCGCAAACTGTCTAATAAGCGTCCAGCAGCTGTATTCTACAGGGTTTTTATCCCTTTTGCAATCGTATATTTACCAACTCGGCTGCCATAACTGTCAAAATAGTAGGAGCTATCCCAATTTTAATAGTACAATAACACTAAATGAAAAGACAATGGGATGGCCCTAAATACTTCAAGTTCTAGAGGTCGAGATTAAAAATATTCTATGGCACGTACTGTCTATGGTTAACCCTACAACTAAAACTGCTGTACATATAGTTCCTGGGTTTGGTTCACAGATGGCGGTATTGCTGTAGGTGGTGCATGCAGGGATAGCACTGGGTGATAGATGGCGGCACACAAAGGAAACGCAGTGCAGGAAACGAAACAGATGGCGGTGCACATAGGGAGAGCCTCACTGGTTTACAGATGGCGGTATTGCTATAGGCGAGGCACTAAGATGACGTAGTACAGTTCGCGGTATAGCTAAAGGTGGTGCATCTCGGGGGCACGGCTAGTTGACAGATGGGTACACGTAGGTAGAACATCACTGGTTCACAGATGGCGGCGTTGGCGCGGTGGTGCGCGTAAGTGGGGGTAGCAAGGGTGCATAGATGGCGGTGCACGAAAGGTGAGCATCACTGGTCACAGGTGGTGGTATTGCTGCAGGTGGGGCGCGCTTAGATGACGGTAGTACTAATTCACAGCTGGCAGTAGACATACGGAGAGCATCACTGGTTCACAAGTGGTGGTATTGCTAAAGGTGGTGCATTTGGTTTACAAACGTTCACACGTAGGAAGAGCAGCATAGGTTTTTAGATAAAGTTGCACGTAGGGAGAGCGGCTCTGGTTCACAGATGCGCTGGTTTCCAATGAGAGCAGCACAGGTTTTTATGTGGCGGTGGACAAAGAGAGAGCATCACTGGTTCACAGATGGCGGTATTACTATAGGTGGTGCATAAAGGGGGCACCGCTGGTTTACAGATGAGTGCACGTAGCAGCATAGGTTTTAGAGGTGGACATAGGGAGAGCGGCACTGGTTCACAGATGGCAGTGCATGTAGGCGGGGTAGGGCGGCAGCAGTGCGCATGCCAGCGGCAGTGCGTGCGGTAGTTCGCGTTCGGGCACGCCGGCGGCCTGCGCGCGCAGCTGTTCCAGACGTAGCTGGTTCTGGCGCTTCCACTTTGTTCTGTAACAACAGTATTACCTTAGGTACTGGTAACGTTGGGCAGTCGTAATAACATGTTTATTACCGATATAACAGCATAAATCATGACATCTGAAATAATGTACTATTTTTATACTTGGCCTTTGACTTCGAAAAATATATTTTAACATAATGGCGACTCCGTGGATTCTAGAACCATGGCGAGCATCCAAAAGTCCCAAGCCTAATTATGATGCTAAAAAATTCCATACAAAATGCGACAATGTTTCTTTCCCTTTATACCTAGTCCGATTTGTATAATTTTTGAATATGTTGAAGATAATTATCATGAAAAACTAGGTCTGTACGTTTTCTTTTCCAAGTACAGTCGAGTAGGTACATAAATGTGTGTACACCTTTGTACCTTATCACTTTAATCCCTTTGTCAATTCATATAATGTCAGTGTAAACATGACATTAAATAGACAATGTAGGTACTGAAGTGTACACATATTTATGAACTCGACTGTACAACATATTCAAAATCGTGTAAATCGGGCTTGATTTAGGGGATGAGAAACGTTATCACCCGGAGCTTGCGTATGGGTTTTTCACGCGTTTACAGTGTCGCTTCACAATCCTGTTAACCACTATATAGGTGTACCCACCGTCGGTTCTGGTACCAGGTCTTGACCTGGGTCTCGCTGAGGCTGAGCGCGTCAGCCACGTCCCCGCGGTCGGCGACGCTCAGGTACTTCTGGCAGCGGAACTTGCGCTCGAGGTAGGCCAGCTGCGCGTGTGTGAACGCGGTGCGCCGGCGCCGCGGCTTGCGCGAGGAGCTGGCGCGGGACGGCTGCCGGTCTGCAACAACCACCGGTCGCTCAACTATCCTGATCGAGATATCTTATCGTCTGCCTTGAAGTAGGTGCCGTCGAGAAGTTCCGTTGGCCATCTGTGGTCTTCATCGTCAGTTTCATTCATCATTAATTTATCAAAATCTGTTGACCCGTTGAGTAGTTACGAGTTACGAGGGGACATATAAACAGACCGAACATACATACATTAAGGTCAAACATATAACCCTCCTTTTGGGCTTTGCCGCAGTCGGGTAAAACAAACACAAATCAATTTGTTTTTAACAAAATAAATCTAATAGGTAGTACTCGCACTTGACCAGTTGTAGTTGCTTCTCATATCGGGAACCTTAACTCCTGTGACCACGGAATAGAAAAAACAGTGGAAGTGGCATGAGCTTCGCTAAGTATCAGACCTGTTGTCGCCAATACTCACACTATCATAAAAACAACACGCCACCATGGAAAATGTTTTTGGTGCGGCTTTCGTTTTTACATTCCAAAATACCACAATAAGGCATGCTTTTGGATTTATTTCCTTTTTTACAAATATAGAAATAAGCGATCTCGGAAAAGTATAGTAGGTTGCGCGGAACTCCGCAACCATGCCACACGTTACACGCCCACTTGACACTTCCACTGTTTTTTCTGTTCTGTGCATGTGACAGACTCTTTAATTATTTACCTGCACTTTCTTGCGTCTCCCTCTGCGACCCGCCAGCGATCACAGAAGCAAAACCAGCCAGCAGCTGTGTTTGAAACGCGTTCTTCGTCAAATCCATGGACCTTCCATAAATACTATCCGCCATGACATACCCATCGTCATCCTTATTCCCCTCGCGTTCGGCTCTGTATAAATGAAAGAGATCACCGTTGTACAGTTTCGTTCGTTCGAATTCATCCTCTTTGAACGGGGAGTTGAAATTTGAGTTTGCTATTCGGTTGTAGTCCATGGGTGTGGTGCGGTCGGTGTCGGATTCCGTTTTCCTGTCATTTTTGTCGTAGACGACGGGTTTCGGGGAGGACGTGTCGCTGCGGTTGTCGCCGACGGAGATGTCGTCGTCGACGTCGGACTGGCTCGCTTGGCTGGTGTCCTGGTCGCATGTATAAATGTCTGGAAAGAATACGGTATTAGAGCATAGTTGATTCCTTCGGTAACCTTCTGGGGAGGGAAGATGGCCGATTCAAAGATGGCCGGCTTTTGCTTTTTAATCATTCTGTTACTGATTTACTCTACTCACTTGACACTGGCGAAATCTCTGCGGAATACCGCGGTGGACCGCCATTTATAAAAAGAAGAAGTACTTACAGTAACCAGCAATAATTATGTATCATTCAACATTGCGCCCAAAAATATCTTATACCTCTAGCAATAAAGACGTGTCTGATAGGTACTTTTGAGCCCAATGTTAGATAGTATATTATTGCTGGTGACTGTATATTACATTGAATCAAGTACTATGAACCACACACAATCATGAACTTCCGACGCTAAAAGAGTGGTTTCATAAGTTTAACTGGTGTATGTGAGTCTATCTTTGGCTTTGTAGCCGCCATACGTGTGGACCGAATCAGATGCAGTTCTTTTTTTTAATCGTGACAAGCGAGAGCGACTCTTGTACGAGTACAACTAAGCTAATTAACGTCATCGGTCAAATAGGTGCCTCGTTGTTTCAGCAAGTTTATCAGATGTCTATAAAAGGGATGGGGAACTCGGATAGATATTTACCTAAAGTTGGAAAAATCCCGGCAAAAGTTCTTAAAAATATCATTTTAATCACAGATATAAATACGCAATAGATAACGTTAACACCTCAATCTGTATGAAAGCGAAACAAACTGTGTCACTTTTTTCTGGCAATTGGGACGTCACAAGAGCGAATAAGTTGATAAGGTGTGAATTCCCGGTTTTCCGCGCAAAATCGATTCAAAGTCGTCGCTTTTGTTGGGCTATTGCAGTTTATTATCACGCAACGAGGCATTTTCTTAATTTTCACGGCTGCAACAACATGCGCGCGGAACGTCAGAGCGACGGCCAACCCCGACGGTTTGGACAGGCGAAGTAGATGCATTTGCGTTATCTATGTGTATTTATATCTGTGATTATTTCAATAATATAAGCTCTGGGATTCCAGGATGCTACAAAACGTTTATATTTATTATTTTACATTTAGGATAAAACTTTGAGTCAATTTGCTCCTCAAACTGCGTTAGTTCAATGAGTTACAAGTACATTAAGTAACATTAAGTAAACAGACATATGCCTACGTGGAAAATAACTTCAAATGCTTCAAAATACTTAATTTAAAGACTTCAGTATGAATTTATTTTGGCGTAAGTTGCTTATTCAGAAATCTACTTCCATACAACTGAACAACATAATGGCCCTACATAATGGCGAGAAAATATCTCTTAACCCAACCGATTACAATAAAAACTAGCTAAGTACTTATCATCCTGACTAACCTTTCTTCTTAAAAAATACCGTCCCAAAAATCGCTCTATCCAAAGGGAACTACGATCCCACAAACAGAAGTACAGATTTTTCGTCATGGTCATGAGTTAAAAAATGCCGTTTATTATTTCAATTATTTCCCTAAAACAAACCGCGCTTCACTCCGCACAAACCCAGCGCCATCTACCGACAAGAAGCCGCGCCAACAAAGAGATTAAAGCCGACACTTACCCCGCAAACGAGCTCACAAAGAGCATAAAGACTTTTTAAAAAAGGAACGACCATAGACACGGCTTCCTTAATTAAGCCCGCGGGCATGGTTTCAATGGCTGAATGGTGTTTTACAAGCGTAGTCTGTGGCGTCTTTTAATTTGCGTGAAACTGAGGTGAATGTGCGCCTTTATAAAGGGAAGTAATGGTCGGATAAAAAATGGGGTTATGTGTGCAAACGTGCTCAAATTAGTGGGGGGAGGGGCGGTGAATCGGGAGACTGCATATTTTGCCGATTCACTAAGAAATAAACTGTTCGGTGCCGAGATTCCAGGCGGTAAAAAACCATATTGCCTTTGAGGACCAAGTACCTACTACTATATTTGTAGGTACTGGTATTTTTAATAAATATTTATTGTACTGCATGTGTCCAATTTTTAATTATTATTTTTATTTTTTACACTGTATGTACAACCTCTGGGTCTATTGCCTGTAAATAAACGATTTATTATTATTTATTATTATTATTATTTGACCTGTTACCGCACTGTCAACGTTCTGATAGCTCTTATTTATTTGACAGTAATTACGTTGCCTAACGCATTCGCAATCGCAATCGTTTTCATTTTGACAGTCCGAAGGTGAGTCTCCTTACAAAATGTATACAATTGTTCCACATTGAAGTCGATTGCGATTGCGAGTTCGTTAGGCATTAGGCCAGCAAATCATAGACGATATGGTTTTTACCGCCCAGAATAGAGGCGCTGATTGTTTTGAGTTTTTAAGGTTTCGTACCTAAACGGGACCCTGTTACTAAGCCTTTGTTGTCCGTCCGTCTGTCTGTCCGTGAATCCTTAGAGGTGTATCTTTTGAACCGTAGTAGATAGCTGTTTATTTTTTTCCGGTTTGGGCAAATATTTGTGCGATGAGCGTGAGTATTTGTTCATGAGTCCTTTTTTTTTGCATGTCTCTATATAGGTACAGCCCCAACGAAAATATTAAGAGCGCGTTGTCATAGTAAACTTCAAACAGAACATCAGAACACACGACAACGACAATGACATTCTAAGTATGCTCAACATTTTTATTGGGTAACTGTACAGCGCCTTTATTCCCGACGGTAAAAACTATAATTATCGTAGTTGACCAGAGGGCTTATTGTCTAACGCACTGGCATCACGATCGTTTTTATTTTGAAAATCGAAGGCTTGTCTGCATACAAAATGAAAACAATTGCTCCACTTTGAAGCCGGTTGCGATTACGAGTGCGTTAGACAATAAGCCCTCTGTTATGGTATTGTTATGACGTCAGACGCCATTACTGTCAAGTAAATAACAACTATCAAAACGGTGACAATACGATAACAGATCAAAAACGATATTGTTTTTACCTTCTTGAATAGAGGCCCTGAGGGCTTATTGTCTAACGCACTGGCATCACGATCGTTTTCATTTTGAAAATCGAAGGCTTGTCTGCATACAAAATAAAAACAATTGCTCCACTTTGAAGCCGGTTGCGATTGCGTTAGACAATAAGCCCTCAGGTCGACACACGTAAAAAGAGCTCCGAGCGGCTAGTGGAGCGGATATGTTTGCGCATGTTGTCTACTGACAAACCAATAGCGTGGCAGCAAAGCGGAGCGGTTTACACTCCCCCGTCGCCCCCACCAATTTGGTCCGTAACTTGCTCACTGCGCAGGTAGCTCGCTCAGGGTTTTTTTACCCGACTGCCGAAGGAGGAGGTTAATGTGTTTATCAGACTATATACAGCCGTGTATTCCGTACGATCCTCAATTTGAACATACGATAGATTTAAGCAGTATTAAGAGGTACAGTAATAAATTTTAACAAATACTCTCAATAATTAAGCGTAATGATTTCCCGGCCAGCAATGTAATGCAAATATTGAGTTGACAATTTTGAAAGGCCGGTTTGGTTTAATCTAAAACAATAACGTCGTCAATAAATCAATGAACACAAAGTGCTTACGTAGACGACTTGGTTATTTGAATACATTGCTTGCCGAATTAATTTGATAGAAAAAAAAAACTGTTTTCTTTTGTTAACCTAATGTACCAATTTACGTTAATTAGGGTCTTATCTAACTGCCCTTAAAATATAGGATCGTATGGAATACACACGCTGTATGTATGTTTGTTAAAATGTGGCGCTGTAGAAACTAAACGCGTGGATCGATTTTGATGATTCTTATGTCAATTTGTCTTAATCTTGTGTCACTAAAGATATGACAGTAATGAAAATTCCATATATCGGCAGCCAGACGCCATATTGCAAAAAGAAAAAAAAAGTAGACGAACTATGACAATACTTACGTATCATCTTTAGGTTTCTTTCATAATTTTTCATTTTGAATGACCATTTCGGATTTTTAACGATTTGAAGTTTGTTAGCATCAGTGGGGTTTTTTACAGCTTGCTTTTTGTTAATTATTTATTACGTGTGTTACGCGTGAACGCGTAGTTTTGGACTCGGTCGATTTGTATAAGATTGTCCCCTTTTAAGAGGGATATCCATACACAAGCCCTTTTTAATGGATTTTTGTTTTTGTTCTAGCGTGAAAACAGTAATACCTACAACCTTTAAATTTGATGTGATTATAATACAAAACCCTAAAGAAAAAAAACACGGCCAAATCCGCCACTTGACTCGTTTTTTAGGGTTCTGTACCCAAAGGGTAAAAACCGGACCCTATTACTAAGACTCCACTGTCTGTTTGTCTGTCTGTCACCAGGCTGTATCTCGTGAACGTATATTTCTGCTGCCGCTATAACATCAAATACTAAAAACACGATTAAATAAATATTTATTTAAGTGGGGCTGCCATAAAACAACCATGATTTTTTGATAGATAATGGTACGGAACTCTTCGTGCGCGAGTCCGACTCGCACTTAGCCGGTTTTTAAAACTCTCTTCTATACATTAGTAGTAAACAAAACCAGATTAGGTATAACAGTTAGTCAGACAAATACTAACAAGTCTCATAAAAGCCAGCTTTGAAAACTTACCTAGCTGCATTTTCAAATTCATCTCTATGTCACAAAAAACCTTCCTACGATGGTCGACTAAAAACAGAAATAGGTTAACATCACTCGTGACGCTATATTAATTCCTGGCAACACTGCACATTATACGCCATAATTACGAAGCCCCGACACGAATTACGATCCTCTCCCTGGCCCTTAAATCTAACGACATCTTCGGCGTAATTCTTGCGGAAACGGGTCATATTTACGTATAACGAACCCTTGTGGCGGGATGGAATTAAAAAAACACAGGGGCTACAAGTGGGCAGCGTCTGTTTAACGCGCGCTCCGCGCAGGTCCGGGCAGACATCTTTTTCTTGAAGGACCTCTCCATTATGGCAGGGTTATCTGTAAAGGGGCGTCCTCACAAGAGCTTCGCCGCGAGCGTTAACAAGACATATCGGACAAGCGATGGCGGCGAGTATTGCTGGTGATTTCCTCAACCAACTCTCCTCACAACTTGACGGACGAATAGGAAATACTCATGGCTGTTTTTCACAGCTTCAATAAAAGCTGATTTTTGTAACAAACAGTTGAGAATCTTTTTTCAATAGCTATAAAAATAACCAACCAAAAAAGTTGTTCCTTTCTTTCTAGGAAAACAGAATTTTACATCGAGGTTATATCGCGTTGTTAAATGACATCACAGTGCATATGATCTCTCTGTCTAATCGCTGTCTAATTAGCAGTTTAAAATGCATTTCTTGGCCGATTTTAATTATAATTTTACTTTTGGTGATCTCTTTTACGGTATTTTCATATTTTGCTGAGAAATGAGATTAAAAAATCCATACATATTCCTTATAGTGTACCCGAGAGTTTAAGTGTTGTGGAGCGTACAAACAACATTCTAGGGCGTGCCTCAGTTAAAATTTTCTCGTATATAATTTTTAATTAGAAAAATTAACTTATGTATCTAAAAAAAAACAATAACGACACAAACATCAGCGACGAATTAAATACATAGCACCCGGTTCTAATTATTTTAGTCTATCGAAAACTTTATTTCATGGCCTGTGGCAAGTAATTTATCCTAACATAGTGGCCACCCCTATTTACAAGCGCAGTTTGTTTGTGTGGCAACACTAGAAACACAACCGTTTCCTGTTGCATCGTTACGACGCGGCCTCTCTTTTCAACACGGTTAAAACCATATAGTCTTTGACCTGTTATCGTACTTTCAGTATTTTGATAGCTCTTATTTACTTGATATTTTCAGCCGAGGTTAAAACTATACCATAACAAATACGAAAATGACCTTTTTTGCTGCAAATGTATTGTACTATATCCCCTTAAAAGGAATGTATTCAATAACCAATAACATGAAAATTAAAGCAATCATACGGCGTAATACAATTTTTATCATCAAACCAAAAACACCGATTTTTTTGCAATAATCTAATAATAACATTTCCATACACTCACAGCAGCGGTTTTGACTTCCAATTACAAATCACACGAGCCATTGACCAACAAATCCAACAATACAACAAAAGGGTGAAACAGACCAAGCAATTTAAAAAGAAAGGACGGCTGTCTATGCCTCTCGCACACGTGACCTTAACTCTGTTCGGTTGGTACTAATTTGAAAATCGAACAGCACTGACAGAAGCGCCATGTTTTGTGCGTTTTATTGGAGTGCGATTATGTCGGAGAGGGCGCGTGCGCGGAGCGTGCCGCGCTGAGTGCCGCCCGCGGAGACTCGTTAAAACTATTCGCCGATTAAGGGCGTAATTGAATAAAAATATGACGACGGCCATTGTCCTGTGTTACAATCAGACCCCGTTATCAAGCATGACCGGTATTCTAGGCGGTAAAATCCATTTTAATACATTTGCGAAAAAATATGTATAAGCTATCTCCATTCAAAATTTCATCCAAATCCGTCCAACCGTTGCAGTGTGAAGAAGTAACAAACACACAAACTTTCGCATTTGTAATATTAGTAGGATAGGATTTAAGTATGGGAAGTAATTAAATGGTCAGCCGTTATTAGAATAGATTCGCAAAAAAAAATAAGCAATTAACTCATTTGGGCAGCATACAAAGATTTAACTGGCAATAAATAAAAATCGGGCTACAACTCTTGTTCAGCAAACAATTTACAAACGGTTAACATTTTAACCAATATCAATCTGCTTTTTTTATCATTTGTCTGCCTAATAAACAGTCGAGCTGCAAAATAATTACTTGGGCAGCAAGATTTTACAATTGGTCAGCAGAGAAAACATGTCTGTAAGCAGTTTAATTGAGAGGTGTGCATATTAAAATAATGGTCATCTATATAAATATGTGGATAGCGTTTAGTTTGAAAAATCAGCAGTGTTCGTTATTGTGGGCGGAGCGAAATCAGACCACATGACGCGAGCACCCAAGTGTTGGTATTTTTGAGGCTAGTAGTAATTACAAGTTAAGTTTTGTCACACAAATTTAGAAATCACAATCACACCCTAGATTAACCAAAATTTGTATCATAAATATGAGGTAGGTTAGGTTAGGTTCGTTTTTATATCAGGCCCGGAGGGCCAGAACAATCCAGAAATAGGAGCTCCGCGCGAGCGGAGCTCCGTCGAGACTGTTAAATTTGTAAATTTGATGGTGGGTTTGGCATATGTGCGGTGCCGGCACGGCAGTAAATTTGCCCCCTTTTTTTTGCTGGATAAAATGAAATATTTTGCTTACCTACTAATTGCTTACCAAAATTTGATAATTGTGTGTCGCTCAATGCAGCTCAAATATTTAATTTGCTGACCACAATAATTTAGAGCTGTTCAGTACATCATTAATTGCAGACAGATTTATAAATGTTTGCTAACCATAAGTTGCTTACCAACTAGCTATTTTGGCTGACCAAGTACATATTTCTGTTTACCAAAATAAGAATATTTTGCTTATCGGTTAAATGATGATACCCTTTAAGTATTCAGTTTTTGGTACTAAAAGTACGCCCAGGTATGAATATTTAAATGACTCGGCTCCGATGCACTTAAGAGTATTACATACGAGTAATACATAACATAACATAACAAAATATGTTTATTTTGAATAATTCTATCATAATTTACCACTTTTACGAATGGCGGCTCACCTTGAAAATGTATGACTTTTACTAATGACATGACACTTTTACCCCCTTTATGTCTTTGACAGTACTGTTTATTATAGATAATACAGCCCTGCACCCTCGTACAAATTACACTTAAACAAGACGAATCAAAGTAGCTTATTGCAAATTAAAGGGGCACGCCACACAAACATCTCGTTACGACAAACAATGAGTGGAAGGACGGTTTAAGGAATAAGTGGCGCTGATTGGTGACAGCCCTCGCCTTGACGCGCGCGTGCGTCTTGATACTTGCCGAGGCACTTTCTGCTTTCGGCAAGTATCAAACTGTATAGCGCGTTGATGATTATTAATTAGCGTCTTCATCGGATTGAAGTTAGTTCCCCGTGACTCTTTCTATATCTTCCCATTGGGGACCGATTTTCGAAAAATCCTTTCTCATTGTACCCAAAAAATAATCTGCAAATTTCAAGACCCTCGGCTATTGTGTTGTCAGTCAGTCAGTAAGTCACGGAAGAATTTTTAAGTTTAAAGAAAATATGAGTATGAAGAAAAGATACGTTATTTATTATACCTTACTTAACTATTATAGTATAGAGAAATATGTACCTATCTTAAATACCTACAAAGATAGGGAGCGTGTTTTCACTATTTTTCATTGGTCATAATATCATTATTCTAAACTTATCAGAGTTCCTTTAATATCTAACGTGTAGATAAGGCTAGGCTCCTATAATCCTCCATTCTCAAACACCGTGATTAGTTAGTTGTATAGGGGATTCCAAAGTAAATTTAAAAAAAAATGTACTTTAATCCCTAGAGATTAATAAGGAGTTTTAGTCCCGATATGCAGAGACTAAAGTACCTACCATTTTAAGAGCATGAGAAGTGAAAAAAACCGGCCAAGAGCGTGTCGGGCCACGCGCAGTGTAGGGTTCCGTAGTTGCCCGTCACAATGTGCGTCTTCTGAGTACGTAGGGGACTACCACTACGAGAATAACGTTTGACGGTTAATAACGACTGTTCTATTCAAAGTTATCATATCATAGGCGATTTTGGTAGGTATAAACACTTTAGTCGCCTGTATCTCAGGAACCAATCATGTCTACTTAGCCGTGATAGTTTTCCTTTAAAATTCGTTATATGCGCTTTCGTTGAAGATATTTTTCAGATTTTTAGTATTTGTAGTTTTGGCTGTAGGGGGGGGGGGACACTTGACTCTAACAAAAAATAGCGCTTTAAAGCTTAATATTTCATAAACGAATCCCATAATAGAAAAATGGTTTTAATAAACCCGCAATATTTTTGAAAGACCTATCCAACGACACCTCACACTATGGGGTAGACAAGAAAGAAAAAAACATCCCCACGTAACGTGTAGGGGAGGTGCACTAAAAAAAATATTTTTCAAGATTTTATTTTACCTCTTTGTTGGCGTGACTAATATGTATATTCATGCCAAATTACAGCTTTCTAGTACTAAGAGTCTCTGAGCTAGACTGCGGACGGACGGACGGACGGACGGACATGGCGAAACTATAAGGGTTCCTAGTTTGACTACGGAACCCTAAAAACCGGCCAAGTGCGAGTCGGACTCGCGCTCGAAGGGTTCCGTACCATTATCTATACCTATACAACATTACCAAAAAACGGCAAAAAAAAAACACGTTTGTTGTATGGGACAGAACAAAATAAATATTTAAGGGGGGCCCCTTAAATATTTATTTTGTTCTGTTTTTAGTATTTGTTGTTATAGCGGCAACAGAAATACCTACATCTTCTGTGAAAATTTCAACTGTCTATCAGTCACGGTTCATGAGATACAGCCTGGTGACAGACAGACAGACGGACAGCGGAGTCTTAGTAATAGGGTCCCGTTTTTACCCTTTGGGGACGGAACCCTAAAAAGACTTTAACCTCTAGAGATTAATAAAGAGCTTTAGTCCCGATGTGTAGAGACTAAAGAAACATTTTAAGAGCATGAGAAGTGAAAATAAAAAATAACTTGACGTGTGGATTTGTCGTAAAGTATCAAGATCGGCCAGCGCGGGCGCGGGCTCCGCCGCGGGGGCTTGATTGCCGCGGGTCATCCAACCCCTCATCGGCCTCCATAATGTCGCGCTTTACATTTCAAATTGACACTGATTACGTATTATGGTTGCGTAATGGGTTCCGCATCCTCGGATGGTAAACAACTGGGCGCGCGGTTCATCGGGCGGAAGGCCGGACTTACACTTGTAAGTTTTACCCATGTAATTTACGTAACTTACACTTTGTGAGTAACTTATTGTAATTTCTTACTACTGGCGGTAATAAATCTATATATATAAAAGGCTAAACTGACTGACTGATGTATCAACGCACAGCCGAAACTACTGTACCTAGAAACTTGAAATTTGGTACAGGGGTTCCTTTCATGGTGTAAGTGAGCACTAAGAAAGGATTTTCCGAAAATCGACCCCCAACGGGAAAAAATGGGGCGAGTAGCGGGAAACTAATTCTACGCGTACGAAGTCGCGGGCGTCCTCTAGTTGGAACATAAAACGGAATCGGTGACAAAGCACTAAATATTACTTTAGTAGGTATCTTGTCTATTTAATGTCATGTTTAAACTGCCATACATGAATTATCACAGCGATTAAAGTGACAAGGTACTAAAGTGTACACATATTTATGAACTCGACTGTACCATTCATGTCCCTATACAACGCACTATACAAAATTGATACTTGGTCATTTTGTATGTGTAGCTACAGTGCGACGAAGCCCTATAAAAAGGATGGTCCGACATGCTATTCCCCGGTTTTTAAGAACTTTGTCCACTCTCGCACTAACAAGGAGCATTTTGTAAGTTTACAAGAGTTCTGCCACTCCAGCGGCTTGTTAGTCGCCTGCGTGGCGCCGCCACACGCCACACGACGGTGTAAAAGTACCGGAGAAGGCCACATCTCGATAACTATTACAGTTCGATTATTTCCACTTGGACACTCGGGTCATCTCGGTTTTAATCGTAAAGGTTCGTGTTTTCACATAGAAGTTATAAAATCCTAGAATTTACTCACATAAAATATGTAAACCTATCTAATATATAAAATTCTCGTGTGACAGTGTTTGTAACCAAACTCCTCCGAAACGGCTCGACCGATTCTTATCAAATTTTGTGTGTATATTCAGTAGGTCTGAGAATAGGTCGTAAACTATTTTTCATAAGGTTTGTATGAAAAAAATAATTACACCCGGGCGACGCCGGGCGCGGACAGCTAGTATACCTATATAAAAGGCAAACCTGACTGACTTATATATGGGAAGTAATTAAATGGTCAGCCGTTATTAAAATTGATCAGCAAAAAAAATCAGCAATTAATTCATTTGGGCAGCATAAAAAGATTTGGGTGGCAATGAATAAAAATCGGGCTACAACTCTTTGTTCAGCAAACAATTTATAAACGGGTAACATTTTAAACAATTTTGATCAGTTTTTTTTGTCATTTGTCTGCCTAATAAACAGTCGAGCTGCAAAATAATGATTTGGGCAGCAAGATTTTACAATTGGTCAGCAGAGAAAACATGTCTGTAAGCAGTTTAATTAAGAGGTATTCATATTAAAATAATGGTCATCTATATTATAGAAGTGGATTGCGTTTAGTTTGAAAAGTCAGCAGTGTTTACAAGTTAAGTTTTGTCATACAATTTTCTATCACAATCACACCCTAGATTAACCAAAATTTGTATCATAAATATGAGGTAAGTTAGGTTAGGTTCGTTTTTATATCAGGCCCGGAGGGCCAGAACCACCCAGAAATAGGAGATCCGCGTGAGCGGAGCTCCGTCGACTCTGTTAAATTTGTAAATTTGATGGTGGGTTTGGGATGTGTGTGTTGCCGGCACGGCAGTAAATTTGTTAATTACACCTTTGTGTACACAACTGTACCCAAAAGTGTATCTATTAGGAAACACTGCATTGGTAGTTAAAAAGGGGATCTATAAGGAATAAAGGCGAACTTTTTTCAAGGGTGTGTCTGCGAGGAAAGTGTGCCCTAGAGGAATAATTCTATATAAATTGAATAATTTACAAAAAAAGAGAGTACTTATATTTGAATGAACTTTGTAATAGTTGCCCCCATTTTGTTGATGACCAATTTGATTTTATTGCTTCCTTTTTTCTGCTGGGCAAAATGAATTATTTTGCTTACCTTCTGATTGCTTACCAAAATTTAATTATCTGTGGGTCGTTCAATGCAGCTCAAATATTTAATTTGCTGACCAAAATAATTTAGAGCAGCCCAATATGTCATTAATTGCTGACAGATTTATAAATGTTTGCTAACCATAAGTTGCTTACCAACTAGCTATTTTGGCTGACGAAATACATATTTCTGTTCACCAAAATGAGAATATTTTGCTGACCGGTTAATTGATACCCCTTATATATCAACGCACAGCCGAAACTACTGTACCTAGAAACTTGAAATTTGGTACTGGGGTTTCTTTCATGTTGTAAGTGAGCACTAAAAAAGGATTTTCCGAAAATCGACCCCCAACTGGAAGAAATGGGGGAATAGCGGGAAACTAATTCTACGCGTACGTAGTCGCGGGCGTCCTCTAGTAAATAATAAAACATCAACCTAAGTATAGAAACAGACTATAATCAACTTTTTATGACATATTATGTGACGGGTTAGCTTTATAAATTAAAGGAATTTTCTTCGAATGAAATACTCTGTAATTTACATTTACTAATTTAATATTTGGGAAACAGTCGTGATTTAATGTATGTACCTATGTAATTTAATATTTGTGTTCTTAGTAATGCAATGTAATAATTAAATCAAGCCACATCTGTGTGATTCATTACTGTAAAAAAATTACATTGTGGGAGGTGATCTACATTACAGTTTTAGACTGTTAAGTGCACACTATGATATTTTAAATACGCAGCAATGTGTCTCGTGTCATTTGCACTTCCGATCTATCCCGATGAATGTCGAGAATTACCGAGTTTCGAAGTCCAATCAAGTCCAATTTCTTGTTTCGGAGCACATATCTCTTAAACGGCACTACCGATTTTGCCGATGAAACCTAGCTAACCGCTAGAAAACCTGCTTTAAAATAAAAAAAAACCACATCCAAATCGGTTCATCTGTTTAGGAGCTACGGTGCCACAAATACACAGATACGTCAAACATATAACACCCTTCTTTTTGCGTCGGGGGTCAAAAACATGTCCTGATGAACCTTGTTCCAGTGTAGGTAAGTGTAGGGTTTTTTCCCATCATAACCATTGGGTAGGCAGGTAAGTCGGTTCTAATAATTTGCACTAAACCTAACGTTTGCATATTCTATAGGGTTCAAACTTTCGATTAGTATGTAATTGGTCTATTAACAAAGGAATAGCAATTTAAAAAAAAATGTTTTTTTTTTATTATGGACTGTACTGGACTGAAATATATCAATCAACCTATTCGCCATATTAAATATTACCATATTAAATTTGATATAAAATTACTTTTTATCAAATGAACAGCTGGTCGTCTCTTATTCGGAACTGACATACACGAGATATGTATGATTATAGACCGTGGCGACATGTAGGTAAATTAAGATGGCTAATTTAAATCATATCTATAAGAAAGAATAAATTACCATGTGATTTTCAATGTATAAATCTACTTTAGTTGACATATTTTACTGTAGTAGCAACCCGTTGAATGAAACATCCGAATACAGCGATAATAATATGCACCGTAACACATGAAAAATTCATAAACACTAAAATTAGCATGCTAGATTATTAAATTAGGTCCTGATGTATGCCGCTCCGTGCAAGGGCGACCGCAGAGGGAATTGTAGCTTATTAGGACGGCGACACACGGCACTTGGACACGTATATGGAGATGAGAGAGCAGTCGAGTGTATGATCACTTTTGTGCCTTCCCTTTTACTCTCTTTAATCTCTTAAGTGTGCACAGTAGTTAGAAAACAATGAACAGAGTTTTAAATGATAATACATAAGCAGCCTAAATGAAGTCGGCTTTTGGTTAAAGATTTTATGGGACGCCGACTTTGATTAACTGGCCTATTATTTTTATTACATAGTTTTTAGGATGACGGCACCAATGATGGACACTTTTAGCTGACAGGCACCAGTAATGGACACTTCGCTCTTAACTCAAATTTCATGCGGTCCTAAATAGATTTTTGCAAAACAAATGAATAACTTTTATCTTCTTAAAATTAGAATCAAGTGTCCATTATTGGTGCCTTGTCCATTAATTGGTTCCATCACCCTAGTTTTTCACAATATTAACAACATATTCGAAAATCGGACTAGGTTTTACGAGAGAATCGTTATCGCTTATTGCATTTCCCCGTGGCACAACTAAATGGCACTACTGGTCAATATTAGTATCATAAATAGGAGGTAGGTTTAGTAGAGGTGTAGGCCCCAAGGAGAACAACCAGAAGTAGGACGAGTCGACACTGTTCAATTACTTTTGGTTCGAAAATTTGGTACAGTAGTGCCACATAGCAGTGCCTAGGGAAAATATAAAACCGGCCAAGTGCGAGTTGAACTCGCGTGGAGAGGGTTCCGTACATAGGTAAGTAATTATTTTTAAAAAAATGTTCCATCTAATTCTTATAGGTTTTCCTGTAATCTACAAGCAATGAACTATACTTTTTATTTTTTTCAAAAAATTGGCTGAGTAGTTTCGGAGATCAGGGGGGGGGTTGGTCAATTTTCGTCTTCTTTCATGAATAAAACAAAACTATTTATTTTATAATAATTACAAAAATATATTGGAGATCCTCATAACGAACCCTTTAATTTTAATTTTAAAACTTTTTTTAACTTCCTAATTTGACCCTAGAAAATGAAACATATTTTAAAAAAAAAAACTTTGCTCATCTTTGTTTGGGTCATCTATTTACCAAATTTCAACTCAATCGGTCCAGTAGTTTCGGAGCATATTGGGTGTGACAGACAGGCAGACTCACGAGTGATCCTATAAGGGTTCCGTTTTTTCATTTTTTGTACGGAACCCTAAAAAGGAAAATTTCAGCCTCAATGTTCTTTTTTAACTCCATTTGCAATTCCTATTCGAATGACCTATCGCCGATTCCCCATTGCTATTGACCTTCCGCTTACATTTTGTGTATTTAAATTGTATGCAGTTTTCCTGTAAGAATTTACATTTGAATTGGGATCGCGAAGTTCAGGCCGCTATAAATTACTTCCGTCCGTTGGTGTAGAGATGCCGAGAATCGGCTGATCTAAGAAGAGCGTCATTATATGTTAATCATGTAAAAGATTACACTATTATGATAATATTTTTAGCACTAGGCAGATAAAACTACTTAGTAGAGGATCCGAATAGGAGACGATTTGCACCGGGCTGTTTATTCGATGAAAAGTATTTTATATCAAATTTAATATGCTAAGTACCTAATATATGGCGAATAGGTAGGCTGAAAAAATTCAGTCCAGTATAAAATTAATTAAAAATTTAAAATAGAACTTTGTTTAAAAAAATTGCGATTGCTTGTTTAATAGACAAATTACGTACCAATCGAAGGTATTAAGCCTAAGTATATAAAATATGCAAACGTTAGGTTGACTATTTTTTCCCCGTCAAACTATTGGGTAGACCGGTGAGTCGGTACTAATAATTTGCACCAAAGCAAACCCAACGTTTGCATATTCTGTAGGCTTTATACTTTCGATTAGTATGTAATTTGTCTATTAAACAAGCAATTGCATTTTTTTTAAAGTTCATTTTTATTAAAAAAATAAGTATAATGTAGGTACTGGACTGAAATTTTTCAGCCGACCTTTTCGCCATAATAATATATTACTTAACATATTAAATTTGAAATAAAATATTTTTTATCAAATAAACAGCCCGGTGAAGGTCGTCTCCTATTCGGATCTTAGACCAACTGACGCATTGCACTTACAACAGATACTTTTTCCGCCCCGTGCCCTGAATTTCCGAAGAGCCAACCTTCCCGCCTCTGTTTACTTGGTTATTCGGGAACTTACTTCTCCTTTTTTTCTTCACCTCTGTCCAGTCGCAACCATCTTCTTTATATTAATTAATACCTGCAATCTCCTCGGTCTCCCGTATCTCCCAGGACCGCTGCGCCTACTGAATGTCTCACTAAGGGCTGCCACAGACGATCAGTCGGACTGACAGGTCAAGAGGGACGCAGCAATTTGTTAGAATGAGAGACGTATTTAACTTTCTCATTCTATCAAATAGCCGCGTCCCTCTCGGCCTGCCAGTTCGACTGATCGTCCAGGCGGCCCTAACCGGTAAACTCCCTTTTTCGGGACCCCACCCGCTTGTGTTGATGATGTTTCGGCTCTCGTAGGTAGATTATTAAGTTCAATTTCGCGGCTATCGAGGGTACCGCCATTCGAACTCACCTCCGCATACGAATCCTTGTGTATCTGGATATTCTAGAGATGACATCGGCTTTTTTTCATTCTTTTCCATACCACTAATGTAGGCTTCAAGTTCGTTCTTTCTTTTCAACTGTACTTTGATCTTCCAATTCCATTACGTTTTGCGGCTGATGAATATGATGATGATGATTGTTTATTCTTTTTTGCGCCACCGTAATTTCCTCGCGTAATTTGTATAACTCTGATTGATTTTTAACAAAACAATGCTGTAGCTGTTTAAATGCTCAATTTGTTTATCAAACCGATCCCACATCTCTGTCTGGAGGCCGCAGAGAACCTCTAATAGGTTAGACTCATTCTCATTAAGGGACACGTTCATTTGATGGCGAACTCCACGCCCCATGTTAACATTTATAGTAGGGGTGAAAGTCAGTAGGTTTAGCCAAGAGCCAAACGGTGTTAGCGTTTTTCCATTCCATCGGCTTGAAATGTATGGGATCACAAAATGGCTAGCCAACGACCCTCACGTACGATCGCCTATGGAATATCGAAACGCCCAAAGTAGCGATCGATCCATGATTCTTCCCCTGGCCGGGGTGTCGTCGTGCTTCGGCTTAGAGCGAGCACATCCTGGACACAACCACTGGTTTTTATACTCCTCCGAGAGAGCTTCGAACTCCTCCGTCGACAATGTCACACTTTAAGCTGGGTCCACATTTGTATCATTTTGCCGATCACGATCACGCGTATCGTATAGAGCTCGTGTATCCTAAGTATGGACGCTCACTTTGGGCACACCGTATCACTACCATCGTCACGTGCAAAAATGCGTCCATACAAACCGTAGCGTAGCAGCGTATCGTATCATAACGCCGTATCATTAAGTGTGGATGCTATCCGTATCCCCTTTGATGATCGGGGAAAAACCGCCTCGAGAGCGATCACGGCGCATCGCGTATCAAATCATAACTTCGTATCGTGATACAGTATCAAAACACGTCCATACTTACCGATCTTGATACGCGTATCCGATCGCGAGTGTACGGGGTATATAATAAACGCGTATCAACATCGATCCCGAGCGATCCCCCCATTTCTTCCAGTTGGGGGTCAATTTTCGGAAAATCCTTTCTTAGTGCTCACTTACATCATGAAAGGAACCCCTGTACCAAATTTCAAGTTTCTAGGTACGGTAGTTTCGGCTGTGCGTTGATATATAACTCAGTCAGGTTTGCCTTTTATATATATTGATGAGGACAAGCGATATGTCACCGGATAGGTAATTTCAAAGTTCTAAAACGATTACTATGGCAGGTAGTTCGAAATCTTTGTGTGAAAAAAGTTATCGCCATGCAAAGACAGCGGTGTTTCAAAGTAATTATGCTAACGTCGTCTATAAAGGCGTTCCGACGTTCCAGGTTTTTTAAATATTTCTCAGTTATTTGAGGTTTCCCTCTACACAAAATCGTTGTAGAATTAAAATGGATATCCGTTGATAAGTGTTTATTGTTATTGGTTTCTAAGCCAGTGTTCATAGATTTCTACCCATTCTCCTTTGACCAAACGAAATTTGAATTGAGTGAAGTGTCCATTACTGGTGCCTGTCAGCTAAAAGTGTCCGTCATTGGTGCCGTCACGCTAGTTTGTGCTCACGCTACAGTTGCGATTGTATAGTGGTACAAGTGAGATAGCTCTTAGATGCTTCGGGTTTCTACTTGTCTCTCACTCGCTCTCATACGCTCTTATTAAGACGGAGTGAGAGAGAAGTACAAACCCTTGAGACTACATGTTTTGCGAGTGTGATATCCAACGACGGAGGGCTTTGGCTTTTGCCGACGTCTCCGTCAACGTAGAAGTTACTAATCGCTGCTCCCTTGGGAACTGCCCTATTTTCCGAGTTTTAAAAAGTACCCTACGGCCATCCCCGGGCCATAAGCTAACTATAACTATACTTACCAAATTTTAAAACGAATTTCTTTTCATAGTCATAAACGCGCAATAGCTAAAGCAATCTTCAAGTTCAATTCTTTGATAAGGTAGACTTCCGAGTGCTAGACATGTCTAAAATAAAACATTTATGTGCGTCGTGATATTATTTTTATTTATATTTAGGTAAATCTACACAAAAAAAACATGTGTTTTGGGAGATGTGACAACCCCTTTCAGAGCTGATATTTATATCGGCCTAAAAAAATCAATTAAATTAAGAAATATCTCAATTAAAACAGCTTTTTAAAAAAACAACTGCATTCTAATTGGTTTATCCATTTAGGCTCTACGATGGCACAGATAGACACGTACACAGATACACAAGTCAAACTTTTACCACTCTACTTTTTTGTCGGGGATCAAATTGGTATAGCGCACCCTCTGAGTGAACCTTAAAAATTGGGAGCCTTTTTTTCCCATAATTATTTGGTCATAAAGTCATTGTTCACATAATTATTAATAGTTATAATTTTTATATCGCTGAAACTGCACACTCTTCAGAATTTCTGAAATGTCTAAAGGTCTAACGTGTAGACAAGGCTAGGTTAGGTTAGGTTTGATTTATAAAAATCCTGAAACTAACAGTTTCTTAAAAAAATACGTTATGACTTGCGATGATTATGACCTAAAACACATTATGACTAAAAATAATTATGGCAGACAATATAGACCCTTGAAAATTACACTCAAAATTCGCATTGCTGCAGTGTCGATTACAATAATAATATTAAAAAACAAAGTTATTGGTAAAAACCTTAAGTGAAGGTCCTCTTGCATGTATTTAGTTCTATACAAAATTAATATATTACATTCTATAGGAAACCTGAAATAAATGAATTTGAATTTTTGAATTTGAATTAAGTACTTACGTCAAATTTCAAACATAGAATGTCGACCGGTCTATACAGATGTGTTACGCCTACACGCAACAGGACCTTTCCTTATATTTTTTACCTATGCTTATGAGAAATAATAAGTTAATCAATTGTCTATAGTTTTGTATTTGTAATATCTATGGAAATACACTTTTTATGCATTCATTAACGACCAACTTTGACGTGTAATTGTTTCACGCTCTTGCTGCTCTGTTCCATTTTCTTTACCCCTTATTGCAAACGTATTGTTTATAACTCGCCCGCCTTTACTATCAAGTTAAATCGAACCATACGTTAACAATGAGATAAAATAGAGGTAAGGACAATGGAATAAGGGCCGGGCCTTAGGGCATAAAACTAACGTAAACTATGTTCGAAAATGTGTGGAATTAATCAATCAATTAGTCAATCCTATTTTCGAAAACGATAGCGTACATCAAAGCATCTTGTACAGATTTAAAGATTTTTATATATCGTATCTAGTGCCATGATTCGGAAAAGGAAGGATGAGCGCTGTGATCCGAATTTCGTGATTCCAAACAATCGTTAGCAAGGCATGTAAAGAGGTTGATTAGTCATTTAAATTACAAAAAAACGTCTCCAAGTTTATAGCAATGTAGTATTTATTAAAAGTCAAAGAAACAAGTGCAAGTGTATAGGAGTAATCACAGAGATCATTCTGGATTGAACTAAGAAAAAAAAAGTTTAAAAATATCGGATTTAGAAATACTTTTGACAAACGGCACCGACGGTATCGCATTAAAAATAATTATAATTAATTAACAGCTAAATTACCTTGCGCCCCCGGCCGCAAAACGTCCCCTAACAAATCTTTAATTAAAAAAGACTTATGACTGTCCTGCATTCTCTCCATTACGCGCCAATTAAAAAAGTTCGTAACTTTTTAAATTAAACAATCAACATCATTTACGCGGCACGTCAATTAAAATCAACTTTTAAAATAAAACGAAAGTTATTGATAAAATGACCAATGATTTTATAGAAATTTCGAATTATTTTCCCGTGTTTTGCGTTTAGTGTTTCGCGAGCGACTGCGCGTCACTTTCCCGCGTTTTCCCGCCCGTCCGCCATGTTCGCCGCGCTGTTCGAGCGGGAAAATTCTCCACATTTAGCTACGCCCCTAACTGGTGTTACATACATTTTCTTGCGGTTTTGCCCCAAAATACCGCTTAAACGGGGTTTAAATCTTGCCTAGCATGCGCGGCGGCTCCGGGCGGGGCCCCGAACTCCGCCCTCCGCGTCTCCGCCAATGGCGGCCCGCGGAAGTTTCCGCCAGAACGATTCTTCAAGGAGGCATTCAAAATGGTTTGTATATCGAGTTTTTTTAAAAGCTGTTTGAATGTAAATCGAAAAGTTAAGGGTAACCTTACCAATTAAATTGATAGTGGGGTGGTATAAAAACTCTTATAAGTTGTGTTCGATCGGCTTTATGGACTCGGTGTTTCGACGCCTTAGGCTGGGTACGAGCGTTTGTATATTTAGTTTCTTTTGATAGAACGTTGGCTTATGACGGCGCAGTGAGCCTAGGTAGTGACCCCGCCTACGAAGCTAGCGGGCCCAGGTTCGATTCCCGGTATGGGCAAATATTTGTGTGATGAGCGGGAGTGTTTGCTTCGGAGTCTTGGATGTTTTCTGTGTATAACACCCGTATCCACAAACGTCACTATGAGGTCTCACCGTGCTCACGAACGCACAGGGTGGTTCAAATCGTCTCATAAACAAAAGGTCGGTCAATAAGAACCAATCACAAAGCTGTATTGAACGCAGTGCGTTTACTCAGTGAAGGATACCTTAAGTATTGTTTGAGAATACGGGTGTAGCTGCCGCACTCAGAGACGTCAATTAAATTTAATGCTTGTTTAGTGACGGTTGTCTTATCCTATTGCTGTAGCAAAGAAAGTGACAGCAGTAACTATAATCAAGCATTAAATATAATTGACGTCTCTGAGTGCCGCAGTAAGTATCTTATCTGTATAAGTGTTTATCGTTGTTTAGTACCGATAGTACAGTCGAGATCATAAATATCTGTACACTTTAGTACCCTGCCACTTTAATCACTGTAACAATTCATATAATGCTAGTTTAAGGGCCTGTTTCACAATCAACGAGTAAAATCTGCTACTTAAAGTTGACTCTCTCCGTGTCCATTTTTAAATGTAAGAAAGAGAAAGGGCTAAATATATCTGTCAAATATGCTTTACTTGTGTATTGAGAAACACATGACATTAAATAGACAAGGTAGGTACTATTACTTTTTATCTACACACATATCATAAGTCCTCTTTTATGCGTTCAAAACCCGTAGGCAATGACCAGCATTACCTGTGGCAGTAGGTGACGGTTGGAAGATGTTCCAAATTTGGATCTCATTACCTTACAATATTCGATAACGTAATGAAATTACGATACAGCTGTCATCGCTGTAATCTACTACCACAGGTAATGCTGGTCATTTGCCTTTCGGCTTCTGAACCCATCTTAGAGTAGGTACTATAATATGTGTAGATAAAGTATTGTTCGCGACTCTGCGTAATTGGCATTAAGCAACCGTCACGTAAACTACTATTATGAACTCGACTGTCCAAGCTTACAGCTTAGTTTGGGACTAGGTCAATTTGTGTGTGTGCTTTCATAGATAGCTCATGAACGGTCCAACGGATTTATATCAAGAATCTCCAAATATCCTGGTTTTGAGTTAAAGAAACATTGTTACCAGTTTATTGTGAGCTCCCAAACCAGAGACAAACACATAGACAAGCAGCAGTGTTAGTACTCGTGTTCCACGTTCCGGTGTGGGAATAATTAGTCCACGGTTGAACAATGCATATGCAGTTTTAGGATTGCAGTCTTGGAGTCGCAGATTCGACGTACTATCAGATGGTATACTCGTTAGGCTTCTCCATACCATAACAATTGCATTCTCAAGACTACAATCTTAAGACTGCAATCCGAAGACCGGAAATGGGTGAATCAACTTTTAGGGGTAAATTATGTTTTTAGAAAAACTATATACCTATTTGCTAACGACGTGGCGGACACGCTTATCAAATCAGACGTTTATTGTGATAAGAAATATGTTCAAAAAAAGACTGACTGCTGAGTTTCTTGCGGCGTTTCTTCTCAGCAGTGGTAACGTCTCCTCTTGGGAAGCGCTGGTAGATTGCTAAGTCCTGACGTGTAAAAGTGCCCGTGCGGCTTACCGAATAAATGTCTTTGATCTTTTTTTTTTTATATATAGTTCGTAACGCCGGGACGATATTATCCCTACGTTTTGTATGGAAAATGTGCATTGTCCCCCGAGTAACGAAGTTTTTTCGTAGATTAAAAAATATTTGAGGTGTTTGACCTGTAAGGTGGTCTGATTTTAATATCCATTCATTATTATTAATCATAAGTCACTCCCTAAAAGTTCATAATACCTAATGGTTGTTTTTTCTGAGACCGTAAACTTTTCAGGATTGTTACAAAACAAACCTAACCTAACCTAATGAGTTCTATACAATGGCATTTAAAAAAATCCGGAAATGTTTACAGTTTCAGAAAAAAAAACCATTAGGTATTATGATCTTTTAGGGATTATGATACATTAGGCTTATTAATTTTAGGCATTCTGATACGTAACCACGTTAACACATTCAGCGTCAGTTTTCGCTACAAACGGGAAAAATGCGAGGTTCGGCTGACGGATGTCGCGTAGCACGTAGCGCTTCGTAGCAGCGAATGTGTTAAAAGATAAGATGGTGGTAGCGATCCGGACGGACGCACAAGGTCCTGAAAGATAAAAAACCGATAAAGTGCGAGTGGGACTCGCGCAACGAGGGTTCCATTCCTCCGTGCCGCCGCAGAGTAGGGTATTACTAAATTGCAATTTGAATGCGATTTCGAATCGAATCAGCGCATGTGCAACTCACACTTGACTAGTATTTGTTGTTTTTCTTCAGGGTTCGATCTAATTTATAATGTAGAACAACGCAGTGGCGACGGACGGCGCGCACAGACAATGCCCGTGTGGCACCTTTTAAGTCTGTACCTACGCTTTTCTTTCCAAAAAAATATTTATTAGAAAGATACAATTAAAAAAAACTGAAACGTTCATACCAAGTTTTTAATAATAACTACAACATAAAAATCGTGGAAATCGGATTTGATTTAGGGCGGAGCCACAGAATACCTAATAGTACAGTGAAGGTCTTTAATTAATTGCTATGCCACTATGGAACCCTGTCATAATGACAGCGTCAAACCACATGAAAGAAATTACGCCAAAATTAATGATTAAAGTTATGCGACAGGGTTCCATAGTGGCATAACAATTAAAGTCCTAGACTGTACAAGTAAGCTAAGTTTGGATGGATTTTTGACTGCTACGCGTTTTAAGCGTATTTTTACAATCCTCTGTAGACATGGTATCCACAGAAAACAAGGACCCTTATTGGTGTCACATTCCACCAATATCATTGCTAGGTTAGGATTTATTTCATTAATCGCCTGTTTCACAATCGACAAGAAAAAAATATTTGACCGATAAATTTAGCCCTTTCTCTTTCTTACACTTGAAAATAGATAAGGAGAGAGCCAACTTTAAATGGCAGATAAATTTGGTCGTCGATTGTGAAACAGGCCCTAAGTATGTTATTACGCAGGCCTGCCGTTTGGCATATATATGTTTAACAAATGTATCGTTTCCCGACTTTTTCATTTGCCAACCCAATTTTTTTCCTACAACTGTAAATATTTCAGGATTTACTTCAGTACCATCGTGTAGAACCCTATAGGTTAGATTAGGTTGGTTTTTATAAAATCCTGAAATTTTCCGTTTACAGAAAACAAAGCGGGTTGGCAAATTGAACGGTTGGGAAACGATACATTTGGCAAACATATTTCGCCGAAACAGAGGTAACGAATGTTATTATGTTGGTGGTTTTTTATCAATAAAATGTTTTTCTTTCTTCTTTTCTTTTCTTTACATGCTCGAAAGCATGCTAATTTCAAGCAAAAGCTACGTAGTTCATCCATGTGTCTACGCCGTGCTCATTTAAGCATGCCAATTAATGTTATGCTCGCAAATCGACCGCTGTTTGATTGGAACGCGCTAACTGTGGGGGGGGCAGGGGGTTTCGTAATAGGCTAGTATTTATGTATTTAGTATTTATGTAGGTATGTTTGTGTGCTATTATAACCTCGTCCTGCATTGGTCTACGAAGGAAATTTTTGCATAGATCAATTGAATTTCCGGGCAGAGCGTACTATATGAATGGTTGATGAATGTAGAGGAAGCGAAAGTTGTTTCGGCCGGTGCACCTGGCGTTCCATGGTCTCTGCCTACCGTAACGTACTAAATCTATTTGTTCTTATTTAAGAACATTGGGCAGAACGAGGATATACGACTACATAATGAAACTAACATGCTTATTTTTGGCAAATGTAAACATTTCTAGAGCATGCTCATTTTAAGCATGCTCATAAACATGATATCTAGCATGATATTAAATAGCATGTCTATCTGTATCTTTAGATTACCTATTTAATTACATTTATTTCAAAGGCGAGGCAGTAGGAAATATGCATGGATTTTTAAATGCATTTCTCCAAAAGTGAAATTAAAATTAAAATCGGCCAAGAAATACGGATGATACAAGCATTTTAAACTGCTAATTGGACTGCGATTAGACAGAGAGATCCGATACGCCGTGTGACGTCATGTAACACGTCGGCCATATTATAAACTCCATGTTAAATTTTGTTTTGCTAGAAAGAGATAGGAACAAATCTTTGTTGGCCTATATCTTGGTTATTTTTATAGCTATTCAAAAATGATTTTTCTCAACTGTTTATTTCATGAATAACTTTTTATTCAAGCTGTAAAAAAAGTCATGAATATTTCCTATTGACAGCTTCCGATATCGAACTTGGCCCCTTACTCACATTCGGTGTGATTTCCGTTTCCTTAACCGTTTCCCTGTTCCGGCTTGAAGCACCTTTCCATCCCTCCGAAGAGCCTCCTTCATTTTACCAAAGAGTATGTTGCTACGGATTTTTAATAAAGTGGTGATCCTCTACCTTCCTCATTATATTTATTCCTTTAATTCTTCGATATCTATACTTCACTAGGGCTTGTAACATCTATGGTAGTCCTTAGAGAAAAGTGTATTTTGACATTTAAGGATTCCCGTACCCGAGGAGAGCCCTACGGGACTCTATTAATTATAAGCCTACGCTGATAAAAGCTGTATCTATTGAACTGAATAGCGGGTGAAAACGGTAAGATTAAAAGAGACTGTTTCCTATCAATAAGGTATAATTTGCATAGTTAAGGCATTCACTGCCAGGGGGCGTGGCCTAGGAACAAACTTGTATGACAGTCAACGCATATATGCGTCGGTGGCAGTGAATGCGTTAAACAAGTTCTGCGTGTGTGTTACACATTTTGTATTCGACGAAAAGCCGCGTATCCACTAGAGGCAGCCTCGGGTCGGGCGGCTGCCTCACTCCGAGGCCATGCAAGTGGGACGCTGCCTCAACCTGAGGCACGCCGCGACACGAGGCAAATTCGCCGCCGCGAGCCGAGCCATATTTTGTAGGTTTTTTTCTGTTTTTTTGCCGTGCTCAAAGGAGCCTCAGTCCGAGCCGTGCTTTTTTTGGAGACGGGCGTGTAAACTGCGAACATTGCGGATCAAGCCGAAGCGACTCGCTTTGAGCTGATCCGCAACGTGCCTCGAGACTTTGCCTCAGAGCGAGCAGCCTCGAACTGAGGCTTTTTGCCTCAAGGCTGCTCGGCCTGAGTCTGCTCAAATGGATACACGGCTTAAGACGTTCAAAGGGACGTTCTAAAACTGTCAAATTGTAGCAATAAGGAGTATTTATGGCCTTTTATCACAGTTTCAATAAAAGCTGATTCAGACAGACGACGCGTTGGCCTAGTTGGTAGTGACCCTGCCTACAAAGCTAGAGGTCCCGGGTTCAAATCCCGGTAAGGGCAGATATTTGTGTGATGACCGCGAATATTTGTCTCTAAGTCATGGATGTTTTCTATGTATTTAAGTATATATTTTTCTATACAGTTTGTAAACTTACTAAAACCATTTATTTGAATCCGGGCACCATTTATTTGATTTTGTATTTTTTTTAAATCCATACATATTCCCTATGCAGCGGCCTCGTACAGTCGTGTTATCGTTGATGTTATTCATAATTGACTTGATTGAAATCAACAACTACGCAATCAGCGCCCTCTCAGCGGCGAGGATCTCCGCGCTCAGCGGGAAACTATTAAGCGGCCGATATCCTGTAATTACCGGCTCTCACCCTCGCCCTCCGGCCGAACTGAGGCCTACTATGAAAATCGAAATTTGAAGTTACGCTAGCACCATCTCTATCATGTCATTCGAGACTAAATTGAGAAAAAAACCAAGTGCGAGTCGGACTTGCGCACCGAGGGTTTCGTATTTAAGATAATATGCTTGGTAACCGCAAAATAAAATGCACATGCAGGATGGAAAAATCAACGGAATAGAAAAAACAGTGGAAGTGGCATGAGCTTCACTTAATATCGGACCTGTTGGCGCCAATACACAAACTATCATAAAACAACACGCCACCATGGAAAATGTTTTTGGTGCGGCTATCGTTTTTACACTCCAAAATAGCACAATAAGACATGCTTCTGGATTTATTTCCTATTTTAGAAATAACAAAATATCGAAAAATCGAAATAAGCGATCGCAGCAAAAGTATGGTAGGTTATGCGGAACTCCGCATAACTATGCCACACGTTACACGCCCACTTGACACTTCTACTGTTTTTTCTGTTCTGTGGAAAAAAAGAACGCCACATGGACGACAACTACCTTAAATATTTAAAAAAAACAAGCCAATTATACTCAAAGGAGATTTAGGGTCAATTCACACCGAGACGTGACGCGATCACGCGACTCGACGCTGCGCGCACATGAGACTCAAAATATACTATTATTTAGTAAATACACGAAAAGGTAAATTTTTCATTGTGAGAATTCAGAAAACGTTGCACCACACAGCATGAAATTTCACAATAAAATGTGTACCTTTTTATGTAGTGAATAAAGTATATTTTGAATTGCATGTGCGCGCAACGTCGCATCGCGTCGTTTCTCGGTGTGAATTGACGGGTACTTTTATTTTTGAAAATTGGTCTGCTTTTACCGGGAATCAAACTGGTCAAATATATAACAAAACAACTAATGGCCAAACCCTATATTCAAACCGCGGATAGATAGGCTTACTTCGGATTAAAATTTGACACATTTTGTATGGGCAAATGTCAAATTTTAACCCGAAGTAAGCCTTATCTGTCCGCGGTTTGAATATAGGGTTCGGCCGTAAGTCGTGGGGCTGAGGTTAACCTAGGGTTAAATTAACGTGCAAGCGGGCCTGACAGGTCAAAGACGATATGATTTTTTAAGTTTAGAATAGAGGCCCAGTAGTTACCCGACTGCGTTTTATTATATTATTCGTGAGCATCCGGCGACAACCGAAGCTACTTCTGCTTTCGCAGCCGAATCCATTCTATGTGCGGACTGTATGAAGTCTGAATGTACTTTTAAAACATGTGCCAATCTGGAGGCCCTATTGAAAATTGAAGTTCAAAGTTACGTGAGCTCCATCCCTGTCACTCGGCATTCGATACTAAATCGAGAGAAAGGGGTAGGATTTAACGTAACTTCGTAGGTACAGTCGCGAACTTTAATTTGGTATAGATGAATTACCGAGAGCGCCAGTGGATCGAAATGAATAAAAAGTGGACATTCGCATTTTTTTCTAAAAATCCTATTTTAAAAAATGCTTTTCGGTTGGAAATTATGTGAGGAATAAAAAATGTTATATAACATTTTTCAAAATGAGGCTTATTTTAAGCAGAAAAAAATCAAATGTGTTTTTTTTTGTATGAAACTAAAAAATAGGTATCTAATTGTAAAAAAACCGTAACCGATCCCGCTTTCAAACCTTTAGAATATCATTGTCCTACTTTAGAACAGTAGAAAATAGTTAAAACCTTATCTCAGTAGGTGCCCGTTTTTTTTTTATAGTCCAATCAAAAGTCAGTAAATACAACAATACCTTCGAGTAAGAGTTGATTTTTAATGTTAACCTCTCGTCTGTGTATGATAAGGATCAGTATAGAAGTGATGTTATCGTTTTATTTAAATATGGACTTTACTGGCTTGAAGATAGGGTTTTAATTTCCTTGTAAAAAATCGAAAAATATCAATCTTCCATTGACAATATTCAGTAGTTCGAAACATGGAACCAATTGAGAGCCAGGAGCGTTTAAACTGTCACGTGACACCGATGACGTCATCGTCCCACAGACGACGGGTACAAAATTATGCGAGGCGCCACAGATGAGAGGTTAATGTCCACTCCACAGTTCTCTTTCGTCTTAGCGTGCTATGAAAACTCCGACCCTGCTTAAAACATCAAATATTTAATCCCCCGTTTTTGCATGGGGGGTTATCACTCACTGTATGAGACAAAAACAAGATTATTCTCCAATACTTTATTCAGGAATTTATTAACAGCAAACTTAACATTACAAAGTTATTCAGAAAACAATTCATTTGGAAATACACCATCTGTGGCCCGTTTCACGAAGCTACAAGTTACAAATTACAAGCGGAACCCTCTTTCTGGCAGTACGAGTTAGAAAGAGACTTCCGCTTGTAATTTGTAACTTGTAGCTTCGTGAAACGGGCCTCTGGCCTAACACATTACAATTAAAGAGAGGCTCGATCACTTCAGCGTTGCGTTGGAAGAATTCACTTATACTCGGGATAGATGCGTGGAAGAGTAAGTGGGGCTAACCAAGTCATTGGGGCTCTATACTTGACGTGCTATCGTATTGTCAATAGCTATTTACTTGACAGTAATGGTGGCCGAGTTAGAAACAGTACTATAAGGGTGCGGCTCCACTGAGGCGGAGACGAGCGGAGCTGTGCCAATATTAGCCAATAGAAGGCGCATGCGGTCACGTCGAGCGCGCATTGTGCACGTTAGTTTAGATTCTATTGGTTAATATTGGCACAGCTCCGCTCCACTCCGCTCATCTCCAGAGATACTTACTAACATGTACCGTGTCAAGAGTTAATTTTCATGTACGAGAATAAGGCAATAATACACTTCATTGCTTTGAAAAAACCTCGTATCTAATATTTCGTGACGTACGATTTTAACTTTAACGTGAAGAGAATTAAGTTCAATCTCATAACATCACGTAATATAAGATACGAGGTTTTTTGCCAAATGTAACGACTTGATTCTTGACAATACCAAAGAAGGCGGCTTGCACAGCAATAGCATAGGCATTTTAAATTTAATGTGGTTACTGATAGAGTGTATAATGCTTTCACTACCACATTGGAGCTAGCCTTCCTCGGCAGAATAAAGAGTCGCTTTTACAGCGTGAGAACTATACAATACAATTTTATTTAGGGTTGATTTTTCAATCCCCAGATAAAACTATCCGTCAGTTAAATGTATTACCATCCTTTTCTGAACTCATATGAAAGAAAAGGACAGAGCTAAAATTAACCTTCCGGATAGCTTTATCTGGGGATTGAAAAATCAGCCCTCAGGAATATTACATTAAACAGCAAACAGGAAACGTAACATTAGGCCCAACTACACGGGCGGTTCTCCGACAATACATAAACAAAACCGCGCAGTGTAGTATGCAGCATACAACTTCCATATTTGGGTCATTATTCGAGCGTTTCAACCGCGTCACTATTCTGGACATATTTTTGAAGAATCGGGCGTATATTTTGATGCCGTTTTTGGATATTTGTTAGATGTCCGGTAAACTTAGAAACCTAATCAGAAACGAAATCGAAATCTGCAGCCACTTCTACAAATTGACCACGAAATTGATTCGGAACAAACGCCCAAATAATGGCCTATTTAATAGTGTCTAGTGCGGTTCAGAAGCGGATTTCCGCGGCGGGAGCACCGCCCGTGCAGTTGGGGCCTTCAAAGTTATTCAGAAAACCATTTGTAAATACACCATCTGGCCTAACTCATTACTTTACAATTAAAGAAGGCTATAACTAGGCTAGATCACTTCATCGGAGCGTTGGAAAAATTCACTAATATACAGGGTGACTTCTAAGTCGTGAACCGAAATAATGGTTTCTAACGCAGCATTTCAAGGGGAATTCAGTGCATTAACTCCAAAAACCAACAATTAAACTTTGTTGAAGTAAAAAGTTTCTTTATAGAGTAAAAATTACCAACCGTGTGGTCACCCTAATCTACAAGACGAGTTATTAACGAGTTGCTTAATGGATTACGTATTCGGCTATCTGCAAATTTACCGAAATTATTTTTAGGCGAGTTGACGCCGTTAACCACTTGTGTTTTGACCACTTGATACTAACCCATTTGCAGTATTTCATCGACTTACTGTGGTTATGCGTAGAATGTCATAGGTTTAGTATAGACTACCTAGTTATAGATACATTGTACACAATAATTAATATGAATAATTGGAATATACGGGGTGGACTGCAAATCGTGTGCCAAATAAAAAGGGTGGATGGGTAGCTAGGGTCAATTGCAATTGCAACACGTTTTGGGCCAATTAACACTCATTCTACCCAAGGTGTTTTTGACGTTTTTTAAAAAAAAAATGTTAAAAAAACACCGTGGGTAGGGTGAGTGTTAATTGGCCCAAAAAGTGTTGCAAGTGACCCAGGCTACCCACCCTATTCACACGGCACACAGTTTCCAGTACACATGTATAGCATTTACTGAGCTCACAAAAAAAGAGTAATTTAGGCTTTATAAGCATATAAAAAAACATGGTTACTATCTTATTTCGTTGTAGTTATTAAAAAAAAAACTAACCGCCATTTTATCCAAATTCTGAATTAATTGTTACTTTGATTATTGTGTGTACTCGGTAAATAAAAACCGGCCGGATGTCGGCCCGCGCTCAGTGCAGGCTTCGACACCGTTTCTACAAACACAAAAAACTATTTCGAAAAACAACAAGTATGAACTGAACTATATTAAAGCGAAAAAATTCCTCCTCCTCTGGCTCTCCGGGCCGATGCAGGCGCATTACCAATTATGCCACCAAGACCCTACTTAAGATCCACGAAATTAGTAATCGCTTTCTTTTCATACTCGGAGGGTATGGTGACGCCATCTATCGTTGTTTATTAACAAACGACACTCATGTTTCAAGTTATACGTCTGTCTACGAAATTCAAGCAAGCATGAAAAGCAAGCGATCACTAATTTGTCTTATAAATATTGGAAGTACGGGGGAAGTAGCCAACAAGGGAGATGGCATTAATTATGATGATTGAAAATTGTTTTTTAACGATGTCGACAAAACTCAGTCGATATTTAATTAATCACTAGCACTGTTACATTTTTGCTCCCATCAATCCGGAGTTTGCTTATGACTCTTATCGTTTTTTCAACGTTATCCCAAAAGCAATATGGTTTTACAGTGTAGAATAAAGCCTCTAGTGTCGTCATTTTCCTGAACATTATGATTTCGATGTTTGATTTTGCTTTTTTCTATATTTTGGTTCCTGGGTTGTCCAATTCTATTCTGCCTCTAACCTGCCGAATCCCCAGATTTGGTCATAATACCAAAACATAAAAGGCACCCTACAATTAGTGGAATAAGGTTGAAATTACAAAGTTACTTAAATAGTTATAGGTCCTTACGAGGTAAACATCGTCCGTAATAAGTTAGTGTATCTTCAGCGACTCCTGCTGATTCGTCGGCACGGCCACTCTCAGAACTGCATCATGTTCTTGATGTCTTTCACGACGACGTCGAGGAACAGCCGCTGCGTGGATTGACTCTGTAAAATAAAGGTTATATAGACATAGGAATCCAGGGGGCAAAGTTTTAGGCTGCGGCTCCACTGAGGCGGAGATGAGACGAGCTGTGCCAATATTAACAAACCCCAGCTTACGGGCTAAAAGTAAATAAAAAAATAGAGCCGTTGTTGGTACCTCGGCGGTGTCGAGCAGGCTGTCCGTGAACCGCTCGCTGAAGGCGGTCGCGAGCTCCTTGCGCAGCTCGCCCGGCATCAGCCCGGCGCCCTTCTGCCACGTGCCGTTGATGGCGGGCGCTGGACCAACAATACAACATAAATAAATATATATCAAAGGACAATGTCAAGGTTTGTGGTATTGTTAGGCAAGGCTTGCAACCTGTCACTAATACGCTGGTAAACATCTTAGTCTGATTGTGCAAAATGTGGTTTCAGAATTGGGATACACCCATTTTTAACAATGTATGAAAATTTCAAAACCATTTCGAGGAATAGGCTTTTCGAATCGATCCCAGTAGTTAGATTAAAAAAATATGTTACAATGAATTAAATATATTAAAATTAAGGAATGTCTTTCATTTGACCCCTAAATGCCCGTCCCAATTGCGCTATATCAAGGACTTTTGTGGTTTTACATAAAACATATAAAACCTCTCCAAATTTTCATTTTATAAGTACAATTTAGATATCTACCTGACACCTACGTTTGAAGACAGCTGTTGTCATGTCAAATTTATTTGTTTACAAATTGACTTTAATTCTTATGATGAAATTAATATATTAATGAGACCATTTCTCTTTTGAGTTATGTGTGATAAATGTTAATAATTTGTGTGGTAAGGTTTTACAAGAGGTTCAAAAAGACGGCATCAACATTTATTGTAGAAACTCATGATTGGAAGTATGGAATCCGCCTTTTCAACAAATTTAATGTGATTGTGTTAAGTAAATCTAGTCTAGAAACAAGTTCATGTAAGAAGTGTTGTATTAACTGAGGTCTAGGTAATAAGCAATGGTTGAATGCTTATATACTCTTAAATAATAAATTATATCATATTTCGATTGTTTGTTTTAGTTTGTTTGTAGTTTGATTGTTTGTTTACATTATATTTGAATGACGTTCGTCTATTATGACTTTAAAAACAGATCACAGATAATAAAAAATCGTCTTTCTAAGTCTTAGATGAAGTATACCCGTTCTTTATAAATATCGACGTCATCTTGTCGCTACAAGTAGATAAGGTTACTTTAATTTAATAAATTATTTTAAATATCAATAATACATTTAATTATGAAATGCTTCTAATTAGTTTCTTATAAAAGGCAATTCTTTCGAATAAAAATGGAAAATCAAGCAGTTTTTTTTTTTGGTGTATCCCAATTATCGACAATTTTTTAGAGTTGTAGGTAGTTCTGTTGCTCTGCCTACCCCACTCTGGGAACGCAGGCGTGAGTTTATCTATGTATTTTTTACTTGACTGCCGTAGGAGAAAGGTAATGTGTTTATCAGCCTATATATTTGTTTGTATGTTTGTTCAAATCTTGTGAGTGTCACTAAAGATATGACAGCAATCAGAATTCAACACTTACCCATATACTTTTGTATAAACGAAACGGCGTTACGCCATAACGTGCAATCCAAACTCAACTACGCAAAAGCTGACTGGACTAAGTTTAAAACTTATCTTAATAATAATGTTTTCCTAAGGCCGACGATTTATGAGTCCAAGGAGGATATTGATAAAGCTGTCAAAAATTTGCAAACCCATATAATTAAAGGAAGAGACATAAGTGTACCAATACTAAAAGCGAAAAATACTTTTACGCGCGAGGCACTTCCTCGGAACATAAGGCGTTTGATTAGGTATAAAAATAGACTCAGAAGCCGTCAGCAACGTGAATGTGATGCTAATGCTCGTAAAAGTATTCAAACTCAAATAAACCTTGCTCAAAATAACATTAACATAAAAATCAAACTCTTTAATGATAAAAAATGGCAATCAAACTTAGCTAAGGTTGACAACCCTGGAAAAGACTTATGGCGCCTAGCTAAGTCGCTGAAACCTAGATCGGTTAGTATAAATCCCCTTAAAAAGTGCGATGGCACATTCACCACAGAATCGTATGAACAATGTGAAGAATTAGCAACTGCTTTTTATAATAACATGTCTCTAACACTTAACTGGCACAGTACAAGTGAAGCCACTGTCTCAAGGTCAGTATCAGATATCTTAAACGCTCAGATTTCTAAACTTGACTACCCTGTTAGCCCATCTGAAATATGTAGGCATTTGCGTAAATTAAAATTTAGGAAAGCATCCGGTGAAGATAATATTAGTAATACTCTTTTGAAGCACTTGCCACATAAAGCTATTGTAGAGCTGACCCGCATTTTTAACTCATGCTTGAGACTTTGTTATTTTCCAGACAATTGGAAAAACGCCAAAGTTATAGCAATAAAAAAACCGGGCAAAGATGCAACTATTGCATCAAATTATCGGCCCATTAGCCTGTTACCATGTTTGGGTAAATTGTTTGAGAAAATAATTTGCTGTCGTCTAAAACGAGCCACATCTAATCTACTAAAGAATGAGCAGTTCGGATTCCGTGACTTCCATTCCACAATACAGCAACTGGCCAGAGTGGCTGAACATGCTGCTCACAACATTAATCAGGGAAGGTCAACTGGGATGTTTTTACTAGATATTGAAAAAGCCTTCGACACAGTCTGGCACCAGGGACTACTTCACAAAATGTTTCTCTATCAAGTACCCATGTCTTTGATAAAAATGGTTGAGTCATATCTCTCTAATCGCTCCTTTAGGGTCCACATTGGAGATGTCACTTCCAACTTGCGCCACATCGTATCAGGAGTCCCACAAGGCTCTATCTTGGGGCCGCACTTGTTCCTTATTTATTTGAACGATATTCCCATCCAACCCAGGACTACGCTAGCGTGCTTCGCAGATGATACTGCGTCACTTACTTCTTCAAATGACATAGATCTCGTAATATCTCGATTGCAAATGTCAATTGACTTACTTCATCAGTACTTTTTAACGTGGAAACTCAAGCTGAATGAGACTAAAACAGAGGCTATTATTTTCACCAGACGACGCAAACTCCCAAGCAGACGACTTAATATAAGCGGTCACGAAATTGCATGGAGCCTTTGTGTCAAATATCTGGGTGTGACTATAGATAACAAACTGAACTGGAGCACACACCTACGATTATTGAGCTCAAAGGGAATACAAGCTTTAGGTGCCCTTTCTCCTATAATGAATCGGAAGTCTTGCCTGAGCTGTCAAACTAAAGTTTCTATCTATACTACCCTTGTAAGGCCGGTCATAACTTATGCCTGTCCTGTTTGGAGCAGTACATGCAACACAAATTATGATAAACTCCAAATAGTACAGAACAAAGCTCTTAAAATTGCACACAATACCCCATTTTATACTAACTTGCGTAAATTGCATTTAAAGATTAACTTGCCGTTGGTAAAACAATTTATCTTAAAACAAACAAAAACTTTCTACTTAGATAAGAATCCTAAAAATAAAAATAAACTCGTCAGTAATATATGCCGAACTCGCATGAAAGATTTGTCTTACGTCGACAAGTATAATAGATACAGGTTACCCCATCACTACGTCCTCGAACTGGCGTGACGTCGCGCGACCGGTCCCGGCGGCCGGCGGCGCGACGCGGACCGCTTGCCTCGCACATTCTATGCACTCACCGAAAAATTACCCTCATTATCATCGTAAAAAAAAAAAAACTACGTATTTTATGCTAATTAAAGCGTTAAATACAGAAATAAGTAGTATAGCATGCAACTGCTTAATTACTCATTGTAACTTAGGAACTTTGAATGGTTGATCGGAATGGCATTTATATGCTATTCTATATACATATAAATGCTATTCCGCTTTGCATTATTTCTAAAACATTCTTACTTATGCAGTAAATGTAAGCAAACAATGCGAACATAATATACGTTTGTTGGCTGTTGTCTTTTTATATCTAAAGCTTATGTTACTCCATGTTACAATCATTTACATTACTGTGTTAAAAAGTTTATATGAGCGTTATTAGTTCACTAAACTGTCTTTATCTCGATGTTATTACTACCTAGGATAATAAATGTACACTAGACTAGTAAAATCTGTAAATTATTGATCAATAAAGATTCTTTTAAAATAAAAAATCAGAATTCAATATGGCGTCAACTAGACGCCATATTGTGAAAAAGAAAAAGAAAAAGTCGACGAATTGCGACGAGTGGGGTATCATTGAATAGGTATTTAAAAATCATCTTTAAGTTTCTTGCATCATTTTTCATTTTGAATGATCAATTAGTATTTATAATGATGAAAACCTTTAAACATTTCATTTCATTTTTTTTCTTTTTTTTGATTTTTAAACATTGTATCCACTGATGGTTATCCTAATAAATAAATAAATAATAAATAAAACTGGTTAGCAACAATCGGGTCTGGGAATGAAGGCGAGTTAATGTATGTATGTGTAGTGTGAGTGACGCGTGCGCGTCGTGCGTGGCGTGTGTCGTGTTTTGAGAGTACCAGTGGTGGCGCGGTGGCGCGTGTGCTGCGCCATCCGCCAGAGCAGCAGCAGCGCGGCGGCGGCGGCGTGCGCGCACTGCGCCAGCTGCCGGCGGTGCGCGCGCACGCGCCCGTCCAGCGGCGCGCACACGCCGTTCGCGGGCATCAGCACCAGCACCTCTGAACGGGACACGATACATTCAAACATATCAACGCCACTTGGACGGCAATTAACTTAAATATTAGAAATAGCAAATTCTAAGCAGAATTACTTTTATTTTTGAACAAAAAACTTGCATTTATGATTTTTTTTCTGCCTTAACCAGGAATCGAACTGCGGTCGAATATGACAAAACAATAGTCGTGTTTTATGATACAAATCAAAAGGGTTGTTGATAATTATCATTTACATCTATTACACTCACCTTTAAACTGGAAAAAGAAAACTAAAAAAAGAACTAGAACTTCGAACAAGCAAAAAACGATCTTGTCGTTAACTACTTTTTTGTTAAAAACCGCCCCTTCCCATTCTTCTAAATATCCCCCGTCTTCTACCATGCACAACTGCCCCATGATATCTACATCAAAATCAAATTTAACGACGAAGCCCCGCTATGCGGAGCTCCTATTTTCGACCATTTCAGCCCTTTGGGCACAAATTTGATACAAAATTAGATCAGTAGAACAGTGGAGTCTCCGCCTCCCCGTGTGTCCTGTACCCCCACTCACCGCGCGAGTGGTCCGTCCGCATCTGGTGCAGCGTCATCCCAAGCGCCTTGTGGTGGTAGTGCGCGCGCAGCACGGCGTCCCGCAGCAGCGCCAGCACGGCGGTGTAGGGCGGCAGCGCGGCGTCCGCGTCGCCCGCGAGCAGCGCCTCCACCGTGTTGCGGGTGAACGTCAGGACGTTGCACACGATCTGGACATTAATACATGGTTTATTTCCGTTCATAGTGTGAATATCACATTCGAAAAACATCATACTAGCAAAACAACATATACGCATAACATCATACTAGCAAAACACGATATTCGCAAAATATGATATTCACAAATAGTTGGGTTTGGTTATAGAATCGTAGGTAGGTTTAGTTTATGTTAGATTTGAAGTAGGTCCGTCGACACTGTCTAATTCATGTCTTACTAATAATGATGTTTTGCTATTATGATGGTTCGCGAATGTCATGTTTTGCTAAATATGACATTCGCGAATTATGAATATTCAAACACCGTGATTGGCTGTTTAAGGGTTTCCAAAGTAAATTAAAAAGAAAAAGTACTTTAGTCCTTAGGGAGTAAAGTGTCGTTTTAATCCCTACGGATTAAATACATCTTTTTAGTCCCCCTATACAAGGTATTATAAGTCATTTTAGAGTCTGAGAAGTGAAAACAAATAACAAGACGAAGAACTAGGGCTGCAGCAGTACCTTGTAGTAACACAGCGAGGGTCCGAATAAAAAGCGGAAGTGCCAGGGCTGCAGCAGTACCTTGTAGTAGCACGGCAAGGGCCCAAATAAACAGACGAAGTACTAGGGCTGCAGCAGTACCTCGTAGTCGACGGCTCATATAAAGTGACGAAGTACCAGGGCTGCAGCAGTACCTTGTAGTAGTAGGGCGAGGGCCCGGGCGGCGCGTTCTGGAACCTGGGCACGAGCGCGGCCATGAGCAGGCGCGTGCGCGCGACGCGCTCGGCGGCGCGCTCGGCGGCGCCCTCGAACGCCGCGCAGCCCGAGCAGCGCGCCAGCACCGACGTCAGCGCCTCCACCTCCTGCAGCAGCCCGGCCGACGAGATCGGGTGCGCCGCGCTACCATAACATCATCACAATTCATACAGGAACAATACCAGTGGCCTGTTTTATAATAGTAGTTTATGTGACTGTTGCATAATAAGGGGCATAATATGGGGCGAGTGAGTGTTTATGAAACGAGCCGAAGGCGAGTTTCATAATAGCATCTCACGAGTATTTAAATGCTTATTATGTACAGTTACATACACTGCTTTATCTACACACATATCATCAAAGCTCTCTATAATGTACTCGGAAATCGCATGTAATGACCGGCATTGCAGCATTGATTAGAGCTATTAGTAAAATAATACAAAAAATAAATGGGATAACAGAGACAATTATTTATTGTAATAATTATTATTTACAGTTTTAATTATGCGGTGGTTGAATTCCACTTTTCCAGTTTTGATAGTAGAGTCATGTTCGTGGATTTTGACGGCAACAACATATTTTCGACGCCCATTGCTTTATCCCTGATATCAGGTGGCGTCTCCGAAATATCGTGATCATGATCACTATCTTGATCACTCATTTTAAGTAGTCGTACAATACAATAATTATTTACGAACAAAACAACACAACAAACTTATTTTTCCGACAAAATAAGCGTCAAATGTGGCGGCAAATCAAAATTTGACAAGTTGTTTTTTTTTAATTCAGAGACAACTAGATTAAGCGTCAATTATCAAATCGTTCGATATCAAGTAACGTGCGAGATATGTCAAAGTTGTGTGAAATTGACATTTCATTTTCAATAAAATGTCATCTCGACTGATTTAAAATAGATGTCTAATCAAAAATGCTTCGTTTTTCAGAGATGTTCGAAATTTGAATGTCATAAGAACATCGAAATTGATGTTCTTATGAATTGGGATAGACTAACTAAAATAACTCACTGTTTTTACATTCTAATTCGAAAGAATGAGTAATTTTAAGAGACCAAGTTCATTCATTTTGTATTTGACCCAATAGTTTTGTTTGAATATCTTTATTTATTTAGCAGACATTTTATGGATGACATGATTATTTTTAATTTGGGCTGGCATTTTCTAATATATTACAACAATTAAATGATATCTAATGATAAAAAGTGATTGTAATAATATATTAAAACATACTATTTCAAGCGGTTTTCACCTAACTCGTAAGATACACATAGGAGGGCTTCAAGCCAAAAACGAAAGTCAAACAAAGGTTAAATATACTTTTGTCGAAATATCCGAAATAGATAAATATTTCAAAAACTTAATAATGCAGAACGGCTTTAAAACCCCATTCCTCGAAATGGTTTTCGAATTACAGTGATTGTAAAAATATGAACAATCCCAATTCATAAGAAAACTGCCACAGATAAAAAAATTGCTCTAAGAACAGAGTTGATTATTATGCTGGTCATAATTTGCGGTTTCTGAACGCATCATAGAGGGTTTAGTATATGAGTGTAGATAAAGCTACAAATTAAGGGGCTTCTAAAAGGGCCATATTTTCACTGCAATATGTGGCCGGCAGCGACTATTGGTATCCATATCTTACTAGTATGGAGTGTGGCTCATAATTTCCGAAAATCCCCTTTAATAACACTGGTGTTACTATGTTCTACGCGACGGCCATACTAACGTGTCACACGTCCTCGGCTGTAACAATAGTATTAGAATGTCACATACCGTAGCACCAAGTCGACGCACTCCACGTTGCTGAACAGCAGGTGCATGATAAGCAGCACGCAGCTGTGGTTGTCGCTGCCGAGCGTCGTCAGCAGCGCGTCGCACAGCGCCAATGCCGGGATCAGGATCTGGCGATATCTGTCGAAATAGAAATAAACTTTACCTCGTAAGGCACAGTGTGCAATAGGATGTATGTAATTAAGGCAATTTGATTTGAGCTGTATTGCAATGAGAATAAAGTTTATTTTTCCATCTTTATAAACTGCAAATGGCATTATAGAACAAACGTAATTCAACTTTATTGCCGTCCTGGTAAATTCAAAGTTCCACGCACAAAAACTCCCTTTTAGGTTAGGTTAAGCCTAACGAAACGCAAGTTTATTGATGTTTTGTGCCACTTTTGACGTGGATATCAAAAATATACCTTTTGACAGTTCTAGCCTAAAAACCAATCCAAGGATACCTCCAACTAGAATAACTGCCAAATCAAATAAACATAAATTAACGATTATTCTGCTAACTTTTTTTATGCCACGGAGCAGACAAACTAGCAAAAAGGCCACTTGATGGTACTCGTAAGTAGGATCCAAATCATAGACATTTGCATTGTTCTCCGCGCTCGCCTGGGTGCTCGCCGTCTTGATCAGTAGCGCCACCTATGTCTCGCGCAGGTAAAGTGGACTGACCTCTCTCCCTGCTCCGGCACAAAGTCCGTGTTCTTCTGCTCGGCGTGTATGTCGGGGTGGTGCCCCAGCACCTTCATCTCGGCGAGCGACTGCAGCACGCCGTGCGCCAGCAGGCTCTCCGCGCCCGCCTGCGTGCTCGCCGTCTTGATCAGTAGCGCCACCTATGTCTCGCGCAGGTAAAGTGGACTGACCTCTCTCCCTGCTCCGGCACAAAGTCCGTGTTCTTCTGCTCGGCGTGTATGTCGGGGTGGTGCCCCAGCACCTTCATCTCGGCGAGCGACTGCAGCACGCCGTGCGCCAGCAGGCTCTCCGCGCCCGCCTGCGTGCTCGCCGTCTTGATCAGTAGCGCCACCTATGTCTCGCGCAGGTAAAGTGGACTGACCTCTCTCCCTGCTCCGGCACAAAGTCCGTGTTCTTCTGCTCGGCGTGTATGTCGGGGTGGTGCCCCAGCACCTTCATCTCGGCGAGCGACTGCAGCACGCCGTGCGCCAGCAGGCTCTCCGCGCCCGCCTGCGTGCTCGCCGTCTTGATCAGTAGCGCCACCTATGTCTCGCGCAGGTAAAGTGGACTGACCTCTCTCCCTGCTCCGGCACAAAGTCCGTGTTCTTCTGCTCGGCGTGTATGTCGGGGTGGTGCCCCAGCACCTTCATCTCGGCGAGCGACTGCAGCACGCCGTGCGCCAGCAGGCTCTCCGCGCCCGCCTGCGTGCTCGCCGTCTTGATCAGTAGCGCCACCTATGTCTCGCGCAGGTAAAGTGGACTGACCTCTCTCCCTGCTCCGGCACAAAGTCCGTGTTCTTCTGCTCGGCGTGTATGTCGGGGTGGTGCCCCAGCACCTTCATCTCGGCGAGCGACTGCAGCACGCCGTGCGCCAGCAGGCTCTCCGCGCCCGCCTGCGTGCTCGCCGTCTTGATCAGTAGCGCCACCTATGTCTCGCGCAGGTAAAGTGGACTGACCTCTCTCCCTGCTCCGGCACAAAGTCCGTGTTCTTCTGCTCGGCGTGTATGTCGGGGTGGTGCCCCAGCACCTTCATCTCGGCGAGCGACTGCAGCACGCCGTGCGCCAGCAGGCTCTCCGCGCCCGCCTGCGTGCTCGCCGTCTTGATCAGTAGCGCCACCTATGTCTCGCGCAGGTAAAGTGGACTGACCTCTCTCCCTGCTCCGGCACAAAGTCCGTGTTCTTCTGCTCGGCGTGTATGTCGGGGTGGTGCCCCAGCACCTTCATCTCGGCGAGCGACTGCAGCACGCCGTGCGCCAGCAGGCTCTCCGCGCCCGCCTGCGTGCTCGCCGTCTTGATCAGTAGCGCCACCTATGTCTCGCGCAGGTAAAGTGGACTGACCTCTCTCCCTGCTCCGGCACAAAGTCCGTGTTCTTCTGCTCGGCGTGTATGTCGGGGTGGTGCCCCAGCACCTTCATCTCGGCGAGCGACTGCAGCACGCCGTGCGCCAGCAGGCTCTCCGCGCCCGCCTGCGTGCTCGCCGTCTTGATCAGTAGCGCCACCTATGTCTCGCGCAGGTAAAGTGGACTGACCTCTCTCCCTGCTCCGGCACAAAGTCCGTGTTCTTCTGCTCGGCGTGTATGTCGGGGTGGTGCCCCAGCACCTTCATCTCGGCGAGCGACTGCAGCACGCCGTGCGCCAGCAGGCTCTCCGCGCCCGCCTGCGTGCTCGCCGTCTTGATCAGTAGCGCCACCTATGTCTCGCGCAGGTAAAGTGGACTGACCTCTCTCCCTGCTCCGGCACAAAGTCCGTGTTCTTCTGCTCGGCGTGTATGTCGGGGTGGTGCCCCAGCACCTTCATCTCGGCGAGCGACTGCAGCACGCCGTGCGCCAGCAGGCTCTCCGCGCCCGCCTGCGTGCTCGCCGTCTTGATCAGTAGCTCCACCTATGTCTCGCGCAGGTAAAGTGGACTGACCTCTCTCCCTGCTCCGGCACAAAGTCCGTGTTCTTCTGCTCGGCGTGTATGTCGGGGTGGTGCCCCAGCACCTTCATCTCGGCGAGCGACTGCAGCACGCCGTGCGCCAGCAGGCTCTCCGCGCCCGCCTGCGTGCTCGCCGTCTTGATCAGTAGCGCCACCTATGTCTCGCGCAGGTAAAGTGGACTGACCTCTCTCCCTGCTCCGGCACAAAGTCCGTGTTCTTCTGCTCGGCGTGTATGTCGGGGTGGTGCCCCAGCACCTTCATCTCGGCGAGCGACTGCAGCACGCCGTGCGCCAGCAGGCTCTCCGCGCCCGCCTGCGTGCTCGCCGTCTTGATCAGTAGCGCCACCTATGTCTCGCGCAGGTAAAGTGGACTGACCTCTCTCCCTGCTCCGGCACAAAGTCCGTGTTCTTCTGCTCGGCGTGTATGTCGGGGTGGTGCCCCAGCACCTTCATCTCGGCGAGCGACTGCAGCACGCCGTGCGCCAGCAGGCTCTCCGCGCCCGCCTGCGTGCTCGCCGTCTTGATCAGTAGCGACACCTATGTCTCGCGCAGGTAAAGTGGACTGACCTCTCTCCCTGCTCCGGCACAAAGTCCGTGTTCTTCTGCTCGGCGTGTATGTCGGGGTGGTGCCCCAGCACCTTCATCTCGGCGAGCGACTGCAGCACGCCGTGCGCCAGCAGGCTCTCCGCGCCCGCCTGCGTGCTCGCCGTCTTGATCAGTAGCGCCACCTATGTCTCGCGCAGGTAAAGTGGACTGACCTCTCTCCCTGCTCCGGCACAAAGTCCGTGTTCTTCTGCTCGGCGTGTATGTCGGGGTGGTGCCCCAGCACCTTCATCTCGGCGAGCGACTGCAGCACGCCGTGCGCCAGCAGGCTCTCCGCGCCCGCCTGCGTGCTCGCCGTCTTGATCAGTAGCGCCACCTATGTCTCGCGCAGGTAAAGTGGACTGACCTCTCTCCCTGCTCCGGCACAAAGTCCGTGTTCTTCTGCTCGGCGTGTATGTCGGGGTGGTGCCCCAGCACCTTCATCTCGGCGAGCGACTGCAGCACGCCGTGCGCCAGCAGGCTCTCCGCGCCCGCCTGCGTGCTCGCCGTCTTGATCAGTAGCGACACCTATGTCTCGCGCAGGTAAAGTGGACTGACCTCTCTCCCTGCTCCGGCACAAAGTCCGTGTTCTTCTGCTCGGCGTGTATGTCGGGGTGGTGCCCCAGCACCTTCATCTCGGCGAGCGACTGCAGCACGCCGTGCGCCAGCAGGCTCTCCGCGCCCGCCTGCGTGCTCGCCGTCTTGATCAGTAGCGCCACCTATGTCTCGCGCAGGTAAAGTGGACTGACCTCTCTCCCTGCTCCGGCACAAAGTCCGTGTTCTTCTGCTCGGCGTGTATGTCGGGGTGGTGCCCCAGCACCTTCATCTCGGCGAGCGACTGCAGCACGCCGTGCGCCAGCAGGCTCTCCGCGCCCGCCTGCGTGCTCGCCGTCTTGATCAGTAGCGCCACCTATGTCTCGCGCAGGTAAAGTGGACTGACCTCTCTCCCTGCTCCGGCACAAAGTCCGTGTTCTTCTGCTCGGCGTGTATGTCGGGGTGGTGCCCCAGCACCTTCATCTCGGCGAGCGACTGCAGCACGCCGTGCGCCAGCAGGCTCTCCGCGCCCGCCTGCGTGCTCGCCGTCTTGATCAGTAGCGCCACCTATGTCTCGCGCAGGTAAAGTGGACTGACCTCTCTCCCTGCTCCGGCACAAAGTCCGTGTTCTTCTGCTCGGCGTGTATGTCGGGGTGGTGCCCCAGCACCTTCATCTCGGCGAGCGACTGCAGCACGCCGTGCGCCAGCAGGCTCTCCGCGCCCGCCTGCGTGCTCGCCGTCTTGATCAGTAGCGCCACCTATGTCTCGCGCAGGTAAAGTGGACTGACCTCTCTCCCTGCTCCGGCACAAAGTCCGTGTTCTTCTGCTCGGCGTGTATGTCGGGGTGGTGCCCCAGCACCTTCATCTCGGCGAGCGACTGCAGCACGCCGTGCGCCAGCAGGCTCTCCGCGCCCGCCTGCGTGCTCGCCGTCTTGATCAGTAGCGCCACCTATGTCTCGCGCAGGTAAAGTGGACTGACCTCTCTCCCTGCTCCGGCACAAAGTCCGTGTTCTTCTGCTCGGCGTGTATGTCGGGGTGGTGCCCCAGCACCTTCATCTCGGCGAGCGACTGCAGCACGCCGTGCGCCAGCAGGCTCTCCGCGCCCGCCTGCGTGCTCGCCGTCTTGATCAGTAGCGCCACCTATGTCTCGCGCAGGTAAAGTGGACTGACCTCTCTCCCTGCTCCGGCACAAAGTCCGTGTTCTTCTGCTCGGCGTGTATGTCGGGGTGGTGCCCCAGCACCTTCATCTCGGCGAGCGACTGCAGCACGCCGTGCGCCAGCAGGCTCTCCGCGCCCGCCTGCGTGCTCGCCGTCTTGATCAGTAGCGCCACCTATGTCTCGCGCAGGTAAAGTGGACTGACCTCTCTCCCTGCTCCGGCACAAAGTCCGTGTTCTTCTGCTCGGCGTGTATGTCGGGGTGGTGCCCCAGCACCTTCATCTCGGCGAGCGACTGCAGCACGCCGTGCGCCAGCAGGCTCTCCGCGCCCGCCTGCGTGCTCGCCGTCTTGATCAGTAGCGCCACCTATGTCTCGCGCAGGTAAAGTGGACTGACCTCTCTCCCTGCTCCGGCACAAAGTCCGTGTTCTTCTGCTCGGCGTGTATGTCGGGGTGGTGCCCCAGCACCTTCATCTCGGCGAGCGACTGCAGCACGCCGTGCGCCAGCAGGCTCTCCGCGCCCGCCTGCGTGCTCGCCGTCTTGATCAGTAGCGCCACCTATGTCTCGCGCAGGTAAAGTGGACTGACCTCTCTCCCTGCTCCGGCACAAAGTCCGTGTTCTTCTGCTCGGCGTGTATGTCGGGGTGGTGCCCCAGCACCTTCATCTCGGCGAGCGACTGCAGCACGCCGTGCGCCAGCAGGCTCTCCGCGCCGGCCTGCGTGCTCGCCGTCTTGATCAGTAGCGCCATCTTTGTTTCGTATAGGTAAATGGCGCGCATCGATCTGGGGTTGGGTTCTATCGCCTAGAACAAGAAAATAATATTCTCAACAGACATTCGATGTTCAAAATGTTTTATCATCATCCATATCATACATCCCTACAAAATATGTCTGTGATTGTACTTTAATGTATGTCATTAAAGTATCGTTTATCGATGCTCTTAAAGTTCACATTAAAGTATCGGTGCAAGCGCAACCACAGATACAGGTTTCTAACACATTGTAGAAAACTAATGCCATGCATGTAAAAAAAACACACTCGTGTATTAATGCCTCTCATTATACACCACTCACAAACTACTATATCCACTGAATTTATGACAAATATCGTTAAATCAACTCACCTCCTGTAACGCCTCGTCATCCGTCACCAGACTGTCGATCAAGCTCCTCAGGAACCCTTGATTGCTGAGCGTGTCGATCCAGTCCGTCCTCGGATCAATATCGATTAAAGAATCAATAGACGCCAGCGCGACCATCCGGCAAGCGTCGTGTCCGGCCCGCACGCAATCCGCTCCAATAATAGCGTACAACTTAACACCGTAGTACTTGATGTCGTCAATCACCATGTATTTGAGCGACGACTTCTCTTTACTGGACCTGATCTTCGACGAGTCCAACCGACTAACGTAAGTCATATCTTGATCTTCCTCGTCGTTTTCTTGCGGACATTTCAAATTGACTATATTCAGGAAGTTCAACAACGCTCCATACAAATTCACTCGCAACTTCTGCGTCATGTCTCCCGAGACGAAAATCCAGCTAAGAATTTTGTGTAAAATAAATTTTAGGGGAAGCGATTTCGTTTGCATGATTTGACTGGAGCCAAGGAACGTCGTTTCGAAGTCTGTAGATTTAACGTTCTCTTTCTTCTGCAAAAAGTAGCAGTGTCTTAGATTGACTAGAAGTAGCAGTACGGTTCCAGAGGCCAGTATCCCCAGCTGCGGGATGACGGTGGTGGGCGGTATCTTGGTGAGGATGTCCTGCAGCACGTTGATGATGAGGTTCTTCTTGGTCTCCACGTTGAGGACGTCTTGCGGGACCACGCAGAATATGATCTCCGTGAGCTGCCGCCACGAGTCGTAGTAGTGCGTGAGGGTGGCCGCCAGGTTGCGCTGCTTGTTAATTTCTGTCACGTAGTCGAGGACCTGTGGAGGAAATGTGATAGGAACGCTCAAGTACGCCAAAATAGTAGCTTTATTTGTAATAGCTGTTCCCGTGCCCGCTTCGTTGGGCAATAAACATTTTTTTGGCTTAATATATAGCCTATGACACTCACAAATAAAGTGGCTTTCTATTGGTAAAAGAATTTTCAAAATCGGTTCAGTAGATCCAGAGATTACCCCCTACAACCTCACAAACATTACCTCTTTATAATATTAGTATAGATCTATTTGCAGTTGCAATGGAGATGGGACAAAGTAAACTTTTTCGAACCCAGTCGTGAGCAAAAGATAGTTAAAGATATAATACTATCATTTATCATACCAACTGTTTGTCTCTCTCTGAGAAGGAATTAATAAATATAAAAATTAAGTCTCAAAGAAACTAAATAATAAATACGAAAATAAAAATATTTTAAATGACACAATGCAATTTAGATAACTAAGTATATAAATATAAATAAATAGAGTCCGACCAGTAAGAGGTGACACAAAAAAAAGGCAAATTCAAAATGTCACTAATACCGACTGAATAGGTACTCATAATGTGACAGCTTGTTTCATAGGTGAAATTGTTTCCATATGAAGAATTTGAGAAAAATCACTCGCTGGTCGGTATCTATCCTTGATGTGATTTGTTCTAGGTGTCGTGGTGGCAACTCCTGGGACCTGCCGCCGTTCCCGCGTACCTTCTGTATCTCGTCGGAGACGAGCGCGCGCTGCGGCGCGGACACCGGCAGCGTCGCCAGGTCGCGCACCAGCAGCGCGTGCACGCGCGACACCGAGATGCGCTTCGACGAGAGACCTGGACAACTCACAATAGCAGTTTACGTGACGGTTGCGTAATGCCAATTACGCAGAATCGCGTACATACTTAAACCACACACATATTATAATGTCATACAGTTTTAGTATTTTTGAAGTTATTATGAATCGAAACGAGCCGTAAGGAGGGTTTCGTAATAAGGTCACACGTAACTTTATCAACACGCATATCATACATTTTCTACAATATGTGAGAAACCTGTATCTGCCACCGATAGTTTAATGTGAACATTAAAATGCAACCACTTCGATAAACGGCACTTTAATGACATGCAATTCTTTAATGTTAACATTAAACAACAACTACAGATACAGGTTACTTAATGTAGGCCGTTTCCTTATCGTTTCTGAGCATATTATATCAAAATTATGATATGGATGTACATAAAACATATAATACTGACCGGCAGGCAGGTCGCAGCTGGCGATGGCCTGCGCCAGCAGCGGCGAGTGGAACAGCTCGAAGTGCGGCTCGGGCGGCGCCGCGGCCTCCACCGGCAGCGCCGAGAGGCACCGGCGCAGCAGGCAGCCCTCCCACTCCCACTCCTGGAGCACGGATCAGACAATACTCGTGATAGAAGGAGACAACAATCACGAGTATAGAAGGCACACAGGCACTCACGAGCACGAGGCAGGGAAGTCGTAGTGTATTCTATCATCTAACAGTGACGCGATTGGTTAAAATGAAACGAATAGAAACGCTAGTTAGCGTAGTGCATCTTGGCAGGGCTTTCAGTGCTTGGCGTGCGATTGATTACTTCATTCAAATATGAAAGCGTTCAAGGGGTTAAATATTTAATGATTTTTCACATATGTTGGGGCACAAACGGGCCATGTCCTTCATTGCAATTTATACCCGGCCCGGGGAACCTTGATCCCTATGACAGTTCATGTTAGTGATGGGTCGTGTCGATGTAACTTAACTTTTTTATAGGCAAAGGCGTGACTTGCCTATAAAAATGTAAACGTAAAGTCTGATTGAGATAATTTCTTGTAAATGTTAAGAATTGTTATAATTCCAACGGAATATCATTGTAATGGCATATATCTACCTAAAATTAATAAATGTAATTTTTAGACGCCTCCAATTCGATTCTAATGTAACGGTGACGCCACTACAAGGTTGTGTCGTGGGAATAACTGTCAGTGTCATAGGGATCAAGGTTCCCCGAGCCGAGTATAGCTTGTTGCGAATGACATTTGACAAAACGTTTCGTTATACTCAAAGAGAGTCGCTGCGGTCTATACATTTGGCGTTTTATTAAATTTCAGTACAATAAATGTCTGGATTGAAATATTTAAACTTAAAGAGTTGTGTTACAAGAATAAAATTTGGCCCACTTATTTTTTATTATCAGTAAAAAGAAAACAAAATTCGTTAAAGTAACAAAACGTAATATGCATGTTACGAAACACTAGAGACCAGTTTAGTGATGCGACACCACTATATCACGTGTTTATCGATACTTATTATTTTGTAAGTAACGAACGTGTAAAGTTGCATTTCATCCTGTGGGACCTGTGCGTTTTATTTTCAATAAAATTCTGTTAAAATAAAAGAAACAAATATGTACTTATTAAAATCTATTTTCTAAAGGATAACAATTAAGACTGATGTCTGAGTCTGATTCATCCATTTACTCGTTAGAGTCGGTCATGTGATTTTGACATCTTGATTCGTCTTCTGATTTTAGAGTAACAATAGAAATAAATATGAACTATGACGGCATTAATGATTAATAGTAGTTTACGTGACGGTTGCGTAATGCTAATTACGCAACTCATTTCGAGTTTCAAACACTCCACCTCATAGTCAGTTTTATCAATTGGAGTTTTAAACACTCCACCTCACTAGTCTGTGATTTTAATACATGTCATTTGCACCATGCTATATTTTATTCACTGTAAGGCTGCGGCTACACTGAGGCGGAGCTGAGTGGAGCAGGGCTGTGAAAAGAGCTAAGTGATTTCACTGAGGCGGAGACGAGCGGAGCTGAGTGGAGCGATTACAATGTTATAAATAGATTAAATAGTTTATAAATAGATTAAGGAGAAAATTTCATTTGTAAAAGGGGATGATGTAATAGAATCTGTAGTAAAATATCAATGTGGCATTATCTGTGGTATGCGTCCCATGCCGGCCGGCGGCCATACCGTCTACTTGTACTTACAGGCACTTTTCTTAAATCCGAACGAATCTTCTTTCCCGGTTCTTCCACGACTGCGCCATGTATTATTATTATAATTAAAAGATGGTTGTTGGTCTTCAGGGGTTTATTTATATGTTCCATACAGTTATTACATTTTATGTGCGTAGACGATGTTGTCTCTACGGCTGTCAGATAGGAAGGGGCGCATACTGCAGATAATGCCACATTGATATTTTACTACAGATTCTATTACAGTAATGCAGTTACGTGTCCTCTCCGCTCCGCTCGTGTCCGCGTCAGTGGAGCCGCAGCCCGAGTGCGTGTGTGTGTGTACCTGGTCGGGGCTGGCGCTGAGCGCGAGCGCGCGCAGCAGCGCGACGACGGGCGCGTGCTGGCGCGCCGCGCTGGCGCCGCCCACCTCGCACGCGCACGCGCGCAGCAGCCACGAGCGCGCCGACAGCGTCAGCACACTGGCGCTCTGCGACAACCGACACAACACTAACTTAGGGGATAATTAAAAAAATATATATAACAAAAAGCAAGCTTTAAATAAAAATCATTTTTAGGACAAACTTTTGTTGCTGACTGTACTTTTTTTTTTTGCAAAATCTTTATCTGCTTATCAAGACCAAACTATTGAGTCCCGACACGGTGGGTCTACGTCAAGTATAGCGGAGATCCTGTCGCCACCTTCCGACTCCATCATCAGATCACCTCTTAAGATACCATAATATTGCATTGTCATCGGGTTTACATATGTGGTCCAAATTTCGGCCCATTCCGTTGACGGAAAGTGGGTAAAATTTAACTTGCAAGATTTGACCCTAAAATACATACATAAATACATTGCAAGTTAAATAAAAGCTTGTAATAACCCGACTAATGTTTGCTAACCAACTTAAAATCGTTATAAATCCTAAATTATCATTCAAAATAAAAAAAATATTAAAGAAACCTAAAAATTACTTTTAGGATTATTAGGGCACCCTTATAGGATCACTCGTCCGTCTATCCGTCCGTCTATCACAGCCAATTTGCTGCGAAACTACTGGACCGATTAAGTTGAAATTTGATACACATATGTAAATTGATGACTGGAACACAGATGTGCAAAGAAAATAAATATTTTTTTAACAATGGGTCATTTTCGGGGGACATGTTAGGTAATTAAAAAAAATTGAAACTTTACTGTGTCATATATCTAATGAAAGGGCTCGTTATGAGGATCTCAAATATACTTTTGTTATTATTATAAAATAAATAGTTTTGACTTTATTCATGAAAGAAGACGAAAATTGCCATTCCCCCCTGATCCCCGAAACTATTGACACTAAAATTTTGAAAATATACATTATGTAGATTACAGGAAAACCTATAAGAATTCAATCAAAAAAAAACGTATGTACGAAACCCTCTCTGCGCCAGTTCAACTCGCACATGGCCGGTTTTTTTTTTAATCGTACGGATTTATAAGACATCTGTGACGGAGGTTACCTGCAAGTCGACGGCAGCCTTCACGTGCCGCGAGAGGAAGTGGTCGCGCGCGCGGAGCAGCCGCAGCGCCGGCGCGGAGGTGCTCGGCCGCGCGCACAGCCAGTACAGCAGCCGGTAGCAGCTCTCCACCAGCTCGCTCGCTTGCCTGACAATAGGACACGAACATTACTACAACCAAGCTAAAGTTATAATTATACATATGTAAGGCGGACCTCTGGTAGCTGTATCCTACTTATAGCCAGGGACCGGAACCGCTTACCCTTTAAAGGGTTATTCGTTAGGGTATATAATTGACTGGTTTTTACAAACCCTAACGATGCGATAAGCATATCTTCGACTTACCCCAATGAAAAGCTATCCCATACGAAACAATTAGTTCGACTAAGCGCTTACCAATTCCTTAAAACCCTCGTTAAGGTTTCCCTATTAAGTATTTATTGAACCGCTTCAAGCTATTTTAATCTCTACGCGCAGTCCATACAATATATTTTTGCATAGACTTGAAACCAACCAATCACACGAATCTGCGAAAAAGAGTCAACGGAGAGGGAGAATGGATAGGGTAACACTAACGTAATGCTAAGTGCTTAAATCGAAACCCTTACGAAACTGGTAACCTCAATGGTTGTAGTTAACTAGTTCGAAGCAGTTTCCATATCATTAGGGTAAGCATATCGATAGGGTAAGCCTATCGATAGGGTAAGCCTATCGATAGGGAGAGCATATGATGTAGTACTCGATCGATAGACTTCATCAAACCTCTGGTGGTTGAGTCTACTTGTAGGGTGTATGTAAGGCAGACCTCTGGTGGCTGTCCTGGCCGGCGATGTGCATCTCCAGGATGTCCAGCACGGAGTGGAAGCAGGTCCGCGGGCAGCCGCCCACGCCGGGCTCGTGCAGCGCGCTGCGGCTCACCTTCGCAGATAAAACACATTCAAATAAATAAAACAAATAAATATCACGGGACAATGTCACACCAATTGACCTAGTCCCAAACTAAGCTCTAGGCTTGTGTTATGGGTACTAGACAACGATGTAAATACTTACATAGAGAAATATAATACTTAAATACATAGAAAACATCCATGACTCAGGAACAAATATTCGCGCTCATCACACAAATATCTGACCTTACCGGGATTTGAACCCAGGTGCGCTAGCTTCGTAGGCAGAGTCACTACCAACTATGCCAGCGCGCCCTACCGTTAAATGGGGTGAGTAGGAATTAAGGGGTGAGTAAGGACACACCCTAAAATAAGTCATAACTTGTTACAAATAAGATCAAGTATTAAATGGACAAAAACATTACGTCTATTTAAAATAATTTCAGTCTTATAATTAGTAACATATGCTTCATTTTAGGTTGTGTCCCTACTCACCCCGTTTTACGATACCACACTAGACCACAAATATAAGGGTATTCCATCTGCCCAATATCTTTGTCCAATTCCTAAATCAAACATTTGAACAAATTTCTTTGAAAGAGAATAAATTCAAAGAAATTACCCACGTATCCAATATCTTTGAATTAAATGTCATTCGTAATATTAGATCAAATGTACGTGTTTCTATAAGGTGTGTATATCGAGATGGGGACGGGAAGCTTCCATCCCGTCCAGCAGTGGACGTCGGCCGAGATTTATTTATTTATTTATTTATTTATTTATTAGGGAAACAAACAGCAAAATATAACACATTGAGATACAATCTTAGCTTTAAAATACATAAGCCAAAACAGTTTCCACTTATAGAAGAAAAACATTTCTGTTGCTCAGGTAAGACTTTAAAAAATACTTTTTCTTAAACTAACATTTGCAATTTTCGGGTATTTTAACAATGGTTGCAGAGTATTATCCTGGTCTAATTCTCGTTAGTTTTATTTAACTTTATTTAACTTTGCTATTCTATTTTTAAATCTATTACAATATATATACTATTTTTATGATTTCATTGATTTAGCGATTATTGCAGAAACAAATTGATTCATTTTCATGCTAAATATATCTATGTCACATGCTCTAATAAGTAGTCTATTTCTTGCATATGCAGTCCGACTAGAAGAGATGGCAAATAGGTTCGAGGAACGGGTTCGTCGATCAGGGCACCGGAGGAATATGTTTGAAAGCAATTTGGAGATGGTGGATGGTGGTCGGTACTCACGTCCTCGTAATGCTGGTATCCCAGCAGCCAGTGCGCCAGGTTGGGCGCGGCGCTGGGCAGCACGTGCCGCAGCACGCTGACGACGGCCTCCTTCGCCCGCCGGATGTGCGCGCTCGCCGCCTCCGGCCACTCCTCCGCCTCGAGGCACTCCACGAAGCAGTGTCTGTTCATACCATACACTTAATATATTACTTCGTATGGACTGGCCTCTAGTACAAAAAAACGGGCGATGAAATTGGTGCTAAAACTAAGAATCTAGCACCAACTCGTGACAGTGACGTTTCAACCTCGCACCAAGTCGTACTAGTAAAATCAAAAATGCCATGTTGCGTCATAAGTAAGTGCAATAATTATACTTCAAAGGTATCGAAAACCAAGGATGGAGTTACTATTTTCCGGTAAGCATATTAAGTAATGTATTACTCGAGTTAAACCATTTTTTCAAGCATTCTTATTATATTATTATTGTAAATACAGCTGTTGTTTGGTTACCCGGCCACGTTACGGTAGTTCTATGTAGTTTATAAGCAATCTGATAGATGTCGCTACTGTTTCTTGGCCAAACATACATGACATTTTTGTTCGGAAGACCCTATCTAGTTGTTTAAATCAATGGTTCATACACGACAGTTAGCGGTCGGACATTTTTGTGGCACTTTTCGATGACGCTACTGACAAGTTTAGTTCTGCGCCGTTCATAGGCAAAACATCATACTAGCAAAACACGATAATTACAAATAGTCGGGTTTGGTTATAGAATCGTAGGTAGGTTTAGGTTATGTCAAATTAACAGTATGCCCGGAGGGCCTAACCACTCGGAAATAGGAGCTCCGTCGACACTGTCTAATTCATGTATTGCTAATGTGATGTTCTGCTTTGTAATTGGTCAAAATTGAAGTCATATTGTAGGCAATTATATGGGAAAAACGCAAACGTCTCTAATTGGGATACACCTATTTTTAACAACGTATGGTAATTTAAAATCCATTTCGAGGATTAGCCTTCTCAAATCAATGCCTGTAGTTGGATTAAAAATATGTTACTATTAATTAATTATAATAAAATTAAGAAATGACCTTCATTTGACCCCTAAATGCGGTCCGAATTACGCTATATCATACCTGTTTTGTGGTTTTACATAAAACAAATAAAACCTCTACAACATTTTACCATGTTTTTTTTTAAGGTTATCCCTATTAAGTGACCACCATTTTATATAAGATGTACTCGCGCACCTCAGGTCCCTGGCGCGCATGTGCACCGCGCACGCGTGCAGGTGGCGCGCCGTGGCCGAGTCGAGCAGCGCGCGCGCCAGCAGCGAGGCCGCGCGCGCCGCGCACGCCGGGATCGTGCTCGTGTGCTGCAGGATGCGGCAGCATAGCGTCAGCCGGTCCTCCACTCCGGCTTCCGGCTCTGGAGTATGTGATATAGATCAAGTTTTAGCGCGAGAATATTCTTTGAAAGAAAAATACATTTATTTAACATAAGTACGGTCGCAAACGTTAATTTAATTTGTCACCCATTAGAAAAAGAAATCTGCTTGAAGTTGTCAATGTCATTAGAGATGCCAAGTCATTTGTACCTTATAGGAAACTCAACCAACTTTGGACCGAATGTGGGTCACAAAGGAGACCGGGCAGAAATGTATGTACACCTACCTAGAAACCAATAACAATAAGTACTATATCATCAAATATCCTTTTTAATTCTACAACGATTTATCGGGACGCCTACATAAACGACGTTAGCATAAATACTACGTTAGGATCAGAGTTATGGGGCAGAAAAGCTAATGTTGTGACATTCGGTCCAGGGTTTTCATAAAAAAAACAACCGAGGTCAACAATGAAGTTTTTTTTTTTTGGGTCGTATGTTTGCTAAGGCCCGTCTGATTTTGCCGCCGTAGTTCGGTACTCCCCTGACGGTGACGGCGGCTGCGAGGTCTTAAAAATGGCAGCGGTCTCCGGAACTGTCAGGTACGGCACGGCACGGGAAGCGCCGGGCAGCAGGCGTGATGCGGTATTCCCACAATTAAGTGCAGGCATGAGATAGATGTGTTGTGTGGTGTAACAAGAATGGATAGGATAGGAAACGAGGACGTAAGAGGAAGTTTGAAAGTAGCGCCAGTGATAAAAAAAATACAAGGTGTGGCCATGTCATGAGGATGGATGAAAGTCATGTTACGAGAAGAGATTAGACAAATGTGGAGGGTTATAAAGCAAGAGATACACCTAAAAAAAGAGATGGATGGATTGAATGAGTGATATGAGAAAGAAGGGTGAACGCTGAGATGACGGCTAACAGGATGTGTGGAAGGAAAAAACATGCTGCTGACCCCAGATGATCGGGACAAGGGCAAGGAGATGACGAGTTGACAGTGGTTAACTCACCCAGGAGCAGCTTGGACAGCCCGAGCACGAGCGCGCCGCGGCCGGCCTCGCCGGCGGCGCCGGCCAGCGCGCGCTCCAGCGACAGCGCCCGCTCCAGGACATGCAGGACGTTGGTGACGCACTCCTCCAGGAATTCCTGTCGAACGAGCTACGTTATACCAACCTGTGTCTGCTGAGTATAGAGCAAAGGTAGCTCAAGGATCGCTACAAAACTTCGAACAACACTATTATAAGGGTGGTATTCCGCCTGTCCAATATCCATAAGAGAAATTGGGTGACTTTATCAAATTTACTAGAATATCGACATTTGGTCAAATATTACGTAAGGTGAAGTCTTGTAATTGCAACTATCTGGTTATTGCAACTAACTTAAATAACTCCTTCTAGGATCACTGTTTTGAACAACGACAGGCGTGATGTCGTTCTTCCTTACTAAGAAATACAATATCACGTCTGTCGTTCTATTAAAAACTGTTATTCTAGAAGGAGTTATTTAAGTTAGTTGCAATAACCAGATAGTTGCAATTACAAGACTTCACCTTATGACATTTAATTCAAAATGGAACCAAGATATTGGATAAGTGGAATAGGCATCCTTAAATGAAATTGGTCAAGATATTGCATATAGAAATTGTACAAAGATATTGGCTCCTCTGAGGCGGAGACGAGAGGAGTGGAGTTGTGCCAATATTAAGCCTGCGGCTCCATTGAGGCGGAAATGAACGGAGTGGAGCGGAGCCGTGCCAATATTAACCAATAGAATCAAAACTGGCACAGTTCCGCTCCGCTCCGCTCGATTTTGATTATTCTTTTAGCAATCGATTTGTCTTAATCTTGTGAGTGTCACTCAAGATATGACAGTAATTTAAATTCAATATGGCGGCAGCCAGACTCCATACTGCAAAGAAGAAAAAAATCGTCGAAACTATGAAAAATTGGGTATCATTGACTAGATATTTAAAAAATATCTTTAGGTTAAAACGATGTAAAGTTGGTTAGCAACAAGAGTTTTTTAAAGCTTGCTTTTTGTTGTTATGATTCTTGTGTGGGCGTGGCATAATTACGTGGCCTCTTCAAATCGCTGGTGTGACCACTGACCTCGGCGGGCTCGGGCTGCGTCGCCACCATGGGCGCGGCGGCGTCGAGCGTGCGCAGCGTCAGCCGCAGCAGCTCGGAGGGCGCGTGCAGCTGCGCGAGCACGTTCCAGCCGGGCGGCGGCGCGGGCGCGACGCGCTCCAGCGACGGGAAGTCCGTCACGCACGGCTCGTATTGGTCCAGCCAGATCGCGAACAGACGGTAGCAGAGCGACAGCACCTGTGACGAGGTAATTTATAAATAATACATTTAAAGTAAGCAACAGCAAAAACAAAGCAAAGCAAAGCAAAGTAAACAGCAACGTGGCTTTTTGTGATTTTTTTATAACGCACTTCTCTTCTCTAATTATAGACTGCATGTTAATTAAGACTGCGCCGAGCAAACGTCAACCGTCCAGTGGCGCCCTCATCATTATTATTGTGTTTTCTAATTAACGAAGGAATTTCCTTGCAATCGGACGATGCTTTTTTGTAGCGCAAGTAAAAAAACAATTTATGGGATACGTAACAAACTTTGATAACAATTACCTTATGAGTAGTCAGCTTAACGGGAAAAGGTGGCCACTTTTTTCCGTTAAGTTGATAACTAAAAAGGTCAATTGTTATTAAACTATGTGATATGTCCTATAAGTTGTGTTTTCATTTGTAGTACAAAAATGCACCGTTCGATTTCAAGAAAATACTTTATTTTATTAGAAAACACAATAATAGTGATGAGGGCGCCACTGTACATCCGGCGTACGCTCGGCGTAGTCTTAAGGAAACTATAGGTCTGTTTATTATTATCTCGTCTCCCATGTACACTTTTAATGTAAGACTGTTTATTTCTTCTCAATAAGTAAATAAATAAGTAAATAAATAAGTAAATAAATAAATAAATAATAAATATAAACTCCACGTAAAATTCTGTTTTGCTAGAAAGAGATAGGCACAAATCTTTGTTGGCTTATATCTTAGTTATTTTTATAGCTATTCAAAAAATGTTTTTTCTCACCTGTTTGTTACGTGAATCGTTTATTGAAGCTGTAAAAAAAATGCACATTCCCTATTAGAATTCGAGTGTACCTGGTACTTCTGCGCCGGCCGCTTGTACGGCCTGTGCGGCGCACAGAGCGCGACGCGGTTGACGACGTACTCGACGTACGGCTGCAGGCCGGCCGTGCGCGCGCCCGCGCCCAGCGCGCGCGGCAGCGGGCCCGCCGAGCACAGCGAGATCAGCAGCTCCAGGAACGAGATCGTCAGCGGGTACTCCTCCATGCGCGTCTCGATCTGGACACATTTACAAAAAAAAACTGCACTAGTTCACTGCTACGTCAGTCAAGGACGTGTGGCACATCAGTATACCCGTCTCGGTCACTGGTTCACTGCGGTGTCAGCCGAGGACGGGTGTCGTGTCAGGATGACTGGTCGACAGATCTTACTGTGATCGACGATCGATCGATCTGTCATTACCGCGAAGGTTGAGTACCATTTTGGATGTAGCGGCATATTTCGAGATATTGACTGTCTCCATCTATAATATATGCTGCTGACTGTAACATATACGCACTCTACCTGCCGCAAAATACCAAAATAAAAAAGTTTCTAACACTAGCAAGATTGCGACAGTCTTATGTTTTGCCGTGAAAATTCCGACCTCTGATTATCACTTCCTTTTTTCTTTTTAGGGTTCCGTACCCAAAGGGTAAAAACGGGACCCTATTACTAAGACTCCGGTGTCCGTCTGTCTGTCTGTCTGTCACCAGGCTGTATCTCATGAACCGTGATAGCTAGACAGTTGAAATTTTTACAGAAGATGTATTTCAGTTGCCGCTATAATAACAAATACTAAAAACAAAATAAAATAAATATTTAAGGGCTCCCATACAACAAACGTGATTTTTTTGCCGTTATTTGATCGATATTAATAACGGCAATAGGAAGACGCTTATAATATTCACAAAATATTTAGTTGTATATTCACTTAAAAAATAAATAATTAATTTAAAATAAAATAAATAATTAAGGCTCCCATACAAAAAAACATGTTTTTTTTGCCGTTTTTTGCTAATGGCACGGAACTCTTCATGCGCGAGTCCGACTCGCACTTGGCCGGTTTTTTTCTTTATTAAATGTATTATTTAGCCTGTGTGTTATACTTGTGAATAAATATCTATATATATATAAAAGGCTAAACTGACTGACTTATGTATCAACGCACAGCCGAAACTACTGTACCTAGAAACTTGAAATTTGGTACAGGGGTTCCTTTCATGATGTAAGTGAGCACTAAGAAAGGATTTTCCGAAAATCGACCCCCAACGGGAAAAAATGGGGGGAGTAGCGGGAAACTAATTGTACGCGTACGAAGTCGCGGCCGTCCTCTAGTTGTTGTACTATCAGACCATTGGAACCTTGACCCACCATAGAACTGTGTCACAGAGACGTTATGATTCAAGTCATAAGAAGTGTCAAACAAATTGTTTTATAATGTCACTGTGACACCGTTCTATGGTGGGTCAGGGTTCCATTGGGCTGATAGTATATTAGTGTGATACCTCGTTGAGCTCCTGGTGCAGCGCGCGGCGCTCCCGGTCCGCGACGAGCTGCGCGGCCTCGAGCGCGGCCCACACGCGGCCCGCGGCGGCCGGCGCGCCGCCCAGCGCCGCCAGCGCGCCGCACAGCGCCGCCTTCAGCTGGATCGGGATGTGGCAGCACATCAGCCCTGCGCAACCACGCATCTCAATTAGAAGCCTATGCCATCGCAAAGCGAGTAGAGCCAGAAAAAATTAAAAAAAAAAAAAACAATAATTTGACCACGTGGGCTTTTTTACACGTCGGAAATATGGAGTGAATCTACTAGCGCTTCGGACAAGACCATCGTTGCGAAGAAGCGCTGCAAGAAACTCCAGCAGAAGGTCATTTTTTCCAATCATAAAATACAATAATACTTCAAAGTAAAATTACAAGGTAATAAAGTAATAAATAAAATGATTACAAATGTAAGGTCAATAAAAATAAAATGACTAGGAGAACAACATGACGAGGTCTCTACGTCAGGAACGACATATATATATATATATATATATAAGTTCGCCTTTTGTACACTGTTTTAATTTTGTGCAATAAAGTATTTAAATAAATAAATAAACATATACAAGTGGAGAAAGTCCAAAATGGAATATAGGCAATTGGTAAAACAAAAATATGGGATGAAATGCGATTGGAGAAGAAATAAAATGGGGAAAAATGCAAATGGAAAGTTCGCAACGCGGATTTTTTTTATAAGAGAGTGAGGCAAACGGGCGTGTAGGTTACCTGATGGGAAGTGATCACCGCCGCCCATGAACACCGGCAGCTACTGCGAAGACACACTCCGTGCTTTACCTATCATAATGGGCGGACTACGGATGCAAATTACGTCAAAATAATGTACGATATCCGTAATATGGATATGACTACGACCGATTTTAATAAAAGAGAACATCACTGCAAAAAAAGTTATTGAATTTTATTGTTGAAGTTAAAAATCATATGTTTTCTTTATTAGGCATTTTCAGTACATTCATTGTATAGTTCACTTTCTACTTATAGAGAAAATGACCTCTTCACATCTACAGACGTAAGAGGGGCGTATTCGTAAACTGATACTTCAGTACTTTCTTAATATACAAAACACGTACTGATTTATAACAAAAACTTCATATATTTTCACACATAAATAGTACTCGAAATTTAATAAAAGTCTTATCCATGTTGTGCTTTCGTCACCATATTGCATCCGTCGTCCGCCCATTTACATTGTTCTTTATTTCATTATTTATGTCTATTTGTGTGTTTTTTGTGTAGTGATTAACTTTCTTCTTCTTCTTCAACTCAAGAAGAGTTGGAATCAGTCAGGGTAACCGATCTATGTTCTAGCTGCGTGGTCGCGACTCACCGAACATGGTGTTGACGGCGTCCCACTGCAGCGTCTCGCAGATGGCGGCGCAGGCGGCGTGGTCCTCGCGCGCCACCGCGCCGATCAGCTTGAGCGCCGCGATCATCGCCTCCACCTGCAATCACAACGGTTGTAGCATACACCGGATCGACGACAAAAATGTACCAGTGCTTAAATGAAATAGTAGAACAAGTGCATAAAACGTACCATTTTACCCGAGACGTGCATATAACTTGTAATTTTTATTTCGTTACATTAATTATTATTATTAATATTTTTATATTTGAGTAAATCGATATATTTGAAGCATGACAATAAGTTATCATAGATTTAAAAAAGAATTTTTAATTTTTTTTTTTAATTTGAACGACCTAAGTAAGGTGTCATATTAATTTGTAATATTTGTGTTTACAACTTGAAATTGTTATGTTGCTGTTTCATTTCCTCGCAATCGAAGTGAAAAGTAGAGTGTACAACTCGTCCATAAAACCCATTTAACACTCGACTTTATATCCATCCTCGATAAAGTCTCGTGTAAAATGGTGCGTTTTATGCACTTGTTGTACAATCTACTATATTTATTACTTGTCCGGTTTTTTTATGTAACTGTAAATATTTCAGGATTTATTTCGTTAGTTTTTACAAAAATCTTCAAATATTTACAGTTACAGAAAAAAAAGCTGGTTTGCAAATGAAACGGTTGGGAAACGATGTGTGTGAGTTAATATATCTGGATCAAGTGTTAGTTGTGTTGTTTGCGCACCTCCTCGTGGCGCACGAGCATCTTGCCGGGGCGCGCCGCGGGCGTCACGACGGCCGCCGCGCCCAGCGACGCCGAGTGCATCAGCTCCGAGAACGGCGTCAGGTCCGTCCGCAGGTTGCTGACCACACACAACGCTATATTAACCTATTGACCCTTTAGTAGATAAACAGGCACTTTAAATTCCATCGTACAAGGGTTTATTATGAGTTGACATATATAGATGACGTTGGCGTGTAACCCTTCTCATTGGCTGTCACGACTAGATGACTGTGGCCGTCAAGAGGTTAAGTATACATACATCACTATGAAGTCTAACTGCCACACTCAGACACGTCAATTTAATTTAATCCTTGATTAAAGTTGCTGCTGTCACTTTCTTTGCTACAGCAATAGAATAAGACTAGTAAACAAGCATTAAATTTAATTTAAACGGAGTATAGTCATATCCAGATGGGGACGGAAAGCTTCTATCCCTATATTATACTCCGTGGATGAATAAATGGAGCTGGAAATGTAAATTTATTATTGTGTTGACTCTATTAATCCTTGTACATCATATATTAACATCGGACGAGTGACCATTATTAGATGTTCAATTGCTGTTATAATTATTAATTATTTTTGTATTCTTTGACAGGACGTACTTCTGCAAACGGGAACCAACCCACAAAGATTTGGCAATAAAATGTCAACTGTCATACTAAGTACTGTGGGTTGGTTCCTGTTTGCAAAATCTTTGTGGGTTGGTTCCCGTTTGCAGAATTACGTCCTAAGTATTTATGTTTGACAATTTCAATGTAATTTCGTATTATTTGCCATGCAATGCTATTAATATAGTAATATAAATTGCAATAAACTACTGATAATTGGCGCAACCGGTAGGATTATTATTAACTGACCAGTGGTACCGCTGCAGCGCGGAGAGCAGGTGGTGCGCGGAGAGCGCGTCGCGGCGCGCCAGCAGCGCCCACGTGTGCTGCGGCACGGCCAGCGAGGCCAGCGCGCGCAGGTAGCCCGGCAGCAGCGCCGCGCACACCATCTCGCCCGAGAGCCGCACGAACTTGTACAGGGACGCCGCGCGCCCGCCGGTCCTGGAACAATAGCAAAATGGAATACACCGAAAAAAAGTCAGAATAGCCTCTTATAACCTCCAGGGGCACGTTTTATAAAGCTACAAATTACAATTTACAAGTTACAAGTTTCCAGTGGACACAACCTCGACCAATGACGACCAGCCATTTGAACAGTGTTGCCACTTTACACCTGTAAAATTGTAACTTGTAGTTTTATAAAACGTGCCCCTGAGTTTCCTTGTACTAAAAATAGTACATAATACGGCCACTGAAATCCAAATCTACTGCACAGGAAGTAAAGTGGAATTTGTTTTGTTTTTATGACTAATGATTAAATTGACTTTATTTCTTTTTCTATAGATTCATATTCCATTGACAAATTTATTTCTGTGGTGGGCCTTAGGAGGGGATCTAATGGTAAAAATTAAACCGCATGTAGATTTACAATCATATTAATGGGACTCGATTTTTGAATCACAGCTGGTGATTAAAGGCCAATTTTCATTGATTTCCAAAAGTTCGTATTTTGACACTCGCCGGTGACTAAAATTCTCACACCTATTATATCGAAGACGAATAAGTTACTGTCTGACGCTCGATGCAAAATTTTGGTATATCCATATTATGGATATCGTCTGACGTTATTGCGACGTAATTTTGCACCTGTCCCTCGTCCATTGACGCTCCAGTACCTGTTGGGCGGGTGCGACTGGTGCGCGGCGGCCCAGTACTCGGCGCGCAGCTGCAGCGGGTCGCGCGCGTACAGCCGCTCCACGCAGCGCAGCAGCGAGTCGAGCCGCGTGCGCACCTGGCCCGCGGCCGGCGGCGCCGCGAGGCCCTCCACGGCGAACATCTGGATGGTGCGCGCGGCTTCGTCCGCCCTGGACATATAATGCAACTTTGTTTAAAAAAACAGGCCAAGTGCGAGTTGAACTCGCGTGAAGAGGGTTCCGTACCGGACATACGTAATAGTTTTTTTTTTTAATAAGCAATGAACCATATTTTGTATTTTTTCAAAATTTTAGGCTCAGTAGTTTTGGAGATCAGGGTGAATGGTCAATTTTCATCTTCGTTCATGTATAAACTATTTATTTCACAACAATAACAAAAATATATTTGAGATCCTCATAACAAGCCCTTCCATTGGATATATGACACAGCCTTTACAAAAAACCTTTTATTTTTTCAATTTCCTTGCTTCTCCCCCGAAAATGACCATTATTTAAAAAAAAACATTTACTTTGCACATTTGTGTTTGGGTCATCACTCATCCAATTTACATATGTGTACCAAATTTCAACTCAATTGGTCCCGTAGTTTCGGAGCAAATCGGAAGTGACAGACGGACGGGCAGACAGACGCACGAGTGATCCTATAAGGGTTCCGTTTTTTGCACGGAAGTCTAAAAAAACATGATGGTAACACCGGAACATGATTGCATTGTCCCACAAAGGACGATGGACAAAAATATCCCCACTCACCAACTAAAATGAAACTTATCTCAGTTTATAGATCTTGGGAACATAATGCTCTCATATTCTCTTTTCTTGGAAAATCATAATCGTATAGAAAACACAAAATTAATAAAATACTCGCTCCCATAACATGAATATTTGCCCTTAATTGAACCTAACACCACCAGCTCCATAGCCACCACGCCACCCACCGGACCCTCATCTCCACCAGCTTCGCGTTCATCAGCACGATGAAGTCCGTGATGAGGGAGTGGAGCCGCCGCTGGTAGTACTCCTCCTTGGCCACGTAGTCGACAGGATCGCATCCTAACCTAACCTAACCTAACACCACCAGCTCCATAGCCACCACGCTACCCACCGGACCCTCATCTCCACCAGCTTCGCGTTCATCAGCACGATGAAGTCCGTGATGAGGGAGTGCAGCCGCCGCTGGTAGTACTCCTCCTTGGCCACGTAGTCGACAGGATCGCTTCCTAACCTAACCTAACCTGACCCACCAGCTCCATAGCCACCACGCTACCCACCGGACCCTCATCTCCACCAGCTTCGCGTTCATCAGCACGATGAAGTCCGTGATGAGGGAGTGGAGCCGCCGCTGGTAGTACTCCTCCTTGGCCACGTAGTCGACAGGATCGCCTCCTAACCTAACCTAACCTAACACCACCAGCCATAGCCACCACGCTACCCACCGGACCCTCATCTCCACCAGCTTCGCGTTCATCAGCACGATGAAGTCCGTGATGAGGGAGTGCAGCCGCCGCTGGTAGTACTCCTCCTTGGCCACGTAGTCGACAGGATCGCTTCCTAACCTAACCTAACCTAACACCACCAGCTCCATAGCCACCACGCTACCCACCGGACCCTCATCTCCACCAGCTTCGCGTTCATCAGCACGATGAAGTCCGTGATGAGGGAGTGCAGCCGCCGCTGGTAGTACTCCTCCTTGGCCACGTAGTCGACAGGATCGCTTCCTAACCTAACCTAACCTAACACCACCAGCTCCATAGCCACCACGCTACCCACCGGACCCTCATCTCCACCAGTTTCGCGTTCATCAGCACGATGAAGTCCGTGATGAGGGAGTGCAGCCGCCGCTGGTAGTACTCCTCCTTGGCCACGTAGTCGACAGGATCGCTTCCTAACCTAACCTAACCTAACACCACCAGCTCCATAGCCACCACGCTACCCACCGGACCCTCATCTCCACCAGCTTCGCGTTCATCAGCACGATGAAGTCCGTGATGAGGGAGTGCAGCCGCCGCTGGTAGTACTCCTCCTTGGCCACGTAGTCGACAGGATCGCTTCCTAACCTAACCTAACCTAACACCACCAGCTCCATAGCCACCACGCTACCCACCGGACCCTCATCTCCACCAGTTTCGCGTTCATCAGCACGATGAAGTCCGTGATGAGGGAGTGCAGCCGCCGCTGGTAGTACTCCTCCTTGGCCACGTAGTCGACAGGATCGCTTCCTAACCTAACCTAACCTAACACCACCAGCTCCATAGCCACCACGCTACCCACCGGACCCTCATCTCCACCAGCTTCGCGTTCATCAGCACGATGAAGTCCGTGATGAGGGAGTGCAGCCGCCGCTGGTAGTACTCCTCCTTGGCCACGTAGTCGACAGGATCGCTCCCTAACCTAACCTAACCTAACACCACCAGCTCCATAGCCACCACGCTACCCACCTGACCCTCATCTCCACCAGCTTCGCGTTCATCAGCACGATGAAGTCCGTGATGAGGGAGTGCAGCCGCCGCTGGTAGTACTCCTCCTTGGCCACGTAGTCCGTCGACAGGATCGCTTCTTCGATGTACTCGAACACCTGAAGACAACTCGGTATAGTGTCTATTGTATAGGGAACAACAATTATTGGTTTTAATGTCGATCAGACTTGTACGTAATAGTAATAAGGTGCAAATTAAATTGCATCTATTTTTTCCATCTCACTCACGGCTGACTGAATGACACGCGGACGCGCGTCAACATGGCGTCACTAGTAACCAATTACAGCACAGAATACAGACGCGCAACGCGTGGATCACGCTGATTGGTTCCCGCGCTTCGAAAATTCGTCATCTGCGCAGGTACATCGGTAAGCCATATCAGTTGTGTTTTACTGTACCCGATTGTCGACGGCGGCGTCGACGAGCTCGTCGTCGCGCTGCAGCAGCTCGCGCGCGCCGGCCAGCGACTGCGGCGCGCGCCGCAGCGCCGCCAGCGCCAGCCCCAGGGACAGCTGGCAGAGCGCCCGGGCCCCGCACCCTGGAACAAAGAAAAAATAAGCTAGGGGCTAGTGCAACAAGTCCAAAATAAGTTAAACACTGAGGCACGAATGATGGACACTTTTATCGGAAGGCACCAATAATGGAATCTTTTAATTCAAAGATCATACATAAGGTTATTGATTGTCTCAAAATAAATGAATAACCCTTATCTTCAGTAACATAAAAATCAAATGTCCATCATTGGTCCTTGTGAATTACTGATTCCATCACCCTAATTCTTCAATTCACCTATCAAAATATTCTTGGCTAATTTTAAGTATTTTCTCGAAGCTATAATCCAAAATAAAGTCGCAGGTAAAGTACTTTAACATGTGAAGTATTTACGTTAGGGTAGTATTCTCTCTGTCCAATATGTTTGTCAATTTGTTATACCCAATATTTGAACAAAATTTCTTTGAAGGATTTCTTGGTTCAAGTTTTATACTATTTGCGTAGCCATTTTGAATTAAATGTCATTCGTAATATTCGATCCAACCATATTCTACAATACGAACCCGGCATGAGCCCTACTCGCACTTGACCGGTTTTGCCGGAGGTCTAACCCAAAGGACCAGCAACTCACCAGCTTTGGTCCTCGTCTCCTTGGCCTTCGACCGGCTGGTCGGCAGCAGCTCGTCGACGAGGACGTTGATCAGCTCAGGGTCCTGCATGAGAGGCAGCCTCTTCGCCAGCTCCTCGCCGTCTTCCCTCCTGGTAATAGATAAAAGAGCATTTGCAAAATAAACCTTTTCACTTCTCATGCTCAAAACATTACGCTCTTAAACGATTCACCACAATTTTTTTGTAGTTTGTTGTTTAAACTGTTTACCAACGTGTAGGTATGTGCACAAAATTGCTGAAAATAGTCATAACCTTAACATTTTGACAGTTATATCACTATTTCCTGATGTTTTATACAACCCCGGAATCCCGAAACTTAATTAAAATAATATTTCTTAGAAGCGGACTCCATGCTTGCCGAGCTTTTCCCGGTAATTTGCTAATTGTAGGTATAAAAGCATCCAAATTTCCGATCCCTACTAATAAATCATTGTAAATCAGAATAATAAAATCATTCACCGAAAACAACCCTAGGACCCCTGCATCATCTATATCTTCTATATACAGGGTGTCTTAAAAACCTTTCAACATTTTTTAACAGTAGGTAGGGTGGATGATTTGGATCAACCCTACATTGGTATTTTTTTTTTAGGTTAATTTTTGACTGAGTTACAGACTGATTTGTCATCGCCCTTCCTGATGATGCTCTCAGTGTGCTCCATCTTAACTACTTCATTCATAACATGTGTCACAACGTATTGTAAATAAACAAACTAGAAAATGTTTCTACTCATGGTCAAATGCTCCATGGGGTTTAGAAAACTGAGACTTTATTCTGTAATATGAACGAAAAGACGGTCTCTGTTAAAGGCTTATGTCTGAAATAATTTAAATATGAAACTTACGATTACGATTTTTACTCATCAGTCTCGTACACAACTAAAATACACTATCACACTATCACTATTACTTTTACATTAAACTTCTTCTACGAGAATATGAATCATGGATTAATTTTATTTATTGGCGTCTACCAGAGATTTCTACGAATAAATTATGCACAACAATTAAAAGAAATCGTTAAAGTCTTTAGTATCTCTTAGTAGTCTGTGCTGGGTATGCTTTGACAATATGATTAAGTTTTTTTTAAATCTTGTACCTCTTTGTGCAAGGAGGTTTAAGTTTTTTTTGTAAGATTTCCATTTAAAGCTGGCATCATACACGTTGTTGAATGAAATTCTTTTCCTAGAAGAAAGATAAAAATTAGTACTTGTAGCTTAGTAAGAAGATGCTGAGAAGAGGTCATCTCGTGGTGACACTACAATATTCTTTGGTGAAAATTGAATCATGTTGCCAAAATTCAACTCCGGAAAAAAGTCTGTAAAGACATTGTGTGCATTTTGAACGGGAAACTATCCACTTGACAGTCTGGGGCACGTTTTATAAAGCTACAAGTTACAATTTTACAGGTCTAAACTGGCAACACTGCTCAAATGGCTGGTCGTCATTGGTCGAGGTTGTGTCAAATGGAAACTTGTAACCTGTAAATTGTAATTTGTAGTTTTATAAAACAGGCCGCTGGTCCATAGAACAAGTTACGCACAAGGATCTCATATTCAGACTGGATCGATTACTTACTATTAATTGCTAATCAAAATTATACCGTTATAGCCAGTAAGGCGGTTACAAATTCTTTGATGACAGGGAACCAAGAAAACTTAGTTCAAGTGAGACCGACAAACCCGATTACTGTGTCTCACTAAAGGTGCTTTTCCACCGGCGTCGCGAGACGAGACGAGTTGGCGCGAGAATTTTTCTTTGTATTAAAACACCCATTTCCACAGCGCGCGCGCGAGTAGGTTGCGCGATTTTTCAATATAAATTTCAATTCTCGTCCCGCCTCGTCTCGCCTCGCGTCGCCGGTGCGCCGCGGTGGAAAAGCACCTTTAGATGTTCCAAAAGCTCTAGGGTGGCGTTACAATTTGGGATACTTACACCAAAAAAAAATTGGTTGATTTTACATTTTTATTCGAAAGAATAGCCTTTTATAAGAAACTAATTTAAAGCATTTCATTATTAAATGTATTATTGATATTTAAAATAATTTATTAAATTAAAGTAACCTTACCTACTTGTAACGACAAGATGACGTAGATATTTATAAAGAACGGATATACTTCGTCTAAGATTTAGAAAGACGATTTTTTATTATCTGTGATCTGTTTTCAAAGTCATAATAGACGAACGTCATTCAAACAATGTAAACAAACAATCGCATAATATAATTTATTATTTCAGAGTATAATATAAGCATTCAACCATTGCTTATTACCTAGACCTCAATTAATACAACACTTCCTACATGACCCTTGTTTCTAGACTAGATGTACTTAACACAATCACATTAAATTTGTTGTAAAGGCGGATTCCATACTTCCAATAATGAGTTTCTACAATAAATGTTGATGCCGTCGTTTTGAACCTCTTGGAAAACCTCACCACACAAATTATTAACATTCATCACACAATAACTCAATAAGAGAAATGCTCTCATTAATATGTTAATTTCATCATAAGAATTACAGTCAATTTGTAAACAAATAAATTTGACATGACAACAGCTGTTTTCAAATGTAGGTGCCGGCTAGATATCTAAATTGTACTTATAAATAAAATATTGGAGAGGTTTTATATGTTTTATGTAAAACCACAAAAGAGCTTGATTAAGCGCAATTTGGACCGGCATTTAGGGATCTAATTAAGGTAATTTCTTTAAATATAATTAATTCATTGTAACATGTTTTTTTTATCTAACTACAGGGATCGATTCGAGAAGCCTATTCCTCGAAATGGTTTTGAAATTTTCATACATTGTTTAAAATGAGTGTATCTCAATTCCGGCGGGTTTTTCAGAAACCATAAACAAATAAGTACAGCTAGCATCTATGTTTTCGAAGCTATTTAAGCATTATCCATATTAGGTACAAGACTAGATTGAGACTTGGTTAATTTGTGTGAGCCGAGGGTGCAAAGCGAGGATGCCGTTACGTACTACATGTAACGTGTCTTCTCTTTCACAATAATAATCCATAGAATAAGTAGTAGCATAGAAACCTTTAAGAAGACCTTTTCTACTTATGGCATTCATAAGGAGTTAGAAAATTGTGTGCTTTTAGGTATTCTTTCGTTATCTTACATGTTGTCACAGGGTTTGAATTGGATCTGACAACGTCAGTGTTGTTGCTGAGACCCGAGGGGATATTGCCTAACGCACTCGCAATCGCAATCATTTTCATTTTAAAAATCGAAGCCTTATCTGCAATTCTGCATACAAAATCCAAACAATTCATCCGCTTTAAAGTCGATTGCGATTGCGAGTGCGTTAGGCAATTGGCCAGCAGATGTAATGATGGAGTCGAAAATTGGTAACAGGATCTGTTCGACCCACCGAACAGATCCTGTTACCAATTTTAAAATCGTTAGTTTGGTCCTGATAGGCAGATGATGACATTGCATAAAAAAGTACTTAAAACTAAACGTAAAAAAATGAATCCTTTTTGTCATATGAAAGAAAAGGAGAGAGATAATTTAAATAAATAATATATTCTATAATTTCAACAATGTTTTATTTGCAATTTTGGAGATAACAATCAATTGCAAATTATAAAGAGGTCATTAACCGTTTTGGTCAAAGTCAAGTTGAAGTTCTCTGGTCCTAAACTAGGCTGTTTTTTCTCCTTCAAATATCACGAACGCAACGTCAAATTCAACGTCGACTCTGACAATGGACAGCTCTCTTGGACTTTGAATACAGAAGTGTCACCGATAGGCCCCTTGTGCTCTACTTTGATATCCGTAATTCGAACTTTGGATCGCCCCGTCACTTTCTTGCGAATTAGTTACGCGTCGAGAGCGAAAGGGATAGCAATAGACGAAATTCGAATTACGGATTTCAAAGTAGAGCACAAGGGGCCTATCGGCGACACTTCTGTATTCAAAGTCCAAGAGAGGTCCATTGTCAGAGTCGACGTTGAATTTGACGTTGCGTTCGTGATATTTGAAGGAGAAAAAACAGCCTAGTTTTTGTTTCATTTCTTGTTAAGAAATACATAATCTAAAACATAGAGAAGAATAGCTGGTGCAAAGTTCATCATATAGTCCAGATTCTGTACTAGTACTCTATGAGCTATACCACTTTGATTTAAATCTATCAGGGATGCAGGTTTGGCAATAGGATTATTGATGCCATAAACACATAAAATTGGCAAATCTTGTATTGGATTTTTTGTATCTTACACGGTTATTGCTATAACACGGCATTTACTTGAAGCTTCCTATTGCGAAAACGAGTAAGATAATGACAGGTTAGCCTAATTGTGCAAAATATGTACAGTCTGTGAGCATTTAGAAGGTTCTTCGGGTTTGAACTTTTCTCTCACTCGCTACCATACGCTCTTATTAAGAGCGAGTGAGAGAGAAGTACAAACCCGAAGCACCTTTTAAGAGCTATCGCGCTGTACGTACGTAAGATTGTCGATTCCATGGCCTGGGAAAGGTTGGTATTGTTTTCTCTATGGTAAGTGTGTGACATCATAAATAATTATAATCAATTATGCGACGGCCTTTATATCCATCGACTAAATGTTTTGCATTACGGATCAATACGGAGAGCACTAATCAGAGGCCCTACTTTGAAAATCGAAGTTCGAAGTTACGTTCGCTCCATCCCTTTCTTTCGATTTAGTCACAACTGACAAGTGACAGGGATGGAGCTACCTTAACTTCGAACTTCGATTTTCAAAGTAGGGCCTCTGATCGTTCAATCCATGTCTATCCGAACTTTTATATGTCTGTCTATGAATTTATGGCTGTCATTAGATGTCATTGTTAAATTATGTTATTTTCAGATATTTTAGTCGTAATTATTTTTGCTGTAAACCAGTTATATGGGCCACTTTAGAGCAGAAAACAATCGTAAATGGTTACATTTCGACAGTAATATAAGACTGACGATATGATCAGTCTTGGCAAAGCATGAACAAGAGATCTAGTGATTTCACATTTAAAACCAGCTAGTGTAGAAATTGCAAAAATAAAAATACAGTAAGTTGCACTAAAAGTTACCATTTTTTTTTTAATGTTATCTTATTTTTGTTTACATGGTGCGAACTGTTTGTTTACATACCATGTAAACAACGTAGGTATGGTCATTGACCTTGAACTTGGAATTCTGACGTTAGTTACTACGAGCGTTTGGAGTAGTATAGTAATCAACGTCAAAATGTCAAGGTCAAGATATCGGCTGCGATACATCAAGTAACAAAATGAATATAATTAAACCTTCTTTTTTTTTTACTTTAACAGAAACAAAAATGAACCATACCCCCGTGATCAGAATCGTGCGAACTATTACCCCGCCAAATATGTTGAAAGGTTTTTAAGACACCCTGTATATAAAAGGCTAAACTGACTGACTGACATATCAACGCACAACCGAAACTACTGTACCTAGAAACTTGTAATTTGGTACAGGGGTTCCTTTCATGATGTAAGTGAGCACTAAGAAAGGATTTTCCGAAAATCTACCCCCAACGGGAAAAAATGGGGGTAGTAGCGGGAAACTAATTCTACGCGTACGAAGTCGCGGGCGTCCTCTAGTCTATAATATAAAAGACAAAACTGACTGACTGACATATCAACGCACAGCCGAAACTACTGTACCTAGAAACTTGAAATTTGGTTCAGGGGTTCCTTTCCTGATGTAAACGGATTTTCCGAAAATCGACCCCCAACGGGAAGAAATGGGGGGAGTAGCGGGAAACTAATTCTACGCGCACGAAGTCGCGGGCGTCCTCTAGTCTCCTATAGGAGCCTAGGGCGGCAACATAGTGAAGTGTGAGCTGGTTACCTGTGGAGCACGGACAGGTCCAGCGCGTACAGCAGCGCCATCTGCAGCGCGAGGGAGACCTCGTCGAGGGCGCCTGTCGGACCTTGCGAGGGCGCCGTCGTTTGCTGAAACAGAAGGGAAAGCTCAAAAATGTAACTAAGGCCCCGTTCAGACGGACAGCATTTGAACTGCAACCTAGCTGCAAAATGGCAGTACGAGGGCAAAATTCAAAATTCAAAATATTTATTCAGGAAATAGGCCACATGATGGCTCTTTGCTCTTATGCCTTGAATGATTTTCTTATATTAATTTAAAAAATGAGTGCGTTCAATAATATATTCCGAGTCGAGATATTCAAGATTTATATTCCAAGATTTTGTTTTTATTACACTCAAGTATCAACGTATAGTAAGGGTAAAAATAAATATCCGCACAAATGTACAAAAATATGTGCACATAGACCTTATTGCCATACGTGTCAGAACGTAGATAAACGCAGCCATATTTGGCCCACTGTTGCTATAAACAAACAAATTAATCAATAATCAGTTACCTCATTGATGAGCCGCAGTAGTATTTCACTTTCCAGCCCCCTTTGAGCTGAAGTGCTGAAGATTACCCCGGCTAGCAGCTTCCTGAAATGATCATAAGAAATATTAACCCGGAACTAAATAGAAGGGTGTTATAAATTAAATGTATTTATTTATTTATTTATTTTATTTATTTATTAGGCATAATTACAAATTACAAACTTAATTGATAATAAAACTTTCGTAGAATTAATTTGCTAGTTCGTAACTCGATTACAACTATGCACGACATTTTAATAATGTTTATACACATAACGTAAAGACCAACACCAACGAAAAAAAAACAAATACATGGACCAAAAAATTTACAGAGCCTGAATTAAATGCCTACGATTTACAAACTACCTACGATTTAATTTGGCTTCTTAGAAATAGTTTCAAGGAGATTAGCAATACTACTACTAAAAATATCGACTTTTGGATTATATATCAATAGGTCGTTGAAGGTACGCGACATACGCGTAATAGTTCTATTATAAAATACATTATTAGTGGCTGAGGGAACAGAGAATAACTTATTATTATTTATCTCTGTGTCTGTGTTATAATTAGTGTTAGGAGTTTTGGTGGCATATCGTGGTTCTAGAATCCATGGAGTCGCTATTTCCTAATTATTATATTTATAATACACAGCACAATGATTTTGACCATCACTATTTTCATACTTCGAAATTCATAAAGCGGTTTACGCTAAACTAATTTTAATGAATTTTGGTATGAAGGATATTTTCACTGTGAAAGCGTTACTAACTGAAAAATATTAGTAGGTATAAATAAACTGTACTAAAAATGTATTTAGTTCATTTTGAAATAAGACAATACTTCAGGCCAAAATAAAAGTGGTATGTGTTGATTAATTAAAACCATCTATTTGTATTAAGTGGTTGTGTTAGTATTAGGTTATGCTAAATAAGTGTTCGTTTCTGAATAAGTGTTAATTACCCTTGTGTTAAATAATACCACTGAATGCGACCCTCGTAGGAAGTTTTATGTTTTATGTTGTATGTGCGTCGTTGTCGTTGTTAAGACTTGTTGTAATCTTTGTAGTTTTTGTATGTTTATCTTAAGGTATAATATGTAAAAGAGAAGGCAATTATTTTTGTTTAGGTTATAATAATTAGGAAACAGCGACTCCACGGATTCCAGAACCACGATACGCCACGCCCTAACCCTAATGACACGGTAATCCCGCGGGTACTGGGTACTCACCGGGTCCCCTCGATGGAGCCGGCGAGCCGCGCGTGCATGGCGCGCGGCGGCAGCGCCCGGTGCACCTGCAGCCGCTCCAGCTCGGCGGCCAGCGAGAGCTCCAGCGCGTCCAGCACGCCGCCCAGCAGCCCGTCCGCGATCAGCTGGTCCACGTAGCGGGTCACGTATTTCACTATGTCTTCGCGGGCTGATATCGACCTGGGGACGTGCAATCAGCAATTTAGAAAAAAGTGGGCAAAAGCTTGTCGGACCAAACAAAAAAGTGCACCAGCAAAACAGCGTATCTCAATAGCAGTTACGTCCTTTTGTCGAGAAGAGTAATTTTTCGGCAATAACTCAAAAACGGTACATCAGAACAAGTTGTAATTAATTTTCGTTGAAAGTATTTATTGTATTGTAATTTTTTTTCATATTTTTTGACATACAGGGGAGGTGGACACAATTTATGCAACTTTGGGAGCGATTATTTCCGAAAATATTCGCACACATATCCGTGAACTGCATAATGAAAATTGATTCAAAAAGTTAGCAACCTTTAAATACCCCCTCCGGACCATCTCACCAGCAAATCTCATCACCGGTGGTCAATTGGAACGAAAGACCCGTTTTACCACTGGGGCTGCCGCGGCGTCTGCCGCTGCGCCGTGTGCAGGAGCTCCAGGGGAGGTACATTAAACACTGGTCTTGTTGGAGCACCCTACCGCCTATGGTGCGATTTTGAGCAAGTTGCCTACATAGCAAGATGCCTAACAAAGCAAGATGCCTAAGTATTATGCCTAAAAAGCGAGTTGCCTACAAAGCAAGATGACTAACAAGCATGATGCCTAAGAACTATAATGACTACCAAGCGAATTGCCTGAAAATAAAGATACCTGAAAAATATAATGATTTGTTAGATCAATTTTCTAAAATCGTTATTTCTTATTAGCAGAATTTCGACAAAGGAGCTCCTATTTCTGGATTCTTTAGCCCTCCGGGCCTGCTGCAAAACTAACATAACCTAAACCTACCTACCTTTTTCGACCTAGTTATAACTTGCTTGTTAGGCATCCAACTTGCTAAGAATCTTGTATTTTAGACGTCCTGCTCCATAGGCATCTTGCTTTTTAGACATCCTACTCGATAGGCATCTTGCATTTTAAACGTTCGGCTCATAACCCCTATGGTCGTGTATCTCACCAGCAGACGCCGTCCCTGGCGGTGAGCAGCTCCTTGAGCGCCTGCACGAGCGCGCGGCGGCCGTCGTAGAACAGCACGACGGCCAGCAGCCCGCGCGGCAGCCCCGGGTGCCGCGGCATCTGCCGCTGCGCCGTGTGCAGCAGCTCCAGGGCCAGGTACTCGTTCACGTTGAACATGTCTGGGGGTGTACGATTCATAAATAAATAAATAAAATAAATAAATATCAGGGGACAATGTCACACCAATTGACCTAGTCCCAAACTAAGCTCTAGGCTTGTACTATGGGTACTAGACAACGATAAACATACTTATATAGATAAATATATACTTAAATACATAGAAAACATCCAAGACTCAGAAACAAATATTCGCGCTCATCACACAAATATCTGCCCTTACCGGGATTTAAACCCAGGACCGCTAGCTTCGTAGGCAGGGTCACTACCAACTAGGCCAGCGCGTCGTCAGTAGCTGGGAGCATTTTATCCTTCGAAACATTAAACAAAAATCCGGACAAGGCGAGTCGGACTCGCCCGCCGAGGCTTCCGCACATGACACGGTTAACTCAATTCAAAATTTGCACCGCCGTTCCTTGCATAAAGACCCTGTTTTTTTGTGATTTAGTTTAAAAAATTGGGTTTTTCCGGAAGGTCAGATTTTTCCCTATATTTGTAGTATAAGACGGTATTGCCGGCCAAATTTCATTGTTCTAGGTCAACGGAAAATACTTCAACAAAGTGATCCTATAAGGGGTCAGTTTTTTTCCTTTTGAAATACGGAAACCTAACAAGCTTTAAAAAACCCGACTGATGCTAACCAACTTTAAATAGGTATAAATCCTAAACGATCATTCAAAATTAAAAAATAAAACATTATAATATTTCATTGTCACCAGTCTGGACCATCGGTCCGTCATTCTGTAGGTTAAACTTTAGACTGAACTGTAAAAATATTCAGTGTGTAACCTCCCTCTGACAGCTTTTTAGGGTCTTCATTGGTTTACCCTTGTTTTGTATCACTTCACAGAGTTTTCATTTCATAGAAAGCTATTTTCTGCTGAACTCGTGTTGATTTCAGGTTATCTTGTGATGGTTACAAGTCTAACCTAACCTAAACTACGTAAATCATATTTAAGATAACCTGAAATTAACACGGGTTCAGCAGAGAATACCCTCTATGAAACGAAAATTCTGCATCTACGTTGTATAAAATCAGTGTCGGTTAAACAAGGAGACACCGTCTACCACAGAACAGAAAAAAAATACAAGGTGTCAAGTGGACGTGTAACGTGTGGCATGGTTATGCGGAATTCCGCGCAACCTACCATACTTTTGCCGCGATCGCTTATTTCGATATTTCGAGATTTCTAAAATAGGAAATAAATCCAGAAGCATGAATTATTGTGCTATTTTGGAGTGTACAAACGATAGCTGCACCAAAAACATATTCCATGGTGGCGTGTTGTTTTTATGATAGTTTGAGTATTGGCGACAACAGGTCTGATACTAAGCGAAGCTCATGCCACTTCCACTGTTTTTTCTATTCCGTGCCGTCTACGGTAGACGGTGTCCCCTTGTTTCTATGTTGTGTAATGATGGTGGACTCTACGTTGTGGAATGATCAGGGATCGGAAATTCGGATCGATATTTACCTATAGTTGGCAAAATCCCGGAAAAAGATAGGCGAACATGGCGTCGGCTTCTTAAAAATATTATTTTAATAATATCAGTTCCGGGATTCCGTGATTCTACAAAACGTTAATAATACTAATTATTTTACATGTGGGATAAAACGTTCCGTTTTGCTCTTATAAATTCGTTAGGTCAATGAGTTACAGGTAAATTAAATAACATTTGGTAAATCTATACATGGAAAATAACTTCAAATAGTTAATATAAATACTTAATTATGAATTTATGCTCGCGTAAATTATTTATTTAGAAATCCCGGGAGTTTTATTAATGAATTTATATGATTGAGTCCGCCTCCATACAACTGAACAACAACGCCGCCGCGAAAGTTTAGGTAAATATCGATCCGAATTTCCGATCACTGGGGCTCTACTTTGAAATCCGTAATTCGAACTTCGAATCGCCCCGTCACTTTCTCGCGAATTAGTTACGCGTCGAGAGCGAAAGGGATAGCAATAGACGAAGTTCGAATTACGGATTTCAAAAGCCTCTGGTAAGGATGTCGCGCACCGACCTGATATGATGATGGCTTCGTTCACCAGGTCCTTGGAGAGGATGGTGCGCCCCACGCTGGGCAGCGTCACCCCCTCCGTGATGCCCCGCTTGATCTCTTCACGGCTCGTTGTACTTTTTATCTGAAATAAATAAATAAATATCAGCGGGACAATGTCAGACCAACTGACCTAGTCCCGAACTAAGCTCTAGGCTTGTACTATGGGTACTAGACAACGATATAAATACTTATATAGAGAAATATATACTTAAATTAATACCCCCTTACTAATAAACATTGTGTAACGGTGGTATAGCTATTCAATGTTTTGTCCTTATCTGTCATTGTGACATTTGAATTTGACAGATAAGGACAAAACATTGTATAGCTATACCACAGTTTACTCAACGTTTATTAGTAAGGGGGATAGAAAGCATCCATGACTCGGGAACAAATATTCGCGCTCATCACACAAACATCTGCCCTTGCCGGGATTGGAAACCAGGACCGCCAGCTTCGTAGGCAGGGTCACTACCCACTAGGCTATTTTTTATTTGAAAGCCGGTTTTCTAGCAGTGGCCGTTTAAGAGATATCAGCTCTAAATTCTGGGGTCCTAGTGAAAAAGGGTACAAGTCGACTTAACTCGTAATAAAAAGGGTATATACTAGGGAATGCAGTTTAACCGGTTATTAACCGTTTTTGTATGAAAATAACCGGTTAAAACCGGTTATAACCGGTTATTTGCATTCTCTAGTATATACATGAACGGAGTATACTAGACTTAAACCCTTCTTCACTTGATCTTCAGAATTATATCTGGCACCGTCCAATAGTTATATGTTTACTGACCGGATTCTTGAAGAGCGAGAGGAACGTCTGCTTGTGCCGTCGCAGCACGGACTCGAACGTGTGCACCGCGTACGGCGCGCCGCCGGTGTCGCTGCCGAGGTAGCTGTCGACCACCGCCGCTAGCTCCTTGTACGGGGTCCATAGGTCTTCTGTTGTAGTGACTGGAAAGAAAAAGGCTTGTTTAACGGGTCACCAGATATAAATAAATAAATAAATAAATAAATAAAGCTTTATTTATCCATGCAAAATTTACAATATTGAGTGTACAATTTATTAAAAATTCATTTAACATAATTAAAATTTTAAACAATAGAAATTAGTATTATTCGGTAACTTAAGAATTATTTTTGGATGGACCCCTTATGGGTAAAAGCCTCCTCCAAGGTATGCCACTCCTTTCTGCCCTTGGCTGTGTTTAGCCAATCTCGGCCTGCTATTGTCGCTATTTCGTCTGCCAGATATAGTAAAATATAACGCCAAAAAAACGCTTTTTACTGCCGAAAATAGTAAATGATCACCATAAAGTAATGGACGGAGAGCTGGCTACGGAAATATCTAGGTTTGCAATTTATAGAGCAACGAAATTCCTCTCGTTAGGGTGCCATACTATCATTAATTCATTATTTATGACGCCCGGGCGCCTGGCAGCTGTTCAGCGGTGGGTGTGGGAGTGGATGGGCAACAAAGGGGTTGTAGAATCAATTAAAGGTGTGCAATTTATAGAGCTCTGTGTTTGGTGTGATATTATAGCTAATTATGTATTTCATTCGAATATAAAGGCTTCGGCACACCAAACGCGTGGCAGCAGCAGCGCGTAGCGTCGCGTGGCGTCAGGGAGTTGTAAAACAACAAAACAAATGGAACCCCGGCACACCGATTTTTGTTGTTTTACAACTCCCTGACGCCACGCGACGCTACGCGCTGCTGCTGCCACGCGTTTGGTTTGCCGGAGCCTTAACATGCCAGGCGTCATTGTCGGGATGGTGAAATATCGGGCTGGAGGTTCCAAAACACAAGGGATGTTAGCAGGAACCATGGCCCGTCGAACGATGTCATTAATGGCAGCTTAGCCCGTGATGTTTCTCCTCGACCATAGTCCCACAAATGCATCGGCGCGCCTTGCACCTTGCAACCCAACCGTAACGCTACAGCAATTCTAAATTTTCAGCTTTACCACAATACGCTTAAGGGCTCTTTTATGAAGATATAGGTTGTCGCAATAAATTCAAACATAACGATATACAAAAGCATTGCATGCAAGGCAAAAAACAATATACAATTTCGTCAAGGACTATTCACCCGACTGCCGACGAAGGCGGGTAAGGGTGCGGCTCCACTGACGCAGAGACGAGCGGAGCTGTGCCAATATTAACAAATAGAAGGCGCATGCGGTCACGTCGAGCGCGCCTTGTGCACGTTAGTTTAGATTCTGTTGGTTAATATTGGCACAGCTCCGCTCCACTCCGCTCACCTCCGCCTCAGTGGAGCCGCACCCTAATGTGTTTATCGGCCTATATAATAATATGTATGTTTGTTCCTTTTTGGCGCTCTAGAACTAAACGCGTGGACCGATTTTGTTGAGTCTTAGGTATGTCAACCGATTTGTCTTAATCTTGTGAGTGTCACTAAAGATATATCAGTAAACGAAATTCAATATGGCGGCAACCAGACTCCTGGGGCCCGTTTCATAAAAGCTTCTAACTTGTAATACAAGTGGAAGTCTCTTTTTAATACATACTGTTGGAAAGAGAGTTCCGCTTATAATATAAACTATTATTTTTTATGCAATACGCCCCTGGGGCTCTACTTTGAAATTAGTAATTCGAACTTCGGATCGCCCCATCACTTTCTTACAAATTAGTGACGCGTCGAGAGCAAAAGGGATAGCAATAGACGAAGTTCGAATTACGGATTTCAAAGTAAAGCCTCAGGCGGCGTCTTGCAAAACGCTTTTTTTCCGAAACCGTAAATATTTCAAGATTATCTTGAAGAACCCTATAGGTTAGGTTAGGTTAGGTTAGTTTTGTAAAAATCTTCAAATATTGAGTTTCGGAAAAAAAAGCATTGTGGAAAATTTGTTTGTGAAATGATGGTAAACCTTTGGAGACATGTGCACACAAAGCAGTTAATTAATATTTAGCATGGCGCTTGCTTTTAAAATCTAAATTTATTGGAAATCTTTCAATTGTTTAGGTTTAAGGGTGCGGTTCCACTGAGATGGAGATGAGCGAGTGGAGCGGAGCTGTGCCAGTATTAACACCGATAGAATCTAAACTAACGTGCACAAGGCGCGCTCGACGTGACCGCATGCGCCTTCTATTGGTTAATATTGGCACAGCTCCGCTCCGCGCATCTCCGCCTCAGTGGAGCCGCACCCTAAGCACCCTGCCACGGCCCACTCGCTTAGCTTTCACAGACCTCCAGTTGGATCTGATATTTTCTACTAAATTTAGGCAATAGGAACAATGCTTAGCGAATACGAACTTAATAAATAATAGTGGCCGCACCAGGCAAGCATAAATACAGGGGTATTCCAGGCGGTAAAAACCATATCGTCTTTGACCTGTTATCGTATTGTCAAAGTTTTGATAGCTTTTATTTACTTGACAGTAATGAACGACGGCCGAATAACAAGTCAAAGTTGATAAGCAAAATGCAACAAGATTTATTTTATGTATAGGTTCTAAAGGTTCTTTAAACATTCAGAAAAAATGCATCTCTAGCTAAAGAATTATCGAACAAATGAAACAATTGGAAAACCAAACTTCAGATAGTTTATTGTGAATGATAATGCTTACATTTCTGTTCTACTGGAGGGTCCTCCCATGGTCGAAACATTCTAATTCGCACTCAGCCACACATTATTTAAAGACTATTTAATTAACGTAGTAATTACAATGTTGCCAAATTAATTATAGGGCGACTGTTATATTTGGAATTAGGTCCTCAAGTGAAAATCTGGACTCAGGAGGATAAAATTGACGGACACGTAACAGCCACAATTGAACCATATTAAATTGTGGCTGCTTTTCAAACAAATGAAAACTAACCGCTACTTTAAGAGATTAATATTAGGGATGCAATGATTTGGGCATTATGATTATGATTATGATATGTATCATTACTTATTACGATAACTGATGCATTATGATTATTGAAAAAAGTATCATAAATTGTTTGATACTGTTTGAAAAAGTTTATTTCCAGTGTTTTTTTTTCGTTACACAGTAACTGATAAATGTTATAATATGACATTATTAACAAGGGCTATGTTTACATACATTTGACGCGACGGCCATGTAGAGTTTAACTGTACTTGTTTCATAACAAAAGGTGCGGCTTTAGATACATGAGCAAAATTTTGGATGAAAGTGCAAGATGTAGAAAAGAAAGAAGCACTCTACAGATATTAAAAGTGTTATTATAGCTAAAAGGCTCAACTAAAATTATGTTAACGATATCCATAAATTACAACATATGCTATAACAATACGGCTACAAATTATCATTAGGCTGTTTTATTTAAGCATTCAGCATCATAATATGGTAAGGATCTGAATTATAGAAAGAGTAAATTTTATCTATTCCAACTATAATCCTTCTAGATTAGTAAATGCAGAGAGCTACAAAGTGAAAAGTAAAGTTTGAGCTACCCATGAGATGAAATAAATCTGTTTATCTCACATTTTAATCAAATCCACCGCGGAATTACACTTTAAACGTAACAACCTGCGCAATCTTGTGCAACAACATGTTAGATCCATCAACATTTGCAACAGAAAAATACCGCGTACTACGCGACACTCGCGATGTAACTTTGAAATAATCATAATGACATGCGCAAAAAATTTACATGGTAATAAATAACCACTGAGAAGCCACATAGCGACGAAAGCCAGGCAATAATAGGAAACAACGTGAAATTATGACAAAGAAATAACCTCAACATTGTCATGTTATAAGAAAAAATGGAGTAAATACTAACATAATAACATTATTTAAGCGACGTAACGCCTAATATTTATAATACAAGACATTTCATCATAACTAAAAGGTAATTCCTCGTCTATTCTCTTACCGCCAGTCGCGTAAAGGTTATGTTTTACGTTCAAACTTACCCTCGTTCATATCCATAGTGCCGGTTATAGTTTTATTCCTTGGGTGTTCAGATTAAGGCCACTGTTTCATAACACAATAAATAAAGGATTGATTATAAAATATCATCGGAAAATACAAAATATAATTTGCTTTACTAACAAATGTCTAACAACTTTTGTTTGAATATTGTCTTTGACAGTTTTGGCAGAGCGGGACGCGACTCAAACCATAATGAATGTCATAGTGATGTACCGATACACGAGAATATAAAGCGTCATTCACACGGGCGTTTTTTCAACATGCGTCACAACACAAGTCACGTCAGTTTAAAAATACCTAATGAAAATAATAAACACTTTTATCTTTGTCGATCTTTATCTATAGGATTATACGGATGCATCTCACGCTAGTGAATGTAGAACCCATGGTTTTTTTACCTATTTATTGCATCCGTGGCATCTAGTGTGTAAAATTGTCTACTTGTTTCCATGTATGAGTTAAACGCGCGTTGAAAAAACGTCAGTGTTTATAGGAAGGGGCCACTGCAGTTTGGTCAAGGTAACCACAGGGGCACGTTTTATAAAGGTACAAGTTAGGAATACAATTTTACAGGTCTAAACTGGCAACCATGCTCAAATGGCTGGGGCATGTTTTATAAAGCTACAAGTAACAATTTTACAGGTCTAAACTAGCAACACTGCTCAAATGGCTGGTCGTTATTGGTCGAGGTTGTGTCAAATGAAAACTTGTAACCTGTAAATTGTAATTTGTAGCTTTATAAAACAGGCCCCTATGGCACGAAGCTACAAGTTACAAATTACAAGCGGAACTCTCTTTCTAGCAGTACAAGTTAGAACGAGACTTCCGCTTGTAATTTGTAACTTGTAGCTTCGTGAAACGATCCTCTGTGGCCCAGACAGACCGACACACTTTCACATTTATAATATTAGTATGGAAGTATGGATATAGTATATAGTATATATATAGTATATATACTATATATACTATATATAGTAATAGTATATAGTATGGATGTATTGTAATAAAACATGCCTTCGACGTATGTTGCTTTTCCTTGTGGCTACGCTGCGGTCACATCTGCGCAATTCGTCGAATATTCGAATTGAAGTCTCTTGGTGATTTGTTCATGACTTACTAGATGGCATCGTTATCGCATTGTCATGTAATCCGTTATAAGCATATACATTTTACTATTTCTTAATGTTTCAAATTAATTTAATGACTTATTTTATACGCTTTTTACTTACTCTTACTTAAAATACATTACTTTTCCATTTTAATACTTTTAGCTGTATTTATTTCTTGAGGTGAAAAGAAACTTGTTAACTCAAATCCACATTGAAATCTCAAAAGAACGCCTTGTGTACTTTTAAGTATACAGGATAAATACAGGGGCACGTTTTATAAAGCTACAAGTTACAATTTAACAGGTCTAAACTGGCAACACTGATCAAATGGCTAGTCGTCATTGGTCGAGGTTGTGTCAAATGGAAACTTGTAACTTGTAAATTGTAATTTGTAGCTTTATAAAACAGGCCCCTGTAATGTAAGCTACAAGTTACAAATTACAAGCGGAATTCTCTTTCTAGCAAAAGGAGTTAGAAAGAGATTTCCGCTTGTAATTTGTAACTTGTAGCTTCGTGAAACGGGCCCCTGTGGCCTGTTTTATAAAGCTACAAATTACAATTTACAGGTTACAAGATTCCGTTTGACACAACCTCGACCAATTTAAACCAATCGCGTCACTGGTGGATGACGTGATACGAAAAGTCACGTGATCTACCAGGGACGCGATTGGTTTAAGAACGACACGAATAGAAACGCTAGTTAGCGCAATGCATCTTGGCAGGTGCTCTACTTTGAAATCCGTAATTCAAACTTCGTCTATTGCTATCCCTTTTGCTCTCGACGCGTAACTAATTTGCAAGAAAGTGACAGGGCGATCCGAAGTTCGAATTACGGATTTCAAAGTAGAGCCTCAGGGCCCTCTGCTTATCAAGAGCAAACTAATGAGTCACAACACGGTGGGTCTACCTTAAAATATACCGGAGATGCTATCGCCACCTTCCGGCTCCGTCATCAGATCAGCTCTTAGATACCATAATATTGCGTTGTCATCAGGTTTACACGGGGTTCGTATTTCAGCCCGTTCCATTAAAGGGAACGGTTAAATTTAACTTAGCAGATTTGACCCGCAAATACATTAAAAACCGGCCAAGTGCGAGGTTGGACTCGCGCACGAAGGGTTCCGTAAAAAAATCACGTTTGTTGTGTGGGAGCCCCCCCTGAAATATTAATTTTATTCTCTTTTTAGTATTTGTTGTTTTTTTATTTGTTTTTGTGTAGTCGGACTCGCACTTGACCAGTTTTTTATGATTAGGTATATTTCAGGAACGACGTATCTACCGTAATTGGTGATATTTCTGAGTGTACGTAAATACAAATTTCTTTCCACTGATACCAATTTGAAGAATTGTATCATGGGACTTTGTTCTATTTTAGAGTTACGTACCTACTTAAAATGTTGGTAATTTTTTTGGTATTCTGGGAATTAGTAAACATTGCATTGAAATCAGTTCACCAGGCAATAAACAGAACAAAAAAGTACACAACTTTCCACTACGATCTTTATTGAATAAACCTGAGTACAGTGTTGATAGAAACTAATACTGCCACAACAGCTGTGGTGCTAGAGTTAGCTCATCCAGATATTCAATAATAATGAATGCGGTTTGCAAACATTATGACACTGTGTTCTTATCACGAGACGAGCGCAAAACACACAGTACACGGCGGGGCCGGCTGCCGACTCGCGCGGCGGCTCTAGTCGCTCTAGTAGGAAAAGGGTAAGGGACGGCGAAGCGTGTTTTGCGCCAGAACTTCAGTGGAGTAAGCGTGAAGGTGTGGCCAGAACAGGGACCGGAAACCCGTTCCTTTGCTTAAGCCGTTCGAACGGCTTACCCGTTCATACGATAGGCCAATCGTTTCGGTAACCCCTTGACCGGCTCATCCAACGATAAGGTAGCCCTAAAGCCCGCTTTACATTTGGCTAAATTCAGTGTGCTAAATTTAGACAGGCGGCGTGGAGGGGATAGGCGCTTCCTCTTGACTAACATGCTAACTGCCTTTACACTTGTCTTTTTTTAGAGTCTTTTTCATTCAGCACACTGAATTTAGCCAAATGTAAAGCGGGCTTAATAAGCCGGGATACCCTAACCGTAACCTTTTGGTGACCGCTTACCAATGTTGCTGGATTAGATATTTGTTTAGTTAAGCGCTTACCGTTCGGGTTAAGGTAACCCCTTCGCTGCCTTCCAGCGCGCGTTTCATGCCACTGTGACCTTGAAGCGCGCGCGCCGCCTGAGTTATAAGCGGTTCAATAATATGTCGTAAATAGTTCGTCTAAGAACTAAAATTGACTGAAGGTATTCAGTCAGTATTTTAAGCGGTAACCCGTTCGGGGGTTTTGATACTGGTAAGCGGTAGGTCGAATTAACTCAATCGAATGGCTTACCCGTTTAATGTGTAGCCCGATTAAGCGCTTACCGAAATGTGACGATTTATAAAAACCACCGCTATAAAAACCCTTTAAAACCCCGTGTTACGGTAAGCGGGTCCGGTCCCTGGGCCAACACCGATGATACATTGTGGTTTTGAATTGAAACATGAAAAGACAGTGGACACGTTAGAAGTATGCGGGGGAAAGCTGGCAACAAGGTACAAAATGGCGACGTATCAAGTAAATAGATTTGAAGTTGAGCGTCGCGACACTTAACAAGAAGCGAGACGAGTTTTAGGCCCGTCTACCAGCCATAACATCACTTATAAATATTGGCCGGGAATCGGGGGCCCTAAGGGCGCCACCAAGCTCGAGCAGGCCAGCCGAACACAAGGCGGCAATCAAGTGACGATGTTACAGTCACTGTGCCTGGCGTCAGGCAGGACATCCATCATAAATGCAATTTCCCGGGGTTTAAGTCCGATATTTTAACATGGATATGAATATGACTTACAATCCCACGAGTCTTTTTCTCACCTACCTATATAAAAACGTAGATAACTTTTAATTTTAAATAGTTTACACTAAAAAATTTACAAAATATGTATTAATAAAAAAAAACAGTACTGTAAAGAAGAACTGAACGCAACTTGCACGTTTTATCCTTTATGATATTATTATTATTATTACTATTTTGTTAAGCTTATCACCAGGGCTCGAACTTTTAGTCACATCCATGTTAAGCATAACGTTTGGGGTCGTTCACCCTAGATCCAATCACTGATCATAATACACATGTATAGACATTCAATAGGCATTCAGCCAAGATTAGACTTGTAGATATTTAAAAAAAGTTCCTGCTTTACAGGTCGCTCTCACGCAGGGCTTCTGCAATCGTCTTCAGGTAGATTTCGCACCTGCCTTGGCAGAAAGAGTTGTTGTACAAGAAAATGCTGGTGAAGAAGTTGCCGATGTTGGTTTCCTTCACGGGCAACGTGTTGAGCAACGCGAAGCCATCATCTCTCTCTGCCACGACCTCCTTCTCGACATCCTCCAGCAACTGCACGCCATCTTCGCTGACCATATTGTGTAGAACGAGGCTGTTCTTGGTTGTGAAGGTGATCTCCTCGAAGCACTTCTTCGCGAGTATAAGGAGGACGCTCACGTTGAAATGTGTGAGGAGATTGAAGTTGCCGACCAGTAGCGTGTCGCCATGGTCCATGCCCCTCAAGGTGTCCAGCAGAGTCAAGAAACATTGTTTCTCGTAATCATTGTAATTCTCATTTTTGCCTAAATCTGCAAACAACAATTTCTTCGCATCAGCGACATCGACCTCGTAAAACTGCTCGTCCTTCAGTTCCGACCTAATGATAGTCATAAATTGCTCCTCAGCAATTATCTTCTGGTATAATTTGAATATAGGCACGTATACGAACTTGGAACTGTTTACTTTTTCAACGGGCAAACCAAAGGTGAGGGCCAGTTTGAGATCCTCGTCCTCATCGTAATAGGCCCTTTTGATCGGCTCGCTGATATATGTCGTCGCCGCGTTTTCATCTTCTTTATCTTCGTCAAGATATAAAGTCAAACTCTTGCACTTTCCTTTCAAAGACATGTTATCATATAACTGCCTTTGGGTGTAGGAGCCCTTGTGGTATCTAGGGCTGGTCCTGACTCTGTCTTCTTCGCGAAGGAGCCCTTTCAGGATCTCGTGTTGAGTGTGCAAGCGGTGCAGACGATACTCGCGGACATACGCCGCGGCGACGACACTACGAATCCTCCTGACGTTTCCATTGAGTACGACGTTGTCCCGAGACAAGAACGCTTGTAAGTTCGCGTTTATAACTTGACACTGCAACGTGCTGAAGTAGCCGGCGCACTCCACCACCTGCTCCACGAAGCTGCTCGGGATGTCTTCAAGGCCGAACATGGCGGTCTCTTCGTACAACTTGGTGCCGAAGGCCAGCTTCAGTTTCTCCAAGTAAGGCTCGAGCTTTCTCTTACCCTTGTAGTAGAGGCAGATGGCGTACACCTCCGAGTTGCCCTGGCGCGAGGTCACGGGTTTGTACATGTGGACCTCCTCGAACAGTTGGTTGACCAGGTACAGCAGGCTGACGGTAGAGTGGGTGAAAGTGGTGAACAGCTTGAAAAGCAGCGTTCCTCCTGTAGACAATGGCAACATTATAAAAACAATTAATGGCGTCCGATTTCCAGAGCTCATATCTCTTAAATCCAAGCGATTTTCATAAAAACTAGCCCAGAACCATCCTGATTAGACTAGCTTTATTATTAAAACCTCGTCCTAATTTTTCGATCTGTTTTGGAGCCTCAATGCCACAGACAGACAGACAGAAACGACAGTGTACAGTCGAGTTCATAAACATGTGTACACTTTAGCACCTTGTCTATTTAATGTCATGTTTAAACTGCCCTATATGAATTGTCACAGCGATTAAAGTGACAAGGTACTAAAGTGTACACATATTTATGAACTCGACTATACTATCGACGGTAAACGAGGGGAGTTGCTAGACAAAGTTGCATTTGTCCTTATGTCATTATTACAGGACGACAGTGTCAGTATTATTAGCGCTCCCCTCGTGAGCCATGACGTCCGCTTCTCAATTGACTAATTAACGCTGCACATGGCATAATTAGATCTAACAGCTACGTTAAGAGAACACCTGGAGCCTTTAATATCGGCGAGCGATCAATAAATATTACAAAGCACTAATAGTTTTTCCACTCAACGAAATAATAGTAGATAGTTGTGGCCTTCCACAAGTTGGACCGACGATCTGATAAAGGCCGCGGGTAACCGCTGGATGACAGCAGCAAAGGACCGATCGTTGTGGAAAGCCTTGGGGAAGGCCTTTGTCCAGCAGTGGACGTCTCGCGATGATGATGATGATGATGATGATGATGATGATGATGATGATGAGTTGTAAAAAGCAAAGTGATTCAGCAATGCATTTATCAATTGAATTTTTGGATGGGTTAAATTATTATCGCTCGAAAAAACTGAAACAAATGGACGGTCTTAGGGTGCGGCTCCACTGAGGCCGAGATGAGCGGAGTGGAGCGGAGCTGTGGCAATATTAACCAATAGAATCTAAACTAACGTGCAGAAAGTGCGGTCGACGTGACCGCATGCGCTTTCTATTGGTTAATATTGGCACAGCTCCGCTCGTCTCCGCCTCAGTGGAGCCGCACCCTTAAGATTAAGCTCAATTTTTACGGCTCCCCTTATAGCATCACTTTGTTGTTCGTCTATCTGTCTGTGAACCCTTTTTTAAGTGAGGCGTCACTGAAAACCTAAAGAACGAGTACCATAAGCCACTTGTCCCGCCGGCGAGCAAGCCATTATCTAAAGACTATTTTCTCGCTCAAGAAACGAACAAAAGATATAAATCCCTATAAGAGACATAATATATATTAATAGTTAATCGCTGTCTGTTCACACTGAAGGCGAGAACTCTCTATTCACTAGTTTTTCGCAGACAAACAGGTTCCCCCTAGTTCAGGCACCAGTCTCTGCCGCACAAGTTCTGTACCTATTCTTAAGTTAATTATTTCACATAAACTGTGTACTTGGTGGTGGAGAAAATAAATACTTTATTTTCGCAGCGACAGGAGCTACAAAGATAAAACTAGCTTAGCGATACTCGCTCAGCGATGCTCGCATGGCGGTCAGATCTCGCCGAGACCAACCAGCGGTACCGTGCCAGCGAGTGGTGGGAGTTATCGCCCGTCGCAATCAAACACTCGCTTAGCCTAGCGACAAAACTATCGGAACTACGCAATCGCTTCTCGCTGCTCGCCATCTCGTATCTACTTTCTAGCTCTAATCTCGCTCATCGTTTGCGTTGGGACATGTCTGTACAGTCAACAGCATAAATAAGTGATCATTTATGTACTTTGTCGCTTTTAATCGTTTCACAATTTTATTTTGTATATCATTTCAAACACGACGTTAAAGTGACAAGGTACATAAATGATCACTTATTTATGCTGTTGACTGTACATCGCCGCATATCACATTCGCAAAACATCATTATACGCATATCATCCATCATACTAGCAAAACATAACATCATATACACATAACATCATAATATCAAAACACGACATTAGCAAAACATTATATTTACAAAAGAATCGTTGGTAGGTTTAGGTTAGCATAGTAGGTCAGGAGGGCCAAACTACCCAGACCCAGACATAGGGAGCTCGAAACTGTCTAATTCATGTCTTACTAATTATGATGTTTTGCTAATGTCATGTTTTGCTACTATGATGATTTGCGAATGTCATGTTTTGCGAATATGTTTTACTTGTATATTTTGAGAATATCATGTTTGCGAATATGATATCCAACGATGGAAAGGGACCAGTGCCTTAAGCCTGTCTCAAAAAAGTTATGTTCAACATCTTAAAATTCGAAATCAACCACACTTTCGCAATCAGCATGCGCAAAAACCAAAAAAGAATCCCTAAACGGCTTAAAAAAACAAGTTTAATGAAAACCAGTTAAGATGCATGATATGATAACGCACAATGCTGCCGTCCCAAGCCAATAAGCATTATCTCAAATTCAATAAACAAAGCAGTTATAATTCTCTTCTGTTAGTAATAACGTTCATATTGCTACAGGAGTTTTATCTGAGATACTACATATTGGCTTATGCAGAGATGGAGGGCAGAATGCAGAATATGCCTCAAAGTTCAGGGTTCCTACCTTCGTCAAGAGCCAGCAGTGCCGTCACCAGCTCGCAGTAGTGCAGTGGGGATGTAGCTTCTTCCTGGAACTCCGGCTTCTGTACGCAGTCGATGGAGCCATCCCCGGTGACCAGCAAAACCTGCCGGACAAATTTTCCTTCATGCCACAAATGTCAAGCATACTTTATACACAGTGCTTTTTCACGTTAGCATGTAATGGTCAAACATATGGCGTAATATGCAACTGTTCACATATAATACCAGAGCACCACTTCAACACCACAACAAAAAACATGTTATTGATACCAAAATCGATATTAGCTACATTTAGAAATAGTACTGTAGATGTTAATAATATATTTAATAAAATTCCAACATCTTTGCAATAAGAGCTCAAAGACAATACTTTTACAGATTAATTAAAACTGTTCTAACAAACAAATGTTATTTTATTATACAATTGAAAAATTTATGTCTGACAAAAATGAGTGTGATGAAATAAATTTAAAAAATTTAATTTATAGTTCTGAAATTTTATGATTTTGGTTTGACTAGATTTATTTTTCATGTTTAACCGCAGCTTCGTTTTGTATACATGAATATGAATACGAAAAGAAGCTGCAGTTTAAGTACTGGCATGCTGGGCGCTTGCGTCAGTATCAATTGGGTGAAGTTGTTTGTGGAGTTCACATCAGACTAGCTAGTGAGTAAGGTTTAACCAATATGACCAATGTGAACATGAGCTAGCCAAGACCATCGCCTGCTAGTACCTACATGACAACGTGAACAAGCACTTACAGTTGAAACGTCACAGTTTCCTACTTGACCGTACCTTTCCCAACTCCGAAACATTCTTGACAATAACCTCGCTGTTCTTCCAGTCCATCAGGTTGCCGCTGTTGTCTACTCCGAAGTCCCAGCTGTTCAGGGTATGCAGCATGAAGCGGTCGTCACTTATCATGTCGGATGTTGTGTTGTTCTCGTGATATGGGTTGAGGGTGTTGGCTCGCCATTTCCACTGTGAAAATGTTTTGTACATATATAGCAAACAATTGACAAGAGAAACTCTTTTTAAAAAAAAAACCGTAGGTACTCAAATCATGCCGTATATATTTGTCTTTTCTTTTCTTTACATTCCTTCCGCGCTCGGGTTGTGGCTGAATAACGCCGAGAGGTGCTGTCCCAGCGCGGGCGGAACTATCGGCACTTTGCTGGCCAAAACCTTTTGCAACCATTTTAATCTAAGTTAGTTTTTATCAGGGTCCTGAGTATCAACGTCAGCTTACTGCGGCACAATGCTGAAAAGGGCCCATTTTAACATAATGTACCCAATTAATTGGTGTTTAATTGTTTGGAAAACACTATTGTACACTTATTGCACTATATATTATATTATTCCATTGGTATATTTCACAAAATATATTTTTAATTAATATTTAGCTTGTGTCGCGTTCACGCGTAGAACTACCTTCCTTGTGACCTTTCACCATCATTGCTCACCACTCTACTTCGGACTGCTCTGCTAATAAAAAAACTAACTAGAGAAAAAGACATTTGTAATGTTACCTTGATTGCCGGGTGGTTCAGCTTCAAGTAATGGTTAAGTGCCGTGATGAAAGCCCCGGGGGCCTCACACAAGTGCAGCGACACCATCTTGTTCTCCCTCAATGCGGTAAATGGTATTATGTTGTATGACCATGCACACTCATAGAATTTCGTCCAAGCCTGAGTAAGAAACTCCGGGTTGACTCTTGTCTTTAACCGCCAGCAGACATCGCCTGCCGGGTTCCGGCGTCTGGTATGACCACTCCATTTTTCAATTTCGAAATTATTCAACTGGCTCTTGTGCATGTTCAGTTGGTTTTTCAAGCGCTCCAGTTCCTCCACTTTCCAAGGCGATGAAGCAAATAGCGCCTCCGCACTTGGAAGCTTCCACTCCTCATTATAACGGAACTGAAACTTTTTGTTGAACAGGTTGTTGAGATCTTCCTGAAACTCAGCGTGATAGCGCTGGGTATAGTGCCGATGTGTTGAGGAAGAGCGACGTTCGCCTCCGTCCATATTGAAGCAACCGTTCAGATCTAGGTCTGTCTGTTAACTGGTAAAGTGCTAAAAAATATAACCGTCTAGGTCTAGACTCGGTCAGTGAGTATTGATCAAAGACTACTATTGTACACTGGATATAGACTGGCAACTCGCCGACTTTTTCGGTTCAAAGAATTATTAAAAAAAAAAATTAAAAAAAAAAACCTGTTCATAGTAACTTCTGCCATCTAGTTCGCAGTGGGGGAACTAATTCTATGCGTATGTGTGTGTAAGCATAGCTTATACATAACCACATACGTAAGCTATTCGCCACCCCGTTATTCATATAAAATCACAACAGGTAGGTACTTAAAAGACCAATACATAGTTAAGACACGTTGTTGGCGCATATTAACTATTATGGCTTTAAACACCGTTATTTATAAAGTTTTTTGAAAAAGGGGTTAAAGTTTGATTTAGGGTAAGTACTGCAAAAAAGAACAAACCAGGCGTGATGGCAATGTTTTACACATTGAGAACTGATAAACTCCAAAGAAAATAAGTACATAGTCGACAGTAATATAGTCAACGAGATACTTTTTTATTGAATAGATACATTAGCGCAATTACAATATCATTTCGCTTTGAACTCATCGTTCATTCGCGGACTAATAATAATAAAACGAGTATCTAGTAGCGTCACCCGAACCGCAAAAGCGGCGGGCTTTTAATTAGTAGGTACGCCGCGCCTGATCAGTTCTTATTTGCATATAGACCAGTGAGAAAAAGACAATCATTTCAGCCGAAAGACATCCACTGAATACAGGACCCCTCAAGAACGACAAAATTATAAGTTCACCAAGTTCTAAAAAAAACGATTGTAGGTACCTTTAACGTTTTTTTTTTTCCAAGTGGTTTTTAAAAGCTTTTATAACTAATACTCTGTGAGGATCATGTATTTAATGGGTCTTCCTAATGCTGCGGCCATATCTACTGTCATGTCTTTTTTTAAATAAATAAAGAAAGATACCAACTTTAAAAAAACTAGGTAACTAGTTTTTTAACACGAATATTTTTCAAATCACACAGATGTGGCCGAAGTGTACCTATCTATTTTCAGAGCTCGAGGAATCCAACTAATTACCTACATGTCATGTAAACATAATGAATGTGTAAATAAATCATTTATTGCATTTAAACTTGTTATGTTTAAACCTAGTAGGTACACTTATTTAAAAAGTACATGCATAATCCATAACAAAAACCGAATTTGGTTCAACAATTGAATGATGAGTGATGACAAGTTTTTAATACTAATTAAATACCTAGCATAGCTTATTTTATATTAATACTTTATTGCACAAAATTAAAATAGTGTACAAAAGGCGAACTTAATGCTACAAGCATTTTCTACCAGTCAACTTTAAGGTGAAATAATGACTCATGTTAAACTTTACTATATTATTATACTTAGTTAGGGTCAAGTGGGGTAAATATAAGACACTCAATATTTTAGGTAAAAAAAAATAAGACACGGTTGTTAACACTCAAAAATTCTCGGATATGCATTCTTATTTAATTTAAAAAGAATCCTTATTCACATATCTTTAATGTTAAAAAATTAAATTAACACGGACTACTGTAATTATCAACGACTTTTGTTACGTTTCGTTTTTGAGTATAAAAAATGAAGCGAAAATTTTCAATCATAGTATTCATAGTCGACCAACTTTGGTTGCGGTCGCTTTCCTCACGGTCGCAGGCGCGCAGTGCCCCGCTCCGCGCCCTCCGCGGGGGAGGTTCTTGCGTCGGCGAGCGGTCATTTGAGTCTGGGGCATGCTAGTGAGCTAGGAGGTTGCGTTGTGTTGGTGGGAAAAAATGAGACATGCTTTAGGGAAAATATAAGACATAGTGTAGTGACACTACACTATGTCTTATATTTTCGGCGGATTTGCCCCAAGGCCCAGTAGGCCCGGGCCTAGGGCGGCCAGATACAAGGGGCGGCAAATCGTGACAAAAAAATCACTGATGATAGCAAGAAATAACTCAAAGCGCAAAGTACCTAAATATTTAAAAGGCTGCGCATATTATGGCGGGCCGCACTGCACCGCAATGTATAGCAATAATCTTCCTGAATCACTTTTTTTACGTATAAAAATATAAGTAATTATTTCGTACATATCGACGAGCTTTAAAAACACTCGCTCGTGATTCACCCGAGTTATTGACATTACCATTGTCAACTCTAACTATGGGACACTGATACATTTATTGGCGAAAAAAGAGATATCTTCAATGATTTCAAAAACAAAGGCAAAAAACTGCCTTTCGTACTGGAATATGAAAGGGATTTTCGACGCAATCCAAAGCGTAAGCTACTTCCTGGCGAGACTAATAAAGGTGAAGAGATGCAACACAAGAATGGTTGCGAAAATTTCGGATTAACTAGTTTTTCGGTAACTTAATTAATACATTGCCAGAAGAACTAAAAAAACGACGGGACAAATTACTTCACAATAAATTTGACTTCATTACTAACCTGAGGAAACTGAGCATCTCAGAAGTCGAAGAAAAGGCCAAAGCATTGCATATGGTTTATTCTACTGACTTAGAAGACAATTTTTCGGAAAAATGTCTACATTTTCCTTCTCACTGCAGCATAAAAAACCCGGTCAAGTGCGAGTCGGACTCGTGCACTGGTGCTTCTGTATTTAAGATAACATACTTGGTAACGATTTTTTGATTAATAAACTTCGGAGATAAGGGGGGGAACGGTCATTTTTTGTATATTTTTGTCTATAAATCAAAAAGTACATCACAGAAAACAAATAAAAAATAGTTTTGAAATGTACAGATAATGACCCCTCTCCTTTTAGACCTCTCCTTTTTCAATTATTTATAAAACGAATTTCATTTTTTTTACTTAAAAACAGATGCGGGCAAGCTAGTTGTACAACTATACCAAATTTCAAGTTGATAGCATTTGTAGTTGCTGAGAAAACCTACTGTGACATACAGACAGACGGACAATGAAGTCTCACTATGGGTTCCTTTTTTACCATTTTGGTACGGGACCCTAAAAATGACGAGCGGAACAGTGCTGTCAGTTTGTTGAAATGGTTACGAACTGAAGGTCTTCAAACCATTTAACCGAACGTGGATATTGCTCTTCGTATGTGTGTGTACTCCCGCCTGCAACTGTTCAGGAGAATGGTCGTTTTCTTGTTTGCGAAGAGTTAAAAACTATTTACGCACAACAATGATGGAGCAAAGGTTAAACGATCTTGCTTTGCTTAACATAAAAACTGATATGATGGGTGCTGAGAAAGGGGCGGCACATGGCCTGGGGCCTAGAGCGGCCAAGACTGCAAATCCGCCACTGTGTAGTGTAATAATAAGACAGATTCAATAAGTAAGTATATGGGATAGGTGAATTTGTTCTAATAAGACACGCTATTAAAAACATATTTAAGTTCTACTTAGCTCGAGTGGAAGGAATGGATAACGGAAACCTATCAGTAATTTAACTAAAAAGATCAAAAAAAAATTATTTTCACAACACTGCTCGGAAATATGGCCATAGATGGTCTTGTTTGGGGACACACAACGTCACTTATAAGGACACACCAAGAATGTTTTTCTCGGCGTGTTTGCTGATTGGTCGAGAACATTGTTGTCCAACTTTAAGAACCAATGAAAATCAATCAATCAATTTTTGTGTCAGCTCCTTAAAATGAAAAATTGAAATCGACTAATCAGAACACACCATTTTGTGTCGTAAAATATTAGGTGTATTTTTGCTAAAAGATACACAGACTAAAAACTATGTCACTGCTTTTTTTTTAAATGTAATTCATACTTGGCCCCTAATCTCGAACCACTAGAGATGAAATTACATGGGAGATATGGCGAAACAAATACAATTTTATATGGACTTGACATCTTCATCTCGAATGTTAGTTTATTAATCTCGAGTGCCACGAGAACAGGGGTCCAGACTAAAAAAAAAGTTATCTATGGTAAAATTGGCGGTGATACAGCTTCTATACTACCTTTGAAAAACTGACGACAATTGACTAACACTATTGAGTTTTGAATATGAATTTTATTTTATTTCCTCTCAGTAGTTGTGAAAAGCACTATGTCTGCCTCGGTAGAAAGTGCAATTTATGGACTCGTACATTAGAGGGCCTCAACTACGTTTCGGCCCTCTATATGACTCGTCCAAAAATCGCGTACTTTCTATCCTCTGCAACAATGTACTTATTTTCTTTATCCTGATACCCATATTTAGTATTCTGTTCACAAATATGAAGAGATGAAGTTGTCATAAAATTATCTGCTCTGATGCAAAAAAGTAAGAGAAGACCATTAATGTTTCATATAGACTTTGAAAAATATCAAGTCGAGTAATTTTGAAGTGTCTTATATTTGGACTGATTTAGAAGATTTCGTTTAATTTTGAATTTTATAAGCGAATGTCGCATTTTTTACTGTAACATTATAATTTACGTTCCTCGTGGTGCAATTTAAGACTGTAATTGTTGATCTCTTACTCTAATACCATATTACACTATTAGACATTACCACTCGACATTATGATTATTAAACATACTTTTGTCACCACGTTAGTTTATGATTTTTCTTCATAAAAAAAATAAAAAACTGAAAGTCACAAAAAAAAAATCGTATTTTTTTTCTCCTACACTGTATCAAAATTACCCACTCGCTTAGAAAACACCTATAGCCACAGTATATAAATAAACCAGTAAAGAAACTAGGCCTACTTTTCAAGATAAATACCTACGCTCCAATTGAGCGTAAGGGTTGTCCACTAACATTTTGTAAAATTGAAAAAAGTTCTCGTTTATTGTATCTCAACTAGTTAGTGCAAAATCGATACGTGTGATCTGCGACAACAAATCCGTTGACAGATTGAGAAAAAGTAGCCGCCATCTTTAATCTCTCTGGAGATCTGTGTGATGTCCGATAACGAATCCGTTAACATAATCAGTAAAAGTAGCCCCTGCAAATAAAATTGGGTAATAAACATAACTTTAGCATTTTAAGAATAACTAAAAAGTTCAAGATGGCGGCTACTTTTTCTCATCCTGCCATCAGATTAGTTGTCGGAGACCATACACATCCCCAGATATCTATTTTGGAAGCAATCGGTTGAATAACTAAAAAGTTCAAGATGGCGGCTACTTTTCTCATTCTGCCAACAGATTAGTTGTCGGAGACCATACACACAGTATATAAATAAACCAGTAATGAAACTACGAACAAACGCTCGAAACGACGCACTCACACAGACGCACGCCTCTACGAGACCGCTAAGAGGATTTGGCGGTGCTGTCAGTCGCGAGTGTCGCGTCGAGACGAATGGGCTCCTTCACATTTTACGATCGTTCTTTAGAACGATGCCACAAAAGTATTCCTTACAAAATCGAAATCTGGGGATCTGTGATGTCTCTGACAATGATTTCGTTGGCAGCATTAGAAAAAGTAGCCGCCATCTTGAACTTTTTAGTTATTCAACCGATTGCTTCCAAAATCGATATCTGGGGATGTGTATGGTCTCCGACAACTAATCTGTTGGCAGAATGAGAAAAAGTAGCCGCCATCTTGAACTTTTTAGTTATTCAACCGATTGCTTCCAAAATCGATATCTGGGGATGTGTATGGTCTCCGACAACTAATCTATTGGCAGAATGAGAAAAAGTAGCCGCCATCTTGAACTTTTTAGTTATTCAACCGATTGCTTCCAAAATCGATATCAGACCATACACATCCCCAGATATCGATTTTGGAAGCAATCGGTTGAATAACTAAAAACATCAAAATGGCGGCTACTTTTTCCATGCTGCCAACGAAATCATTGTCAGAGACCACACAGATCCCCAGATTTCGATTTTGGAAGGAATAGGTAAAATAACAAAAAGTTTAACATACCTTGTTCAGTTGTTTTTTGTCCCATGAAAAATAATTAAATAAATACAGAAATAAATTCGTTGTCGGCCACACCATAACCATCCTCAGATATCGATTTTGGAAGCAATCAGTCGAATAATAAAAAAGTTCAAGATGGCGGCTACTTTTTTCACTCTGCCAACAGATTCGTTATCGGAGACCACACACATCCCCAGATATCGATTTTGGAAGCAATCGGTGGAATAACTAAAAAATGAAAGATGGCGGCTACTTTTTCTCAATCTGTCAACGGATTTGTTGTCGCAGATCACACGTTTCGATTTTGCACTAACTAGCTGAGATACAATAAACGAGAACTTTTTTCAATTTTACAAAATGTTAGTGGACAACCCTTACGCTCAATTGGAGCGTAGGTATTTATCTTGAAAAGTAGGCCTAGTTTCATTACTGGTTTATTTATATACTGTGCCATACACATCCCCAGATATCTATTTTGGAAGCAATCGGTTGAATAACTAAAAAGTTCAAGATGGCGGCTACTTTTCTCATTCTGCCAACAGATTAGTTGTCGGAGACCATACACATCCCCAGATATCTATTTTGGAAGCAATCGGTTGAATAACTAAAAAGTCCGAGATGGCGGCTACTTTTTCTCATGCTGCTAACGAAATCATCGTCAGAGACCACACAGATCCCCAGATTTCGATTTTGGAAGGAATACTTTTGTGGCATCTTTCTAAAGAAAAACGTAAAATGCGAAGGAGCCCATTCGTCTCGACGCGACACTCGCGACTGACAGCACCGCCAAATCCTCTTAGCGGTCTCGTAGAGGCGTGCGTCTGTGTGAGTTCGTCGTTTCGAGCGTTTGTTCTTAGTTTCTTTACTGGTTTATTTATATACTGTGCTATAGCTTAGGAATTATGAGCTGTCTTTTTTTTAAACAACACTGTTTCAATTTGATGGAAAAAAAAATAGATACATAGTTTGTATTGAAATAATAACATTAGGTATATAAATTCACAGTTAAATTATCAGTAATGTGCGAAAGATAGTCTGAGATAGTACATTTCCATAAGTCCAAAACATTATTACCAAATTTTTAGAAGCATGTAAACGCAAAAGTTGTTATTTTTGTCTCAAATTTACCCCACTTGACCCTACTCTAGTAATATCGATTGAAAAACTGGAAATTATCATAAAACGAAAACAAAGAAAAAAACGAAATGATTTCAAAGTTTCTCACAGGCATGAGAATTTCAGTGACCATTGAGATTTTAAAATACAAAACTTCTCGCCGACTATTTCAAATGTTTTGAACAAAAGTTTCACTTCCCCTGTCTTCCACTTTTTGCCGCCACGCCAAAATCATACCAATCTTCTTAGCCAACTCTTATTTTAAAAATGTAAATAACTTATAATAATATTAAAACGTAGCATTTATTTTTCATTTCCTCGAAATTCTGTTCTTCTCTTCATGATTATTCCTTGAGTAGGTAATTCAGCGGATCTTTTCATTGCCTCCATTTTTCTTTGGAATGCCTTCGACAAATATTATTGTAAACTATGTTCAAGTTTAGCAATGTAAAGATGCTCTGTTGTTGTTATTATTTGCATTTTCTGCCCTTTTCATGTCAACTCTCCTCCTTGGCCTGTTCTGCCTGTGTTGTCCATGATTTTATTGTTTATTGTATAAAGATTGCAATCCTACACCTACAACCCTCTCTTGTTTCTTCACCTGACATTCAGCGGACGATACCATTATTTTTTCACATCTCGCTACTTGACTCTTGGTAGTCGCCGTGAAGGTATTTTTTTTTCTATAAATTCTTTTGACCTAAAGCAACTTATTGGTTTCAACAGCCTCAAATAAAAATCTTAGAAATATTGATTTTGATGATGATCAGTTGATCAGCCATGTGTTCTTTGAGTCGGGTATTTCGCTTCAGCTTCACCATAGGTATAAGAGAGGTGACATTCACTGTATTGCTCTAACAGCCTAAGAATAATGGATATGAATGGTATAATGGAAGTTCAGCAGGTCCTCACTGCAGGTTATGATGACAATCTTTTCTTTTTTTAACTGGCTTATAAGTATCATTTGGTTTCAATAATCTCACAGATAATACCAGATCGAATCTTTGTGCAGATAAGTAGGTGTTCTAGCTGGGACACATTTCCTTGCTCTAGACACAAACCGCCTCCAAGAATATCTTGTGACCTAAAAATAATAAAACTGTATTATAATAAAGTTGATACCTTATTATTTTAATCAGTTCTTGTCTGATCCATAACTCATGAACCTACACTTTATACTAGATTGCGAAGTCCAAAGATGGTAATGAGTTTAAAGTATATGTTGTATGTGATAAAATTAAAAATACATTAATATGGCTATTTTGTTTACCCTTTAACCGTCACTCAAATGCAGAAAGAGAGAACTACACAAATACTTGTTTTTGTGGTTACCTACCCAGGAACCTAATATACATAGATAACTTATCCAAAACGAAGACCGAGGCACCGAGCTCCCCGATAGCATGACCAAACTAGTTGATGGCTCTAGGTATATGGCTGTCCAAGAAAATTCAAAAGGTAAAGTACTTAAGTCCCTAGAGACAAGACATATAACTTTATGCCGTCTATATGTAGCTTTTAAGGGTCACCTTGCGCGTGAGTAGTATTTTTTTTTGTATTATTTTGGCTTATACTTACCTGTGTTATAAGCCAGCGTGACCCAAATTTACGGCACTTGCGTTGAATACCCGCACCCAATTGTGCAGCATCCACTACAACAACGCTCTCGTTCTGCATCACCATCGGCGCCGTCAAGACAAAATTATGCTATTGAGAAACCTTAAATAAAATTCTGTGTTTTACAAAATTGTTTCCACACGAATTTTAGTCGTCAAAAACAACTCATGATTTTTATTTAACATGTTGTCAGAAGTGGGATTTTGATCATGTTAATTCTTCAGCTCACCATCCGGAGTCAAATGGCAAGCTTATCCAGAGCCAATAAACGGGTCAAACAAGATCTATTGTATAGCTAGCTCCATTAACGCAATATACCCATTTATTAAATGGATAACCCAAGTCCGGCAAGGAAATTTCTTGAAATACCAGAACCACTCCTCCCTGCCTGTTAAAACATTTAAAGCCGCAGGTCACGCCAAATGTTCAAGTCATTATTATCAAAGAAAGAAAAGGTAACATAATGCTTTGTTAAAAAAAGAGAAGTAAGAATCTGCCAGATTTTTTCAAGTCGCGGGAACTTGTTGAATGTGAAAAGCACAAGACCGGTGTGAGTGGAGAGCCTTGGGGGAGGCCTATGTCCAGCAGTGGACGTCTTTCGGCTGACATGATGATGATGATGATGATGATGAGACTTTTTCAACTGACTGAAAATGGTCACTCAGATGCCACCTGCAAAATGACACATTAAGCCATATTCTGATAAAAAAAATAGTAATCAATCAGTCAGTCATTCTCAGAGTCCTTTCTCCGTCCAAACAGATTTCGCTGATTTTAACATCTGCCCTCGGGACATTCCTCTTGCCTACGTTTGATAGTGCTTTGCTTTTGATCTGTTACGGGCACAATTTCAAGTGTCTAACTACCACGGTTCACGGTTCGGTTCACAGCCTGGTGACAGACAGGCAGACGGATAGACAGACAGACGGACAGTGGATTCTTAGTAATAGCCTAGGATCCCGTTTTTACCCTTTGGGTACGGAACCATTAAAAGGAAAAACAACATAAAAATAAGTTTTAATCAAAACCTAAACTCAATCTAACTACCTACCCATTTCCCGAATTTAATAATCTGAATAAAGTAACAGGAGAGCTCCGGTGCAGGTCTGATCGCTTCAAAATTTTTCTTACTTTAGGGCGAAGCGCGGCAGCGGCAGCCAGCTCTGCAGCGGCCCGGGCTCCCGGCCAACCATTTCGATAATTTAGATTTGGGTTGCGCGTAATTTTGAATCCGCCATATCTTCTGAAATATTTAATTAATATAGTGTAAAGGACCATTTTTATCATTAGCATTAAATACCCAAGATAACTAACGTATTTATTTGGATAAGGATAAATCGGAATCGGAGAAAAGGCTTCGCAAATAACCTAAGATTTTTAAATAAATTTTTAAAAGATAAAAATGGTTACTGTGAGTTAACCTTAGGAGTTAGACATATGCCATCACGGACTTTTTTCTAGGTTTTTTAAAGACCTACAATTCTTCAGTACATTGTTTTGATATATCTCTTAACATTTAGCCAGCGTAAGCTATGTAAGCGCCCGAACATTGATATTTTGACGACTTGGTAAGAAAACATTGAGTTTTCTCAACTATATCAAAACTTAATTAGATTAAAATGTGCCTATAAACGTTCCTCTTGAATCACTCTATATATTAAAAAAAACCGCATCAAAATCCGTTGCGTAGTTTTAAAGATCTAAGCATACATAGGGACAGACAGACAGACAGACAGACAGACAGACAGACAGACAGACAGACAGACAGACAGACAGACAGACAGACAGACAGACAGACAGCGGGAAGCGACTTTGTTTTTACTATGCAGTGATGTCACTTCGGCAATTAAGACAAATCGAATGACACCTCGCAAGCTGTTTAGGCTGCAGAGTGCAGAGCGTGCCCAGAAATAGACGCTCGAAAAACTTAACCCTCCTTCTGACGCAGTCGAGGTTTTGACAGATGGACGGACAGTCCACCAGACGGACAGACAGGCAGATAGATATGCCTGCTTATAATAAATACCTAGTACTATTTCAATGTCGCATAACATATAGGTAAATACTCGTAATTGTTAATACACGTTACCTATATTAGTACCTAGTGAAGCGTAATAATCTTCTATATACATATATAAAAGGCAAATTTGACTGACTTATATATCAACGCACAGCCGAAACTACTGTACCTAGAAACTTGAAATTTGGTACAGGGGTTCCTTTCATGATGTAAGTGAGCACTAAGAAAGGATTTTCCGAAAATAGACCCCCAACGGGAAGAAATGGGGGGAGTAGCGGGAAACTAATTCTACGCGTACGAAGTCGCGGGCGTCCTCTAGTAGTAGTATAGTAAGGGTGTAGCAGGTTAGCCCTTCAAAAATAACGCGTAAGACTTACGTAAGTACAGTAAGTAGCATACCTAAATATTAAAAAAAATTGGCACATCCGTATTTTCTGGGCTATTTATATTATTTTTCCTTTTTTTACTTTAAAGTGTTCTGTACAAACATACATACCTGCATACATAATAGTGTATTAATGGTGGACAGGAAGATCTTTACATAAGAACTTATGTAAAACGCACTTCCAAGAAGCTGTTTCAGCAAACATAAAATAACGGGTATGCGCGGGTCACAGATCATCTTACCACCAGAGGCCCGTTTCACGAAGCTACAAGTTACAAATTACAAACGGAAGTCTCTTTCTAACTCCTTTTGCTAGAAAGAGGGATCCGCTTGTAATTTGTAACTTGTAGCTTCGTGAAACGGCGCACGGGTGGCAGGTGTCCTCGTTTGCCTTCTCCATGCGCCGTAAAAGAAATGTGGAAATAAATGTTGATTGATTATTTTGACTACTTAACCGTGTTTTAAGAAATGTTTTTAATATTATTATAACCAGCTTTTCCCTCGGGAACCATCAAGTTTAATCTCGGAAAACTTGATGGTTCCCGAGGGAAAAGCTATAAACGAGTTCTACGCGGGAAGAGTTGCTGGCAAAAGCTAATTAGCATTAGCTTTTGTCTTCATTTTATGTTGAGTGCCAAATTTCATCCAAATTCGCTAGCATTTGAAGTTATAATTTTTTCTCAAATATTTACTTTCCTCATAATCGAAATGAAAAGTAGGGGTTTAACACGGGTGAAAGTATCAATTGCGCACCCTCGAACCATAGGCGCACTCGCTATCTCTTGGGCTGCAATTGATCACTTTCATCCCTGGGTTAAAAATCTGCTATTAATTTAAATTGTATACGTCATTGTAGAACACGTGTATCGCTGTTCGCTATGGTCTATATCGCTAGACACGCACACGCAGCGCTCGATGATGGCAGCGCTCTGTGGGTGCTCTCTGCCCCAGCTATGGGATTAGGAATTAAAATAAGGTCTCCTGGGGTCACCAGCAAATGCCAACAAATGGAGTCATGCCAAATTCCATCAAAACCGATTGAGGGTTTAGCCATGAACGCATTTCAGTCAGACGAACACAATTACGATTTAATGTAGGTACTTATTCATAAATATTGCCCTTAACTTCATCCACTTCGATATCGTATATCGATCGCTATTCCATCTAGAATTCAATAGTTTGCAGGTATTCATCAAAATCAGTTCAGCGAAGCCTACAAGACAGAAAGACAGACACATTTTCCCATTTATGATATGAATAGTACGACCAATGATACAATTGTCCGTTATTTTTTTCTGAATACATTTGGAATCTGTATTTGACCCATAAATTTGAAATACCGTCTACGGTCCGGTTATTGCAGCCAGGTACGCAGCACATCGTAAAAGACATCATGCAATAATTCCTCCTCCTAGAATCCTTAAATTAAATTAAAGAATCTTATAATTTATCGCTGAAATTGAAAATTTCTTTGCACAATGTCAAAAAATGACAAAACAGACAATTTACTTATTGTGTTGTCATATTGATTCAATACAAACTGTCATAAATTATATGTTTTTGCATTTTCATAAAGCATAATATATTTTTCAACATAACAAAAGTAAAAAAATATCCTTTTTTGCATTATCGTTACGTTTTTGTTTGGTTCGTAAAGTGGGTTTTTTTACTCCATCAGCAACACTGACTTTAAATGTTTATTCCACCTAAAATGAAGATGGCGCCACAGCACGAAAGCGCGCGTCGAAGCGCTTACATCGTTGACCAAGAGTCTATTATTGCTTGATCCACGCGCCAAAGTAATTTGTCATACATAAAAAAAAAACAAAAAAAAGCGAACCACGTCAAATGTACTAAGTTGCCATAGCATGGTATTGATCGGTACGTTGTGGGTACGTACGTTATTGATTTTTCTGACATGCTGCCGATCCTGACAAACATTGCCCCCGACCGACCACTCGAGAGTGCTTGCTGTCTCGGTTTACATAGCTTGTTTTTAGTGTGCGCGAAAGAGTAAATAAATATTTGTTTTCTGAACAATCAACAAGTGTCTGATAAAAAATCCCATACTGCCAAAATATAAATCATTGGAGGCAATAAAAAAATCGTACAAATTTAATTCAGGGCATTTACTTTTGAATACAAGTTTTATTTGGGGCTCTCATCGGTAAATTATCAGATAGTTCGATGCAGCGCGATTTTATTTTCCATTGTTACTATTTTGCTAATTCTTATTATAGTTTTATTGCCGTCTGAAAACTGGAATGAACTAAACCATAATGAGAAGAATATAAATAAATAAATCGAACTACATAAATAAGAGTTGGCTGTTATGTGTTTTGTTTTTAATAATGGCTTCTGTGGCTGTATGATATGTAATCCCTAAATCTTTTAAACGTCATCCATACAAACGTCACGTCAATGTCATAACAAACGAAACAACGTGCCGTGCGATCCGTGCATTACCTGCTACGTTTATTTCTATTATTTCTGTCGGTCTGATAAAAACCTAGAAATGGTACGAAAACTAAAGTTTCATGAGCAGAAACTCCTTAAGAAGGTCGACTTTATATCATGGAAGGTAGATAACAACTTGAACGAGGTGAAAGTGATGAAAAAATATTACATTCAAAAGCGGGAAGATTATACCAAGTATGTAACCAAAACCCACACTTTTACGACAAAATCTCAATTAGAACAGTAGTCTTAAAGATTTGAACTTCATCTTTGATACGTATAAATGCTCTTTACTCTGTTTAATGTTATATTCAGTTAAATATTTGACAATTTATCGGTCGTACATAACCAAACAAATTAAAATCAAGCAGGCGTAATAAAAATCATTGATTTAGCGACTTCTTTTTATTGTTTTTGCTTTCCTTTACGAACGCCTTATTATTGTTATTTCTCTAATTCGTAACATATACCTATGTGTTTATGTCCAGATACAATAAGCTCTCCCGTGAAATTCGAGAGGTAGCCAACAAAATAAAGGAGCTGGATGCAAGCTCGGAGTTCCGCACGGAATCCAGTGGGATGCTGTTGGAGAAGCTGTACCAGATGGGGCTGATCCCTACTCGTTGGGACCTGGCGCTCGCCATGAACGTAGCAGCTAGCTCGTTCTGCCGGAGAAGACTGCCGGTGGTCTTAGTTAGAAGTGAGTATCAATAAAAAAAATACAATTTATTTCAGCTTAACACAAAGAATATAACATTATCAGCGCCAAGGCTTCGTCAAGATGTTTTTCAAATGAATGATCATTGGCAACACGCATCAAATTCCCATGATACAATAAAATACTTGAACTCAAACTTACAACATTTATTTGATAAACATGCAATTATACATTATATTGTGACAGAATGCATTTTCAAACTATATCCTCGTCCTGCCCACTGTTCTTTAAAAAGAACAAATAGATGAAGTGAGTTCTGCTTGGTAATTATAATTATCTATTCAAAAATGTCCTTCAGAGAGGACATTGGCCAGGAATTGGAAATTGCTTAATAATGCTTGGGCAAGATGAGGATATGTATATTATTTAATAGAAGATAAATATAGATACATTATGCTAAAGAATAATTATATTTCCCAAAATTGAATATACATTAAACAACAATCTTGGTTATTTATTTAGCTATTCAAAAAAATATTTTTCTTGCTTTCATTGAAGCTGTGAAAAAAGTCACAAATATTCCCTATTGTTCATTATTTCCTATTGATCAGCTTGACCTTTTAATTCCCAGACAAAATGTCAGAGAACCTCAAGGAAGCCACCAAGCTGATCGAGCAGGGGCACGTTCGGGTCGGGCCACAGGTCGTGAAGGACCCGGCCTTCCTCGTCAACCGGTCTCTGGAGGACTTTGTCACGTGGGTCGACGGGTCCGCCATCAAGAAACACGTCATGGAGTATAACGAAATGGTGAGTCACTTGCTCCTCCTGCCCTTATCCCACACCAGGTGGGGTCAGCACGACATGTTCTTCTTCTACTCTTCTCTATCTGCTGCTAACTCAGTACTCACAGTCACACCTTTCAAAGACATTCTAAATAACTATCTGTCAAAAATTAAAAATCTTAAGCTTTTACTGTTGACTATACTTTTTTGCAAAGTTTATCTGCTTATCAAGACCAAACGAATGAGTCCCTACATGTGTCTACGTTAAGTATAGCAGAGATCCTGTCGCCACCTTTGGACTCCATCATCAGATCACCTCTTTGATACCATAATATTCCATTGTCATTGTTAAGTACGCATAAATGTCTTAAAAATATCTTGTAATGGTGATATGATAAAGCTTATCAAATTATTACGTTTAAATTTCAGTAGTTAATTAAATGTTTTAGGCGAAGGCTAGACGTACAATAACTATTGTTATCCATCAATATTTATCTCATATTGTGATATATATTGTTCGTCTAGTCTGCTATATTGAATCCATGAACAGATTGTGATTCATCAGTATTTGCCAATTGATATTTATTGTACGTATAGCCTTCGCCTTAGAAGAAAATGACTTAACCAAAAATACATATTATGGTATGGAACCCTTGGTGCTCGAGTCCGACTCGCTCTTGACCCGTTTATTTATTTGACAAATACCTTTTTACTTGCAGAGGGATGACTTCGACCTTCTTTGATTGCGGCACTACTTCGAGACCTTGCTTGGACTAAGGGGCTGAACATTAACATGGGACATTGTTACATGGTTGAAGTGTTAGTGAGTGTTCCCCCCCATATTTGCCCCATAAAAATTACAATTGAAAACATCATTTTTGTTACCAGTAAACCAGCTTTGTGTTTAGTTTGAATAGAATTACTAATAGACCGGAGATAGTGACACAAAATTTCCGGTCATTTGTGCCAAGTATGGCGACCCTTCAGGGGTCTAACGTTAATTGGTTCAGAATAACATCTATTTCTAACTTGTGAATTTTCCGACAAGTGTATAACAGTTGGGAACCAAAACTGGCTTATTCCCAGTTATCTGCACCCCTTTGTTCACACTGCGGACAACTGGGAATAAAAATTCCCTACTAGGTGCGGAGAGCCGGAAAAAAAAAACCAGTTGTCCGCAGTGTGAACAAATGGGTGCGGACTACTGGGAATGCCCAAAAACTCGACCTTGTGATATGTTACGTTTTTTTATATAAATACACCACCTTGTAAAGAAAACGGACACTCGATGTTGTCAAGTAGTTTTCTTTTTGAACGCCATTTACGGATATATCCGCAACGCAACACTGGATCAACGCAAAGTACGGATATCCATCATAGTTGCCAGGACAAAATATACCAGAGTGTCTATAAGGCAAGGTTGATATTTGATCATTGGCGTGCGAATAGTCTTTTGTATGACATAGCGTCAAAAAATGAGGTTATATGCTACAAATGTAAGAAATTATTATTCAAGAGGAAAAAATAATCATGCAAGTAAATAAATGTAATTAAATTATGTAGCATACAAGCTAATTTCTGTACACTATATTTAAAATACTCGAGAATTTTCTTTGCAAAGGGGTTTATAAGGACTGTTGTGTAAATGTGCGGCTCCACTGAGGCGGAGACGAGCGGAGCGGAGCGGAGCTGTGCCAATATTAACCAATAGAAGGCACATGCGGTCACGTCGAGCGGCTCTTCCGCACGTTAGTTTAGATTCTATTGGTTAATATTGGCACAGCTCCGCTCCACTCCGCTCATCTCCGCCTCAGCGGAGCCGCGGCCTTATGAATAAGACATAGGTAGGTACACTAAGTGAATAAATGATTAAATAAAACATGACTTTTATTCGATTAATTCGTATATTTATTCAATAAAATACTATTCTAAAATGTCACATTGTTCAATTTGGATACATATTTCTAACCTTTGGTTTTACTTAGCGTCTAATCGTCTATTGGAGTGCTTGTGATCATCAGGGGCCGTAACATAATATGGCTCAAGTTTAGATAAGGCATCCGTCACCTTCTGACACGTAATATAAGTACGAGAGTGACGGATGCTTTATCCACATTTGAAACGCGATATAGACGCAACCATACTAGGCCCGCTGACCATACTTGAATTGGGAAACTGTTACATGTTGGTTAAATATTTGTTCTTGGAACTACTAATACTGATCTCAGTTCCTTGGTGGCGGTCGGTTGGCTATAGCTAATCAGTGATCACCAGACCTCAGAATACATATAAGGGACAAAATTAAATGACAGCTAGGGATCGCCTACATAAATAAACTCAATTATCGATGCTTTTCCCATATAGGGTAAAGTCACCAGTGGTCAGCCAGAGACCAGTAAGAGCAGCAAAAAAAAAAAAGACCTGAATTATGTTGCTATTTTGTTTCATTTGCATACTTTCCATATTTTTTTTATTTTTTCAGTAAAAACTCTGGTATATGGAAAAAGCATCGATAGTTGAGTTTATCGATATAAGAAATCGCTAGCTGTCATTTAAGAAATGGGGATTACAGTAGGCCAATAATTGGGGTGCGTAACGATTGATATAAAAATATTTCCTATAATATCAGTCGCTATAACGCTCATTTGATATAATTATTGAATGATAATAACAACATTTAATATATTTAAATATGATATAATTATCATTTTATATAATCATTTGATCTAATAATATTTTACATAACAAACTTTAAGCATAATGCTTATTTACTATAAACAACTTATGATATAAAGTTAATTTCATCTAAAGTACAGTAGGTATAAAAAAACTGTCTATATTACCAACCACCGTCCACTTGGGTAGGTTCGTTAGTTACCTCGTGACCCCTCCGAGCGGTGACCCCGCGGCAGCGGTGCTTCGACGACTCGCGCTTTATCCCCTCTTGCCCTTGCTCAAAACTAAGTGCTACCAGAAATGTAGGTTAGGTTAGGTTAGAACTGCGACCCCTGCACAAAACAAAGTGCTACCAGAAAAATAGTTTGGGTTAGGTTCATACATAATACAGTATAATTAGGGTTCCGTACCAAAATGGTACAAAAGGAACCCTCATGGTGAGACTTCGTTGTCTGTCTGTCTGTCTGTCTGTCTGTATGTCACAGCAGGTTTTCTCAGCAACTACAAATGCTATCAACTTGAAATTTTGCATAGTTGTACAACTTGCTTGCCCGCCTCTATTTGTAGTTAAAAAAATATGAAATTAATTTTATTAATAATTGAAAAGGGGTCTAGAATGGGGGGTTCAAAAATGAAAGTGGTTCGATTATAGCAAATGGGGTGTCATATGAAAGGTCTTAATCTGCACATTTCAAAACTATTTTTTTGAAAATTTTCTGTGATGTACTTTTAGATTTATAGGCAAAAATGTACAAAAAATGACCGTTCCCCCCCCCCTTATCTCCGAAGTTTATCAATCAAAAATTCTGAAAAAAATCCTGACGTATAGATAATTACTTATATTTTATTATTTACAGTTTTTGAGAAATAACAAAAAAACTAAGAAAATCTGTATTAAAATTTAGGCTAGTCAAAATCGACCTTATTGCCTGGAAAATAAAGCTTATAACAAAATGAGTATTTTTTTTGTGGTTACCAAGCATATTATCTTCAATACGGAACCCTCGGTGCGCGAGTCCGACTCGCACTTGACCGTTTTTTTTTTATATCAAATGATGATTATACCTAATGATATTTATAATAAATAAGTGATATGCCAAATGATAATTGTAGTAAATAAAAATAGATATTTTGATATTATACCAATCGTTTATTATATAAAATGAGTAATGATATCCTTTGAAATTATATCAAAAGTGAGGGAACACCTTAAAATTCCGAATTACTTTTTTCCGAATATTCACTTGTCCGAATTTTAATTTTTCCGAAAGCTATGTTACGCTGGAGCTATTTTAAAATAAATGCATAATTTAACTGTCATACGTAGGTTAGGTTAGGTTTGATTTATAATAGATAACAAAAAGTTAAGTCTTCTATCAAAAAATTGCGTTCGGAATTATGAAAATTCGGAATTATGTAGTGTACCCCAAAAGTTATTATATCATATGAAGTTATATTATTTTTATACCAATCATTACACACCCCAATAGTTTATATCATGTAATCTATAATCTAATCACTACATTCTCAGCGGGGATGTTGGCAAAGGGGGGAAAAGGAGCTACCACGAACAGCACATTCATGAAATATACCATGAATTCCTTCGCCGACGCTCTGAATGGTCGATCGCATGTCCCCCTTAATAAGGATTTAAGGACAAATAAAACGAATCGACCAATCAGAACACACCATTTTTTTGTCAATAGACTTAGACTACTTTTTTATATATTGTTAATACTAACTCGTTCTCGAGATAAAGACATAGATACAGTATACATTTAGAGTTGACACTTACATAAATGTGGCGTTATCTATGAAAAGGGACCTCATTGTCGATGGCGCTTCCGCCATTATTAACGATGCCCCGATATAAATACAACGTCGCGTGACGCAGTGCGGCGTAAGCGCCATCGACAATAAGGTCCCTTTTCATAGATAACGCCACAAGTAAAAACCTACCTGCGGGCCGATTATGGTCGTGTTTATCGACGTAGATAAGCGTGGATAAAGCATCTGTCACTTTCTGACCTGTATGTAAGTGCGAGAGTGACGAATGCTTTATCCACCGCGATAAAGGCGACCATAATACGGGCCCTGATTAAAAAAAGTAGGTTCATGATAAAAACAGTCGTGGGATAGTGCTGTTGATATCTTGTACGCGTGAAGAAAAGTTTTCGTATACTGGGGCCTTGACTTCGTTTTACTCAGTTTCGGCCTTTTACACCCTTTTATTAAAATAGGGGGAGGTAACATGAAGGTTACCTGAGGCGTTACTAGAGATGCAACTTGTTTCAAATCATAGCTTCGATTGAAAGCTCAATTATGATTATGATTAATTACGTGGTATCTGTTGGATTCAATACTATTTCATTCAAAATCGTTTTTTTACTCTCCCGTTAATTCCCACTTACAATTAGATCAAAATCACCATCATCTCATCACCATCACCATCAGCCTATATAAACAGATGCGGATGCTGGATGCGGCAAGCTGAAGACCTATGTCCAGCCGTGGACTAATATAGGCTGATGGTTACTTTGATCAAAATAACCCATACAAATTCTGCCCAAAGGGCGCAGCCCAAAAACGCGAGCTCCGCACGCGGGGCTCCGTTAGCAAAAGTGCATCTCAAACCTCGGATCAATCCGCCGACCAGTAGAGCAGGAGGACCCGCCTGTGGTCCTAGATGTCGATCATCTGGTGCGTGGGCCGGTCGAGGACGGTGGCGATGCGCGCGAGCGCGTCCGCCTGCGCCGTGGTGGCGCGCGCGAGGCAGCCGAGCGCGTCCGCCTGCGCCTGCGCGGCGTGCGCGGCCTCCGCGGCCGACCGGGCGTATACCTCGTCCGCGCGGGCGCGCGCCAGCTCCGCCTCGGCGCGCTTTTGTTCAACCTTGGCTAACCAGCTAGGGTACGAGGCTGTTAAAAAAAAAGTGGTGCTCATACAGATTATATTTAAGCTAGTCCGATCCAATTTAAAGCTAGGGTGAATAGGCATTAGGCATCTTCTGGGTGAACTCGCTGATCGTAGATAAAAAAGCTAAAAAACCCGACTGTTTCTAACCAACTTTAAATCGTTATAAATCCTGAATGATCATTCGAAATGAAAAATGATGAAAGAAGCCTAAAGATGATTTTTAAATAACTATTCAACGATACCCCTCTTGTCATAGGTCGTAGACTATTTTTTTTTTTCTTTTTTACAATAGGGCGCGTTGCCGCTATACTGAATTTTGATTACTGGCATATCTTTAGTGACACGCAAGATTAAGACAAATCGATTGACATAAGAATCATCAAAATCCGCCCACGCGTTTAGTTTTTAGAGTGCCACAAAGGAACAAACCCATATTATATAGGTTGATAAACACATTACTCTCCTTTAAGTCGCGCAGTCAGGTAAAAAAACTTAGCTCTAGGCTTGTATTGTGGGTACTAGACAACGATAAACTTACATAATATAGTGAAATACATAGTAGTTAAATACAAACCCCCTTACTAATAAACGTTGAGTAACGGTGGTATATCTATACAATGTTTTGTCCTTATCTGTCATTGTGACATTTGAATTTGACAGATAAGGACAAAACATTGTATAGGTATACCACCGTTACGCAACGTTTATTAGTAAGGGGGAAAGAAAACATTCAAGACTCGGAAACGAATTTGCCCTGACTGGGAATTGAACCCGGGACCACGCGCTATTCCCAGTTGTCCGCACCTTTTTCACACTGCGGACAGCTAGGAATAAAAATGCCCAGTTCTCCACACCCTAGAAATTAGGTGCGGACAACTGTCTGTATATCTACTTGTGTAGATATCTAGTTAAGTATTAGGTCCTTACCTATGAAATTGGCGTTTTATATGGAGAATTTTATGAAAACGGTAGTTTTCATACATTTAATTTTGCGGATTATTTAGTAACGTCAAATGCAAACCAAACAAAATTCTGTCAGGAATATTGGACACTTCTAATATATTTATACATATCTTAATTACTTAAAAATTGTTAGCTTCATAAAACTCTGCGTAATTGAAAGACTTGAACTCACAGCACATGAAAAGAGTTGAGTTCACACTTTAATTTTAAACAATAAGTAAGAAATTGAACCATATTATTTGTATGTAAAACCTTTGTAACATACTGTATTATTGAAATTTAAAAATAATTTGGAAGTTAAAATTGAAATGAATAAATTCCGTACGAAATAAAACACGTAAAAATAACGCCAATTTCATAGGTAAGGACCCAATACATTAATAAAAACTAACATAGTTTAGTCAATTTAAAGAGTGCGAACAACTGGGAATGGACACACCTGTCCGCACCTAATTTATAGGATGCGGACAGCTGGGAATAGCTGGGGATCACCTCGTAGGCAGGGTCACTACCACGGAATAGAAAAAACAGTGGAAGTGGCATGAGCTTCGCTTAGTACCACACCTGTTGTCGCCAATACTCAAACTATCATAAAAACCACACGACACCATAGAAAATGTTTTTAAGGTGCGGCTATCGTTTTTACATTCCAAAATAGTACAATAAAGCATGTTTTTGGATTTGTTTCTAACATCGAAATATCGAAATAAGTGATCGCGGCCAAAGTATGGTTGGTTGCGCGCAACTCCGCATAACTATGCCACACGTTACACGCCCACTTGACACTTCTACTGTTTTTTCTATTCTGTGGTCACTACTCCTGTTTCCCCGTGAAACAAAGAACCAGGAAATGCAATAAGTAATTACCGTTGAGAATGATTGGTTGGCTTGAACTGCTGTCAGTGTCCGAATCAGAATCGGAGAAGCAGCTCTGGCTATCTGTAACAAGAAATAGAAGCATTAGTATTAAATAGGAAAAAAACATTCATACACTCTAGAACTTGAAATTGTCCAAGGTGGAGTCTTGTAATTGCAACTATGTGGTTATTGCAACTGACTTAAATAACTCCCTATACAATCTCTGTTTTGAACAACGTCAGGCGAGATGTTGTTCTTCTATACTAAGAAATACAATATCACGCCTGTCGTTGTTCAAAACACTGATCCTAGAGGAAGTTATTTAAGTCAGTTGCAATAACCAGATAGTTGCAATAACAAGACTGCACCTTAACGCACTCGCGATCGCGATCGTTTTCATTTTAAAAATCGAAGGCTTGTCTGCATACAAAATTAAATTGCTCCTCTATGAAGCCGGTTGCTATTGCGAGTGCGTAGACAGCCCTCAGGTAGACCAACAAAACAGTCCGGTATACTAGTTATCATTGAAATCGGAACAGGGGCTTTACTTTGAAATCAACCTCGGATCGCCCCGTCACTTTCTTGCGAATTAGTGACGCGTCGAGAGCAAAAGGGATAGCAATAGACGAAGTTCGAATTACGGATTTCAAAGTAGAGCCTCAGGACTCGAGAGTTGCGCCTGCGCCGAGCTCTTACCGGAGTCGCTGGAACTGCTGCTGGAGCTGCTCGAGCTGCTGCCCCCCAGCTCCACCTCCACCTTGTCCACCTCCATCACTCGCATCTCCTGGAAACACGAGAGCTCTTCTTATCTTACAGATGGACCTCGGTTTTTTATAACCAGAGTTGGAGTCATTACTCGCAATACAATAATGTGGACATTACTCCAAAGACTAAAAAAATAAATTACATTAATTGATTACTTGACCAGTAAATGTTTGTTTCAAACCAGGGACCGGAAAACCCGTTCGTTTGCTTAAGCCGTTCGAATGGTTATCCCCTTCATACGATAACCCAAACGTTTCGGTAAGCCTTTCATCGGCTTACCCGTTCATTTACGATAGCCCGTTCAAGCCGGGTAACCCGATCCGTAACAACCGGTAACCGCTTACTGAATCAGATATGTTTTCGAACTAACCGCTTATCGTTCGGGTTACGGTAACCCGTTCCATCCCCTCTTTTCTCGCACCCGCACGCGACGTGGTATGTGTAAGAACTAAAATATCTTAACAGGTTCAATCAGCGGAAGCGGTAAGCCGAATTAATTCAATCGAAGCTATAGCCTTTATAGCGGGTAAGCTGATTAGAGGGTTACCGAAACAGGGGGGTTTTTAAAAACCAGCTTAATAAAAACTCGTTCAAAAACTCAGGTTACGGTAAGCGGGTCCGATCCCTGTTACAAACAATAGAAAGTCAAAATTTCTAAATCTCCCAATGAAAACTAGGGTAATCACGGCAGTTAAAAAGGATTTATATAAAACGTTGCAAAAAAAAAACGAAGTAATAGAAACTTATTTCAACCCTTGACGGAAATAAGAGGTGTTATAGTTTGGCGTGATTGCTTAACGAATATAACCGACATTAACCGAACGTCCGACTTGTATTCCGAGGAGGTCTTGAGAGGTCATAAAGTCCAAAAAACTCATATAATCACTTACATAATTATGATAGTTTGGTAGTATTACTGACTGACTATTGCTAATTTAGAGAATCAGTTTAATTTGAACCACTCTGTAATGACTTCAACTGTTTATGGCGTGTCACTTACTTATGACACATTACGAGTTAATATAATTACTTATGCTGAATTACAATAATCAGAGACATCTGACTCAATTTGTTGTTTGTACTATTTTGAGACCCTATTTCATCAGTTTCTTTCTCTGTTGACTGTACTTGTGTGTATTATAGACAGGAGTAAAGAAACGGAATACAGACAAAGCTTCTTAAGAAAGTGCAAAATTCTTACCCATTTTGGTAGGGTTGTCACAACAGGTTAAGACAAATTAAACACAACATTTGTTCAATAGTTTTATTATGTAAATACAACAAATACAAATATTATTAAGTATATTTATTTACAGAAGATAGAATATTCAGTATGATAGACGTACAAATTATTTACTCTAATAATTTTCTTTTTATAATTTGTGTTTAATAATTTATCGTTTCTTTTAATGGTGTGCTAAATTCTGAATGTAATACATGGTTTTTTCAAGTAATCTACTGGGATACACTCACATGGCATATCAAATTTACCTACAATCTTTTATACGTTTAAGTATTTTGTTGCCAACATTGACAATATTTATTCCAAGATCGAAATATTCGCGAAACTTTTGCTCGAGCAATTCAACAAAGGCGATAAAATTATCAGTAAGTATAATTAAAAACGCAATTGTACGTTACCACAATTAAAATCCTTTGGTGTGATTCAATGCATTTTCTTTACAAATAGCCTGATACATATACTAAACCATTTTGTTCCGGTAAATCAAACCAATAGCACACCTCGGACAATGGCGATAAAATGTATGAAACAAATGCGTTCCTACGCACACAGTCTAAGCTCGTGTAGGTGAACGCGTACCATGCTTGTGTGAGTGAGATAAGACATGCTAGGGTTGCCGCCATTTTAGTGCGTTCGCGAATCGGGAACGCAATATGAGATGACGTTGTAATAGCGGCGTCGAATTATTTTGTGTGCTTGTAATTAATTATAAACAAAAACATTTTTAACTCTATTTCTGAGATTATTATTGACCGAAGCGGTAGCGAAGGTCTATGATTTGACTCGAGCAATTTATTGCTTTTGTATTATAAACTTTTTTTAAACTTAACGCGAGGTGTACAGCTCACAGAGCCACTAGTTATAAGGGTGCTTATTAAACTATCTTATTTTGAATAAGTAGCATTATTTACCTAATTATCCTACTAATATTATAAACGTGATAGTTTGTGAGTAGGTACGTAACGTAAGGATGTGTGAGAAAAAGACGAATCCGTTTATTATAGGCTTTCTCATTTTCCCGTTGCTTAAAAAATGAAAGGCCAAAATAAACCTGTGGTTTGACTTTAACTTTCCCTTATTATAATAGTAACTAGAAAGAAAGAAAAATGAATCACTTTTAATAACAGAAAGTATTATGAGTTGTATAGCCAACGGAAAATTGAATCTTTGCGAATAGCCTCTTATACTAAATAAAGGGATAAGTAGTCAAAGGATTTTTTTTTTTTTAATATTTGTTTGATATTTAAATATTTTACGTGGCCTCCGCTCTGCGCACCGCGTCGTCGCGTCCTTGCCAGCCGGTAACTGTGAGGTAACCGAGAGCGGGTGGGCGGCACTTTCAACGGGAGGCAGAGAGTGACCATACTGTACGTTAGTACTCTTTATTATACTGTGCCAATAGTCACTTGTTCCTACTGTTAACTCAGGGGCAATAACTTCGTCTGGTTGCGAAACTTGTAAAAAACGGCTGGGTATTAAAAATGTGACAGTCCTCTTGTTTCATACATAAGTAAGCTATCGAAATCTTGATGTCAATTAGTATTTTGAGGTTTCTTTAGTATATTGGTTATAAATATATTTTTGAAGGCATTACTAAGTTGTTGACATGCCTTCATTCCCAGAGTGGGGTAGGCAGAGCTACAGAATTACCAACTCTTAAAAATTGTTGATAATTCTATAACCACATTTTGCACAATTAGGCTAAGATGTTTACCAGTGTATTAGTGACAGGGTGTAAGCCCTGTAGGTAGGAAGGAACTACAAGCCAATAATATACCTAATAGAATAAAAAAATAATTAAATGAGCCTGTTTAACAAATGCATTAATAACTTAATTTAAATTAAACAGTTACACTAAACGCTTAAAAACTATTATCATTTAAAAAGTCATTAATATTATAGTAACATTTATCCAATAACAATTCTATCATCCTTTTCTTAAACATGTCAATAGTACAATTTCTAATTATCTTATTGTAATATCATAATACAGATTAGCTCAAGGACATGCAGTCCTTGCACACACTGCAAATCTCTTATTGCGATTTAGGGTCTCCTATCGACGCGGAATCGGCGTTAGCTGATCAAAAAACTCTTTATCTGTACGCAATAAAAGCGAAACAAACGTCAATCGGGTCGGCTCGCTTCGGCGTTGCGAACGGAACGACGTCGATTATCGCTCCTATTGCATGGACATAAAACTTTTTCTAACCGGCTCAAGCCGATTCCGCTTCGATAGGTTCGGGGAGACCCATAGGCTGCGGCTCCACTGAGGCGGAGATCAGCGGAGTGGAGCGGAGCTGTGGCTAAACTAACGTGCACAAGGCGCCCTCGACGTGACCCCATGCGCCTGCTATTGGTTAATATTGGCACAGCTCCGCTCCGCCTCAGTGGAGCCGCACTCTTAGTCTACCTTCGTTTTTAACGCGCAGAGCAAACGTTCGTCTGTTTGAGTTGGCGTTTTGTAAGGTGACCAAGGAAGGTAAACAAAATGTGTTTGTAAGAAATCTGTATGCTGCTGGACAGGAGTAATAAAGATAGAAAGCAAAAAAATTGAAAACCAGTCTATGCCGGTTGTCACTATAACCTGCCTTCACATCTAGTTGCCATTTAATAAATTGAGATATACCTTTAGTCATAAACTTATTGCACAATTTTAAACAGTCTTCTTTAGTTATATTGTCTAAATCGGTATTTTTTTGGCTTCTCGAAGTTCAAGTGCTAGTTTTCTCATTCTTGGAGTCTGCTGAAAGGTGAAGATCTATTCGCACACATTTGCCTACTTATCGGATTCTGTTTGGATTGGATTTGAAGGTTCATTTGTGGGCAAAAGTTGGATTTCCTGATTTTCGTGTACGGATAAATTCTCAAATTGGTTTAAATTTACATCAGTATTTGATGGCAAATTCACCGTTTGGAAAGCATTTTCTTGTGTAGAGCTCGAGCTTGCACCTTCGTTTGACGGCAATTTAAGAGTTGGAAAAGCATCATCACACAAACATTTTACAGTTCCATTTTTAGAAAACTTGATGCAGCTTCTTTCGAAGTGATCCTCACATATTCTGTATTGTTGCCTCGTTTTATCACGAACAAGTTTTAGAAGGAGATCTTTGCGCCCGACAGCTTTGAGCCAATCATATCGCCTGAAACAAAAATAAAATGACAACGCAAACCGAACACGATTATACAAAAGACAGGTATATTTTAAAGATTATATACTACCTATTTTTTAAATATTTATCTAATTTAAAGACAGACCGACTAGTAGCGAAAAATAAGAACAATGTAGGTATTTTTAAACGCGTAATCAAACTTTCATGAACATGATACTATAGCGGTTGAGGAGTTCCCTCGTGAGGAGACTATCCTGTCTCCAGCAGCAGTTCATGGTAAAGATCATGTTTAAGAAACAAAATGAAATTGAAATATAAAGTTTCGAGTCCATACTAAACCTTAAAGAGTGACCTCGTAAGAAGACCATGCTAGCTGCAGCAGCAGTTCATGATTAAAATCTTGTTGAACTAACAAAATTAAACTAATATAGGTACAAAATTTCGTGATCGTGCATTTGCATTGTCACCGAAGTTACGCAGGTATACAAAATTTTAGGCTACAGGTTACCTTCAAAGTTATTTTACAAGTGATAACGAAATTGTAAGTGCTGTTTACAGTTACCCCGGTATTGCACACAGGCTTGTAATATTATAGAAACGTTTTTTTTAAATAACTTAATAAATTGTGTAAATACTATTAGTGTATCTTTTTTAATAAATAAATAAATAAATACACATACCTACTACATACCCACCCATATACAACAAAAAGCTTTTAATAATAATAAAAAGGTAAAATACACCGTGTAGTACACTGTTTTTATAAAAAAAATATATCATACAATAAAATAAAGGTACATACTTGAAAAAGTGATAATCAAATATTTACTTACCCAATGTGCTCCTCGGGATAGCGAAAGTATGTAATATTCTTATTTTTTCTACTATTATTCATACATAGAGTGCAATAAATAACCATTATTCATAATAAATATTCAAACTTGCAACTAGCAAAACAAACAACGTGCGTCGCACTGCCCTGAGATTGTCAACTGGCTGTGACAGCGTCAACCGGTTTTTTCCAGTCTCGCCGCGTAGAGGTCGACACAGCGGCTAGTGGAGGGGATATGTTTGCGCATGTTGTCTACTGACAAACCAATAGCGTGGCAGCAAAGCGCAACGGTTTACACTCCCCCGTCGCTCCCACCAATTTGGTCCTTAATTTGCTCACTGCGCAGGTAGGTCGCCTAATATGAGTGCGTTTATCGAGTGACAAAGTTTGGATAAGGCATCTGTCACCTTCTGACACGTAAATAAGTACGAGAGTGACGGATGCTTTATCTATAAACGCGATATAGAAGCAGCCATGCTAGGCCCGCAGGGCTCTTTTTACGTGTGTCGACTTGTACGCGATACGCGGCCAGTGGACACGCACACACACATGCCCGCGTGTTTGTAGTAGTGCAACCGATCGCGCGGTTGTATGAAGCTTTGTCTCCGGTCCGTTTCTTTACTCCGCACGGGTAGCACACGTTGTATTTTCTCGCTTGTCGCTCAGTCGTCAGTCTATCGTTATAGAGTAGAAAGGGAGATCCGAGCGACAAACAAGTCGCGGACAACATGTGCTAACCCTGCTGTGTTAAGCTGGACTTTCCCGGACGCACCGTTGGTCTCGGCGACAGATTGAGTGTATACAAGTGGATGGGCGTAATATTTTGGCCACGCCACGGTTCCACTGTGCGACATCACGGAGCAGACTGATTAGAAAATGGTAGCCGTAGAACGCATTCACGATGACGCCATTTAGCTTGGCGCGGAGGCGTGGCATGTTTCAAAGTTGAATTTCGATGTTCACGATGGTTCCATTCGGATTGCGCGTTGGCGCGTCGCGCCGGCGTTTCGTCCATTTGGAAATCTAGCGGAACGCGCCATGTTCTTTAAACGCTACAGTTTTGACATTCACGGATCGATTTTGGAGCGGCGCTTTTCTATTCGGCTTGTTGGAGCGGTCGTGAATGCGCACGTTGTCTCTGATTGCGTAGCTGTCGTCGCTAAGCGGCGCCGATTGTCTGTATGTTAATTCCGATTATAGTTCTTACAATGCGTAACCTCTTGAACTTTACAAATTGATGCAAATCTACGTAATCTAAAATTATCTGCAATCACGTCTTCCCAACAACAATAGTTGTTGCATATTGCTCTAATTTGCATTGCATTACTTTATAAAAAGTAATACCTACCACAAAAGGTTTTCCGAGTCTCGATTTACTCGTAAGATAATAACTATTAATAACCATTGTTGCATCAGAAGATATAATGGAAAACTGTTATCGACGCAGTTTCCCTCCCTCCTTCAACCCCTAGACCCCTGACGCAAGCAGTAGCCCCTTGGCAGCATGGCTTCTGTCGATAAGATCGAACGTACATATAAGGCTGCCTAATTGAGAATGCACTCGCGAAAATGTGTTTTGTTCGCTCTGATGGGACTACTTAAACTCGCCGCTGCGATTTCGTTCGTTCGTCCGACCGACTGCCGTTTTTGAGAGAATGTCAGCCCCAGGGTCTGGTCTATGTAACTAAAGGGTTATCCAATATGGACGTGTCGATTTTGACAAGCTGTGGCGGCCATGTTGTTTTGGCGGGAAATGTCAAATCTGTCGTCCAGCAGGACGGCGCTACGTGCCACACTGCGAACGCCGCAATGGACATTCTGTGTGGTTATCTCTCGCAGAGGTGACGTGAATTGGCCACCAAGATCATGCGATTTGACCCCACTAGACATTTTCGTGGGGTTTTCTGAAATAGCAGGTCTATGCCAATAAGCCGCGATCGACCGATGCCCTCAAACACAACATAACCGTTACCATTCGGATCTATGCTGCAGAGTCGTTGAAAATTGGACTTCTCGGACGGATCCCTGCTACTGTGAGAAGCCGCGCGGACATACGAACGATATCATATTCCACGCATAATGTCATACATAGGCCTTTGAAATGAAAAAAAGAATGTCGTTAATACCTCTCACACAGCTTGTTTTATTCCATTTCAAGATCGACCCGTTGTTATGGAAAACCATTTATATTCTTCAAAATTCTTCAAAAATGCTATAAGTATTATTTACTTAAAATTTCAAGGCTCATTCATTTTCTTAAATACAAAATCCACTTATTTTTAACCGACTTCAAAAATGAGGAGGTTCTGTGTTCCGTTGTATTATGTTTTTTTTAATGTATATTAACCGATTTCTTTTTTGGTTTGATAGAGAATACTTCCAGCGAAATCTGAGTCGGATGAGGGGATCCGTGAGGAATTAACGATACTCCTCAAATATTATAGGCATACATAAATAATTTAGTATTTTTAGTAACAAGTCCAGTTATGCATACATAAAGTATCATTTGGTGAAGTGGAACTGATGATGAAGAGCACAGATGGCCGGCGGAACTCGTGGCGGTAAGATATATCTCGATTAAGATAGTTGAGGACTAACCAAAAAGGTTTCATATCAAATTAGTGGGACTACAAAACAGCCTATGATAACTAGAAAGTATAAAATAAAGCATGTATATGTTTAAAAAAAAAAAAACCGACCAAAAGCAGACTTCAGTCAGTTGGACTGACATTGGTTTAATTTTTTTATTTAGTAAACACCTTTATAACCTCAAAATGCTCCCTTTTCACCTATTTTTATAAAAAAAAAACCATCTTTGATGTAAAATCAGGAAAATAGTGAGCAAAATGTGGTCTCTAGTTGCTTTATTCAGCAGACAACGGCTATTTTAGCAAAAAATTATGCATTTCGAGGTTATAAAAGCGTTTAGACTAGTCAATTGGTATGGACTATAGATGCAGTCAACTTGCTATCAAATTTGTGGCGTTATCTAATGAAAAGGGACCTTGTTGTCGATGGCGCTTACGCCGCACTGCGTGACGCGACGTTGTATTTATATGGGGGCATCGTTAATAATGGCGGAAGCGCCATCGACAATAAGGTCCCTTTTTACAGTTACAAACTACATACTAGAGGGCGCCGAATTAAATTGACAACAGGATTTTTTTCAAAGATGTTCTGAAAAAAAAACATGCTTTTAGATAGAGTTTTGACTCAAAAGCATCCTATTTTTTGGTTTATTTACTGAGAAAACAAACAAATTTCTGCTAATGGCTAAAGAGCTTAAACGCCACATGGTCTTCTACGTCACAGTGCTACGTACCGTGGTTACAACAAAATGACGTCATTTCGACGACTAGTCCAACGCGTAGGAAACACTGATAACATTCAATTATAATTTTCTCAGTAAATAGTGTAAATTAAAAAAAATGCTTTTGAGACAAACCATAAGCATGATTTTTATCAATTCAATCATTTATTTATTAATAAAATTTAAATTGTCACATGTCATTAGTATTCAAACACAAATTTTAGCACTCGAAGGCAGGCCAGTTGGGCTTTGAATCTAAACACTGTGTCACAGGCGTTTTTATTTCTCGGAGCTACACGTTGTATATCTTGGGTACGCAGACACAACATATCACCTTTTCAAAAAAATCCCATTGTCAATTGCCATACACATTTCCTCGACGCCATTGTATCTCCTGTGCAGACGGCCTGTTAGGCTGCGGCTCCACTGAGGCGGAGATGTCATGTCATGACACGCTCATTGAGCGGAGTGGAGCGGAGCTGCGCCAATATTAACCAATAGAATCTAAACTAACGTGCACGAGGCGCGCTCGACGTGACCGCATGCGCCTTCTATTGGTTAATATTGGCACCGCTCCGCTCGTCTCCGCATCAGTGGAGCCGCAGCATAAGACTCCGTGTACTCACTTGGTAATGTTTCTCCTTCCTTTTAAAATAGGGGTCGAGGACTTGGATCGCCTTACGCTCCAGCCGGTTGAGTGGAATAGGCACGCTGTCAACTCGCCTGTTCTTCGTGAGCAACATCTTGTTCCTCATTTTATGTCTGAAGTCGCCCCAGTACTGAAAATTGCCGTGTTGTTTGAATCCCTTTTAAATAGGAAATATTCTTGAGTTTCTTTCACAGCTTCAATAAAAGCAATCATGTAAACAGTTGAGAAAAGTTTTTGAATTGCTATAAAAATAACGAAGATTAAGGCTGCGGCTCCACTGAGACGGAGATGAGCGGAGTGGAGCGGAGCTGTGCCAATATTAACCAATAGAATTTAAACTAACGTGCGGAAGGGCCGCTCGACGTGACCGCATGCGCCTTCTATTGGTTGATATTGGCACAGCTCCGCTCCGCTCGTCTCCGCCTCAGTGGAGCCGCACCCATAAGCCAACAAAGATTTTTTTCTTTCTAGCAAAACAGAATTTAAGATGGAGTTTTTATGGCCGACGTGTTACATGACGTCACAGTGCATATCGGATCTCTCTGTGTAATTAGTAGTTTAAAATGCTTGTACCATCCGTATTTCCTGGCCGATTAAAATTTTAATTTCACTTTGGTGATCTCTTTTACGTTATTTTCACATTTTGCTGAGAAATGCGATTTAAAAAATCCATGCATATTCATTTTTCCCTATTGGGATGATAAGATAAATCAGGAAATAGGTACAAATGGATACAAGCTTCGTGGAATCCGGTGATTAGCAAGTGCAACCGTCATCATATCGTCGGACAAATCCGCGGACACTGTGTTGTGTGCCGATCGGTGGGTATTCCGATATAAACGAGACCAAGTGCTGGTAGTTCGAAAAACTCGCACGCAACATAAAGCACCAGGCCTCTCCAGTCCGCTCGTGACCACCGTTGCAACACGACCCATAACAGATTTTTTATTTATTAGTATAAGGTACTATAGTAATATGGATTGACAAACTGGAAGTTATCCGGAGCCTGCCTGGCAAAAATATGTTTGCCAAATGTATCGTTTCCGAACTTTTTCATTTGCTAACCCATTTTTTTTTGCTGCAACTGTTAATATTTCAGGATTTATTTCAGTACCATCGTGTAGAGCACTACAGGTTAGGATAGGTTAGTTTTTATAAAATCCTGAAATATTTAAGCCTACAGAAAACAAAGCGGATTGGCAAATAAACTGTATCCTCATTGCAACAATGCGATGTTTTTTCATTTAATTCAAAAAATCCGAATCCGTTTGGGCGCTAGATTGCCACAGACACACAAGTCAAAGTTATAACACAATTGCCATTCCGCGCCCGGCACCGCGCGAGTGTAATTTTTTTCATAAAAACGTCGTGATAATTACGAACACAACAAATTAGAAATTATTCAAATCGGCCGCGCCATTCTCGAGTTATGGCGTGACCAAGGGACACAGGGGATTCATTTTTATATTATAAGGCTGTTTGTCCACCGCCGCCGTCAACGTCACGTCAGGGACCGGACCCGCTTACCGTAACCTGGGTTTTTGAACGGGTTTTTATTAAGCTGATTTTTAAAAACCCCCCTGTTTCGGTAACCCTCTAATCAGCTTACACGCTATAAAGGCTATCGCTTCGATTGAATTAATTCGGCTTACCGCTTACCGGTATCAATAAGCCGCGAACGGGTTACCCTTTGTTGCGCTGATTGAACCTGTCAAGATATTTTAGTTCTTACACATACCACGTCGCGTGCGGTGTGAGAAAAGAGGGGATGGAACGGGTTACCGTAACCCGAACGATAAGCGGTTAGTTCTAAAACCTATCTGATTCGGTAAGCGGTTACCGGTTGTTACGGATCGGGTTACCCCACGGAATAGAAAAAACAGTGGAAGTGGCATGAGCTTCGCTTAGTATCAGACCTATTGTCGCCAATACTCAAACTATCATAAAAACAACACGCCACCATGGAAAATGTTTTTGGTGCGGCTATCGTTTTTACACTCCAAAATAGCACAATAAGGCGTGCTTCTGGATTTATTTCCTATTTTAGAAACATCGAAATATCGAAATATTGAAATAAGCGATCGCGGCAAATGTATGATAGGTTATGCGGAACTCCGCATAACTATGCCACACGTTACACGCCCACTTGACACTTCTACTGTTTTTTCTGTTCTGTGGGTTACCCGGCTTGAACGGGCTATCGTAATGAACGGCTAAGCCGATGAAAGGCTTACCGAAACGTTTGGGTTATCGTATGAAGGGGATATCGATTCGAACGGCTTAAGCAAACGAACGGGTTTTCCGGTCCCTGCGTCACGACAACGATAACGAGATGACGGCGCCGAAGTAGCAACACATATATTTACTACTAGAGGACGCCCGCGACTTCGTACGCGTAGAATTAGTTTCCCGCTACTCCCCCCATTTCTTCCCGTTGGGGGTCGATTTTCGGAAAATCCTTTCTTAGTGCTCACTTACATCATGAAAGGAACCCCTGTACCAAATTTCAAGTTTCTAGGTACAGTAGTTTGGGCTGTGCGTTGATATGTCAGTCAGTCAGTTTAGCCTTTTATATATATAGATATATATATATATATATAGAAGAAGATAGATAGATGGCCGCCTGTCCACCGCACGCCGTCATCCCGGCCGCCGATTTTCGGAGTAGCTCGTCGCTACGGCTAGAACTCGGCCCGATATTGTGACGGCCCGATGTACCGGCAATACAAAACACGTTTGAACTTGTCCACCAACGCCGGCACCGCGCCGTTTTTTGACACCTACAAACTGACTAACCACCGACATCATCGCGGTGGACAAACGATCGCGGTCACGACATCTTGATCTCGGCCAGAAAAATCTCGTCATCGTTGTAGTGTCGTTGACGGCGTCGTTTTTCGCGTACCCGTCTCCACCCGTTCATCGACTTCCTGGTCCCCCCCTGGGTCCCGTTGAGGCCGATCGTGAGCTCCCCCCACAGCTCCCTGGCGAACTGCCGCCCCTGCGCCATGGCCAGGTCGTTGCTCGCGAGGTCCGCGTGGCTCTCCATGAAGTCGAGCATACGCTTGACTTGTTCGTACGAGACATGGCGGGAGACCCGGGACTCCGTCATGGCTCTGGGGAAAAAAAACTATTCAAATAATTGTGAGGTCACTTATGTCAAGTGCAACGCTAATAAAATGTGTACGAAGCAGGGATGTTGGTAGTATCATAATATAAAAAGTTCAAAATACGTAATGGTCATAACATAAATATTATTTTTTCTGAAACCGTAATCTCTTCAGACGCCCTAGACAAGATGCATTCGGCGTTGGTTACCGTTATCCAAAATGTGATGACGGTCGCGTCGAGCGTATACGTCAATTCCATACATTTTGTCAGTTTTCGAAAATCTTTTAAAGTTTTATGTTATAGCGTTACGCAACTTATCTAGCCTCACTGGATGTTATTAAACCAACCTAACCAGAGGGCTTATGGTCTAACGCACTCGCAATCACGATCGTTTTCATTTTAAAACTCGAAGGCTTGTCTGCATACAAAATGAAAACAATTGCTCGACTTTGAAGCCGGTTGCGATTGCGAGTGCGTTAGACCATAAGCCCTCTGGGTTCTACACAACGGCCTTTTAAAAAACTCCTACTTCGATCCCATGTTTCGGGTATTCGTATCCGCGTCCGCAAACGCATTTATTTGAGAAGGCAATTCCGCAACTTGCGGAGCTAAGTAGGTATGCGGATGCGGAGCTGTGCAAGACGCTGCAAGAACGAGACCCAGCGAGAGAGCGGGCTCAGTGTGTAGCTTAGTACTTTCATTGATTTACTGAGGTTTTGTACAAACATTGATTTATGGCAGTGAGTGAATGACACAGAAGATGAGCGGAGTGGAGCGGAGTTGTGCCAATAATAACCGGGGCCCCGCGGCGCGACAGGTCTCTAAGCACTAAACATCTATTGAGTTAAATATATGATTTTTTAGAATATATTCGACCGCAAATTCACGAACAAATTAAAACTTCTAAGCGCAAAATCTAAAATGAACAGAAAACTCAAATAGTATAATAACACACTTACCAACTATAGACAAGATTCACACTACAAATAACAGACACCAGACACTATTGTTTCAATTTCTTAAGTAGTTCTTGCATTCTTGCAAGAGAATTTTTTTCGTTCCCCAAGCAAATCCGCCGCCACTATAAACCTATAAACTTCGCGTTTATGGTATTGATTGATCGGTTTGGTTTTGTTGCGCAATTCTCATACTAGTGAGAATTAATCCAATCTCGAACGACAATGTATGCATTTGACATTTATTCATGAATGTGACTCCAACTCTATTAGTATTAGAATAAACCTTTACAGTTTGTCTCTTTCTTAGAAGAGCTTCCTTTGTATGACTATCTAGCTTACCCATCGTTGTGACTTTGAATAAGATTTTTTTTGTAATTTATTTTAATTTTGAAAACCTATTAAATTATTAAAAATAATAATGCTGTGGACTAATATAGTGTAAAGTTGTAATAATAATGGTAAAAAAGGGCATTTCCTATGAGTCTTTGACTCTTCTTTATCTGTAAAAATCAATGCACTCTACCAGCTGACTACAGTGCTAGTTCTTATTCTGTGACTCTGACAGGCCTCATAGATGGTAGCGCCATCTAGTTTTTGCTTCCAAATATAAATACAATTTTGACAATAATTATAACAATGATACTCTACCCATTAAGGTATATTAACTAGAGATGCAAATGTCATTAAAAAGCTACACATAAAACGTGCCAACAACTAATAATCACGACATAGCTTTGAAACCAATAATATTTGAACAAAAAAACTATGTCTATCTCTCTTACAGTCATAATAATATGGAATAGACAAAGATGGCGAGCTCGCCTCAAGTGAAAAGTTCAGTGTTATAATAAATAATAATAATAATTTTTAAAAAAATATTATTAACTTTATTTGGTCGATAAGGGCCTGCAGGCCCTTGTGATGAGACACGGGCTTGGCGTGGTTACTGCGCCTCTAGTTAATATACTTCAATGACTCTACCAGTAAACCAGGGGCCTGTTTTATAGAACTACAAATTACAATTTACAGGTTACAAGTTACCATTTGACACAACATCGACCAATGATGACCAGCCATTTGAGCAGTGTTGCCAGTTTAGACCTGTAAAATTGTAACTTGTAGCTTTATAAAACGTACCCCTGGGCTCTACTGCACTTTTTGGCTTAGCTATCTGTCTGGTAGGGAACCGTTCGTTCAATGCGGACACACAAAATTCAAACTGTACCCAGTATTGTCTAGCATTGTCTAGTTTTTCTGCGGCTATTATTATCAGCAGTGGTCTCCTCTTGGGAAGCGCAGGTAGATTTTTCAGTTGTAAACATGCCCGCATGGCCTGTTTACTGAATAATAGTATATTACTTAACAAGGGCTGTAAAAGAAAGAAAGCCCGAAATCGCAGGTATTTGAGACCCGAGCCGTAGGCGAGGGTTGTAAATATGCGATAGAGGGCTTTCTTTTTTACTGCCCGTGATGAGTACACAATTTTACGTCTTCACCTGGCCACAATGCGAGTTTTACCGTGCGCGCAGCATGCGATAAAACTCACATTACGGCCAGGTGTTACGTAAACATATTTTATCTTTTATTTAGATGGTAGTGACACTACCTTCAAAGCTAGTGGTCCCAAGTTTAAATCCCGGTAATGGCAGATATTTGTGTGGTTAGCACGAATGTTTGTAATTGAGTCTTGGATGTTTTACATCTATTTAAGTATTTAGTCTATCGGTTTAGTATCCATAGTACAAGCTTAGAGCTTAGTTTGGGAGTCAATTCCAATTTAAAACCACACGTAAATCATTGGTGGTGCTCTGCTTTGGAATCAAAACAGAGATGGCGCTGCGAAATAAGTTTGCCTGACAGACTGTATTGTATATAATGTGTATTCATACCTTGTGTGTGTATGACTGTATGTGATGTGACAGTGACAGCTGTTTAGATAAGCGAGTGTATATCGGCCGGGCTCCGGGCTTCACAAATGGAAGTGCCAGGGGAGAGAAATATTATGTGTTCCAGAAAAAAATATGATAATATACCCGCGCTTTCTCTTAACAACGACGACATGTCGACTTCCTCAGACAGCGAGGACATACAAGACCCGATGTATGAAATAAGAAATATTCAAAGTATAATAAACGTCACGCGTGAAAACATAGATGCTTTAAATGCCAAATTCGCTGGTATACAGCACCCGCCGTCTTTATATTTGGCGGAATATCAGGAACTAACGTCCAAGTTACACAATTTAGAGATGAGAGAGCTCGCGTTAAGAGAGTTACTGCATTCGGACTCGCCGGAGCGCAGTGACGAGTGCTCCTTAAACCACGAAGATGCGACAAAGTATGACACAATCACGCGACAGCCGAAGGTTTTTCTGAGGGCGCATCTGCCCAACCAACAGCGCACTAGCGTGCAAGTAAAGGCCGGTGTAACTCTAAGAGACGCTCTTTCTAAAGCCCTTAAACTTCGAAACTTAACTTGCGAGGTGTGTGAAGTTGTTCGGACAGGAAACAACAATGTGATTCCATGGGACGTCGACATTACCATGATCGAGGCGGAAGAGGTCTGTATAAAAAGGCCGACTAGAGGTCTAGCCACACAACTCCAACGGCCTTGGCGACGAGCCTCCGACCAAGTTCGCGCCGTCGGAGGCTTGTTGGCGACCTAGTAGGCGCTAAAAATTGACAGCACGTCATTATTCCTACTTTCTCCAATGAGTTTTTTACTACGCGGCATAGGATAGATGAATTTCTAAGACGTCTTTTAACGTGAATGTATATAGAACGTTCATTTGGTGGTAGATCTTCCTGTATCGCTGGTGGTAACCCATCATTTTATCGAATTTCACTTTATCGATTGTATCATTTCATCGAATTTCATTTCGTCAAACGGTAGTTTCGGCTGAAACCAAGATAATTTCAGGATATCTTAAACATTAAATACGTAGGTTAGGTTTGGTTAGAATTGAACAAAGTAAAAAAAAATAACGCATGCGGTGAGAAATGCCTTTCGATGAAATGAAAATTCTGCTTAATGATACGTTCGTTCGTTGAAAAGTGTTTCGATAAAGTAATAGGTACCCATCGCTGGTACATGCCGATCATCTTCCAGGTGACAGTACGCACGCTGGACAAGCTGCCAATCATGTCGCACATCTCCCACCAGTTCACCCGGAAGACCTTCTTCACTCTTGCCTTCTGCGAATGCTGCCGGCGGCTGCTGTTCAACGGTTTCTATTGCTCGCAGTGTAACTTTAAGTTTCACCAACGCTGCGCCAGTAAAGTACCAAGCATATGCCATCAGGTAAGTGACCAAGCCCAGCTAGACATGCTATTTCGTAGTATGTATTTAAATAGAAAAGTAATTATAAATGTGGGAATATTTTTTTCGAGTTTATTAAACCCACGAATTGTACAAAAATTACTTTTTAAAATTTCTTTAAAACATATGAACTGTAGGTGTCTATATTAGTTATTGTATAACTTGATTGCGGAGGGGGAAAATTGGAAGAAATCATGTGATTTTTTTTTGAAGCGTCGCAGAAAAGTGAGAAAGTGCAGACGAAAATAAATGTCGAGAAACAAAGTCAGATAAACATCATTACGTCCAAAGTCAACCTGACATTTTACAGCAATAAGGTTGAGTTTCCTATAAGTTACAAATGACTTGGCATATCTTATGACATTGATAGCTTCAAGCATTTTTTTTTGAAATGGGTCATCATTGATTTACGTTGGTTACCGTACCTGATAATGATTTTGTCGTCAGGTCCGAATGACAGACACGTACTACGCGGCCCTGCTAGCCAAGAACCCTGAAACACAGGCCGGCATCCTTCACTTCCCCCTCCACTTCAGCTATCACCACATGATATCCAACGAGAATGACAAGTAAGTCTTACTTTGGCCACATTTCAACAAACTTGGAATATTAACAAAAAATGGATTTATGATGGTTTACGTATCTTACCTGTCAAGTCTAAACGCAAAATCATCTATTTTAAAAAACATGCATAGTCAAAACGTTTCATCGTTTCGTTCAAAAACGTCATTGTTGGGGTTGGGATGTGTTTTTAATGTAAGATCATCTCATCCGAGAGCTTCTCAAGATGAGTTTATTAATAAGCGACGATCCTAGCTCCAGGATTACGTATCGAGACGGTCTCATCTGAGAAGCTCTCAGGTCACGGATTGAGACGAGTTTATTAATACGGCCCTTAGTCCGAGATTAGTCTATAGATACAAATTCGGCGTTTAATCTAGATATAAGACCTTATTCCAGTTTGGTGAAATGTGGCCTTAATACTCAATAAGATAAGGTGGGACAAGTGCGTCTAAGGGGCAGGTGCGTCAAACGAACAATATGATTTATATTTAGATGATATGTTCGTTTGTCCTTTGCCGCACTTGCCCCACCTGAGGGGCTAGACAAGGTGCATTACGCTAGCTAGCGTTTCTATTCGTTACGTTTTTAAACCAATCGCGTCACTTGTAGATGCGGTTAGCGTAATGCATCTTGTCTAGCCCCTCTGACCTTATCCATTGCGTTTGACAATGGGAGCTCGCATTTACATGCTTTGGTAGGGAACGTTTTCTAAGGAACAATGCCATGAATTTATTGTTATTCAGGTTTTTGACGGCTGCTCTAGGAAATCCTAGGTTTAAAATAAGAACGGATCTATTCTATTGTCTATTAATATGTTGCGTTTGTAGGAGTATATCAAATGAATAAAGGTGAAGCCCGCTTTACTTTTGGCTAAATTCAGTGTGCTGAATGAAAAAGACTCTAAAAAAAGACAAGTGTAAAGGCAGTTAGCATGTTAGTCAAGAGGACGAGCTTATCCCCTCCACGCCGCCTGTCTAAATTTAGCACACTGAATTTAGCCAAATGTAAAGCGGGAAGAACCTATTATTTTTAAGACTGCGCCGTGCAAAATTCGCCAAAACAGTACTCACGGTTAAGGTCCTGTAGCCCATACCCTTTTAGTAAAAAATTAAATAAAAATTTATTTACGACCGCAAAGAATGTGTTTACAATAACACATCTTTAATAAGAAGAAATCATTTATTGTTTAATAAATACATCAACTTTAATTTGGAAAAAAACTAAAGAAAAGCACTCCAGCATTTAGTTCCATTTGAATAAAAAAATCAAAAAGCTAATTTTAAACTTCAATGTAAATAAATCACAAACAATTAAACTACAAAAACCCATTTTTAGTATTTATAAATGTAGCGTGGTTATTTAAATATGATTTTTTAAAAAAGCTCCTTGAATCTGCCATACAAAATTACTATGGGCGTGCGGCGTTCAATATAATAAGCGGCTAACGCGGTGAAAAGTTTAGTCGACCACGAGAGCTCAGAGCGAGGTGACGTCTCTTCGCGCAACCACTTGACCTTGGAAAACGATCGCAGTCCGTTGTGTACGTATACTCTACTACGCGTAGTAAAACGAGGTAAGTTTGTTTTTTAAGTTTATATTTTTTTCGTTACTTTTATTTATTCGTTACGTTTTTTTTATTTTAAATATTGTTTTGACTTAAACCGACTTCAAAAAAGGAGGAGGTTCTATGTTCCGATGTTTGTATTTTCTTTATGTAGGTATGTTCAACGATTTCTCCGTCAATTATAAACCGATTTTGAAAATTATTTTTTTGATTGATATGGCATACTTCCGAAGTAGTCCCATTGTCACCATATTGGTATCTGATGATGGGATCCGTGAGGAATTGAGGGAACTCCTCAAATATTATAGGCATACATATTGCTATTTTAGTATTTTCAGTAATAAATCCGGCATTAGCATTCAGAAAGTATCATTTAGTGAAGTGGAACTGATGGTGAAGACCACAGATAGCCACGAGAACTCCTCAACGGCATCTATTTCAAGGGTGGCGATGAGTTATCTCTATTAAGATAGTTGAGCGAATATGACGAAGCACATTTATACAGTTTCAATACATGACAATCATTTTCCCGCGGTTTTGCTTGTTACGACCTATTTAATATATGTTTTTTTTGTTTCAGTGACAATGGGAAAGCGAAAAAGCAATAAAAATATGAGTTAATTTTATTTTTCATTTATACTATAATATTTTCACCAAACGATTACCTAAACTACAAATTAGGTCAGGCGGGGCTATTCCGACAGAATGCTTAATGTGTCATTTGAGTTTTTTAAGGAAATAAGTATGACGTTTAAAAAATATTTTGGCTCCCTTTTATAAAAATGTATGTACTTAAAGTACTATAAAAGGGCGCTAAAATAGTTTGTAAACGTCGTATTCCCTTTAAAAACTCAAATGACGCATTTACTCCCTGTCGGAATAGCCCCGCCTGACCTTACCTTACAGACTAACATACATAACAATATAAAACTTAAAACTACAGTACGATTAGTGGTCTGAGATCCGAATAGGTGACGACCTTCACTGGGCTGTTTATTTGATAAAAAGTATTTTATATCAAATTTAATATGTTAAGTACCTAATATATGGCGAATAAGTAGGCTGAAAATTTTTTGAACACTTAACTTTTTTTAAATTGCCTTTGCTTGTTTAGTAGACAAATTACTTACTAATCGAAAGTATGCAGGCTATAGAATATAAATTTCATTTTTTTTTAAACAAAATTCTTTTTTACGTTTTCAATTAACTATACTGGACTGAAATTTTTCAGCCTGCCCATTCGCCATGTATTACTTAACATATTAAATTTGATGATGATGGCCCGGTGATGGTCGTCTTCTATTCGGATCCTCTACTGTAGGTACTTGGAGTTTTTCACTCAGTATTTCTCGGTCTTAGTCGGCGAAGTTAGTTTTATCACAAAAAAAATATATATGCATTTCATTTCATTTATTTAACAAACTTATTCATTCGAACAAACGATAATATACGTCCATAATTTAAATCTTTCAAATACTAGTTCACCCAAGATTTTTCTTAAATTGTTGGGTTAGCTACTTTTGTCGAGCATAGCAAACTTCGAATCGGCCGAGCGAATTTGCAGTAGTGTGCGTGTCTGGTGCTCTGTCACGCACACAAGCAGCGATTCGAGTAAAATGCCTAAACGGCGTCCGCGTCTTACGCTCGGCGCAGTCTTAAATAGACATATCGATAACACTGAAAATCAAAACTTGAATTTGACTATCATTCAGATGAGTGTTTAGTCATCCTGTTACCAGGAGTTTAGAACCTGTAAGAGTCTGCACCAAATAAGAACAATAACGTTTAACATTATCTTTACAGGCAGCAGCACCCGCGCTCGCTTAACCATCAGGACCGGTCCAACTCGGCGCCAAACGTATGCATCAACATGGTACAGCGGTCGCTCACGCTCGCCGAGCACCAGAGGAAGAACCAGGTAACCACCGGCCGCGGCGCCAGCGCTTGTCAACCAGCAAGACTGCTCCGACTCTGTATCCTTCCATCAACATGGTGCAGCGGTCGCTCACGCTCGCCGAGCACCAGAGGAAGAACCAGGTAACCACCGGCCGCGGCGCCAGCGCTTGTCAACCAGCAAGACTGCTCCGACTCTGTATCCTTCCATCAACATGGTGCAGCGGTCGCTCACGCTCGCCGAGCACCAGAGGAAGAACCAGGTAACCACCGGCCGCGGCGCCAGCGCTTGTCAACCAGCAAGACTGCTCCGACTCTGTATCCTTCCATCAACATGGTGCAGCGGTCGCTCACGCTCGCCGAGCACCAGAGGAAGAACCAGGTAACCACCGGCCGCGGCGCCAGCGCTTGTCAACCAGCAAGACTGCTCCAACTCCGTACCCTTCCATCAACATGGTGCAGCGGTCGCTCACGCTCGCCGAGCACCAGAGGAAGAACCAGGTAACCACCGGCCGCGGCGCCAGCGCTTGTCAACCAGCAAGACTGCTCCGACTCTGTATCCTTCCATCAACATGGTGCAGCGGTCGCTCACGCTCGCCGAGCACCAGAGGAAGAACCAGGTAACCACCGGCCGCGGCGCCAGCGCTTGTCAACCAGCAAGACTGCTCCAACTCTGTATCCTTCCATCAACATGGTGCAGCGGTCGCTCACGCTCGCCGAGCACCAGAGGAAGAACCAGGTAACCACCGGCCGCGGCGCCAGCGCTTGTCAACCAGCAAGACTGCTCCAACTCCGTACCCTTCCATCAACATGGTGCAGCGGTCGCTCACGCTCGCCGAGCACCAGAGGAAGAACCAGGTAACCACCGGCCGCGGCGCCAGCGCTTGTCAACCAGCAAGACTGCTCCAACTCCGTACCCTTCCATCAACATGGTGCAGCGGTCGCTCACGCTCGCCGAGCACCAGAGGAAGAACCAGGTATTCACCGTCCGCGGCGCCCTCGCTTGTCAACCAGCAAGACTGATCAACTCCGTACCCTTCCATCAACATGAAGAACCAGGTAACGACAGGCCGCGGCGACAGCGCTTGTCAACCAGCAAGACTGATCAACTCCGTACCCTTCCATCAACATGGTGCAGCGGTCGCTCACGCTCGCCGAGCGCCAGAGGAAGAATCAGGTAACGACCGGCCGCGACGCCCGAGCTCGCTCAACCAGCTATACTACTCCAACTCTGTATTACATGACGACGCTTGCACTTGCTAATCGTCGGATTCCACGAAATTGAGAGCTGGTATCCATCCATCATCCTAGTTGAAAATATTCCACTGCTTCACGTACTATTCTACTGTAGAAATTTCGTTCCGTAGAGAGGATTTTGGGATTATGAAGTTTAATCCATTGGTCAAATATCTTATCTTGTCCTACAGAGCGTGAGCAGCTCCCACCACACGCAGGCACCCACCAACAACCAGCTAACATCCACCAGGCATCGCGAGGATAAAGAGAAGGAAAATCAGTTGCAGAGCAAGAGCACGCAGGTACGTGGAGACCAAGGGCAGGTTCTTGGCACGGAGGGAAAGTGGAGAGACTACACGACCATGAAGTTTCTGACTATTCACATTGTTGACAGCAGTAAAACAATGCCAAACTTATTAGTTGCGTGTGATGGAATAGTAATAACAGCATTGTTTGACTGCTGTCAACATTATACATGTTTAGAAACTTCATGGTTGTGCAATGTGTCAGGATTGACTTCTTATCGGCCGGGGACTATAGGGGGTTATGACGACATAGCTATGCAGAGGCCCTATAGCCGAGTTGCATTACGCTGACTAGCGCTTCTATTCGATTTGTTTTTAACCAATCGCGTCACTGGTAGGTCACGTGACTCTTAGTATCACGTCATCTACCAGTAAGTGAGTTCAGTTTATGCTGAGAGAAAAGAACGGAGCTATACGGTTGTATTGTCAAACAGTTGCCATACACAACTGGAGGCACGCACACATGGAAGCCGCCCGTATACCTTTGTTTGAAGACGTATTTATACTGTGCTTATGACGTCTGTGCCCTTAGCTTAACCTTTGGCCCTAAATTGAAAATCGAAGTTCCAAGTTAAGCGGCAATTACATTGAGTCGTCCGCCACATGTTGCATACGGCGACCGCAACAGTGTGCCTCCTCTACACGTCTGCAGATGCATAAGTCGGTAGATCAGCAAACGTATCCGCAGATAAATTCGCGATCCGTCCACAGAACGGCAGACGTGTGGACAGACGCTTGGCGTTCGCGCTTAAACCCTTTGATCCGTGCCACAAAAACCGATAACAATCGGATCGGTAGCAGATGCATTAAATACCTACCACAGACGAGCAAATTATCCCCTCTAGACGTCCGCGGATGCATTCGCAGATAACATCTGCTGATGCATGTGCAGACGTGTAGAGGAGGCATAAAGAACACAGAATTAAGCCGCACTCGGCGAGCGACAGCTGCAACTGTCCAATTAGGACCGTAGGCGGACAGAGTGTGAAGACGACGTTCGTCGGCCGAAATAGTTTGAAACAAGTTCGGCAACCGCACTAGGAGAACGACGTAGTGTAATTGCCGCTTTATCCACTCCATCCCTGTCACTCGTCATTCGAGAGAAAGGATGGAACTGTAACTTCGAACTTCGATTTTCAAAGTAGGTCCTCTGTACGTCGACGACAGAACTCGCCGACGGGCAAGCGGCGGCCGCGCCGTGCGCGTGCGCGCTCCGCCGACGAATCGTGGAAGCACGCGCTCTCCCCGCGCGAAAGCTACGACGACTGGATCATACACGCCGACGAGATCCTCATCGGCGCTAGGATTGGTGAGTAAAGTACCAGGAGCGCATAAGATAAGGGCGTATTACCATAGCGTCCATAGTCAATCTGACATTCTACAACAATAAGGTTGAGTTTCCTATGAGTTATAAGTGACTTCGTATCTCTAATGACATTGACGACATCAAGCATATTTTTTTTGAAATGGCTTACTTATTCGTGACCGTACAGGTATAAAAGTTTTAATTATTTTGTACGCTAGGCTCGGGCAGTTTCGGAACGGTGTACAAGGCACACTGGCACGGTCCTGTGGCTGTCAAAACGCTCAACGTCAAGACCCCGACGCCCGCGCAGCTGCAGGCGTTCAAGAACGAGGTACGTCTCGTGTGTCACCAGCTTTACAGCTCAAGCTTGAACGCGGACGACGAGAGAAGCGAGCTCCTTGATCTTCGTAGATAACAGTCCTTACCTAACCTTACCATGAGTGGCTTATTCCCAATTCAACAGGTTTCCATTACAGATTCCCACTCCCACATATTCCCAACCCCACAGATTCCCAGTTTTATAGATTCCTAGTCAGTCCCACCTCTACAGATTGTTAACTGTACAGATTCCCAACTATACCTACATATTTCTAACTGTGCATACAGATTGATACACATGTAAAACAAATAATACATTTCACAGAGTCGTAGGTAGGTTAGGTTAGGTTCGTTTTTATATGAGGTGGACCAAAACAACCCAGAAACGGGTATACGGCAAGGGCACTGCAAGAGTATAGGCAAATTTACAAAATAACAGAAAATAACAAATAGTACAGTCACCAGCAATAATATATTATCCAACATTGGCTCCAAATCATCTGACACGTCTTTATTACTAGAGGTATAAGAGCGTGTCAGATGTTTTTGTGCCCAATGTTGGAAAATATATTATTGCTGGTGACTATACATACGCCCTAAAAACGCGTTCGAATTGATCCATCCATTTGGGTGCGTATGTTAACTTTGAAAATTTAATAATTCCGAAAATACATCGTTTTTTTGTCACTTCAAATATAAAATCACGTGGAAATTACCACAGAAATACGTTTAAATGCGCTGTGACCACTATTTTACGCGCCACCCCTTCGAGATAGCAACGTCACGAATCTCACGAACCGTGTTTTGCTTTCGATCACCAACTGATACATTTTAGACTGTAACAATGTACTGTAAAACACAGATCAATCAACATCCCAATTAAAATTGTTCTCGCAGGTGGCTGTTCTCCGCAAAACACGGCACTGCAACATCCTCCTGTTCATGGGCTGTGTGTCACAACCGTCCCTGGCCATCGTGACGCAGTGGTGCGAGGGCTCCTCGCTGTACCAACACCTCCACGTCCTGGAGACGCCGCTGCCCATGCTGTACCTCATCGACGTAGCGCGGCAGGCGGCGCAGGGCATGGACTACCTCCATGCGAAGAACATCATTCACAGGTCAGAATTCCACCGCTGCTTTCAGATCAAGGTTAGACAAGTTGCTAACGAACGAACGATTTTCGAAAATTGACATGTAATGGAGTTGACGTAGGCGCTCGATGCGACCGTCTGACAGCTTACGTTAATCCTATACATTTTGGACAGCGAAAACGAACGCCGAATGCATCTTTTCTAAGGTCTCTGGGCTTATCTTGGTATAGCGAGATCCTGTAACTGTCGTGAAGCGTCAATTACACTACTTCGTTCAAGTAATGCGGTTGCCGAACTTGTTTCAAACTACTTTGGCCGACGAACGTCGTCTTTACATTATTCTGTCTGCCTACTTCGGTCCCACAATTGTACGGATGCGGCTGTCGCTCGCTTACTGTGTTGTTTACACTGTGGCGGTCGTCGTATGCAACATGCGGAATGAAAATCAGGTCAGAATTCCACCGTAAATAAGACTGCATAATAGGTAGACAGTACATGAACGCCAATACGTAACCAAAGCCGATGTTCTGAAAGATATTGGGCAATGAAAAGGAAGGAATGAAACAAACACCTTGGAGCAGTTTGTCATGGAATTAGATAAGACTGCATAATAGGTAGACAGTATGAATGCCAATACGTAACCAAAGCCGATGTTCTGAAAGATATTGGGCAATGAAAAGGAAGGAATGAAACAAACACCTTGGAGCAGTTTGTCGTGGAATTAGATAAGACTGCATAATAGGTAGATGGTATGAACGCCAAAACGTAACCAAAGCCGATGTTCTGAAAGATATTGGGCAATGAAAAGAAAGGAATGAAACAAACACCTTGGAGCAGTTTGTCATGGAATTAGATAAGACTGCATAATAGGTAGACAGTATGAACGCCAATACGTAACCAAAGCCGATGTTCTGAAAGATATTGGGCAATGAAAAGGAAGGAATGAAACAAATACCTTCGAGCAGTTTGTCATGGAATTAGATAAGACTGCATTATAGGTAGACAGTATGAACGCCAATACGTAACCAAAGCCGATGTTCTGAAAGATATTGGGCAATGAAAAGAAAGGAATGAACAAACACCTTCGAGCAGTTTGTCATGGAATTAGATAAGACTGCATAATAGGTAGACAGTATGAATACCAATACTTAAGCAAAGCCGATGTTCTGAAAGCTATTGGGCAATTAAAAGGAAGGAATGAAACAAACACCTTGGACCAGTTTTTCGTGGAATTAGATAAGACTACATAATAGGTAGACAGTATGAATGCCAATACGTAACCAAAGCCGATGTTCTGAAAGATATTGGGCAATGAAAAGAAAGGAATGAAACAAACACCTTGGAGCAGTTTGTCATGGAATTAGATAAGACTGCATAATAGGTAGACAGTATGAACGCCAATACGTAACGAAAGCCGATGTTCTGAAAGATATTGGGCAATTAAAAGGAAGGAATGAAACAAACACCTTGGACCAGTTTTTCGTGGAATTAGATAAGACTACATAATAGGTAGACAGTATGAACGCCAATACGTAACCAAAGCCGATGTTCTGAAAGATATTGGGCAATGAAAAGGAAGGAATGAAACAAACACCTTGGAGCAGTTTGTCATGGAATTAGATAAGACTGCATAATAGGTAGACAGTATGAACGCCAATACGTAACCAAAGCCGATGTTCTGAAAGATATTGGGCAATGAAAAGGAAGGAATGAAACAAATACCTTCGAGCAGTTTGTCATGGAATTAGATAAGACTGCATTATAGGTAGACAGTATGAACGCCAATACGTAACCAAAGCCGATGTTCTGAAAGATATTGGGCAATGAAAAGAAAGGAATGAAACAAACACCTTCGAGCAGTTTGTCATGGAATTAGATAAGACTGCATAATAGGTAGACAGTATGAATACCAATACTTAAGCAAAGCCGATGTTCTGAAAGCTATTGGGAAATTAAAAGGAAGGAATGAAACAAACACCTTGGACCAGTTTTTCGTGGAATTAGATAAGACTACATAATAGGTAGACAGTATGAACGCCAATACGTAACCAAAGCCGATGTTCTGAAAGATATTGGGCAATGAAAAGGAAGGAATGAAACAAACACCTTGGAGCAGTTTGTCATGGAATTAGATAAGACTGCATTATAGGTAGACAGTATGAACGCCAATACGTAACCAAAGCCGATGTTCTGAAAGATATTGGGCAATGAAAAGAAAGGAATGAAACAAACACCTTGGAGCAGTTTGTCATGGAATTAGATAAGACTGCATAATAGGTAGACAGTATGAATACCAATACTTAAGCAAAGCCGATGTTCTGAAAGCTATTGGGCAATTAAAAGGAAGGAATGAAACAAACACCTTGGACCAGTTTTTCGTGGAATTAGATAAGACTGCATAATAGGTAGACAGTATGAATGCCAATACGTAACCAAAGCCGATGTTCTGAAAGATATTGGGCAATTAAAAGGAAGGAATGAAACAAACACCTTGGAGCACTTTGTCGTGGAATTAGATAAGACTGCATTATAGGTAGACAGTATGAACGCCAATACGTAACCAAAGCCGATGTTCTGAAAGATATTGGGCAATGAAAAGGAAGGAATGAAACAAACACCTTGGAGCAGTTTGTCATGGAATTAGATAAGACTGCATAATAGGTAGACAGTATGAATGCCAATACGTAACCAGAGCCGAAGTTCTGAAAACTAGTGGGCAATTAAAAGGAAGGAATGAAACAAACACCTTGGAGCAGTTTTTCGTGGAATTAGATAAGACTGCATAATAGGTAGACAGTATGAATGCCAATACGTAACCAAAGCCGATGTTCTGAAAACTATTGGGCAATTAAAAGGAAGGAATGAAACAAACACCTTGGAGCAGTTTTTCGTGGAATTAGATAAGACTGCATAATAGGTAGACAGTATGAATGCCAATACGTAACCAAAGCCGATGTTCTGAAAGCTATTGGGAAATTAAAAGGAAGGAATGAAACAAACACCTTGGAGCAGTTTGTCGTGGAATTAGATAAGACTGCATAATAGGTAGACAGTATGAATGCCAATACGTAACCAAAGCCGATGTTCTGAAAGCTATTGAGAAATTAAAAGGAAGGAATGAAACAAACACCTTGGAGCAGTTTGTCGTGGAAGGCGATAAGGCACCTCCAATTCACCAGTATATTGAGGATGATGATGAAATGCAGTATTACTTTGGGGCAAATTACAAGAGTGTCAACACACCCTTAGAAGCCGACAACACACCTGATATACATGGCATATCTCGGATGCTGCAAATGGTAAATGATCTGGATAACTTAGCTGAGAGTGATGGACCCAGAACATTATTTAGAGATTCAACAAAAGACACAATCAGCATTAGTAAGCTTAATCCAAATGTACGTGAGTATGTCCCCTCTGGATGTCGGCCATTTAAATCACAAAATAAACCAAAATCTCCCGAACCATTTGAAAGAATCGACTTGAAAATGCCTATTTTCGTTTGCAAGAGTGATATACTGATATGACTAAAAGTAGCAAAGAAAATGTGGGCACATCTATTGTTATTGAAAAAGAAGATGATAAAACAATCATTGTCAAAACACAACTGAAGGAACAAAACAATTTAAATAATTCGACTGGAACAGCAAGCAGTTCTACAATCAATGTGAACCCAAAACGAAAAAATGGAAAGATAAATTTGAACAATAGCCAATCTACTTCAGATGTTATAACTAAGTCTATCTCAGAAATTCGTCTCTCAACGAAAAGCTGAATGAAACGAAAACAAGAACGGCTGAAATCGATCTTTTGAAAAAGGAAGTTCGGTCTAAAATCTTAAAGTCATCTAAAGATAACTCTTCGAAGACTAGGAGCGCGCGAAATTATGCCATGGCACATCTTATTTAGCTTTGTGCTGCCCCACCAGTAGCTGCTACTCCGGGTTGAGGATCCTGTAATTCTAGTCACACCATAATATTTCAAAGGTCCTGCCTGTGATAGAGAAAATACTGAAATTAGTAAAGAAATCATAGAAGATTCTGCAGTGTCGCACGGAAGGAATGAAACAAACACCTTGGAGCAGTTTGTCATGGAATTAGATAAGACTGCATTATAGGTAGACAGTATGAACGCCAATACGTAACCAAAGCCGATGTTCTGAAAGATATTGGGCAATGAAAAGAAAGGAATGAAACAAACACCTTGGAGCAGTTTGTCATGGAATTAGATAAGACTGCATTATAGGTAGACAGTATGAACGCCAATACGTAACCAAAGCCGATGTTCTGAAAGATATTGGGCAATGAAAAGAAAGGAATGAAACAAACACCTTCGAGCAGTTGGTCATGGAATTAGATAAGACTGCATTATAGGTAGACAGTATGAACGCCAATACGTAACCAAAGCCGATGTTCTGAAAGATATTGGGCAATGAAAAGGAAGGAATGAAACAAACACCTTGGAGCAGTTTGTCATGGAATTAGATAAGACTGCATAATAGGTAGACAGTATGAATACCAATACTTAAGCAAAGCCGATGTTCTGAAAGCTATTGGGCAATTAAAAGGAAGGAATGAAACAAACACCTTGGACCAGTTTTTCGTGGAATTAGATAAGACTGCATAATAGGTAGACAGTATGAATGCCAATACGTAACCAAAGCCGATGTTCTGAAAGATATTGGGCAATTAAAAGGAAGGAATGAAACAAACACCTTGGAGCAGTTTGTCATGGAATTAGATAAGACTGCATAATAGGTAGACAGTATGAATGCCAATACGTAACCAGAGCCGAAGTTCTGAAAACTAGTGGGCAATTAAAAGGAAGGAATGAAACAAACACCTTGGAGCAGTTTTTCGTGGAATTAGATAAGACTGCATAATAGGTAGACAGTATGAATGCCAATACGTAACCAAAGCCGATGTTCTGAAAACTATTGGGCAATTAAAAGGAAGGAATGAAACAAACACCTTGGAGCAGTTTTTCGTGGAATTAGATAAGACTGCATAATAGGTAGACAGTATGAATGCCAATACGTAACCAAAGCCGATGTTCTGAAAGCTATTGGGAAATTAAAAGGAAGGAATGAAACAAACACCTTGGAGCAGTTTGTCGTGGAATTAGATAAGACTGCATAATAGGTAGACAGTATGAATGCCAATACGTAACCAAAGCCGATGTTCTGAAAGCTATTGGGAAATTAAAAGGAAGGAATGAAACAAACACCTTGGAGCAGTTTGTCGTGGAATTAGATAAGACTGCATAATAGGTAGACAGTATGAATGCCAATACGTAACCAAAGCCGATGTTCTGAAAGATATTGGACAACTAAAAGACAGGAATGAAACAAACACCTTGGAGCAGTTTGTCGTGGAAGGCGATAAGGCACCTCCAATTCACCAGTATATTGAGGATGATGATGAAATGCAGTATTACTTTGGGGCAAATTACAAGAGTGTCAACACACCCTTAGAAGCCGACAACACACCTGATATACATGGCATATCTCGGATGCTGCAAATGGTAAATGATCTGGATAACTTAGCTGAGAGTGATGGACCCAGAACATTATTTAGAGATTCAACAAAAGACACAATCAGCATTAGTAAGCTTAATCCAAATGTACGTGAGTATGTCCCCTCTGGATGTCGGCCATTTAAATCACAAAATAAACCAAAATCTCCCGAACCATTTGAAAGAATCGACTTGAAAATGCCTATTTTCGTTTGCAAGAGTGATATACTGATATGACTAAAAGTAGCAAAGAAAATGTGGGCACATCTATTGTTATTGAAAAAGAAGATGATAAAACAATCATTGTCAAAACACAACTGAAGGAACAAAACAATTTAAATAATTCGACTGGAACAGCAAGCAGTTCTACAATCAATGTGAACCCAAAACGAAAAAATGGAAAGATAAATTTGAACAATAGCCAATCTACTTCAGATGTTATAACTAAGTCTATCTCAGAAATTCGTCTCTCAACGAAAAGCTGAATGAAACGAAAACAAGAACGGCTGAAATCGATCTTTTGAAAAAGGAAGTTCGGTCTAAAATCTTAAAGTCATCTAAAGATAACTCTTCGAAGACTAGGAGCGCGCGAAATTATGCCATGGCACATCTTATTTAGCTTTGTGCTGCCCCACCAGTAGCTGCTACTCCGGGTTGAGGATCCTGTAATTCTAGTCACACCATAATATTTCAAAGGTCCTGCCTGTGATAGAGAAAATACTGAAATTAGTAAAGAAATCATAGAAGATTCTGCAGTGTCGCACAACGCAGCACAAACCTCCACAACATCGGAATTAGAAGTAAACCAATATCAATATGTGGATCCTTTTGTAAACGAATCAATTTCAAAAGTAAACAACTGGTTCAATAACACAAGTCCTAAACCCAAGTTATCAGCACCCCCAGTCCAGTTACAGAGTGCTGTAGCTTTTAAGAAGTATTCTACTTCTTGCACAAGTGTAAATACGCACACAACAAAAAGTGAAACTACAAGCGAAAAAAATAAAACGTGTGACTCTTTTCGCCCGTCAAGATACGCAAAAGACTTGTTATCAAGATATGAGAAAAATGCCGCCATGTCCAAAGTTAATCCTAAAGAAGACTTTGGAGCAATGCTAGAACGCAAACTTGAGGATGAAGTGATAATGTTCTGAAAGATATTGGGCAATTAAAAGGAAAGAATGAAACAAACACCTTGGAGCAGTTTGTCGTGGAAGGAGATAAGGCACCTCCAATTCTACAGTATATTGAGGATGATGATGAAATGCAGTATTACTTTGGGGCAAGTTACAAGAGTGTCAACACACCCTTAGAAGCCGACAACACACCTGATATAAATGGCATATCTCGGATGCTGCAAATGGTAAATGATCTGGATGACTTACCTACTAGGAACATTATTTAGAGATTCAACAACTGACACAATCAGCATTAGTAAGCTTAATCCAAATGTACGTGACATTGTGCCCTCTGGATGTCGGCCATCTAAATCACAAAATAAACTAAAATCTCCCGAAACATTTGAAAGAACTGACTTGAAAATGCCTATATTCTTTTGCAAGAGTGATAAGACTAAAAGTAGCAAAGAAAATGTGGGCACATCTATTGTTATTGAAAAAGAAGATGATAAAACAATCATTGTCAAAACACAACTGAAGTAACAAAACAATTTAAATAATTCGACTGGAACAGAAAGCAGTTCTACAATCAATGTGCACCCAAAACGAAAAATTGGAAAGATAAATCTGAACAACAGCCAATCTACTTCAGATGTTATAACTAAGTCTATCTCCGAATCTCATTGGTAAAGTCCATAATCAGCACAAGTGAAGACTGCATAATAGGTAGACAGAATGAATGTTAATACTTGGGTAACCAAATCCGATGTTCTAAAAGATATTGGGCAATTAAAAGGAAGGAAAGAAACAAACACCTTGGAGCAGTTGTTCGTGGAAGGCGATAACGCAACTCCAATTCACCAGTATATTGAGGATGATGATGAAATGCAGTATATAAAATGCCTTTGGGGCAAGTTACAAGAGTAACTAACCCTTCACCTGTAGCCTCAAATCATGGTCAAGCAGCACAAACCTCCACTAGAAATTAGGAATTAGAAGTAAACCAATATCAAAATGTGGATCCTTTTGTAAACGAATCAATTTCAAAAGTAAACAACTGGTTCAATAACACAAGTCCTAAACCCAAGTTATCAGCACTCCCAGTCCATTTACAGAGTGCTGTAGCTTTTAAGAAGAAATCTACTTCTTGCGCAAGTGTAAATACGCACACAACAAAAAGTGAAACTAACGGCGAAAAAAATAAAACGAGTGACTCTTTTCGCCAGTTCACAATACGCAAAAGACTTGTTATCAAGATATGAGAAAAATGCCGCCATGTCCAAAGTTCCTCCTAAAGAAGACTTTGGAGCAATGCTAGAACGCAAATTTGAGGAAAAGGATGAAGTGATAATGTTCTGAAAGATATTGGGCAATTAAAAGGAAAGAATGAAACAAACACCTTGGAGCAGTTTGTCGTGGAAGGAGATAAGGCACCTCCAATTCACCAGTATATTGAGGATGATGATGAAATGCAGTATTACTTTGGGGCAAGTTACAAGAGTGTCAACACACCCTTAAAAGCCGACAACACACCTGATATAAATGGCATATCTCGGATGCTGTAAATGGTAAATGATCTGGATAACTTACCTGAGAGTGATGGACCCAGAACATTATTTAGAGATTCAACAACAGACACATTCAGCATTAGTAAGCTTAATCCAAATGTACGTGACTTTGTGCCCTCTGGATGTCGGCCATCTAAATTACAAAATAAACCAAAATCTCCCGAAACATTTGAAAGAAGCGACGTGAAAATGCCTATTTTCGTTTGCAAGAGTGATAAGACTAAAAGTAGCAAAGAAAATGTGGGTACATCTATTGTTATTAAAAAGAAGATGATAAAACAATCATTGTCAAAACACAACTGGAGGAACAAAACAATTTAAATAATTCGACTGGAACAGGAAGCAGTTCTACAATCAATGTGCACCCAAAACGAAAAATTGGAAAGATAAATCTGAACAACAGCCTATCTACTTCAGATGTTATAACTATGTCTATCTCACAAATTCGTCTCTTAACGAAAAGCTGAATGAAACGAAAACAAGAACGGCTGAAATCTTTAGTTTTCTTTAATAGATCTTTTGAAAAAGAAAGTTCGGTCCAAAATCTTAAAGTCATCTAAAGATAATTCTCCGTAGACTAGGAGCGCGCTTAATTTTGCCATGGCACATCTTATTAAGCTTTGTGCTGCCCGCCAGTGGCTGCTACTCCGGGTTGAGGATCCTGTAATGCTATTCACACCACAATGTTTCAAAGCTCCTGCCTATGATAGAGAAAATACTGAAATTAGTAAAGAAATCATAGAAGAATCTGCAGTGTCGCACAACGCAGCACAAACCTCCACAACATCGGAATTAGAAGTAAACCAATATCAATATGTGGATCCTTTTGTAAACGAATCAATTTCAAAAGTAAACAACTGGTTCAATAACACAAGTCCTAAACCCAAGTTATCAGCACCCCCAGTCCAGTTACGGAGTGCAGTAGCTTTTAAGAAGTAGTCTACTTCTTGCACAAGTGTAAATACGCACACAACAAAAAGTGAAACTAACAGCGAAAAAAATAAAACGAGTGACTCTTTTCGTCCATCAGGATACGCAAAAGACTTGTTATCAAGATATGAGAAAAATCCCACCATGTTCAAAGTTCCTCCTAAATAAGACTTTGGAGCAATGCTAGAACGCAAACTTGAGGAAAAGGATGAAGTGATAATGTTCTGAAAGATATTGGGCAATTAAAAGGAAAGAATGAAACAAACACCTTGGAGCAGTTTGTCGTGGAAGGAGATAAGGCACCTCCAATTCACCAGTATATTGAGGATGATGATGAAATGCAGTATTACTTTGGGGCAAGTTACAAGAGTGTCAACACACCCTTAGAAGCAGACAACACACCTGATATAAATGGCATATCTCGGATGCTGCAAATGATAAATGATCTGGATGCCTTATGACTAGTAGGTACTAGGAACATTATTTAGAGATTCAACAACAGACACAATGGGCATTAGTAAGCTTAATCCAAATGTACGTGACTTTATGCCCTCTTGATGTCGGCCATCTAAATCACAAAATAAACCAAAATCTCCCGAAACATTTGAAAGAATCGACTTGAAAATGCCTATTTTCGTTTGCAAGAGTGATAAGACTAAAAGTAGCAAAGAAAATGTGGGCACATCTATTGTCATTGAAAAAGAAGATGATAAAATAATCATTGTCAAAACAAAACTGAAGGAACAAAACAATTTAAATAATTCGACTGGAACAGCAAGCAGTTCTACAATCAATGTGTACCCAAAAAAAAATATTGGAAAGATAAATCTGAACAACAGCCTATCTACTTCAGATGTTATAACTAAGTCTATCTCAGAAATTCGTCTCTTAACGAAAAGCTGAATGAAACGAAAACAAGAACGGCTGAAATCGATCTTTTGAAAAAGAAAGTTCGGTCCAAAATCTTAAAGTCATCTAAAGATAATTCTCCGTAGACTAGGAGCGCGCTTAATTTTGCCATGGCACATCTTATTAAGCTTTGTGCTGCCCGCCAGTGGCTGCTACTCCGGGTTGAGGATCCTGTAATGCTATTCACACCACAATGTTTCAAAGCTCCTGCCTATGATAGAGAAAATACTGAAATTAGTAAAGAAATCATAGAAGAATCTGCAGTGTCGCACAACGCAGCACAAACCTCCACAACATCGGAATTAGAAGTAAACCAATATCAATATGTGGATCCTTTTGTAAACGAATCAATTTCAAAAGTAAACAACTGGTTCAATAACACAAGTCCTAAACCCAAGTTATCAGCACCCCCAGTCCAGTTACAGAGTGCTGTAGCTTTTAAGAAGTAGTCTACTTCTTGCACAAGTGTAAATACGCACACAACAAAAAGCGAAACTAACAGCGAAAAAAATAAAACGAGTGACTCTTTTCGCCAGTTCACAATACGCAAAAGACTTGTTATCAAGATATGAGAAAAATGCCGCCATGTCCAAAGTTCCTCCTAAAGAAGACTTTGGAGCAATGCTAGAACGCAAACTTGAGGAAAAGGATGAAGTGATAATGTTCTGAAAGATATTGGGCAATTAAAAGGAAAGAATGAAACAAACACCTTGGAGCAGTTTGTCGTGGAAGGAGATAAGGCACCTCCAATTCACCAGTATATTGAGGATGATGATGAAATACAGTATTACTTTGGGCAAGTTACAAGAGTGTCAACAGACCCTTAGAAGCCGACAACACACCTGATATAAATGGCATATCTCGGATGCTGCAAATGGTAAATGATCTGGATGACTTATGACTAGTACGTATGTACTAGGAACATTATTTAGAGATTCAACAACAGACACAATCAGCATTAGTAAGCTTAATCCAAATGTACGTGACTTCGTGCCCTCTGGATGTCGGCCATCTAAATCACAAAATAAACCAAAATCTCCCGAAACATTTGAAACAATCGACTTGAAAATGACTATTTTCGTTTACAAGAGTTATAAGAGTTAAAAGTAGCATAGAAAATGTGGGCACATCTATAGTTATTGAAAAAAAAGATGACAAAAACAATCATTGTCAAAACACAACTGAAGGAACAAAATAATTTAAATAATTCAACTGGAACAGCAAGCAGTTCTACAGTCAATGTGTACCCAAAACGAAAAATTTACAGTATATTTGTCACTCGTGTGTTATAGAAAAACGAAGATAGCCGATTGCTATTAAGAAAATGGTAGCTCTATAACACCATACATTAGTCGATAGAAAATATAAACGATAGCACGGTTTGCATCTTAAGGCCCGGTTTTATAAAAGGTCGTTAGTAAATATGTCAGATCAAATTTTAGTAACTTCATACAAGTTTTGACATTCCTGACCGAAATTTTATCTAACGGATCTTTATAAAACCCAACCTTATTAGGCCTACGAGTCCCAAACTAACCTCTTGGCTTGTACTATATGGGGTGTTAGGAAACGACAGAGTACCCAGATCTGTTCCCCAAACTCGATAATGCCGCGTAGTAATTTTCCCAGTCGCGTTTTTTCCCCATTCGTGATTTTACTTAGTCGCTTTTATCCCCAGATTTTTTTTACCCAGAGTCATTTCTAAAATTGAAGCTTTTTCCGAGTAGCATGATTGCCAATTTCGAATATCAATTTTACAGAGTCAACGGAGCTCGGAGGATTTGTTAGATTATTTTCGCAAAAGCATTTTTCATAGTGGCGAATTTTCACATCGCTTTCTTTCGTGATCGCAAAATTACTTATTCGTCTTCATGTCGGTCGTGTGACATGTAGAAACATTTTATATAAAAAAAGGAAGTGATTTCGCTAGTTAATGAACAATCGGTTTTTAATTGTGGTCTTGATTTTGAGTGGTATGTGAGTATATTATCCACGAAACTCGAACATGGATGGTAGCATTTAACCCTACACGAATAAACAAGCAATTTTAATCACGTTCTTGAAACCGTCTCTAACGATTTCGATGAAATTTGTAGCGGGGTTTTACGGGGCGGAAAATCGAGCAGTCAAGTGTCTTCGGGAAAATTCGTTTTCAAATCGACCAACGCTCGTTCTTTTAGGTTCATTATTCCGTCTTTTTTTATTACGCACGCGTATTTTTCAATCAATTTATTAATCAAGTACTGATTACGTATACCCTTTTTAAATACGCCTACATTTCAAATAAATAGGAATAATACGCTTTTAAATCTCCTGCATAACATGTGCAAATTAAGTTTAGGGAGATTTTTATAACTGTTGAAATAGATTTTTATCGGAATGTAACTTTCGCGTATATTAAAGAAATCCAATTACTCAGTATTATTCTTATTTTATTTGTAATGTTGCCAGTCCTAAGCCTGGCTATAGCCCAAGAGCCCGCGTCGGCCAGACCTTCGTTATTTTATAAAGGCTGAAAGTTCCTCTATGTGTGTCCCCAACACAAGTAAAGGGGCTTCTAAAAGGGCCATATTTTCACTGCAATGTGTGGCCGGCAACTATTGGTGTCCCTCTCTTACTCGTGTGTTAGAGAAAGACACCAATAGTTGCCGGCCACATATTGCAGTGAAAATATGGCCCGTTTAGAAGCCCCTTAAGAATGATCCCGACTATGAAATTTGTGTATTACCTAGTGTTTGTGTTTGTGTAAAATAACGTATAAAATAACGAAGGTCTGGCCGACCCGTGCTCTTGGGCTATTAAGTATGAAGGAATTGTGGCGAGCGATTTTAAATTTTATTAAGTGGAAATAATTTTGTCATTGATAATTTATACAGGGTGTTGGACAAACTTCAGGGACTAACTCTGTAGGCATAGGTACCGCCTAGAATCTCGGCACACAGGACGGTATATTTAATTAATTGGACCTTTTTGCATTATTCCAGGGACTTGAAATCGAACAATATCTTTCTCCGGGACGACTGGTCAGTCAAAATAGGGGACTTCGGCCTCGCGACCGCCAAGACGCGGTGGTCAGGTGAGCCCAATAAATATACACACACACAAAACAAAACAAACACACACACTTAGCGGCAAAAATAACCGCCCACCCGCCATTTGTTAATGCAAGTGTTAACAAATGTCACTTCTTAAATTAGACAATAACGTCAAGAATACTCAACCAATTTGATACTTATCTTGTTTTATGTTTCAGCTAAATAACCCAGGTTTAAAATAGCGTACAAATATTCTTCTTAATCGTCGTGAATTTTCCCAACGAAATAACAAAGGATCCACCAGTCCATAATAATATTGCGTTTTGTTCGATATGTCTTTCAATTCAAGTGACTTTTGAGTGTAATTTTGAAAAACACTGCTTCTTTTATGATTATTATTGGTACGCCCTTTTGTGCCTCGATTATTTTTATGGAAAACAAAACAAGCTGAAGTGAATTTGGTTGATTATTCTTGACGTTATTATCTGATTTGAGAAGTTATATTTGTTAACACCTGTAAGTATGAATAAAAGACGGTGGGCGGTTATTTTAGCCGCTGATTATAGTATAATAACTATTATTAAGAGAAAAGATTTGTATTGTTGTATGTTTGGCAGAAGCTTGTATACAATAAACTAGCTTCTGCCAGCGACTTCGTCCGCGTTGAATTCGTAATTTAGTCATCCCACGGAAACCGTTATTTTTTCGAGATCAAAAGTAGCCCTTGTTACTCAGGGATAATTTAGCGTTCTGCTCATTCTCAATGCTGTTCGTGGGGTCCGGTCTGTTCACGTCAGCAAGGACGTGTTGTTCAGTTAATTATTCCAGTTATGGCTTTTGACGTAGAGACCTCGTCGTGTTGTTCTCCTAGTCATTATTATTAGTTTAATATATTTGACCTTACATTTGTTTTTATTTGTGTTAGTTCTAATAAATATTTTTTGTTACTTTATTTTTTAGTATTATTGTATTTTACCCTGAAAGTCATGTCCCGAGCTACTAACAATGGCGAGGTATGCAGCCCGGGCTCGTCCTACCCGCCCCTCGCCCCTCACGCCCCGCACGATTGCCCTATCTACACGGCTTCGGCGATCATGACTGTATTGGTTTATAGACTGCGCCACCACTGTATGTCAAGTGAAGTCGCTCAACTTCGCTTAACATGTCGCCGACAATGACGTTTGTCCCCGAGTAAATCTCTGGTTTGAAGGAACTTCATTAAAATTCATGTAAAATTAATCTATATACCTACTAGCTGTCCGCGCCCGGCGTCACCCGGGTGTAATATTTTTTTTCATACATACCTTATGAAAAATAGTTTACGACCTATTCTCAGACCTACTGAATATACACTCAAAATTTCATAAGAATCGGTCGAGCCGTTTCGGAGGAGTTTGGTTACAAACACTGTGACACGAGAATTTTATATATTAGAAGAAGAAGAATATATAAAAGGCAAACCTGACTGACTTATATATCAACGCACAGCCGAAACTACTGTACCTAGAAACTTGAAATTTGGTACAGGGGTTCCTTTCATGATGTAACTGAGCACTAAGAAAGGATTTTCCGAAAATCGACCCCCAACGAGAAGAAATGGGGGGAGTAGCGGGAAACTAATTCTACGCGTAAGAAGTCGCGGGCGTCCTCTAGTAATAAATAAATATCAAGGGACGATCTCGCACAAATTGACCTAGTCCCAAACTAAGCTTTACTAGACAACGATATAAATACTTATATAGAGAAATAAATACTTAAATACATAGAAAACAATCAAGACTCAGAAACGAGTACTCGTTGCTCATCACAAAAATATCTACCCTTACCGGGATTTGAACCCGGGACCGCTAGCTTCGTAGGAAGGGTCACTACCAACTAGGCAAGCGCGTCGTAATTGAACAATTAATCCCTCTTTCAGACACGCAATCAACCGGCGGCGTGCAATGGCAGCAGCCGACCGGTTCCATTCTCTGGATGGCCCCAGAAGTGATCCGCATGGAGGAGCCGGCTCCATACACATTCCGCTCCGACGTGTACGCATTCGGCATTGTTCTGTACGAGTTAATGGCGCAGACGCTGCCGTACAGCAGTTTAAATAACAAGGATCAGGTAAGAGGCCAAAAACTGGCAAGCCGTCAGTTTTAACCACGGAATTGAAAAAACAGTGGAAGTGGCATGAGCTTCGCTTAGTATCCGACCTGTTGTCGCCAATACATAAAAACAACACGCCACCATGGAAAATGTTTTTGTTGCGGCTATCGCTTTTGCTTTTACATTCCAAGCACAATAAGGCATGCTTTTGGATTTATTTCCTATTTTAGAAATATCGAAATATCGAAATATTGAAATAAGCGATCGCGGCAAAAGTATGGTAGGTTAAGCGGAACTCCGCATAACCAAGCCACACGTTACACGCCCACTTGACTCTTCTACGGTTTCTTTCTGTGCTGTGGTTTTAACTACAACAAAACCATAAATATAAGTTACGTCGGCAATCCTCGACTAAAACTGAAGATATAGGAACGTAAATGTTCAATTCAATATAGACCTTGTTGCGTTACGCGTAAGGACAGCTAAACTCGAATGACAACTGACGCGCCGCTTACGCGAATGAATACGACGTTTCGTCGTATTCCTGATCCGTCGTATTCTTGTCTTGACACATTCTTGTTTCGTCGTATTTTGTTTTGACGTATTCTTGTTTCGTCGCTTTCCATTTTCGACCTAAAGGATTACATATAAAAATCAGTCTGTCGCTAATATGGTTTAACTTACAGGCTGTGTCAACTTATGTAAGACTTTTATTGCCTATAAATAAGTTTTATGTTAACGTTTTCTGTTTCATTTTATTTCATTTCATCATTATTATTTTTATAATAATCTTTATATTTTTATTAAGCAAGCAAAGTCATAGGTCATTGTATATGTGAAATGGTAGTTCCACTGTGTCCCAACAAAAATATGTCGAAAACAAAACAAGAATGTGTCAAAACAGGAATACGACGAAAAAGGAAGCAATCGTTTTTAAGAGTGCCTGACACTTGCGAATTCCTCTAACTTCTTTATCTCTCTTTGACAGATCCTCTGGATGGTCGGCCGCGGGCTCCTCAGGCCAGAGCCTAGGTTCCTGCGCAGTGACTCCCCCCAGGCCCTCACTCGCCTCTTCAACGACTGCATCAAGTTCGACCGCGAACAACGGCCCCTCTTCCGCCAGATCCTGGCCTCCCTCGAGGCCATGCTGAGAGCCATGCCGAAGATCACCAGAAGTGCTTCGGAACCGAACCTCAACAGGCAACTGCATACCTCTGACGACTACTTCAACTATAGTTGCGCGTCGCCGAAAACGCCAGTCAATTTCCAGTTCAGCAATGACACCAACTTCCCTGCTTTTTATGGGTGAGTTTTGCGGCCGTTTCAGGGTTAAGTTACGCCAGCGGCGTAAGGCGAAGGCTAGACGTACAATAAATATTGTTATCCGTCAATTGGCAAATACTGATGGATCACAATCTGTTCATGGATTCAACATAGCATCCATCAATATAGCAGACTAGACGAACAATATATATCTAAGGCGAAGGCTAGACGTACCATAAATATTGTTATCCGTCAATTGGCAAATACTGATGGATCACAATCTGTTCATGGATTCAACATAGCATCCATCAATATAGCAGACTAGACGAACAATATATATCTAAGGCGAAGGCTAGACGTACCATAAATATTGTTATCCGTCAATTGGCAAATACTGATGGATCACAATCTGTTCATGGATTCAACATAGCATCCATCAATATAGCAGACTAGACGAACAATATATATCTAAGGCGAAGGCTAGACGTACCATAAATATTGTTATCCGTCAATTGGCAAATACTGATGGATCACAATCTGTTCATGGATTCAATATCGCATCCATCAATATAGCAGACTAGACGAACAATATATATCTAAGGCGAAGGCTAGACGTACCATAAATATTGTTATCCATCAATATTTATCTCATATTGATGGATCGCCTAAGGCGATGGCGTGATATTTTGTATGAGAAAGGCGACGTCCGCTCACACAAACACAGCAATGAGGGGCCACTGGACGCTCTCTGTTGTCTTGACCACGTATTAATGAAAATTAAGTATATATAGCCTGTGTCAGCTGAAATTGCCAAAGATGTAAACAAACTAGTACTGTTTGACACATAACCTCAAATATTCATCAAGCGTGTTTTTATTTATAATATCGGATAAATAATAGTTATTTAATCTTAAACTGTAATGTGAAAGTAAAGATCAAGCGTATAAATCATTGCTAAGACCTCATTTGATCTTTAAAAGCACGTGATTAACGAGAAATAATGGTAAATTGGTTTGTTTGGTTGTGTTACATCTTTGCCAATTTAAATTGGCACAGACTATAAGTGAATTCGTAGGACAAAAGAAGCATTTGAGGACTAGAATCGATGCTATAATGCTATTTTTTTATGCTTTCAGCATTCCCGTGCCTAGCCAACGGCATACCTAGGGGTTGCTTCAGGGCTTTGAATAGCCCTGGCCGCGGGACAGCCTTGCGGCGCTCGCCACGCGCGGCTGTCTTAATAGCTAAGTAGGGAATACAAATAACCGGTTGTAACCGGTTTTAACCTGTTATTTTCATACAAAAACTGGTAATAACCGGTTAAATGACATTCCCGACAGCCGCGCCTAGTGGACAGCAATGGACCAGTGGCGGCGTAGTGTTCGATGCCAAATGGACAAATAGGTACCGGGAATAGGCATAACGAATGGACTAAGATGGACATGTCATGCTATCAAAATTGCATCGTGCTATATTATATGAAATGACGAGTTTTTATATGATAAACAACGAATGATATACATTAACGAACGATATGTTTATATTGTATTTTTAGGTCATTATTATCTATTGTATATTGTTAAGGTATGTGAAGACGGAATGAATGTCCACTGTAAAAAGTAGTTAGCATGTATTTAAATGTTCTATTTTGCCTAGTCTGGTCTATTTTTTAATCTACGTCATAATCTAGGCAGTAAAGGTACTGGACTCCACCTCAGTCAGACGATGCTGACAGTACGACGAAGAGTCTTGAAAAAAAAACAAGACTCGAGGTACTTTTACCTAAATTCTAATATAGTTAAAGACTTTGTTCAAGAAAAACATGGTAAGCCCGAAAAAAAAAGTTAAAATCCAAAAAAACTAATAGGTACTACAGAATTTTGCAGCCGAAAATTGGTCAGTTACTTTTTTTAGAATGCCTCTCTGTTGCTGTTTTTTACGTGCAATATTAAAAATAAACAAAGGGTATAATCTGTAAGAAACATATTCGCTTTTTACACCGAGTGCATTTCCGTCCGTCATTTATTCATTTAAATACAAACACACTTTTATTTTCTTCATATAGTAAAACTTCAGCCATTTTAAAACTAAAGTGTTTATTTGTCTCAGAATCAAATATTGGTGTTTAAAAAAATTTTAAATGATTTTTTAATAAAGTGAAATGCAAATTAGAAGCTATTTCACGTATAGTAACTATTAATTTATAGATTAAGTACGAGTATTATTATATACATATTGTTTATTACCTCTATTTATAACTATTTGAGTGTTGACAAAACAATGTTTTTTTTTAAGTTGGTCCCTTCTCAATATTATATGGTATAAGAAAATCTTACAGTAGCATAATAACTTTTTATTAAATAATTAGTTAGTTTTATGTTGATTTTAAAACGTTTAATTATGTAATATTGTAAAATTGTATGAAATAGTAGTAATAATTATTAAACTAAGCAATTATGTTATATATTGTTGATTATAATAAGTAACGTTTACATATTGTATATTTGAATATTTCTTAAAAATTGTTGTATTTTTTAAATACATTATGTATTTTTAGATAAATACAGTTATGTTAAACTTGGTGAACGTTGAGCCGGAAATTTAAAATCAATTTCTATACTTTGATTTTTGTTCAACACTTTGATATTTATTTTGTTGTGAATGACTGTCGCGCAATAAAAAAAAATTGGTCTCCTTTTTTTCTACATAATCCGGTTAAATAATTGTAGATTTCGATAATTTTGGATCTTTCCGTTTATCAAGGAATCGGGCGGATGTTACCGCGGTATTAATTTAACATTAATTATTTTCCATGATTTTGGATTGTATCTAGAAACTAGAGGACGCCCGCGACTTCGTACGCGTAGAATTAGTTTCCCGCTACTCCCCCCATTTCTACCCGTTGGGGGTCGATTTTCGGAAAATCCTTTCTTAGTGCTCACTTACATCATGAAAGGAACCCCTGTACCAAATTTCAAGTTTCTAGGTACAGTAGTCAGTAGTTTCGGCTGTGCGTTGATACATCAGTCAGTCAGTTTGACCTTTTATATATATAGATTAGCCTTCCATATTTTTCCGGTAAATAACCGGTTTTAACCGGTAAACATCCGCATCAACCCAGTCAATGTCTACATCAGTCAGTCAACGGCTTCTATTATCGGCGGTAGCGGTAAGATATTCCCTTTAACTTTCACTCCATAATTCAAGTATCGTATAAACTCGTAAATTTCGGGGAGGCCTTTAATAATCTCCGATGCGGCGGCTATTACCATGACTAATCATTTTTTACATTGTAAAAATCAAAGTCGCTTCCCGCCGTCTCTCCCTCTGTACCTACATACGCTTCGATTTTTACGACGCAATGGATTTTAATGCGGTTTCCATCAATAGATAGATTCAAGAGGAAGGTTTAATAAATTCTGGATTATGTACGGTGTTACAGAAAACATAAAACGAAGCGAAGCAAGAGCGGCTCGCTAATAGTTAGTTTTAAATTAAAAAAATCGATGTTGAGAACTGTGTAAGGGGCAATACAATATATACACATTAAAACCGGTTATTACCTGTTCGGTACCGGATCTTTCGGACAGTTTTAAGCATTTTAAGTAAGTATACGTTACCTTGTTAATTGAATTTAATTGTTAATTTTTTATTACATTGTTATAAGTTATAACTTATGAGTTTTACCGCCTGTTTCACAATCGACAAGTAAAGCGTATTTGACAGATAAATATAGCCCTTTCTCTTTCTTACACTTGAAAATAGACAAGGAGAGAGCTAACTTTAAATGGCAGATAAATTTACTTGTCGATTGCGAAACAGGCTCTAAACCAAACAATTGTATGGGATCATTATTTATTATTACTGTTATTACTGTTGAAATCGCGTATCTTTAATTTTTTTTTCATACAAAATTAGTTCCGTTTCCCAATTCCCTAAATCAAGTCGGATTTCCACGACTTTGAATATGATATGAAAAATAAAAATAATAAAAACTGGGTTTGCATTTTTTTTATTTGGCCACATTTAAAAAATATTTTTTTAGACAGGAAAACTTACACATCTAGTTCGAATTTTAATTTATTAAAATTCGAACTAGGTTTAAAAGGAGAGAGAAACGTTATCGCATTTAATACGTAAATTTCGAGCTACGACAAATTGGAAACGATGTAGCGAATTTTGCAAACCCATTTCAGTTTACATTTTATAAGACGAAATAAAATGTGGCGTTATCTATGAAAAGGGACCTTATTGTCGATGGCGCTTCCGCCATTATTAACGATGCTCCGATATAAATACAACGTCGCATGACGCAGTGCGGCGTAAGCGCCATCGACAATAAGGTCCCTTTTCATAGATAACGCCACATATAGGGAATACTCATTTCTACAGCTTCAATAAAAGCTGATTCATGTAACAAACAGTTGAGAAAAATAATTTTTTGAATAGATATTAAAATAACCAAGATATAAGCCAACAAAGATTTGTTCCTATCTCATTCTAGAATTTAATATGGCCGATGTGTTACGTGATGTCTAATTAGCAGTTTAAATAGTTTAAAATGCTCGTATCATCCGTATTTCTTATCCGATTTTAATGTTAATCGTACTTGTGGTGATCAATTTTGAAATTTGATTTAAAAAATCTATGCATATGCCCTATTGATGAAGCAAATTGTAAATTATGTGTCTTTGGACGGTATAATAATACCGGTGTCAATATTTGTCCTAAATGAGGTGATGAGTATACAGTTTACATAGTTATTATCATAATTTTAAGACAATAAATTATTGTTACGAAATGAGTTTTTTTATCACCCGTACAAGAAACAGATTATTGTCAACACTATTAACGGTTCATTTCGTATTTAGGAAGTCAAAGTATTTAATTACTTTGTTTTGAGTTCCATGTATACATTGTTTTTCATCATTTTTTATTCCAATATTGATTTGCCGTAGCTACACACATATTCATAAGTAAATAAAGTTTTAGGTATGTATTGTTTGAAGTAATAATAAATACAGGTCATATTTTACATTGCTCATGGTATACATAGTTAAAGAAAACATCATTCGGTTTTAAACCACATCCGATTATAACTTTATATCATAAAAATTCTTTTATACATTAATTTGTTAATATACATTTTTTCTAACTACTTAAAATATCATAATATCACAATTACAACGGACCATTCGGTAAGCTCGATCTTCCACACACATAATAAATCATTTTTTACATAATAAATTCAAATATAAATATTTGCTATATTTAAATATAACATGACTAAGCTTAACACCAATATTAATTGAAGTTTACTTCATACGGTTTTCATTGTTGTTTTGCTACGATTTTTTAATCTTTATGTAGCTGAAGCTTTTGTCTGCTGATCGCAACGCACAACGCTGCGGTACGCGGTATGCGGCGCCGGACAAGTAGGTAATTATATGGGTCGGGTCCCGTTGGCCTTACTTGCTTTTAGCCTTAGCGAGCAAAACGGCTCAGTAGTACACTGACCAAGTATGCAAAATGACTTGGTTATATAATTCCATAGTTACAAAATTGTCTTAGTTTCAAGAAGACTTACTTAGCAAAACGTCTAGGTCGTGAAATGCACCAGTAAGCAGAATGACTCAATTGTGTTAGGTCTTGATTGTATTATCTTGATATGTGAAGATTATCGAGACCATTTGCCTATTAGAACATTATGACATTAAGTCATTTTACAGCCAAGTCATTCCGTCTATACTATGCCTTATAGCAATGAGGGCGTTTTACAGACCAAGGCATTTTGCTACCCGGACAAAATAAAACTAAGGTGCTCTGCTCGCCAAGGCTAAATGCAAGTAAGGCCAACGGGACCCGACCCAATTATATTGCGTTGCGAAAAGCGTTGAAAATTGTTGAAAAAAACCAATGTTTTTTCCTTGAGCCTTTGAAATTTTCTTTTTTTTTCCGTTTTTTTCGGGTTTTTTAGGATAAATAACAAATGAATACCTAATGACAATTTATTCATAGTCAATCACTGTTACTCTCGCCACCTATTTCAATTGCTTCTGCCTTCATGTCGTCGATGTCGCCCTTTTATAGGTGCAAATAAGACCGAATATAGATTAAAATAACCTTAGAAAATTTCTTTGTTTTTATTTTCTATAAAATCCCGGAAAAAACGAGCTGTTTGGAATAAAACGGGATTTTTTTCGGACTTTTTCAACGCTAGTTGCGATCAGCAGAACAAGCTTTACTCGGTTTATCCCATAGCGGACTCATCTGATTCCAACCCCTCCTTACTCGGTAGTTTCTCTGGAACTTTCGCTAGAATCGGTGCTCGAGTTGCACAGGGTTGAGTATGAGGAGTCTGATGACACCACGGACTCCCTCTCTCCTCTGAATAAGACGAATTCCTCGAACTCCTTGGCATGTTCAACGTCGATATCGGAGTCTGAGACAGCCAGACGACGTTGTCTCCTTCTGCGCGAGAGGCGGGCGCGCTGTAGAATAACATACAAGATTAATGAAATAAGTCGAATGTGTACTTTTACTTGTACATATAAACCAGAGGCTCTACTTTGAAATCCGTAATTCGAACTTCGTCTATTGCTGTCCCACTTTCGACGCGTCACTAATTCGCAAGAAAGTGATGGGGCGATCCGAAGTTCGAATAACTGATTTCAAAGTAGAGCCCCAGTACCTACCCCGTGAGTTGGAGCGATTTCAGGATAGCGATTTACGCTCGTTTTGGCATGCTCGCTTACACGACAAGGAAATGAGCTCTTTGCGCATATAGTAGATACCTATGTGTGGTGTGAAACTGATTGATAGAGTAAGGAATGAAAAGGTCAGATAGAAATGTGGACTAAAAGAAGATGTAGACTAAGATTGAAAAGGGCATGCTTCGATGGTTCGGACATTTGGATTTTTTGGAAAGGATGGAAAATACTGGAACAGGGCCGAATCTTAAGTACCCGAATCGACGTGCGTGCATGACTCGATGTATGAATGTGGAAGAAGCGAAAGAGATTTGTCAGGATCGTAGCAGGTTGAAAGAAGTGGTCTCTGCCTACCCCTCTGGGAAACAGGCGTGATTTAATGTATGTATGTATGTATGATAGATGAAAGAAGATTGTCAAAAGAGATATAAAGAGCGAAAATGAGTGGAAGGGTCGGAAGGAGCCCCCTAGGCGTACTTTTTCGAATGAAATCGGAGAAATACTGGAAAAGGGCCGAATCGTAAGTACCCGAAACCGACGTGCGTGCATGACTCGATGTATGAATGTGGTAGAAGCGAAAGACATTTTTCAGAATCGTAGCAGGTGGAAAGTGGAAGGAAGTGGTCTCAGCACACCCCTCTGGGAAACAGGCGTGGCGTGATTGTATGTATATATGTAACTTTTGCTTAAAAAATTGGCAAAATGTGGTCACGCCGGCGTGGCACCGCCACGCCGACCTTGATGGGTCGGCGCGCCGCCGCCGCCGCCAAATTGCTCCTCGGCGCGCACCTCTACTCCTAAAGTAATTACTGTCAACAAATTACTTAAAATTCAATCCCGAGCATGCCAGTGTAAAGTTCCAAAAAACATAAGTTATTTTTCTATTTAAAGTTATACAGCGCTATTGATGGTGAAAAACATTTACATGTCAAATGTAATTTCGTTACACTGAGGCGTTTAATTTTTTCCGCGCTGATAGAACAGTTAATTTACTCTAAGTAGCTTTATCGCGCAAGATCACCTCTTAAAGCTGAAAGTCCGTGAGTAAATCGTTGCTAAAAGCTTTTTTCTACTCGCGTACTGTAAACCGCTAATAGTATTGATATCGTTACCGGAATCAGAATACCACCTATAGCGCAACCGAAGTGGGAAAAAAATAGAAAGAACTTGTGTTTTCGCGATACAAAGGATGTTCTAAGTGTAACTTATGTTTTTGTGTATCTGTGTACCTATATTTGTCTGTCTGACTCAGAAGCGGATTTAAAAAGAAACTAGTTTAATCTGGATGATTCAATCGGTTCGACCGTTTAAAACATATCAGCTCGGAAATGGGCGGCATAACATATATTTTCATCTATTTAATTGTTATTTGAATGTACTTACAGCCGCAGCGGCGTTTTCAGCGTCTTCGCGGTCGAAGTTTACCGGCTCCCTTGGTGGGTCCAAGATTAGCGCCTCAGGTACACTGCAATAAAATTACTATTTCAATACAGATTCTAAGATACCGGTAACCCTTTTACCCGACTGCACGAACCAAATGAGAGTAATGTGTTTATCAGCCTACCTATGTATGTATGTTTGTTCCTTTGTGACGCTCTTGAAACTAAACGCGTGGGCCAATTTTGATGTTTTTTTTTCATCTTTTTTACCCTTGCACGGTTGGTGATTCTTATCTCATTCGATTTGTCTTAATCTTGTGTCACTAAGGATGAGACAGCAATCAAAATTAAATATGGCGGCAGACGGACACGTTTCCCAGCAGTAGAATAAATAATTGACAAGATGGCGGCGTCCATTGATTAGGTACGTACGAAAAACATGGCGGCGAAGTACGCCGCCATTTTGAAAAAAGTATACCTCTACTGAATACTCTGAAGTGGCAAGTTGCAGTAAATCATGAAGAACTCGCGCAACAAACACTTAAAACATAAAAAATAAGAGCAGCCTAAACCTAGAATATTTTAGGGGTTTTTTTAAAGAATGGATGCCATGACTAGATCTTGACGTAATTTAAATGGGACCCTGAGATATACCTACCCTTAATCATGAAAAAAAAAACCAGAGCAAATTTTTCGGAGAAATCATTTACTTATTTATTTATTTTGAAATGAGTAAAAAAATACATGAATGTACCTAATTATTCCCATAAATATGGCTAACAATCATTGTCATTTGAATTAACCCCTCAGTTAGCTTAGAATATACCACTTGTACATAATAATATTGCATTATAAGGTACAAATGAACATTTAATTTTGAAAAAATATCGACAGCAAACCATTGTAAGTTCTGAAAAAAAATATTAATATTATGATTAAATAACGTTTCGGCACCCTTGCAGTAGAAATGTTGGCTAGTTGTAGTCATTGAAACAGAACGCGCGGATTATAAATTCAAACTACAATGTTAGAAAAAGGTAGGTAAAGGATTCCCGTACCTATAGGTGGTGCCATCAGCGCTTAAGCCATTCTCTCTGTTCTGTACAATACGCCTGCCACGAGAGCACGACGTCCTCCCGACATCACCATCTTCGTACTCCGCAGCCCCATTCCGTACTTCGTGCCAATTAGTGGTGGTCCACCACACCACTCTTTGGTGGTTAAATTTAGAGTGACGTGATCCTGCAGCTGCATTAACGTCATCATCCGGACCTTGAACTGACATTCCGTGTAACAACTCAGCTATTGAGGAATCATCATCTCCCTCTGCCCGATAAGGGTTTTCCAAATTCAATACCTTTGCCGGTGATTTTTTTTGTGCTTTGGCATTTTGTGCATCTGAATTTGGTGGAGACGCAAAATTACCATTTACGAAGCGAAACGGCATGATCGCTGGTTTTTCAGTTTTCATAAAACTACTGAAATTGTTGTTGTATTCCCTTACTGGCATTATTACCGCTTCAGTGAAAGGCACCTCTTTATGCTGCCCCTTCCTTTTCAATGCTCTTTTGCGGGGTCCCGGAGTGTTCTCCGGTAACTTGTCATCTTTGTTCACTTGAGGGTTGTTCTGTTTCTTATACAGGCTGTGATAAAATGTCATTGACCTATCACTCCTCCAGGCTTCAACCTCGTTCTTTTTCTTATCTGGGCCCTCAGCAACACTTGTTTTTATCTTCTTTGCAGTTACTTCTCCGGTACTACTCTTATTCTTCCTTTTCCGCCTGGATTCCCAATAATCCTGCTTATTTTTTCTCTCACCTCTGGCATATTGAGATGGTACTCTGTTCCAGCTTGGGCCTGCTTCTCCGGACCTGCTCGGCCCGGCTCCTCCGACCCAGTTCATACCTGCCCCACCGCCGTCGCTCGGTCCTGCTTCTTCGCCGTCTTCTGGGGCTTCTCCTCCGCCCTCGCTCGACACAGCTTGGCCGCCCACGCTGGAAGCTGCCTGCATAACAGTACCTGATGTCACCCAAGTTCCTTTATTTGCAAAGGTCATAGCCACATCCATATAAGGCTTTATGTTTACAATAACGCGACCGTCCGCGTCCGATAGAAATGCTACGATAGTTATGCGAGAACTTTCGCAAAACAAACATGTAACCCGTTCGTAGCTATGTTTGTTTTGGTTAAGCTTGACGACGCACAGGCGTTTAGCAAGATTTCGCGCCTAAGCCTCAATCCCTATTTTTTATTGGAGCATTTGAAAAATCAATGAGAGCGTGAAGGTTCCAATTGGATGTTAGAGACCGGCCTGAGCTTGCTGCGCCGAGCTTGATGCGCAGTTACTTGTTGCACCCGGAATGCGCTCAACTTCACTGCTGTCGTAATTCTAGGTACTTACTGCATCTCCAATTAGAAGGCAATATAGCCGGGAAAATCAATATAGGTTGCCTGGGTTCGGACTCTGGGAAGGGGTGGGTTACGGGATGCGCAGTAATATTGTTTCGTGCGTAGGCAATGCAGCCCGGGCACTTGGACAAGGAGATCGGCTCGATGCTATTTATGAACGCAGATCAATACCTACAATATTTCTCTCAGTATTCGCTGCATTCTCCAGAGTTGTTGAAACAGCTTAGGCTAGCTTTGATTACCTAGTAACTTATTGTAATTTCAAAAACATTCTGCATTAAACACATACATAAATTACACAAACTCCCGCCTTCCTTCCCAGACAGGAGTAGGCAGAGCTACAGAATTACCTACAACTCTAAAAACTTGTTGATAATTCAGTAACCACATTTTGGCCAATTAGGCTAAGATGTTTACCAGCGTATTAGTGACAGGTTGCAAGCCCATCGCTTAAAAGGACTACAAGCTTTTATTCCCTTAGTCCCTTACGACATCCACGGGAAGACATGAAGTGGCACTATTCGCATTAAACACATAATGGCATTAAATAATACTTATATATTTATTTTTAAGTTCTTATCTACTTAGGTACTTGCACACATTTGTTGAATCCCAATCTAGTTCCAGAAAAATAGATCTAAAGTAAAAGTAGGTATACTTTACCTTACAAGTTCTCCAAATTATCGTTGATTTCATTTAAACTTTAATATTTTTTATTAAGAGCTACAAAAAGGTCTAATTTTAACCCGATGTAAGTATGTACAGAGGGGCTATTGCGTAACGCACTCGCAATCGCAATCGTTTTCATTTTGAATATCGAAGGCTTGTCTGCATACAAAATGAAAACAATTGTTACGCTTTGAAGTTTGAGGGTTCCGTAATGCTTGGTAACCGCAAAAGAAAATACTCATTTTGTGATGAACCTTGTATTTTCTATATGCAATATGGCGGGAGATGTGGTTACAGAATTATAATATTTTTTTTAGAGTTGTCGGTAATTCTGTGTAGCTCTGCCTACCCGACTCAGGGATTATAGGGGTGAAGGTATGTTTGTACTTACCTATGTGTGTATGGTCAATTTTGACTAGCCTACATTTTAAGTTTTTTTTATTTCTCAAAAGTGTAAATAATAGACACGTGTTACTTAATATTTGGAATGGGCTATTTAGTAGCTTTTATTTGAGACATGTATCTTCAGCCATTACATACATACCTACGCTCGAAAAACATAATTCTCCTTCGGCCAGTCGGGTAAAACGGTAAAACAGCCTTGAAAAAACGTTTAAACCTTGTGCTCGGTTCATAATAGCGCTTTATTTTTTCACAGCTTCGATTCGAAGCGCGCTTTTATAGTTATGACCCTCTTCTCTACTTATCGGCGCTGTATCCTCACCTTTCTTTCCTGCGCAGCATTTAATGCCCCATTTCTACCTTTCACTCGTTTTTTAAAAATACTTCTACAGAAATAGTTGAAAATAATGTAATTTCGAACATCGACTTTCGAAGAACGTTCACTGAAGCACTATGCGCGCTTTTATCGATCAAACAAGTTTAATTTTACTAATATCATATCATATCTGTGAAGTAAAGCTGTCATTTGAAGTGGCAACTCTTTCGCCAGACGTCGCCTCTTAATTTATGCAGTAACGAAAGTCGAAACGAAACTTGTTATTGTTATCAAAGGCTATTGTTGCACGTGGATTTGCTTTTTAAGTGGTTATCTTTCTAATAACAAAATAAACTCAACTGTAGTGATTTGTAAAAGTATGTCTGAGAGTGACTTAGAGAGGCACGGGCCAAGGTAATTAAAAATGATTTCAGTGCTAAGATAAGAAGCAATCGAAGTAATTATAGACACTAATGCAAACGTAACTGTTATGGTAATATGTTACGGGTTTTCAGGCTTGGATGTTGCGAAGTCTGCGCCGTTAGAGCAGCAATATACACGTGCCCTAAATGCGAAGTGAAGACATGCAGTTTGGAATGCGTGAGGGTGCATAAAACTGAACTGAATTGTGATGGAGCGAGAGACCGGACGAAGTTTGTACGGATTAAGGATTTCACAGACCGCGACTACTTTCAGGATTATCAGTTGCTAGAAGAGTGTGCTCGATTCGTATTCGCCGTTAAACGGGACGAAAAAAAGAAGTTCACTAGAATTGACAAGGATTTACCCATCGTAAGTATAAAACCAAACACTGTTCTGTAAGCATAGTTGACGGATCGCCGTCACCGGTTTTCTATGTAACGTCTTATGCCCGGTTCCTATTTTCCAGAAACGAATCGTTTTCCTTACGTCTCGTTAAAATTTGACATTTGCTACGTACAAAATGTGTCAAATTTTAACGAGACGTAAGGAAAACTATTCGTTTCTTGAATATAGGAACCGGGCTTTAGATGGTATCTAAGAGGTGATCCGATGATGGAGTCAGAAGGTGGCGACAGGATCTCTGCTGTTCTTAACGTAGATCCACCGTGTTAGCACTCAATAGTTTGGTCTTGATGAGCAGATAAAGATTTTGCAAAATAAAGTACAGTTGCCAAAAAAAAGCTTGTCCCAAAAATGAAATCTCTATATCAGTGACTTGTAAAAGAAAAACTGAGATGGCAGGTAGTTTAGAACAGCAGTGTTAATGCAAATAGGTTTTAACAACAACTGAATGTTTAGAGCTTCACATCGAAGGTCATCTACCCATGGTAGCCCCAAGGACCATTTTTAATAGACACTACACGATTTGACAATACGCTGGCATAGTTGGTAGTGACTCTGCCTACGAAGCTAGCGATCCTAGGTTCAAATCACGGTAAGGGCAGATATTTGCATGATGAGTACGAATATTTGTTCCTCAGTCATGGATGTTTTTTATGTATTTAAGTATTATATTTCTCTATGTAAGTTTTCATATCATTGTCTAGTACCCATAGTACAAGCCTAGAGCTTAGTTTGGGACTAGGTCAATTGGTGTGACATTGTCCCCTGATATTTATTTATTATTTATTTTATTTTACACATTATTCAGGGTATTTTCGCTAAATCAGGGTGGTGTAAAGAGAAAGGGAGTAAGGGTCCCATGGGTCTGCTTTTTACTGATTTACTCTACTCACTTGACATTGTCGAAATCACTGCGGAAAACCGCATAGGATCGCCATTAATAAAAAAAAGGAAAAGACAGTATGGTTTTTGCTACCTAGCTAGAATTTTGGCCCTGGTAAACTGATAGCGTCTGGAGTCCACTCTGATACACACAACTCTGGACTCTCTGGACTTAAAAAACACTGATAGAAACTATAAGTAACTAAAAAAGACATTATTTCAGCACCTGTTCAAATTAAAAATGGCCGCTCGCGATCGCGGGGTAGCGCTTCAATTCCTAGCCCAAAACTTCACTCGTCACCAATCAAACACCACTCGGTACGATTACAAAACCAAACTCATCAGCTGGAGGGTGGAGTGGATATTCGCCAATGCAGAACCAGCTTTGAAGATGGTCGACCAGAAATGCTTGGAGAATGTGAAACTGGCAGTGCTGCTGAATAAGTATCTTGGGGCCGATTCGACCGTTGAGGGTGCCAGTGCGCTGGCCCCGTATAAGGGTGTCGGGTTTCCAGGAATCAAAGTACTAATGAGAGGTTAGTGTGTATATACATATAGATGATAAATTGATAACATAATTTAGCACTAGTTTTGCCCATAAAAATATCACTTGAATTTTTGGTCTATATATCCAGAAACTACAGTTTTAATCCAATCAGTGGGGACGAAATAGAGGCTTTGCCCTACAAAAGGTGGCGTAGAAGGGAATGTAATCTCTTTAATTTGTATTGCTTAAGTATAGGCTTTGTCATGAAAAATGTAAGTTTTCGACCTCGAGGGGTCACAGCGTTAGCCGCCATCTTGAATTGAGGGGGCTAAAATTGGTTCTTTTTTACATAATGCTTTAACAGTTGCCTTTATGACAAAAATGTCTATGAAAAGTATACAGAGCATTTGTATTTATTCGTCGTATTTTCCATGGTGGCGTGTTGTTTAAATGATAGTTTGAGAATTCGCGACAAGTCTGATACTAAGCGAAGCTCATGCCACTTCCACTGCTTTTTTCTATTCCGTGGTTTTATAGACCAAAGACTCAGTAAAAAAATACACACCTTCGCGAAAAACTTTACTTGTCACCTATCTCTGTATGGTGAGATAAGGGACGTCTTTCTGTTCATGTCTTTTTTATGAGCTTATGAATATGAAACATTGTGAAAGATTAATTCAATTGTTAACAGCTGAAAAACTGAAAGGATGCGTTCACAAGTTCTTCGAGCTAGATCTGGACGAGTCGCTGGCCGAATGTCTCTCTGGCAAATGTGTTGTGGAGTTCCCCACCTTCATAGTGGTATACAAGGATCACGCCTACAACTTTGAGATTATAACAGGTGAGTACCCTTCGTCCACTAGGATCCATTGATAGGATCCATTAAAGGGGTCAAGTATACTTAAATCCACTTTTCGTTTCAATTCGTTTACACTTTTTATTACTCTGGAATCCATCAATGGATTCTGTTGCACTCTTAATTACACTTCGATCCATCAATGGATTTTATTAAACTTTTAATACACTTTAACATTACCAATATCACTTTAAGGGATCTCTTCCAGGCTAGGGTTACCATATAGGAATTTTACTAGCAAAACAGAATTTAACATGGAGTTAATATGGCCGACGTGTTACATGACGTCACAGTGCATATCGGATCTCTTTAATCGCTGTCTAATTAGCAGTTTAAAATGCTTGTATCATCCATATTTCTTGGCCCAGTTTAATTTTAATTTCACTTTTGGTGATCTCTTTTACGGTATTTTCATATATTGTTGAGGAATGCGATTTAAAAATCCATGCGTATTTCCTATTGGCGAGTCGACGCTAGTACGGCAGGAATCCTGTTGCCACCTAACCTTATCAATGATCATGAGAACTGCGGGCCTATTATGGTCGTGTTTATCGATGTGGATAAAACATCTATCACTTTCAGGCCATGTGAGTGCGAGAGTGACGGATGCTTTATTCACCGCGATAAAGGAGGCCATATTACGGGCCCTGTTAGACAATACATAATAACGGGTTTACATGAATAATTTACATAAAAACAAAATTAAATGTACTAATCGTTTTGGGTCGGGTCCCGTTGGCCTTACTTGCATTTAGCCTTGGCGAGCAGAGCACCTTAGTTTTATTTTGTCCGGGTAGCAAAATGCCTTGGTCTGTAAAACGCCCTCATTGCTATAAGGCATAGTATAGACGCAATGACTTGGCTGTAAAATGACTTAATGTCATAATGTTCTAATAGTTAAATGGTCTCGATAATCTTCACATATCAAGTCACGACCTAGACGTTTTGCTAAGTCTTCTTGAAACTAAGACAATTTCGTAACTATGGAATTATATAACCAAGTCATTTTGCATACTTGGTCAGTGTACTACTGAGCCGTTTTGCTCGCTAAAGCTAAATGCAAGTAAGGCCAACGGGACCCGACCCATCGTTTTTCATAACACAAATTACATAATTCCGATAAGATATACCGTTAAAATGCAAGGGTTAGCTGGAAGAGATCCTTTAAAGTGATATTGGTAATGTCAAAAGAGATATTGGTTTACCGCGTAGAAAAAAAGCCCTGTGAGGCGATTCTCGGTCGCGATCGAAATTAATTCCTATTCAAGATTCCATAGGAGTGACGCTGTCATTCCATTCAGATTCACGATAGAGGTTCATCTCGAATGACCCGAGAATTGACATCCTGGGCCTCTATTCCCGGCGGTAAAAACCATTTCGTCAAGGAAATGAGCTATCAAAACGTTGACAATACGATAACAGATCAAAGACGATATGGTTTTTAGCGCCTAATACAGGGCCTGTACGTTTCCAGCCTTCAAATTAAAATCTAACTTACAGATGACGTGGTTCTAGCTGAAGATGATGTACAACATAATACATCGAGTCAAGTGGAACATAATAATGCAAATAACGCAGGAAATAATAAACACTGTCATACAAGGAAACGACAGTTATTAACGGAGAAAGTAGCGATTCAGAAGGAGAAAGAAATACAAAAGGAGATTGAGGAAGAAAGAAGGAAGAAACCAAGGAATCTCTTATTTACCACCGGATTTTCTTCCGATGAAGAACTAGATTTAAGTGATGATGAGACCTAGGTGTTTTTTTGGGGATTTCTAGAATAAGTCAATAGTGTTAAGATATGTGTTAAATGTTAGGATGTGTAAGAAATAAACATTTTATTTATATTTTATGTCAACAACATAGGCACTTAACTTACATTACAATTCAATACATTTTTTGAATGAATGAAAACGTAACCATTTCCACCTTCCATGGGATTCCCAGATATATCTCATTAATATACCAGTCAACTTAGAAAGTGTTTGTTTTTTTATTGAAACCCAACACAAGTATATAATTAAATCAATAAATAAGTAAAAACATGTGGCAGTATGCCAAACAATTGAAAAAGCCCACAGTACGAAATTAAATATAGGAATATTCCTTTGGTGCCCTCGGATATGGTTGCACAATAAAAAAATATTAAATCGGTAACTGGTAAAAAATGCATCATGTTTATTTCATTCTGAACAGCAACAAATCCAAACTATTTTTACCCAATCCGGTAGAGAATTTGTATTTATTTAGGCGACAAAAACACTCACTGAAAAAAATTACTGAACCAAAATAGCCAGCACAGTAGTCTCAGTCAACACGAACAAGTAATCATTAGTGGCATCAATGCCTAAAACTTCACCATACTTCTCGACATTAAAAACATTTTGCTGGCCAATCTTGATGTTCCGTACTGCACCTCCGCTTCTTTTCCTCAATTGACAATCCTGATTCCCTCTGTTCTGGTATACAAATATATGTCTAGAAGCCTCGCTCACAACGCTGTAGGTGAAATTGGGCGGGCATGTGACAAATTTTCTGTTTCGTTTTGAGGATTGCACATAGCCGAAAGCCATGAGGGTTCCCTGATGGAGTAGAGGACAGCTGGCGCTGTTGGTGAGCCTTGTGTAAGGTTGCCATATGCAAGCATCGACATCGTGCCTGAGGACTAAGGCTGGTGCCTCCCGTGCCTCAATCCTGAGGCTGAAGAGATACTGATGCATAGTCAGCGGCAGCTGGTGCGTGGTTTCGTGGTTTGTGTCCATGCGTACTGTGGGCAAGGAGTAAAAAGGTTATTTTTATGTGAAAAAGGAGGCAGACGAGCAAGCGAGTCAGCTGATGGTAAGTGATCATCGCGACACCAGAAGAATCGCAGGTGTGCTGATTAGAGTAAAATCAGGTAAAAAATAATAGAAAGGAGCAATCTCGCACAAATTGACATAGTCACGAACTGAGCTCTATGCTTGTAATATGGGTACTATAGATAGAACGACAAAAATACTTATGCAGAGAAATACATGGTAAATCCAAGATATAGGAACAAACATTTTCATTTTCATTCTCATTCTGAGATCTAAGTTTGCTGACCCAAGTTTTGTTGGTTTCATGGATTTTAACAAAAAGATACTGCCACATCAGGTAACATTGTCCGCCCTCGAAACTAGTAATTTTATAGTGATAATTTTCTTGAACTGTGAAGATAATTGTAGGAATATCTTAATCCTTATGTTACATTTCAATGAATAATTAAATGTTAAAGATAATTTTGGTGTGGGAAACATTTACACCTAGGGCGAAAGTAACCCGAAGTGATGGTACTATGTTTCTGTTAAAATAAAGGCTGTTTCTTACCAAGAACTGTATCCTCTTCTGAAGCAGCATCACACTCTTCGAGCTCTGCCGAAGAAAGTCCAGGGACAGTCTGGTCCACCGCCGTCACCTCAGTTTCCGAGCAGAGATGCGCAAGTCTCTTGTGAGCCTCTTCAATTAAACTCTCATCTATTATCTGCTCCCCATTCTTATCCCCACCTTGGATTACTTCATCCCACATCTTACTCTCAGATTTTGTAATAAGTACATTGACTTGGCCACTTTCTTCTACATTCCAAGTGGTCAACTCGCTGTCAACTTTCGCAAACGGTACCCCGTTGATAAATTCTTTACCAGCATAACTTATTTCAATTTTCAATGGAGCAACGCTTACACGCAACAATGTTTTATCAAAATTCTCCTGTAATCTCAATGTGATTGTAACATCTTCTGTAGTTTGTAACCATGTGTACAATATCTTTTTGGGTTCTGTAGATTTCTTGCAGATTTCTTTCTCAGAGTCCGCAGTGAACTTGAACCTGTGATCAGAGGCAATGTAGAGAGCCGAGCAAGAGGTCTCTATTGCAGCATAATGGATTATGCCTTTGCCTTGTAGCTGCCGGAAACTGGTTTGACTCCACGTGCCTTCAATGTGTTTAAACGTGACCCAAGAGAGGACTGAGCAGTACGACTCATTTTGTTCGATAGATTGGATGAGGCAGTGCAAAATTTCCTCGTCATTTATCTCTTGAAGCCTAGAGTCAACTATAACGAAATACTTTTCGTCTCCTAAGACTAGGCTCGAATGGAGAGTCTGCCACGTTTGATACCGCCCTACCGCACGGTTTCGAGCAAGCGTGTCCACTATGTGTAAATACCCAGTCCCGTCACTAACTACGGCCAAATTACTCGAAGGGAAGAACAGAGACAAATTAAAATGTCCAGATTTCCGAGCCACGTTAGCCGGCACATCGTAAACAATTCTGTTTTGGAAGGCTTGGGTCGTACTTTCGAATGCCAAATGACGAATCTGTTGTTTCTTATCTATGTAGTAGTAGCTGTGTGAATATTCCCACGGATCAGGTATTAGGTGATTATGAAGTGCAAAGAGCTTGGCATGGGTTAAGGAGTACTGTATCTCGTCGGGAAACACTCTATCGACATGTTCCGTTAGCTCGTGGCTGAAATGCGGCAATGCTTGCAAATTTAGCTTGTAACCTTCAAACTGCGCGTCCAAAAGTCGCCGGTCAGGGCGCAGGTCGATTAAAGAGGCAGGCATTGGTTTTAATTTCAGTTGATAAACCTTAAACAGGAATTTTGTAAATAGCAGATACGCCACGATAACGCGAACCGGAACGGAGAACCAGAACTCGTGTTTTGACAGCTGTCAGTGACACCGATTTGACTGCACAGAATGAATATATATATTAACGTAAAGCACCTACTCTGAAAATCGAAGTTCGAACTTACGGTACCCTCATTTCTGTCCCTCGTCTCTCGAGACAAAATTGAGAGGAAGGGATGGAGCTAACGTAACTTCAAATTCTCGTAACTCGTAATTCGTCGCGTATTCGATTGCACAGCGTCGCGTCGTTTGCTCGCGCCATTTAGCATCGTTCGCTCGCATCGCGTCGTGTGTGCTCGCACGGCCCTCGAAGTCTCGATCGACCGGCGGCGGCCGCCCATCTCTATTTAGAATAATTAATAACAGTTCGAAAATTCGGTATGATTTTAAAAAACTTTACATACGTACGTAACTTACATAAACCAAACAAAAATTCAAATACACGTCGAATCCCGCAGGTGTGGCCGCAGCATATGAGCTTCATATCATAATGTCATATTCGTGGAGTTGAGAAATAAAAAACGCCTTTGTCTAGTTTTGTTTTGGTCAAGTTTTGGCTTTCAGTCATTGAATTTAAACTGTGATACTGATAACAATAAGTTACAAATATAGCGAAATATTTCTTGAAAAGCTAGCAGTAGCAATACAAATTGAAAATGACGTTTGTGAAGGACAAGTTTTACCAAAACATGCCGTTTTCAAACGAAACACCCAGGGTAAGTGGGCATGAATTCAACTTTGCAGTTACCTAGTTTCAATTTTCAATGATAGTACTCATGTTTCAACATATTTAAAATCAATAAATTGCACTGCACAATTGGCTGCTGCCTCATCTGCGCCAATAAGGTGCGCGGTGCACCCACTTTGTTGTGATAGCCCAGTCCCTTGGTCAGTCATCGAGTTTACGGCGAGCCAAGCGGCCGCCAGCAGTTTGTGTTTTCACTTGAGTAAAGTATTTCTAAATGTTATCCCAGCAGTCATTCCACTCTTACTTAAGTGTCGGCGAGCTGAAGGAGAAGGTCAAAGCGAATACCGGGTACGCATTCCGGTGCCGCGCAGTGGGCATTCTCACCAGCGATTTTGGGCAGCACATACTGCATGAGGTAATTTTTTTCGACACCCAGATTTTAGTCCTGTGCGTTCTATAAACAGTTTCTTTGTGTGGTTGCTAATTTAGAATTTAATAATAGAGACTTTGCGGGCAATAATTGTATGTAAAAATCTTGCAAAGTGCGGAGAGAAATAATGTGTGTGCTTTACTATATTCCTTTGGTATTGTTTATAATTTATAATCTTTTTGCGACTCGATATGTTAATTTTAATCATATTACAATATATAATGTTGTATAAATAATTAAGTAGGTCCCCGTTACATAAATGCTAAGCAATAATAATAATGATAATATTTAAAAGTTTCATTAAAAAAATTCATTGTGTTTATATGGGGTGTTTTTTTTAACATCCTGTTTTGTTAAAAAATGTGACGGATTGTCTCTTCTGAACATCAACACCAAACTCCTGCATCTGATTGACATTTACTCAAACTCTTTTGTACAGTTTACACATAGATGTGCGAATGCAAAGCCTGGACATTTTTATTTTCTTATTGACATAAAACATAATTTTGTAAATTATTCACAATTATGCATAGTAAGTTTATCAAAAGATTAGGTTCCGCGCATGTGCCAGGAGAAGGGGGGGTTTAAGACAAAGATGAGGGTGAAGTGCGGGAATCGCTTGCCACTGTTTAGACTTGTTACGTGTTACCGCAACATTGGCGAAAGTGCACTCAGCATAGGATCTCTCTCATAATTGTATGACAATCAAATATCATAATACAAGACTTTATGGTTACAATTAGAGATGCGCCGAATAGTGGTTTCACCGAATAGCCGAATACCGAATACTATTCGGTTTAACCTTTACCGAACCGGATATTCGGCCGAATTATTCGGTTTACCATTTCATTGTTTTGCCGCGTAAACAGGTTCTAACATGTACGCTAGGTGTCGCTGCTGGCTGTTGACTATAGGTACTAACTATAGATTAAGAAGTAAATATGTTGACTCGAGGTTTCAAAATACTTAAATGTTGATTTGAAGTTTAATTGCTTTATTTTATTAGCTTTATTCAACACATTCTTCATAGGATTTCTTTGACTTATAATATTCTTAACATAAATCTTACATTAGAAGTTTTGTCTTTTAGTTCTATACCGTGTCGTGTAGCCAAGAGAATAGAAATACTCGAACCGAATATATTCGGCACCAAAACCGAATAATTCGGCCGAATACAAATAGTGAAAAAGATGCCGAATACGCCGAATACCGAATACCAAACGAATATTCGGCGCATCTCTAGTTACAATTTTAATTAACTAACCGCCTGTTTCACAATCGACAAGTAAAGCTTATTTGACAGATAAATTTAGCCCTTTCTCTCTCTTACACTTGGAAATAGACAAGGAGAGAGCCAACTTCAAATGGCAGATAAATTTAATCGTCGATTGTGAAACAGGCCCTAAGTGTTTTAATGTTTTTACTACATATTATTAAGTATTTAGGTGTAATATTACAATTTAATTTTTGCACCGCTTTGCAATTTTAGAACGTTACTTATTTTTCTAATGTGTTGTAACATTATCATAGATTGAAAACAACGAGGTGCAGATCCGAGTTGCATTAACTCACTTGTCCCATACTCCACCGTTCACCGGGACAGCGTATGCTGCGCAAGTTTTTGGATTCCTAATCTGGGAGGAAAATGTTGGACCCGTGCTGTATGCGCATGTCATAAAGGTAACATTACATACTCTTGTCCCTGTTTCTTGTTGATATAGGATTTTCTGGTTTCTTATTTCGACCTGTTGACCTTAGAACATTTAGGCTGCATTTCACCAAACTTAGAACAAGACATACTCCAAAATTAGTCTATACCAATTCGGCGTTTAATCTAGGTGTAAAACGTTATTCCAGTTTGGTCGAATGCAACCTTAGAATTAGAAGTGTTACCGTCTCCTGAGTTACCTACTAGTATTTAAATGTAAAAAAAATATATAATTTATACGCTCTTGTAGGTACTAACTAATGAGTAACTTAGTGACACAAAAAAGAGAAGTGAAAAAAAAATTTTTTTTTTCTTTTTTCCATTTATTTCTATTTGTATTTTCTGTAATATGGCAGCAAAGTGGTAACTAATAATAAAATCTTCTCAGTTAAAATAGCTTTGTATTAAAAATTGTCCAAAGCGGAATTTATTTCTTAGAAACTATGTTGCTACTTCTCTTTTCACATACATAAAAAAGGTTACAAATCGGATTTTTTTTCAGCAACTGCCTGCTTTTTTAGCTCTAAAGCTTCGGGATACACTGAGGTTGGTGGTGGATAACCACTACGCATTGCTCGTGGACAATGAGTAGCTAAAACAACACGAGCTCTGGATGGCGGGATACCGCGATACTGAGACTGACTCCTCAGACTCCCACAGCCTGACAGATGAAGACTTCATCCCTCCCGAAAGCTCTCTCGAAAGCCCTCGCATACCAGCACCCCCCTCTGATGGCCCAAGAGTTGAAGACTTCAGCCTTCTCATCCCACCACCCCCCTACTCAGGCTCCGATAGCCCGAGAGAAGAAGACTTATGCCCTCCCATCCCACCACCCCCAGCCTTCCGCTCTGCTTCAGACGCAGCATGGCGATCAATGTCCTATAGGCGCCCTTTACCATGCTACGTTACTCCATACCTCCCAAGGGTAGCGCCACCAGGCCAACCAATGTACCGATACCTTACTCCGGAATCTGAACAGCAGGGGATGTATGTGTATTCTCCAATTCCACCGATTGAATACCCACAAGTTACATCTGATGCGCGCGGTTACTTGACAATTCCTTTTCCCCCAACCACAGTTACTACATGGCTATCAAACTCTTCTACTGTGACCCCCACTATAAATGCATTGGGGTCTATTCCAGCTCCTTATGTTTCGGGATACGAAGGCACCATGTGGAACTCTGGACGAAGTAGAAGAGGAAAAGGGAGAGGAAGAGGAGGAGGGAGAGGGGGTCGCGGTATAACAAGAAGAGTAACAATGTTTTTCGGTCCAGTGTCGCGGCCTTGGCCACGCTATTCCAGTGATCTGTATTCAACAATTTCAAATTTGTCATTGAAGGCTATCACTTTGTCCGAGGCAACTGGCTCACGGGAGGAGAAAGAAGAAACAAGAGCATTATGCATTTCCGCACCAGAAGAGAAAGTCGAAAGTGGGGCATCATGCATTTCAGGTGACTCAACTCCTGAGCCTTTAGGACCGACAGAGTCAACACCGACTACGAATATGATCAGTGATGTCAAGATGAACACAAACTTAAATCAAAAATCAAGGTATGGTCCCGAACCAGCAGCTGTAATGCAGCCAACAACAGAGAGCCCTCTCACTATAGAAGCAGGACCAATTAATGTGGATCCAGTGTCTTCATTGTACGATTCCGCTGACCCTCAACCGAGGCCTTTGACACCTAAAACTCCGCATGACCCGACAAATAGTCGAGCGAAAATGAAAACAAAGACATCATCAAGTGGTACTTTGAAACTGTCAAACATTGGGAAGAAACCGGGTCTGATTGGGTCAAATAAGATTACCCAAAACCCTGGACCATCAAGTGAAGCAGAGATTGATCCCACATTTAGGTCATCTAAGCCTTTAAAGTTATATGATTTCCTTTCTCCAAAATTGAACGAGGCACGAGTTGGGAATGTTCCAGAAATGTTGTCAGAGAAGCCATCGTCGCTGGAAAATGTAAACTCGCCTTCGACTTTAGAAATGGACTCGGCGGTACAATGGCCACGGCTGGCCCCGGTGAAGTCTCGTCCAATTCCACAAAGTGAAATACATATGCATCTCCAATGGCCTACTATAGGCCATGTGAGGCGGGCTGCGCGTACCGCAATTGCCTCGCAAGTACAACCATCGGACCAGCCACTGGCAGACTATGAAAACCCGGCTCTTGAGGCAGAAATGGCCTCTGTACAAGCACAAATGCCCCCGGACCTAGATAACCTGGCTTTCCTCGCATTATTTGCTGCGGAGGTGTGGCCAGAATTGCCACCTGGGGACCCGGAACTCATGGATCTGATATCACAGATTCTCCGGGAGACGTGGCTACTGCTGGATCCAGAAGACCGTCAGAGCCTGGCTCGGCTTGCAGCTCTTTGCGCATGGCCCCAACGGCCCGAGAGTGAAATCCCGGATTAAATATAACACACAGAATTAAATACTAGAAATAGGCCCAGTAAATAGAAAGAGTAAGGGCGATTGTGCACTATAAGGAATTTTACTGTCCGGCAGTCCGATATTTTACGGTTATGCCAGAAATACTAAGCCATAAGCGCTAGTTTGTGCAAAATCGGACTGCCGGACATTAAAATTCCATGTAATGCACAATCGTCCAATTGTCCGGCAGTCCGATTTTTATCGGCCGGATGTGGCAGGCCATATACATATACTTTAAAATTAAAATCGGACTGCCGGACAGTAAAATTCCTTGTAGAAAAAGAATAAGGGCGATTGTGCACTACAAGTAATTTTACTGTCCGGTAGTCTGTATTTGCACAAACTAGTGCTTATGCCTTATTATGGCATAACCGTAAAAAATCGGACTGCCGGGCAGTAGAATTCCTTATTGTGCATAATCGCCCTAAGTTTTTTCTCCCCGATATTTTGTATGGCTGTAAGGGTTTAAAGTTTTAATATTTTGGAATGTGTGATAGGACTGTTTGGTCGATATTATTTATTTTATATAAATATATTTATAGATTAAGAGTTGTTGTGAAGCACCCGACGCAGGGTACGTATTATTATCAATCTTAGTTGATTTATTAATATGTATTTATGTGATAGGGAAGAAATAGTTCCACAGGTACGGAATCCTTTGTTTTTAAACGCAAGATTATTTTAATGAAATATTCGTGTTTTATCCCAAAGGGCACAAATGGAAATTATTACTTACTTATTCCTAGGGACTAATTAAGTTATTATTATATGAGATTTAGTATTTAATTCGTGCATTTAATGTTCAGAATCTTGTTGCTAGGCTCAAAGATGTTGTTGTGGATTTTCCTGTTTTTTAATTTCATATAGTAAAAACACATTAAAACACTTGTTAGTTTTTTGTTCTTGCCGTACAAGAAAAAATAACGTGACGAAATATGGTATTGAACGTAAATAAAAATGTTTTGACTGACCCTATATTCAAACCATGGGTTAAAATTTGATATTTGTCCATACGAAATGTGTCAAATTTTAACCCGAAGTAAGCCTATCTGAGGGCCCTGCCAAGATGCACTACGCTTACTAGCGTTTCTATTCGTTTCGTGTTTAAACCAATCGCGTCACTGATAGATAACGTGATACGAAAAGTCACGTGATCTACCCGTGACGCGATTGGTTTAAAAACGAAACGAATAGAAACGCTAGTTAGCGTAGTGCATCTTGGCAGGGCCCTCTGTCCGCGGTTTGAATATATCGTATGGCCATCAGAATAGTTTGTAATCTATTTTATGATATAAAGTTAGGTCTTAAGATGCTTTTTACATGTTATTGGCTGTGTAAGTAGATTTAAGACCGGCGTTAGTGCCAAAAAAGTGGTAAAAGGCATCTTTGCAGTGGCGGACTAATACGGAAGGCCTGGCAGAGTTAACGAGGAGGCCCGGCGCATATGTTTGAAAAATATACAGTGTGTGGTCTAGAATAGGGGATACTGGGGTCCTAGTGAAAAAGGGTACAAGTCGACTTAACTCGTAATAAAAAAGGGTATACACATGAACGGAGTATACTAGACTTAAACCCTTTTTCACTTGATCTTCAGGAGACTTATACCCTTTTTCACTAGGACCCCAGCATTATGGTCCCAATTAATTAAAATCAAAACTTTACTTTTTGTTTTTTTCTAACAAACTTGATCGTAAATTCAATGTAATGCAAACAATACAATAGTTCCGCTCAACTCAATGCATCGTACTTATTCGGAGCTACTCGGAACGTCTCTTTGACAATGCCCCTGTACCACGACATTGACAACGTTAGCGATAATATCGTTTTGCAATAACACACTGATTATGAATCGTAACTTTAAGTTCTTATTGTGTGTAATGTATGGGTTTTGGTTAACTGGGATCTTTTCAGAAAAAATACTTATACTCTAGAGAGTCCGTTTTCAATATTATCCCCTATTCTAGGACACACACTGTATACGTAAGGGCCCTCCGAGTTGAAACTGCCTTCGAAATGTTTATGAACTACTCGAGGCAGGCGGACTTAGCCCGCCGTTGTCGTTTTCGCCTGGCGGGAAAAACTTTGTAAAATACGTTTACTATTAAAAATGATACTTGAATAGTTTGTAACTTGCTAAAAGGTTGACTAATTTTGTAATTTAATATGTTTATTATGTATGCACACGTAGACATTACGTTTCAAGGTATTAACGGTTGGCTTCTAGGTTTCCGAAGAGATTCAAGAATTGATATTTTTTCTAAATTGTCGATTTTTGATAGTAAACGTTGACCTAGATCGTAAGTAGAATTTAATCACTCAAATTTTTAAATGTTGTACTTTTAATCTTAATGTGTAATAAATGTAATTATTGGACTTGAGAAAATATTTGTAATAAAAAATTAAAAACGTGTCAATGAATATTAAATATGAATATTAATAAACGTATTTATTGGACTTTGGTGTTTATTTTAACTAAACTATACTTCAGTTTATTTACAATTAGAAACCACAACAACATTATATTGCGGCTCGTGAACTGTAACTCTTTACAATTTGTACTAGAGTAACAATTGACGACACGCAAATAAAGTGACATTAAAACAATTTTATTTTGCGGCTCCCAGACTATTGTACTGTACTATTTGCTAGGTAATAAACAGTTGACCAGACGCAATATAATGTTATTGCGGTTTCTAATTCTAAATAAACTGAAGTATAAATAGGTACAGTCAAGGACTCTAATTGTTGAGCCACTATGGAACACTGTCGCATAACGTTAATCATTATTTTGGCGTAATTTCTTTCATGTGGCTTGACGCTGTCATTATGTCAGCGTTCCATAGTGGCTTAACATTTAAAGTCCTTGACTGTACGGTCACGAGCGATAATTTGGGACCCATTTCAAGAAAAATATGCTTGAAGTCGTCAATGTCATTGTAGAATGTCAGATTGACTTTGGACATAAGGTGGGTACCAAATTAAATCTCGTGACTGTACTACAGATTAGTTTGGTCAATATCGGAATATCGAATTGACAGCCGTAATTCGTAATTTCAAACACTACTCATAATAAACAAGGGGAGCCTGCCATTGGGCCAAAATATTTTTGGCCAAATGTATCATCTTCCATTTTTTTGGGAAATTATTCATTTGACCAAAAATATTTTGGCCAGACGTAATAGACCCATAAACAAGGCATGTAATATTTTTTTAATTAATTGAGTCTAGGAAAAAGTACCAAAAATAATTTTAAAATATCGTAGGGTCGTTGTGGAAACAGTGGATATTTTTTTTCAAACCTTCGTGTATACACGTAATTTTACTAGGTACGAGTTTTATATTCAAAAGCTAGATAGTAAGTCTAGTCAGCTCCATATTTTCCTAAAGTAGGAGCTGTCTATAGAGTCTATATTTAACAACAAAAAAAACAAGAAATTTATTCACTGTATACTTATATACGTAAGTACATAGTGAATAATAGGTCGAGTACACAGTCTATATGAGGTGGGTACAGTCAACAGCATAAATAAGTGATCATTTATGTACCTCGTCGCTTTCAATCGTTTCACAATTTTGTATAACATTTCAAACACGACTTTAAGGTGACAAGGTACATAAATTACCACTTATTTATACTGTTGACTGTACATTGAAATATGCATGTTTTATTTGGATAGTACACAAAACATATTCAATATAGTTTCAATTATTGTACTTATAAAAAGGAATTAATCAGACTCCACCCTTCTTAGAAGTCGTGGCTCCACGATGATGGAGTCTGATTGGAGGTAGGTTCATATTGTGAGAAAAAAAACACGAATATATATAATACATTACAACATTTTATTATAAGTTTCCAGTTGATGGTTCAAGAAGTATTTAAGCACCAAAAAGTTATTTAAAGTCTAAATAAATTATGACAATACCTAGGCATAATGCAACTATTTACCTCTCTCATATCCCAATTCACTGTTTACCCTTAACATTGATGAGAACTACCCTCATACAATTTCTATTTCATTACGAAGTATAAAAAATATACAGGAAGAGGTAAGCTTTAATAAATACAATTAACAATGGATATAACATCAAATCAAGTCTAAAATTTACTTGGTTTAACTTTTTGTGACCTGCGTAGCACTTATACCTCTAACAAGTGAAAGCGACAAGGCAATGGGCGGCGTCCGGCGGCCGACAAATTTCGCAGAGAAGTAAGTACGACTGAGAGCATGACGGGGGAAATTAGATGGCCTCTGGAAAATCATTATTTACTCTAATACAGTGCGTAAATGTCATACGAGCTAATGTTTTAACTAATCGAAAGTAACCTAATTCCGTAGCCGACCGAAGGCGGCAATGACAGACAGCTGTCGTGTGCGTCGGCTACGAAAAGTATTTTATACAAATACATAGGTTGTTGCCATCTGCTGATGCCGTCTGTGGTCGGCGTCACTACTGGTCTGCGATCGGGAATCAGAAACGAGTGCGGTTGCCTTTTAGAAAGTACAAAAATAAAATAGTACCTACGTTATCATGGTAAATCTGCAAATCGATGTAGTTTAATATTGTAAATAAGAATTTAAAAGTGACCACCGGTCCATTCTTTATAGATTAACAGGAAAAAAACAAGTCGGCTATTTCTGGTAGGTACTGAAACGAAAAAAATGCTTATTTTCTATTGTGTATTGATTAAACATCATTTATTAATTATGTGATAATAAATAATAGTTTCAAATCTCATGGGGTACTTATCCGAGAAATTTAATTTTAAATTCCCCGTCGAATGCGATGCGCCTGATGTAACGTAATGGAACCAGTAATGGACAAGGACCAATGATCGACACTGATTCTTAATTTACAAAGATAAGTTCATTTGTTTTGTATCACTTAATTTATGACCCTTAGATCTTTGAATTAAGAGTTAAGTGTCGATTATTGGTGCATGTCAGCTTAAAGTGTCGAACACTGGTGTCATTACGTTATATGAATAGCAAACCTATCGGAATTACTATCTCGTAGTTAGTTTGGTAGGAACTTATTTAAAAGTAAGCAACGGCTTATTGTGAGTCGACGTTACACTTATTTACATCTACTTATTTGTTGTGATTTAGTCTGATTGACATCCATACTTCCATACTAATATTATACATGTGAAAGTGTGTCTGTTCTGTCTGTCTGTCTGTTACCTCTTCACGCTTAAACCGCTGAACCGATTTAGATGAAATTTGGTATGGATAGCTTGAGTCCCGGGAAAGGACATAGGCTACTTTTTATCCTGGAAAATTAGACAGATCCCGAGGGAGCAGCGATAAACGACTTCTATGCGGACGGAGTCGCGGGCAAAAGCTAGTCTTTATATAAAATGCAATCAATAAAATTGTCGTTAACTATTGGCTCTGTGAGCTGCAGACCTCGCTAGTCCGTCGAGATCCTAAAGAAGAAGGGAGAAGAGAATTTTAAATTAATTTGCTCATCACACAAATATCTGCCCATACCGGGAATCGAACCCGGGTCCGCTAGCTTCGGAGGCAGGGTCACCAAGTAGGCTATAGCCTCGTCAGATTATAGAATCTCCTTTTCAGAATCTTTTTTGAACACTGCGGGTAGTAAGTATTAGGAAAATTTCACGCATCGTCATGCGTTCATGACCCGCCTCCCCACCGCCCGCCGCACCCGTCAAAAATGATGCACCCACCTTTTATTAAGTTGAGTGTATGGAATTATTTTCATAGTCCTTTTGATTCTATATCAGCAGATAAGAATGGGTTTTATACTATTTTACTCCTAGGAAAAAAACGAGACTCATTCCGCCTTCGTTTTTTAAAAGAAAGGCCATTATTTTCGAGCATTTTTGAGAAAATACTACTCCAGAAAATAGAGTCAATTTAAAAATTTCGCAGGCTGCCTTTCTTTCCAGCTATAAGAGGTTGCGGCGGGGTAGCTAGCAAATTGCATTTTAAAACAATTTGCTAGCTACCCATTTTAAACTCAGAAATCAGACGGCAAACTACATAATAATATGTTTCAAGTTCGGCGCAACCCGTGCGTAGGTTTGAATGTATTGATCCAGGACAGCCAAGGTATTATATACTGTAAGTGCACTGAATATAATATTTCGAACGCCCTATCCTTGTCACTCGTCATTCGATTCCAAATATCGAGTACAGGATGCAATATTGTACTTTGATATTCAAAGTTGCGGTACTTAGGTGAGACTTAACGTATATGTAAATACGAAGTTATACGATGTTGCAACAAGCTATTAATAGACTTTCCCCGGGCTGAAACAGCGCGGGAAAGACATCTCTTGAACTCTGTCTCTCTTTATTTATTTGTCTTTCATTGATTTTATTTATCGCATGCGAAGGACGAACGGGCTCAGGCCACGTTATTGTAAGTGGGATCTTAGTTTCATAGAATGATATTATTAAATTTAATGTTTTTTTTAAATAGTATTTTGTGGCAATGCTGCCAGCATTTTGGGAACAATGCCCACTGGTAGCGGTTTGTTAGATTAGTGTAGTTTAAGTAAGTTTCTAATTCGTTTATCAACGATCGCGCAGTCAAACTGTGAAAACATACATACACTCACGCCTTCATTCCCAGAGTGGGGTAGGCAGAGCTACAGAATTACCTACAAGTCTAAAAACTTATAACAATATATTTATATACTAACCCCCTTGCAAAGAAACGGGCACTTTCGATTTTTTCAAGTAGGTAATTTAAATATACTATAACTAAATAATATTTTATGTTACAAAATAAAGAAAGTACTTATTGTTTACGAAGAAAAATAAAAATGTATATAACTAATATTATTTTAATGTGTTTGCCAAGCAATTTAAAAGAACACAATAATTATGTACTTATAGCAACCCTAGCATTCTTTAGTCTTTTTTTAAGTCCCAGCTATGCCTAATACACCCTAGAAATATTCCTAAACAATTAATATTGACCTTTCATAACTTAGTGTTATCCTAACTTATTTAAAGACTGCTAACCTATTTATAGCCATTCTAACTAGTGAGAAGTTATTAGAGACAAAGTCAATATTATGTACCTATAGTATAACTTGTGATACCTAAGTCTAGATTAAAGCAAATCTAAGAATTTATATATTTTAGTGGCCTCCGTAGAGAGGGAGGGCTCCTCCTTAACGCCCTGGGATTGCTATCCCTGGACCTCAGTCCACCCCAATAGACATCCTCCATAGACTGGTCAGTCTCCTTGCCAATATGTTCGATTCGTCAGTCAGTTGTTTAGTAAGGGAAGATTTGGGTAAACTATAATATGAGAATTTATTACTCAATTATTCTGTAGGATTGTTGTCTTTCTACAAAATTATATTCACAATTTGGTACTCTTACTTTGACAGACCCTGAAGACCAAATATAATAGATTACCGCCAGCGTTGTCTGACGTAAAACTTCGAACTTACTCGGTCAATGAGAAGAAACCGTTTGATTCCTGATTGTGGAATTCTTCAGGTGTCATTACTAATATCTATTGTTGCTGGGACCTCATGGTGATAAGCCCAAAACAATGTTAAGAGATTCAACAACAGACGAAATCAGCATAAGTATGCTTAACCCAAATGTATATGCCCGCCAGAAGTAAGCCATCAGTGCAGTACATAGCGTCATATACAAAGAAAATTGAAAGTGCTCAAATGTTAAAATCTATTTTTGCATGGACCTGAAAGTGATACGGCCAAAACTATATTAAGAGATTCCACAACAGACAAAATCAGCATTAGTAAGCTTAATCCAAATGTAAGTGAGTTTGTGCCCTCCGGAAGTAACCCATCAAGAGCACAAAATAAAAAACCACCTAAATATTTGAAAGAAAGGTGTGGGCTCATATATAGTTACAGATAAAAAAAACAGAATCAGACGAATAATTCAATTGGAACAACAAGCAGTTCTACAATCAATGGTTACACAAAACGTAAAAATTGGAAACACAAATTAGAACATCTTTAAAATTTTATTTACTGTTGCAAGTACCTGACAGTGATCCAGCCAACTCAATAACAGAGGAAAATCAGCATGAGTTTGCTTATGCCAAATGTAAGTGAGGTCGTACATTCCGAACTTAAACCGTCAACAAAAAATAAACCACAAACTCTTAAAACAATTGATACATTTGACCTGACACATCCCACGTTGGTCCGCAAGATTGATAAGACTAAAGTTAGCAAAGATAATGTGGGCTCATATATTGTTATTGATAAAAAAGTCATAACACGACACAACATACAAGACGAACGTAACAATTCTTACAATCTTTCAACTTGCACAAGTACAATTCTACAATTAATGGTTCCGCAAAAAGAAAAATTCTATTTAAAAATTTAAACATTTTTGACATTTTTATCTATTGTTGCAGGTACCAGTCAGTGATCAGCCCAAAACATTATTAAGAGATACAACAACAGACGAAATCAGCCTGAATATGCTTAACCCAAATGTAAGTGAGTTTATGCCCTCCAGAAGTAAGCCATCAGTACCAGAAACAAAACCAAAATCACCCGAAAAATTTGAAAGACTTGACTTGACAAAGCCCATGTTGTCCGCAAAGTTGATAAGACTAAAGTTAACAAAGAAAATGTGGGCTCATATATTGTTATTGATAAAAAAGTCATAATACGAAACAATTATACAAGACGAACGTAACAATTCTTACAATCTTTCAACTTGAACAAGTGCAATTCTACAATTAATGGTTGCGCAAAAAGAAAAATTGTATTTAAAAACTTATTTTTTTTGACCTTTTTATCTATTGTTGCAGGTACCAGTCAGTGATCAGCCCACAACATTATTAAGAGATACAACAACACACGTTATCAGCCTGAATATGCTTAAACCAAATGTAAATGAGTTTATGCCCTCCAGAAGTAAGCCATCAGTACCAGAAAATAAACCAAAATCTGCCGGAACATTTGAAAGATTTGACTTGACAAAGCCCATGTTGTCCGCAAGATTGATAAGATTAAAGTTAGCAAAGAAAATGTGGGCTCCCAAAACATTATTTAGAGATACAACAACAAACGTTATCAGTCTGAATTTGCTTAACCCAAATGTTAGTGAGTTTGTACCCTCCGGAAGTAAGCCGGCAGTGCCACAAAATAAACCAAAATCTTCCGAAAGTTTTGAGAGATTTGACTTGAAAAAGCCCATGTTGGTCTGCAAGATTGATAAGAATAAAGTTAGCAAAGACAATGAGAGCTCATATATTATTATTGATTAAAAAGTCTTAAAGCAACCGAATCAGACGAACGTAACATTTCTTACAATAATTCGACTGGAACAACAAGCAGTTTTCTACAACCAATGGTTACCCAAAATGAAAAAATTTCAAAGACAAATCTGAGCATTTTTACCCGACTGCCAAGAAGGGTAATGTTTTTAACATTTTATTTATTGTTGCGGGTACCAGATAGTGATCAGTCCAAAACAATATTAAGAGATTTAACAACCGACGTAATCAGCCTGAATACGCTTAACTCAAATGTAAAAAATAAACCAAAATCTCCCGAGATTTGACTTGACAAAGCCCATGTTGGTTCGCAAGATTGATAAGACTAAGGCACACTAAGGTTAGGAAAGAAATTGATGGTTCATACATTGTTTGTTTGTAATTGTGGTTTTGAATAAATAAATAAATAAATAAAAATTGATATTGATAAAAAAGTCATAATACAACACAATCAGACGAACGTAACAATACTTACAAGAATTCAACTGGATCAACAAGCAGTTCTACAATCAATGTTTACCCAAAACGAAAAATTAAAAAGACAAATCTGAAGTAGATACAGCTCTTTTACCTCAGAAGATACGATAAAGTTCATAATGCACCTGTCGAAAAGCTAAATATAAATGTCAGCTGCAGAAATTGATTCTTTGAAAAAGGAAACAAGGTCTTAAATTATGTCGTTGAAAGATTGTTCCCTGATAAAAGGGGCGAGCAAATTTTTTCCATGGCAACTTTGACGGGGCTATCTTCTGCCTCGCCTGTAGCTGCTGCTTCGGATCAAAATGCTATGAAACTAGACTCACGAAGAAAAGAGATCAAAGCGGAACCTGAACTGTCAACCTCCATCATATAGGACTCAGAAGCATACCGACATCAACATTTGGATTCCATTGTAAAGGAATCAATTACAAAAGTAAACAGCTGGTTCAATAACACAAGTATTAAACTCAATTGAGACATGGACGCTGACGGTCGGGTAGCGCAAAGAGGTATGGAACGCGCAATGCTCGGAGTTTCTCTGGGAGACAAAATAAGGAACGAGGTCATTCGCTAACGCACTAAAGTCACCGACATCGGTAAAAGAGTTGCGCATCTTAAATGGCAGTGGGCCGGCCATGTTTGTCGCGTAGATGACGACAGATGGAGCCGAAGAACGCTGTACTGGAGAACCGGAAGCCGAAATAGAGGAAGACCTCCAGCCAGATGGTCGGACGATATCCATAAGACGGCAGGGCCGGTCTGGACCATAATCGCTGCATCAACAACGTCATGGAAATCCATGGAAGAGGCTTATGTTCAGCAGTGGACGATTATATGCCGAGAAGAAGAAGAAACTCAAGTCATCGGAACCTTCGGGAATATTCGTGTTTTTTTTCACAGCTTCATACATAGTTGTCAATCCATAAACATTTCGTCTATTTGACAAATACTTCTGATACCGATACACCTTTTATAAACAAATAAATGCCAAGTAAAATGTGTTTCCAATAGGCAACAAGTAAAATGTGTTTCCAATGGGCAACAGCTAGCAAAATGTTATATTTAAAAAACATTTCCTGGTTTATAAGGTTTCTACAAAAGTTAAACAATACAATAATTTCGCAAACTTTGTTTTTGAAAATAAAACAACATGCTTTTAGATTTGAGTCGCACGTTGAAATTGAATTGAGTGCCCAAGGCTCCCATGCTCCAACGAAATTATAAAGATTTGGTAGCAGGCAGCACTGAACGCGTGAAATAGGAAAGTACGAGACAAAAATATATTTAGTAGGTGATATTTTTATTTAATGATTTAAAGTACGATTCTGGTTTACCCGCCGCGCCTGACAACAGCGACTGTATTTGGAACATTGAAATTAATCATTGTATTTGGATAATTAATACGATGTGAAATGAAATATTGTTACATTCGTTATTTCAAATAACTAAATTTAAATACATTTTGTAACATTTATTTTCAAACTTTAAGTTAAAAAATAATATTATCATTAGTTTTTTATGGCAAGTTGAAGGCAAAAAAACATGATGGGATCTCTCTATTGCAGTGCTGCCAGAACGTCCCAAAACGGACGATTTTTGTCCTTTTAGGCATCGCAACGTCCTTTCTTTGTCCGTTCATATATTCCGTCCTTTTTCAGTCCCTTTTCAAATAGCCAGCTACAATAATTTAATTTATAACAAAAATACGTTTCATTTCATTAATTTACTTCATCTAAGCAGCACGGCTAGCACATGTTGTTCGCGACTTGTGAAACCAAACGCCACTAGAGGCGCGGGGTGTGAATGCGATAACTTCAGACCGCTGACGAATATCGCCAGCCATCCTTATTCCACACGCAGTGATCCCGTATCGCTTGCCTGTACGTTCCACGCACACAGTTACAACCGCACCGGTCAAGACAATATTTTTTACATAGATATATGATAACACTAGATTCCGTGCAGCCAACTTTCAAGCGTACTACCTTTTTCTTCTGTGTACAACACAGCTTTGGAGCCAACGCTTATTGGTCAATGCCGGACATGTGAGCCCTACTAAATTAAAGACGAATGGATAGAATAGGCGGCTAGTCGGATAAAGAATTAAGAAAAAAATGACACTTAATTTAGTCGGATTACTGTAATTGTTGTTCGCGGAATATCAAAATAATAAGCAGAAAATACATTAATTGGAATAGTTAATAGTGTAATATTAAAATATAGTTCAAGTTCAATAGCATGTGTGTTTCGTGGGTGTAAATCCCGAATGGGGAACAAAGAAATAGACGCTTAAAATAGAAGTTTTCACAGGTGAGTGATGTTTTACAATAAATCTGTTGATTTTCGGCCGTAATAGAAACATTATCATGGTATTACATCTTGTAATGAATACAAAGGCACTATGTTGAGCAAATGTGTATCTTTTACGCATTTTTTTTATTTTCTTTCGGAAGTAAACAATAGTGCTTCCAAAATTAATATCGACTAGTAAACTTTCGATATTTTGATTGAGTACATGAGTAAATATGTCCATGGGTAGGTATGTGTTTAAATATCCAAAACTAAATACATTTTGAGTTAAAAAGCGATGCCGAACAGTTAAAAGGCCAATGTTTTAAATATCGAAAGTATTTGTTGGGCATGTATTTGAATATCGAAAGTTACAACATTTAAAGTTTGTTATTTTAAACGTTCGGTTTTTTGTGTTGTGTGCCTTTTGGGCATAGGCATTTCAGATTTCCAAAAGCTTCGCCAGTCAGAGAGGAATGGCTGAAATCTGTTTGGAGCGGTCTGCGTGATTGGAATAGGACACCCCGACCGAATCACCGACTATGTTCGAAACATTTTTAAACAGACTCATTTATTATGAAGGCTGATAAACGACTTCAAACAGGAATGGTTGGAGATGCTCTAACAGAAATGGTTCGTCGTGGTTTCAGTAGCTGCAATGCAATCCGGCATCAAAAAAGGGTCAACTGTCTTCCAATTACTTTTTGTAAGGCTTATTCATCATTATCAAAGATAAACGTTTTGTTTCCAAATAAAACCTGTAAAATCTGTCTTTATTTTTATTACACGACAAAAAAGTTAATTTCTCAATTTACTTTCCGAAATAAGGTCACTTTTCAATTGGTAATCGATCACAATTATTATTGAAAATACTGTATGCCTTTAATAGGTTAACCTAATTTATCGATAAGCCGCACATCACTGACTGCAGACTTACGCACACTAATGCAGAGTTACACACATGATCACGCCTAAAAAGTGGTACGCTTTTGAAATTCAATCGAAAGCGGTTATATATAGACGACTCTTTTTAACGAAGGGCATTTGTAATAGGTGCGAAGAGTACTATTCTATTAGCCGTTTTTATACTTCCTGCTTCCGAACTCTATGATTTTTGAAGAGCATGGGTCGGTGGATCAAGTTTTTGCCAGCATTCATAACAAGAAAACAACAACTAGGTACCTAGTCTAGTCATATACCTACCTAATAATGTAACCGTATTCATGCCCATTTACATATGTTTTTTTTATTTAACTATAATACATATTTCTCCAGCCGTCCTTTTTTTCCAAAAACCGTCCTATTTCAGATAGCCAATCGTCCGAAACTCGACGCAAGCACTGGCAACACTGCTCTATTGCCCTCTCTTCCTACAAATTCTACTGGCACTAATGTTCCTGCTTAATTATAATTATACGCATTGCCGCTAAAGCGTTTATTCTTATGTACGCTAAAACCTAACACCTATTCCTCAACACAGCTTTTGACGCTGACTGTGCGAGATTAGAGCTTAATTTGGGACTAGGTCAATTAGTGTAAGATTGACCTAGTAAATATTTATTTATTTCAACAGTAAAACGCGTCCCGGCCGTCCGCGACATCGGTAGGTATCCTACCTTTATGAAACTTCAATACATTTTTAAAGCTGCTTTCCTGACGTCTTAGTTACCGATTAAAAGAAAAATATTCTCCCCTCGTGTTCTTGCAGAACTTCTTTTATTTATTTTAGCTTTGAGAGAACAATAGCACAGCCGGTTGGGAAACGCAGCTAACTTTTCTCCTTGTAATGTCGGTATGGAGTTGAAATGAGCCAGCTGACGTACGTATTTCATCATCACTACATAGAGGTACCTAGTTACCCTAAAAAGTTTTAAATTTACTTAATTTAATATATACCTATTGATCTTAGTGCGCAGTATAAATAAATAGCTATCTGTGTACAGTCACCAGCATATATAAGTTATCATGTATGTACCTTGTTGCTTTCAATCGTTTCATAATTTTGTTTAACATTTCAAACACGACGTTAAAGTGACAAGGTACATAAATGATCACTTATTTATGCTGTTGACTGTACAAGACTTCAGTTTAGTAACTTTGATACTTTCTGAGAAAGTGACTGCGTGATGTGTGTACAGTCACCAGCAATAATATATTATCCAACATTGGACGCAAAAATATCTGACATGTCTTTATTACTAGAGGAATAAGAGCGTGTCAGATATTTTTGCGCCCATTGTTAGATAACATAATAGGTAATTGTCGGTGACTGTACAAACACAGTTTGGTTTGTAACGTTGATAGTTTCTAGGAAGTGAGTGTGTGTGACGTACAGACAGTACGTTATAGCGAAATTACAAATATTCCTAGTTTGACTTCAGAAACTTCAAAATCATTCTTTAGTATAGGTAGTTCCTTTATGAATAAGAGGATAGACAAGAGTATTTCTAGGAACAAAGGCTATTCTATTTTCTTTTATACACAATGGAAATTTAATATGATTCTCTGACAAGATGTCTCAGAAAATAGCTAGAAGCAGATTATAATGTAACAATACAATTCACCGTGACATTAAATGTCAGGACATTCGTCTATTATACTCGAGCTAATGCTTATAACATATATCGTGTCGTCAACGTAACGATGCTCTTTACTTGACACAACGGTGGCCGAGTTAGAAACAATATGATATCACATTACAAAAAATATTCAATATTTGAAGTGATTTTTTAGCACCGTTGTGATTTGAAGTTATATGAAACCAAAAAAAACCTACAGTCACAAAACGGGATTGTTGAGCTACTAGCTTATCATCTTAACTTGGTTGTGTTACGTGAATGCCGCCGTTTTTTGCAAACCTTTTGTAACGACCACTAAAGACTATATCAGTTTGTTTGAGTGACTGTTGTTTAAACGTAACCATGGTAACCATCAACCACCATTACGTTATGAAAATGACTAAAGACTTGTAAACAGTGTTCGCATAAAAAAGTGGACTCCGAGTTTTTCCGATGTCGAAACACCAATAGTAATTTCTCTTTACCATCGCTACGCTAGAACAACTAAGTACTCACGTTTAAATATTTTAAAATAAATGTTTATAGTATGTTTACAAGTTTTCGCCCTCCACTCTACCATCCTACCTAATGGCGGATAAATTTCACAAAGCGAGAATAAGGTCTTGTACCTGGATTAAACGCCGAATTTGTATAGACTAATCAAAAAAACAAATACCTACTTAACAACGTGTTTAATATAATAACAGTACAGTACCTACCTATTAACGATTGTAACATCGTCGAAATATCGGGCGGTACATCAAAAACCCAACCGTGGTAACAACCCGTTCATACTAGGTAAATAGTGCAATTTCATAATAAGTATACTAGTATATACTTACCGTTCAGTTTGTCGGCAACGTAAAAAAGAATATTTTACTTCCTTTTATGTTTGATTTTAGTTACTATCAATCATGGTGGCGCACGCGTGCACGCTCACTCGGTGCCGACCCCGGACTGATATCCATTCTCAGAATGGACGAGCGGGAAGGTTACTAAGGCGGCGCGACACGCCCAGTCAAAGACTATTTGTAATATACCAGTTGCACTAATAGCTATGGAGCGGTCGATCCATATTGGGAATTTCACTTCTGGATCACGTACCGAATATTAAGATTACGCGTAGGACTAACTGTTGCACTCAGAGACGTCAATTAAATTTAATGCTTGTTTCGTGACGTGTTGTCTTATTCTAATTCTATTTCTTTTTTTTTAATTATGGGCTGTACTGGACTGAAAATTTTCAGTCAACCTATTCGCCATATATTGCTTACCATATTAAATTTGATATAAAATACTTTTTATCGAAAAAACAGTTGGGTGAAGGTCGTCTCCTATTCGGATCTTAGACCAAAGGCTATATATTACAATATAAAATCAGTTTTTAGGGTTCCGTACCTCAAAAGGAAAGAACGAAACCCTTATAGGATCACTTTGTTGTCCGTCTGTCCGCCTGTCCGTTTGTCTGTCTGTCAAGACCCTTTATCTTGGGAACACGTGAAGGTATCAAGTTGAAATTCAAACCATATACTCCGGTCTAGTCCCTTGAAGCTGTGAAAAAAATCAAACTTCTACATTTACGTAAAAAAAGATACGGCCCCTTACGGTATTTTTTGAAATTACGAGTGATAGAAAATTTAAAGACGAGTGGTCCACACCATTCGTTTTCAATTCTACCGCTCGTATTCCAAAAAACAGTTTCACAGATTTTGCTCACTTTCGAGTGAAACTTTCGAGCGCTCAAAGTCAAAACTCGGCCCCCTGGTTAAGGGTTAAAAAATCTAAAAAGGTCATACACAGATTTAGGTTACCGTTGGTTACAGTCTTTCCTGTGGACATACCCAAAGTTAACGTTTTCAAGGCCTAATTTTCTGGCTGAACCCAGACCCGCATAAACGGCGTCAGGGCTACTTTAGTCCTATCAAATAAAAACATAACTTACTTATATGCACACAAGCCTTTAACTATTGACCACAGGAGAGACAACTTTCGTTTTTTAGAATGTGTATGACCCAAAAATAAAAACCAACGCATCAAAAATGTCTTTTATATTTACAAATATTAAATACATCATACCGAATCCACTTAAATTAAATAGATACCATTAAACACTAAATTCACGACGCGTATATTTTTTCTAGGATAGCGACAACAGTTTTCTTTTTATAACGTGTAGGTCTCACAAGAGCTGGAATGAACGTAATGAACGAATTAATATCACTTAAGTGCGAGCGATCTAATAACAAAGACGTACAGTAAAACACAACTGATATGGCTTACCGATGTACCTGCGCAGATGACGAATTTTCGAAGCGCGGGAACCAATCAGCGTGATCCACGCGTTGCGCGTTTGTATTCTGTGCTATTATTGGTTACTAGTGACGCCATGTTGACGCGCGCCTGCGTGTCATCCAGTCAGCCGTGAGTGAGACGGAAAAAATAGATGCAATTTAATTTGCACCTTATAACTATTACGTACAAGTCTGATCGTGGGTTTTAATCGTGCTTTCGAAAATCATCGGATCGTTGTTCGTGTCTGCGCGAACGAAGTTTCACGACACGCCATATAAATTGTGTCTACTGTAATATGGTCTTAAACAGTCACAAGCGAGAATGAAATCACAACTGCCATATATCCTGACGATACAAAGGTAGTTATGTATGTGTAAATAAGTCATATACATAAATATATATGTTAGTAGGTCCAGCTCATTATATAAGCAAGCCAGATCCATTCAAGACATATTAAAAGTCCAACGACAATAAGAGCCTGTTTCACAATCGACAACTAAATTCATGTGCCAGTTAAAGTTGGCTCTCTCCTTGTCTATGTTCAAGTGTAAGAAAAGGAAAGGGCTAAATTTATGTGTCAGATACGCTTTACTTGACGATTGTGAAACAGGCCCTAGCAGTTATTATAACACATTCTGTGTGATAAAACATTGTGCTATAATCTATCTATAGTATATACAGCCTTGGCCAAAGGTGTTGAGCACCCCACGTTTTCCTTGGTAACTTATAAATAAAGTATTATTCTTCAATTTAAAAGAGATAGATGCGTCACAAGCCGAACGCTTAGGCCGATCGTGCCTCTATATCGCTTGTTCCGCGCTCTCGCTTGCACGCTCGGCTCACGCGGAACGTGACAATGAGTCACGCTTTTTCGTGCGTGCAGCCGGCTTTCATCGATTTATAACACGTCACGTCAAAAAGTTCATTACATTCGATTCGCTATTGTGAGACCCTTTCAAACTGACAAACAACTCGGGTTAAACGACTTATTCAATAAATATCATATTTATTATAGGGATTTCAAATACAGTTTTATTCAGTTCCTACGTATACGTTACCAAAGCTGTCAAAAGTGTTACCGGTCGGTAACATAGTAGAGGGCAAATTCACACAATGTGACCTAATTCTAAGCTCTAGGCTTGTATAGGTAGACAACGATAAAGATACTTATGTGGATAAATATATAGAAATATCCACGGAATAGAAAATACAGCGGAAGTGGCATGAGCTTCGCTTAGTATCAGACCTGTTGTCGCCAATACTCAAACTATCATAAAAACCACACGCCACCATGGAAAATGTTTTTGGAGCGGCTATCATTTTTACACTCCAAAATAGCACAATATGGCATGCTTCTGGTTTTATTTCCTATTTTAGAAATATCAAAAATCCGAAATATCGAAAATCGCGGCAAAAGTATGGTAGATTGCGCGGAACTCCGCATAACTATGCCACACGTTACACGCCCACTTGACACTTCTACTGTTTTTTCTGTTCTGTGGAAATATCCAAGACTCAGGATCAAAAATTCGCGTTCATCACACGAACAACCAACTTCGTTATCTGACGGAACTGACACCTAATAATCTTATAAGAGACATTTAGGCTACTGACATACTATGTTTAATATCTGTATTCTATTATATAGACAATTATATAATCTTTGACTACATTACATAGACATACAATACGGACAGATAGTAGTACTGCTATGATTTGCTATGATTTAAATATCAAGGTTTTAATACTAATCGTTTAATTTCACAAAAAAATGATCAGATTTAATATATCCAAAAGACAGACGGGCTTAGGGCTTATTTATAAATATAACCCGAGTTGCTTTTCAGTGTATCTGGAAATATTACATCAGAAGTATTACATAATATACAGTTAACTTTAAGCTATGAAAGAACACTAATATCCAGCGGATATTTCAACCTCGGAGCAATAAGTCTATGCGTTCATAAACATGATTTGATTTGAGAAAAGACCGGGAAACAATTACATTTATATTTAATAATTCATTTAATCAAATATATAACAAATAACAGTACTCTTCTTAATAGCGTATAAAACAATTGTACGTAGCTAATTAAACATAATATTTTTTTATTTAATAGTCAAAATTTAATAATATCTATTATCGATTTAATTATATCGATTAAAATTATTAAGTAGCATGTTTTAATTATTTATTTTTGTGCTGACAAAAAAGGAGGTATTTAATAATTTAACTATTATGATGTCTCTTTTTACAGTAAATAAATATCTGGGGACTATCTTACAGAAATTGGCAACGTCCCAAACTAGGCTTAGAAATGCTAATTTAAGACAAAAAATACGCCCGTCACCAAAAAAATTAAAATTAAAAATATGTCCACGAAACTCAATTGCAAAAAGTTAAACACCTATGAATACTTTTAAAAACGGTTTTCCAACAAACAGACCAATATTTTGTCGTTGTTTGTATAATTTTAACGTTTTAGGCCTTTTTCGCGACCACTAAGTGTATCATCACTATTATCAGGGACTCTTTTCTGCTTGGTAAAACTTAATTGCTTTCGATATGTTATCGTATCATTTTTAGGGAATGCAATTTAACAGGTTATTAACCGTTTTTGTATGAAAATAACCGTTTAAAACCAGTTATAACCGGTTATTTGCATTCCCTAATCATTTTTAACTCGCCGCCATTACTGTCAAGTAAATAAGAGCTATAATAACGTTGACAATACGATAACATGCCAACAGCAATATGGTTTTAACTAGGGGTCACAAAACCGGTTTTACCGAAATCAAAACCGGTATAACCGGTTTTTATGGCATTTACTAAAACCGGGTTTCAATCTAACCAAAACCGAGATTTTGATTTTTACGGTTTTTGCCGTATCCAATTCGCATTACCAATGCACAATTAACCAAAAGTAAGAGAGGTTATTATTTCATTGTTTTAACTGTTGTTTTTGGTTTTGTTTATACCTATAAGACGAAATGTTTTTTTATTCAAATTTTTGACGAGAATGATTTGTTGTTACACGATAAACAAAGATGTTCATGTGAATGGCTATATAATAAAGTGTACATTAAAAATCCAGGAACATCGGTTTTGACGTAACCTCAGAACCGAAATCCGGTTTTTCAATATTCCTTCGGTTTTTTTTTATAAGAGTGGGAGGCAAACGCATTTGGGTAAGGTAAGGAAGTAATCACCACGACCGAGAGTTTGGTACGTTGTCCGTTTTGTGACCCCTTATCTTATTAAGTAGAAAAAATCCGCATTACGTAAATGGTCTTTTCTCATATCAACGTAAAGCGATAGCATCATTATTATTATTATAAATATACGTAGACCCGACCATTAGAACTAAATCCTGGTACTAGGGAATGCAATTTAACCGGTTATTAACCGTTTTTGTATGAAAATAACCGGTTAAAACCGGTTATAACCGGTTATTTGCATTCCCAGCCTGGTACCCGCGAAATGTGAACCGATTTTGTGCTAGTTCATGTTTAATTCTTTGACAATGTCCAGTGGAACAATTCTGCCAATGTCAAGGTTGGAACTTACAAGTGATATTTTCCAAAAGCTGATGACGATTATCAGTTGGGGTTTTTTTCTAGTTAATAAATGAACCCCTATTTCTCCTGGTCACGCAACTTGAGAACGGCTGAACCGATTTGGCTAATTTCCTTTTTGTTGTGTTCGTTATTGGGTAAGTTAATCGTAACATCTATCGACAGTTGAATTATTACCTATTTTTGAACTTGAGATAGATATAGAATAGAGAAACAAGGTGTCAAGCCAGTACCCTTGAGAAGAATCGGGTTTTGGTTTGTATTATGAAACTATGCTAAAATAGTTTTATATCACATGTAAAAATACTTGAAGTAGATACATTAAGTCGATCAAAAAAGATTAGTAACAATCTAAGAATGGACGAATGGAGCATTAGTTTCAGCTAAAATGTAGGTAAAGCAGTGGAAACTGTTGTTTCAAGCATATACAATTTAGGGAAAGAAAACGATTTTTTTTTCAATTATAAAAAATTTAGGTAACACAATGGAAGCTGTCGTCTCAACAAAAAAATGTAGGTAACGAAATAGAAAATAAAATAAAATATAGGTAACACAATGGAATCTATGGTAACGAAATGGAAGTCATCGTTTCAACTAAAATAATGTAGGGAATACAGTGGAAGCTGTGGTTTCAACAAAAAATTAGGTAACGAAATGGATGTCATTGATTCAACAAAAATAATGTGGGTAACATAATGGAAGTCATTGTTTCAACTAAAAATGTAGGTAACAATATGGAAGTCATTGTTTTAATTAAAAATAAGAAAAAATGGCAACTGTCGTTTCAACTAAAAAAATTAGGTAACATAATGAAAGTCATCGATTCAACTTAAGCAAATATTTAAGGTACGTTTCACACTACAATAGCTACAACAAAAAAATCGGTTACCATTTCTTAGGTATCTCCCCAAACAATTTTCGCATATTCCTTACAGGATCCAGAAATATAGAACAAAAACTAAGAGTATGACGGCTCCGGCAGTTGCCTTTACTAGCATCGACTTCGTGTTTAGGTAGGTCGCGTCTTTCTTGTACTTCTCCGTCATTAGGGACAACACATTTGTTTTTGCGTCGAGCTCTGAAAAGAAAAAAAAACACGTTAGAATTTAAGTATAAAAAATCAGGGTAAATTTCACAAATACAGGGTGTACCAACGCCAAAACTGGGAGGGCTGATAGAGCAGCTGAAAAGCTATCGATTTAACCCCTATTTACGTTCAGCGATTTTTACTAATTTCGGAGATATTGATCATTTTAATCTGAATTTTTGTAATTGTCCCTTATGTCCATGTTACGAAAAATCATTCATTTCATGTTTTATTTCATAAGTTTTTCAGTGGTATCTTACATTATTAGAATCATTACGAATCAGCGAAGTTTTTAAACCCGTTTGCTCGTTTTTTATAAATAATTTTTTTAAGTAATCATAAATCATAATGCATGGATTAGATCGCATTTCTCAACAAAATATGAAAATACCGTAAAAGAGATCACCAAAAGTGAAATACAAATTAAAATCGGCCAAGAAATACGGATGATACAAGCATTTTAAACTGCTAATTAGACAGCGATTAGACAGAGATCCGATATGCACTGTGACGTCATGTAACACGTCAGCGATATAAACTCCACGTTAAATTCTGTTTTGCTGGAAAAAGATGGGAACAAATCTTTGTGTGTTGTTTGTTTGCTTTGTTATATCTTGGTTATTTTGATAGCTATTCAAAAAGCTATTTTATAGGTACGCGTGTTACAGAAAGCTCACATAAACAAAAGCATTGCGACGGTCGCTAGCTATTTCTAAATTCGCAAAGATCATTTCATTTCGATATTTGGGGTTCAGAAGATGTTAATAAAATCATTTGTAGAGCTACCGACGACACATACATGCATAAACTCACGCCTTCATTCCCAGAGTGGGGTAGGCAGAGCTACAGAATTACCAACAACTCTAAAAACTTGACCAAAGATAAAACTATGCAAGCTATGGCGATATGTATCGCGATATTTAACGCGATATTTATCTAGTAATATTTCGGTATACTACACATACGATACGAATCGCGTCAGTACGACAGTAAATTTCATGGAGTACACTCGTGTTTCGTATTACTTTCGTATGAATACTGACGCGATAAATATCGATTAGAGACTAGACGCTCGATATCTATCGACGATACTGAACCAGATCGTGGATTTTTGGATCTCTAGAAATCCAGCGATCCGTATCATATCGTGACACGCTATACTACACACTCGATAAATATCGTGATCCTGGATTACGATCCAAATATCACGATAAATATCGAGCGTGTAGCATTCTTCAATAGTTGGTCAGTAACATGTTTGTGGCGACCTAGCGTCATCTAGCGACAACTTGTATCAACCAACTCGCCAGCGCCACCAGCGTCAGACAGCGCAACTAAAGTGTTCTACATCGCGCTAACGAAGTTTCTCCAGTCGGTTAACATATATACCACTTCCAACTTCATCAAACGGACTTCAGCCCCCAGGAATGACACCCGCCTGGAGAGAGATCTCTCATATAAGATAAGCTCGCATTTGAACATTCCTATTGAGTAAATATTGTACTTATTTAAATTTCTGTGTTTTGTACTATAAAATGTTTACATACATACATACGAGTACAAGTGATTTTTATGAAATAAAATATACATATGAATATTCAATTCTCCGTCCTCGGGTTTCCGATCTCCGATCCGGAAATCCGATCAGCTGTTTAGCGGCTAAACCGTAACCAACAGACAAGGTTACTTTCACTATAACATTAGTAAGGATATGCAGCGAAGCGAAAACAATTCGTCAGTTTATAAATAACATTAAACATTCTTTACATAGTATAAAACAAAGTCGGCGCCGTCTGACCCTCTGTATGCACGCTTAAATCTTTCAAACTACGCAACGGATTTTAATGCGGTTTTCATCAATAGATAGAGTGATTCAAGGGGAATGTTTTTGTGTATAATAAATTCTGGTTTATGCACGGGTGTTACAGAAAACTCACATAAAGCAGGGGCGGGTCGCTAGTTATATGCACAGTTGCTTTGCTTTATATACAGCAGATAATTAAATAACAACGTGCACTTTCCAAAAAGATTTAGGCTTATATTATATATTATGTGAATTTATCGAAGGCACAGATTATATACTATTAACTTCTTCCCGCGAATTCGTCCGCGTAGAATTCGGTTATCGTAGTTCGCTAGAGATTTTTTTAATTTTCCGGGATAAAAAGTAGCCTATGTGTTAATCCAGGGAATAACCTATGTCCATTCTAAATTTCATCTTAATGCGTCCAGCCGTTGCAGCGTGAAGGAGTAACAAACTAACACACACAAACTTTCGCATTTATAATAATAGTAGGATACGCTTTTTGAGGTGGCTTGTTTGCCTACCCTTTGATATAATAAAACAGAAAATATTATTTTATAACTTTCCGATATTTCGAACTTTTTTCATCATCGACCGCTGAAAAGAGTACATGTCATCGAATAATTTGAGGTTTTATTAAATAAAGACATAAATAAATAAATAAATACAATTAACGGTGTTCTCTCCCTACAACTTGTCAAAACCCGTCCCCAAAATCCCGAGCCCTGGAATTTCATAACATTTGGCTATGCGGTATTAGTTATAGCGTAGCAAATACACAAGGCAAGCATTCGCATTAGAATATTATGTTATAAAAAAGTAAATATATAAAGCAATCGCAGAAGCTATATTGTAGACCAAGACGCAGAAGCTACTAAAGTTTCTGATTGATTCCGTTTTCGTCGTATTCATGATTGGATATATTCTTGTTTCGGCACATTCCTTTTTGGACATATGCCGTTTTCGGCATATTCTTGTATCGGCACATTCCGTTTTCGGCATAAATCATTATAAGGCTTGTTCACGAAAAAAAGTAGCCACTGTTGTATAATTGACGTTCTCAATATGAAATGGCATCTTTAAAGAAATTAATTAGTAAGAGGGACTCTTCACCTTTCGTTTTGAGTGCCGTTATGGATATTTATATCAGATGCTATCCATTTTTGGGTTTACTTTCGAAATCTCTGGATTTTAGTCTTGGATTTTGTATTTTTCACGTTTGGGTCACAGAGGTTCTTTTTTTTCTTTACTCAAATAGATTATCGACGCTATAATGTTCCGCGAATACCTTCCCAGACTCATAATTACCGTATGCAGGTCATAAATTGTTTTAAATCATGCCGGAAGTACACACATTTTTATGCAATCATTTTAGCTCTAAGCCTTAACTGGCATTATGTAGGGTTTCACAACTTGCAAGGAAAAATGTATGAATTGTAGATTCTTACACATAAAAAAGAATACTCAGTTGGCAATCTAATTGCGGTTTGAACTACCTAGACCTACTGGGAGACAGTGGAGACTTAGTTTTCGATGGCTACTTTTTTTCGTGAACAAGCTTTATACAACAAATGAAATCAATCCTAGGTATCGTAATTTTTCATTTTCAAGACATACATATATAGTAGTTATACAATACATAGCATACAAGACTACACAAAATAATATTTTCCAATGGAAAACATCAGAAATACAATTTTACAAAAAAAAAAAAAATACGCAAGCAGAGTCACAATGTTAATAATTCTCATTTTGCCATTGTTGTTATTTCAATTATAACACTTTAGGTATCCAATGTCAGCCGGGGTGGTGAAACGAATCTAACGATACCACACACATCTAAATCGGCTCAGGCGTTTAGAAGTTATGATGGATCGAATAAAGAATCGTAAATACATCAATCAATCAATCATAAACTCACGCCTTCATTCCCAGAGTGGGGTAGGCAGAGCCACAAACTCACCAACAACTCCAAAAACTTGTTGATAATTCTGTGACCACATTTTGCACAACCATGCTAAGATGTTATCCAGTGTATTAGTGACAGGTTGCAAACCCATCATCATCTTATCTTATCTTACAGATGGGCCCTTTCGGATACACTTCGACCCTATAGGATCTTTAGTGCAATTACCCTCTTACACACTCAGCTGTTCGAATGTGCAGGTTTCCTCACTATGTTTTTCCTTCATCGTAGTAAGCATTACACTTTGCACTTTTTTTGGGCAGTCGTGTAAAAATAAAGATTATGTCGACGACGAAGCCTGTTCACCTTCCACTCGTTCCCTATAACCCTGCCAAATCTAATATCCTTACCAGTGAGCACGGCCCCCCTCTGCAGCACGTCGTCACCTTCCACTGCTCGTTCCCTGTAACCCTGCCAAATCTAATATCGTTACCAGTGAGCACGGCGCCCCTCTGCAGCACGTCGTCTATGTTCTGCATCATGATCCGCTGCACGTCGCCCAGCTGCCCGCCCAGCGCGGCCGCGGCGCCGGTGCGGCGCGCCCGCGGCCCGCCCTCGCTGTACTGGCGGCGCGCGCGCTGCATGAATGTATCGAACTCGATGAACGTGTAAGGTCGGGTGACCGTGTTCACCTGCAGATGGAAATACAGTACTATAGCAGAGTATCACGGAATAGAAAAAACAGTGGAAGTGGCATGAGCTTCGCTTAGTATCAGACCTGAGGGCGTATTGTCTAACGCACTCGCAATCACGATCGTTTTCATTTTGAAAATCGAAGGCTTGTCTGCATACAAAATGAAAACAATTGCTCCACTTTAAAGCCGGTTGCGATTGCGAGTGCGTTAGACAATAAGCCCTCTGTTGTCGCCAATACTCACACTATCATAAAAACAACACGCCGCCGTGGAAAATGTTTTTGGTGCGGCTATCGTTTTTACATTCCAAAATAGCACAATAAGGTATGCTTCTGGATTTATTCCCTACTAGCTTTTGCCCGCGACTCCGTCCGCGTAGAAGTCGTTTATCGCTGCTCCCTCGGGATCTGTCTAATTTTCCAGGATAAGAAGTAGTCTATGTCCTTCCCCGGGACTCAAGCTATCTCCATACCAAATTTCGTCTAAATGGATTTTTTAAATCGCATTTCTCAACAAAATTATGAATATACCGTGAAAGAGATCGCCAAAAGTGAAATTAAAATAAAATCGTTTACGAAATACGGATGATACAAGCATTTTAAACTGCTAATTAGACAGTGATTAGACAGAGAGATCCAATATGCACTGTGACGTCATGTAACACGGCCATATAAACTCCATGTTAAATTCTGTTTTGCTAATAAGAGATAGGAACCAATATTTGTTGGCTTATATCTTGGTTATTTTTATAGCTATTCGAAAAATGATTTTTGTCAACTGTTTGTTACATGAATCAGCATTTATTGAAGCTGCGAAAAAAATTCATGAATATTTCCTTTTTATTTTGCAATCTATATATATATATATATATATATATATATATATATATATATATATATATATATATATATATATATATATAAGGCAAACCTGACTGACTTATATATCAACGCACAGCCGAAACTACTGTACCTAGAAACTTGAAATTTGGTACAGGGGTTCCTTTCATGATGTAAGTGAGCACCAAGAAAGGATTTTCCGAAAATCTACCCCCAACGACTAATTCTACATACGCGTACGAAGTCGCGGGCGTCCTCTAGTTTGATATAAATAGGTTGGGACGTTTAAAGGGCGGACTTACCCGTTTCCCGTACTGCTGATAGAACTCCTGTGCGATCTCTTCCAGATAACTGAACGCCAGTCGCTTGTTGTAGTTCCTCTCGCAAAGAACGAGATAGCAGATCTCGTTTTCAATGAGATAGCTGAAACATAAGATTAATATCCTTACTAATATAAAGTTATATGAATTCTATGTTTAAAGTAGTTATTTATATACAGTGGTGGGCACATAATTAGGGATGCTTGTTTTTTTCCCATACAATCGCCTACAAACCGCTGCTTTGCGTTTAGTGGCTAAAGCGCCACAAAGGAACAAACATACATACACACGTATAGGCCGATAAACACATTACACTCCTTTGCGTTGCGCAGTCGAGTAAAAATATCAGGTACCCATCATGCCAATCAGGCCTTGTAGAGGCAATGCCGACTCAACTATGATTCAAGGCAGAATTGACGCGCATATCACGGTCTTTATATAAAATTGAACCCAATTACGTTTGTCATGCGTTTGATCAGTCACCAGCGACATATTACACAACATTGGGTATGACAATAGGTGTCACGCAGGCATAAGATAAACTATAAAAATCAAATGTAGGACGTGGTATTAAAGTTACCATTTTCAGTAGGTACTTAAAACTTAACCGGAAAAAGTCGTTGATGTCTATCTGTGCCAATTGAAATTGCCAAAGATGTAAACAAATTAGTACTGGTTGACACATAACCTCAAATATTCCTCAAGCGTGTTTTTATTTGTAATGACGTATAGTTATTTAATCTAAAACTTAATGTGAAAGTAAAGATCAAGTATATAAGGTCGCCGTCAATAGAATTTGCTAACTATGTAAACAAATTAGTACTGTTTGACACATAACCTCAAATATTCCCCAAGCGTGTTTTTATTTAAAAATAACGCATAATAAATCGTTATTTAGTTATTAATCTTACTATGAAAAGAATGATTTAGTGTATAAATCGTTGCAAAGACCTCACTTGATCTTTAAAAGTACGTGATTATCGAGTAATCATGGTGAATTGGTTCGTTTGGTTTTGTTTACATAGTTCGCAAATTCTATTGACGGCGACTTGAAATCTTTGCTATGACCTCACTTGATCTTTAAAAGCACGTGATTGTCGAGTAATAATTACCATTATTACTAAATAGGTTCGTTTGGTTGTGTTTACATCTTTGCCAATTTCAATAGGGAATATGCATATTTTTTTTACAGCTTCAATAAACGCTGATTCATGTAACAAACCGGTGAGAAAAAACATTTTTTGAATAGCTAAAAATAACCAAGATATAAGCCAACAAAGATTTGTTCCTATCGCTTTCTAGCAAAACAGAATTTTACGTGTAGTTTATATGGCCGAACTGCACAATGACGTCACCGGTGCACTTCGGATCTCTGTCTAATTAGCAGTTTAAAATGCTTGTATCATCCGTATTTATTGACCGATTTTAATTTCAATTTCACTTGTTATGGTCTTTTATGGTATTTTTATGGTATTTTTATGTTTTGTTCCCTATTGGCACAGATTATAAAGCTGTACTTTAGTGTCGAGGACTATCTAACAGACAAAAATTCATGGCCTAAACTAGATACCCAAATAACATTCATTATAACTGAGTCATAAAAACATGTAGGTAAACATTGTATCTTGTCTAGGGGACACGGTTTCTATAGGAAAACGTATAGAAACTTTCTTAATGCGGTTGTCTTGCACCGTCATAGGTAAGTGTAGTTATTTTTATTATTGTAGTAGTTAGTGCTACGTAACGCGGTTACAAACAAAATGACGTCATTCCGGTCACTGCACTAGCCCAAAGCGGGCGTAGCAATATTTTTTTTTAGGTCAAAAAAAAAGGAATGATTTTGAGACGAACCTTTATCTACATATAAGCATGCTTTTTGTTAATTTTACATGAAAGGAAAATTCCTACCGTGACATGTTTTTTTTTATATGTATAATATTAATTTATGTTCCATACGACCACACAACGTGAATTGCAATGTAGGTCGATACTGATTCAGTTGACGTATAGGTACCTATGTATTCGGAATAAAAAACCCACGTTGTACCGATGCTATCCTTAGTCATTCTTTTATAACTAAATTGGATTTTGACACATTGGTATTTACCTAATAATAATTCCGGGACTCTTTGGGAATTTTTGAGATCTGAGCAGGACACGCGTGCCGTGCGCTCTTTACTCGTTCGCTGTTTCGCTCATACGTTCAACAATTGCTACTGACCTAAAGGACCGAAGACCGTTTAAGATCGTTTTCGAAGAACTAGTTCCTTTCTATGACGGGAATTCATTCCTTTTAGATCTTAGTTCCTGACTGACTCAAGCCTAAAACGGGACAACCTCACACGAATTGACGTTGACCTATGTCGTTGTTAGGTACCCATAATAATTTATGCGATGCAATTTGTATTTTATGCAAAATATATATTTTGTATTTGTGACAATGTGTTATTTCTTTATTTTTGTATTTCTACATTATACTATACATTCATATCCAAATGAACAAGACAGTGAGCTTATATATTTTTGCCAAAAGTATGACTAATGTTGTATGACTATTATTACAAGTTCTAACTTACTTACTTTAAAAACTTTCAAATAAATTGCAGTTTATTCGTCAGTATCATTTCCTGAGTTTACAATATATCATTGTATAGTGCCCACACTAGCATAAACTTTTACAGTTTATTTAAATGGATAATGGTGCATTAATGTATTGTATACATATCTTTGTTTGTATAATCTTCGCTTGGGATTCAGTTCACACGTTCATCGTGCCGTCAGGTCGGAGACTGATATTCAATTTCAATGCCTTTATTTACTAAACGAACCGATATAAGTATGATTAATTACAGATCTTTTAATTTAACAGAAACATCTGTTACGTAATACTAAATTACATTAAAGCAAAAAAAAAAGTTGGTCTTAGAAAATCTTTAGAATGAGATGGCACATTGTACTCATGCTAATTTCAACGAACTTGAAACATGAGTGTCGTTTGTTAATTAACAACGATAGATGGTGTCAGCATACCCTCCGAGTATGAAAAAGCAAGCGATCACTAATTTCTTGGATATTAAGTAGGGTCTTGGTGGCAAGTGGTAATGCGCCTGCATCGGCCTAGAACCAGGGGAGATGTAGGTTTAAATGGAAAAGCAATGGCCCCATCAATGTTTTTAATGATTCTGCCAATGTCTATGTTAGATAGTGCACTGCCATTTGACATTTAGTCTTGTTTGGTGTATTTATGGTGTTCGGTAGGATATATAAATGTTTTGTTAAAGTTCAATATTATTTATGGACAGAATTATTTACAATGTGACATAAATACTAATGTTAGTAGGAATGGACATTATGGACAGCTAATACAACAGGGAAGGAGATTATATAATGGAACAGGTATTTTAGAACTATCCAAAAGTAAACCAGACCACACTCACAAATTGAGCTGTCTCTAAATATCAATTTTGCTAGAATAACAACAGTAGAAATGATCCACATAATAATCAAATAATGCTTCAAGTGTTCAATTTTATAAATCGTCTGTTTGGAAACCAGTTTGGATGGATATGCTGTATTTAATATGCTAAAGATAAATGAAAAATTTCAATTTGCTAAAAGGTGCGACACGAGTCATTTACGTAAAAAGTGGTGAAAACTAGCACCCAACATAAAAAATATAAAAAGCAACTCACTGGAACAAGAACGGCCCGGATTCTATGGAGCACCGGATCGGAGATTGCGGCCCTAACTTCCGGAATAACATCTTCGCTTGATTCTGATATTCCAGTACATTGCAGCCGCTCTGTTGCAAATAATAATCAAATAACTAAGTAGCATAACATGATAATGCGAATTTGTGATAGTAAATTTAATAATAAAGGTGTTTTATAATGATTTCATCACCTGTTCGTCGTCTTGCATGGTTGCGGCTAAAGGGAGTCCGTCGACGACTCGAGCGATCATAGTCATGAGGACCATTTTGAATATGCTTGTTAAACTGTCTCTTTATGTATTTAAAAAGGTTGTGACACTTTCCAACTGCCTGTTGGGACGACTAAATATTGGTAATTAGTTTCTTTTTCACATAACAGTAGAATTTTTCACATTATTCGGTAAGAAACGTATGTCTACACAGCTGTATCACTATACAAGTATACACGTCACCGAACTAAAGCAATGACAGCTCTGCTCTGCCTGACAAGGGGCACGGCACGTCAGCCGAAAGTTCTGCATACTAAAATGCGTTCACAGGAACGTTCATAATAAAAAATAAAAAATTATTTAGTGTAAACACCTTATTGTGTCACAAATATTGTTATTATTTATAAAATAAAACTATAAACATTGGATAGTCACTGAGCCAAATAAAACGGAACATATTGTTACGTTAAGTTGAGTAGTTCGATTATTTATGACGCTTAAAATTAATAGAAGTCAATGAGAGAAATTAAATTGATATTATTTAAAAGTAGCTTGGTTTTACTCTTATGTGAATTAAGTTTACAGTATTCGATGTAATATAATGACAAGATTTATCTTTTATATTAGGATATATTCTATTCTATTCATGGTAATTACAACGCCATCTAGTGTCGAGTAGCCAAAGCTTTTTGTAAAAGTCAAGGCATTCTTAACTGTTCCCATATTTACTTGCTGACTACTTTGATATTGCCATTAACAACATCAAGATGGCGCTAAACTACATAACAAGGTTTTGAGTAATGAATGTGATAACGTTTTCGTCATGTAAATTTAATAATAGGCTACAATTATCTCGTTCCGTTTAAATTGATAATTCAAACGTGAACCGAAAATTAAACTTGTTAGTTAGAGACTTCTGGCGGCCGGACTTAATAAGTACCAAGCTATAAAAAATAAAATAGATTATGAATTACTGTACCTAACTGAAGCATGGTCGCTTACTTACATTTCAATACCGGACTACCTCCATGTCATGTTTGGGGTTCCGAAGTCATACTAGGAACCCTTAGAATGTTGCCATGTACGTCTGTCCGCCGCAGATTAATTTAGAAACTTTATCCTACCTACTAATAAGCTGTAATTTGAGATATCTACCTAGTTATTATTTAAATATTTCCCCCTTAAACATTTATTTTATTATAATTTAATTATTTATTTTTAATGTGAATATACCTACAACTTAATATTCTTTGAATATTTCAAGTAAGTAAGTATCTACATCACGGTTCATGAGATACAACTTGGTGACAGACAGACAGACGGACAGACGGACGGACGGACAGTGAAGTCAGGTTAGTAATAGGGTCCCGTCTTTACCCTTTGGGTACGGAACCCTAATAAAAAATGTATCTCCAGCCCTTGAAAAGTTTCTGATAACTATTGCCACTCGCGCGCTAGGGTTGCGTCGATACGCCTCGATACTTAACGCACGCAACTAAACGCGGCGTCGGCTGACGACTTCACCGGCTTGGTGCGTCTTATTGAGTTCGTCGTGCGTACGGTCGAGACACGCACACAAGCACCTAGGTACCTAGGTACCTTTGTTTGACAAATTAGTGTTTATATGTTGGCGATTGCGTATTTATTTGCTTCAATCGATTTTCAGAAACAGCCACATTGGACATACAATTCACATGAACGCTTCAACGGCCTAGAAAATATTGATTTTATTGCATGAGCATTGCGACTTCGCTGAACGGCTTTAATAAAATAATTTATTCCGACGATATATCGATTGTACATGGCTTTAGTAAATGATTTTAGCGATATTCAAATGAAGTATTTTATACAGTAAATCGGCAATATCAGTGGCCCTTGAGAAGATGTATTCGAAAGTTATTTTATTATCGAAAATGTAGGATTACCGTAAGTAGACGGAGGCTCGGATCTAGTAAGCGGCTTGTAAGTTTCAAAAGTGAAACTTTCTGAAAGTTACCGTGAAATCATTGTTTAATTACTGAAAATAATTGAGTTGATAAATATCAAACTCCAATATGTACTTGAAATTTGGTATACGAATTTAAAACTTATTTCGAACAAAATACCAAACAAGGACATATTGGACTTTGATATTTAACGTAAGTACATTTCATGAGATTAAAATTTAATTTACTCATTTCAGAATTATTTCTAAAAAATTATGTAACTTTCAAAAGCTGTAATTTTCGCATTTAAGGACAGTTTTGCAATGTTTCTGGAATCGCCTATCACTATAGATACATGAGATACCTACAGCCGACTAAAGTGCTCATACCTACTAAAAATCATATATGTATAAGACAGCACAAAAAATAATTAAATAGTAACAGTCTCAGAACCCTACACTGAGCATGGTCCGACATGTTCTTACCCGTTTTTTTTAATTAATGACTTACTGCCGCACTCAGACGTCAATTTAATTTAATGCTTGATTAAAGTTGCTACTGTCACTTTCTTTGCTACAGCAATAGAATAAGACAACACGTCACTAAACAAGCGTTAAATATAATTGACGTCTCTGAGTGCGGCAGTATCACTCCCTGTTTAACAATGTGTATGTTTCGTCAACGTCTAGTTTTAGACAAACATACATTTATTATTAAATATTATTATTTATTAGCTCTTGTAAAAATTAAAAGTTTTGACACGTTTTCCTGCGCAATTACGCACGATATATTTTATTTTATTCTTTGTTTTATACTTATAATGCTAGGTATTATACGAGTCTAATTGTTGAGTTTCTTGCGGCGTTTCTTCTCAGCAGGTCTCTGGCGAAGCGCTGGTAGATTTTTGATGTGTAAAAGTGCCCGTGCGGCCTACTTACTGAATAAACATCTTTTTATCTGAATAGAGGCCCTGAAGGTATTAATAGTTAGAACTACCCCATTTGTTCCAATTCCAGTTCAACCACGTCTGACCTCATTTGTTTATTTTAACCGCCGCATATAGAGGGGTGTTAATAGTTTTTCACTTCTCATGCTCTTAAAATTTTACTTTAGTCCCTGCATATCGGGACACAAGTATTTTTTTTAATTTACTTAGCAAAGCCCTAAACAACCAATCGCGTAGTTTGAAAAATCTAAGCGTATCTAAATACCTACAGGACAGACGATTTTATCAATAGCTAAAGTGAACTAAGGTAAAGGTTTTTAAGGGTTCCTTACACAAAGGGTAAAAACGGGACCCTATTACTAAGACTTCGCTGTCCGTCCGTTTGTCCGTTTGTATGTCTGTCACCAGTCTTTTTCTCATGAACCGTGGTAGCTAGACAGTTCAAATTTTTACAGATGATGTATTTCTATTGCCGCTATAACAACAAATACTAAAAACAGATTAAAATAAATATTTAAAGGGGCCCATACAACAAACTTGATTTTTTTGCCGTTTTTTGCTAATGTTGTATAGATAATGGTACGGAACCATTCGTGCGCGAAACCGACTCGCACTTGGCCGGTAGTTATCTATATATATAAAAGGCTAAACTGACTGACTGACATATCAACGCACAGCCGAAACTACTGTACCTAGAAACTTGAAATTTGGTACAGGGGTTCCTTTCATGATGTAAGTGAGCACTAAGAAAGGATTTTCCGAAAATCGAACCCCAACGGGAAAAAATGGGGGGAGTAGCGGGAAACTAATTCTACGCGTACGAAGTCGCGGGCGTCCTCTAGTGTATAATAAAATCTGGTTTATAAACAGTTGTTACAGAAAACTCACATGAACAGAAAAGCGAGGGCGGATCGCAAGTTACCAATATTTAGAAACTTCATGGTTGTGCAATGTAAATTCTATGATTTTGTTCGCTTTAGTGTATAAAGTGCCTTTCGTCCCAGGCAGTGTTACCAGGAAACATTTAATAAATTTATAAAATGGCGTATTTTCCGTAGAAAACTTGAGCGTTGAACGTTGAGGGTCTTGAAAGTCTTTAATATTCTTGTTTAGGTACTGTATTTGCGTCGAGGCCCATTCTAGGTCTTGATGCATAAAATAGAATTATTAATTTAAGATTCATGTAGAAAATTTGAGGTAATTTTATAGCAGGCCCATAGGTTTTTTTTTATTAATTAACTTTTTTAGTAAATAATGACACAAAGTTGTTTTTTCTATACAACGTGAAAAACCAACACTGGGACACATAGTATGGAGACGTATATGACTTCTTTTTAACCCCCGACGCAAAAAAGAGGGGTGTTATAAGTTTGACGTGTAAGTGTGTGTGTGTCGAACCGATTTGGATGCGGTTTTTTTTATTTGAAAGCAGGTTTTCTAGCGGTGGTTCTTAGACATTTTATATCGAAATCGGTTCAGCCGTTTATGAAGTATTGAACTTTGAAATGTCAGTGTCGGGGGTTTTCCAACTTTTTGTTGGTTAGGTTAGTTACTTATGGTTTTCATAATGAGTTGGAAAGACATCTATAGCTGTTCTTTCATTATTTGGTACATCGTCACAAGGCGTGATTTGGACCTATAAGCACCAGTGTGGAAGAAAGTAAGGCCAAAGAAGTCCAGTCGTTGATTTGACGTTTCTTCACCTTCTCACCATGACAGATTAAAGAAGAAAAGACACCTAGTTTTTGTTTCGTTCCCTCTTATCAATACGTAATCTATAAAGTAGTGACGAGTAGCTGGTTCAACGTTCATCTTATTGCACGGCTTTTATGCTTTTACCCCCTTACTAATAAACGTTGAGTAACGGTGGTATAGCTATACAATGTTTTATCCTTATCTGTCAAATCCAAATGTCACAATGACAGATAAGGACAAAACATTGTATAGCTATACCACCGTTACTCAACGTTTATTAGTAAGGGGGTTAGTCTTTTTTCTGTGTTTGAATCGCTCGATTTGACAAGTTTGGTGTCAACGCAGTACCAAAATATAACCTAAAAAAACCCCTCAAACAAGTATTTTGTACAGGATTAACAGCAATCGAAACGTGCCTTTTAAAGCGGCGCCAGTGTATACGCCTCTGCCATTTCAGCTTGCAAATGGAACATAGAATAGGTATTAGCTAGACGGGACACGAAAACATCGAGTAAAAGAGGAACATTTATATGTCATTCCCAAACTTTTTTGGCTGACTGCTCACTTAGCAGGACGAAATATACAGGTACTTAGGTAGGTACTACCTACATTTTTACATACTAAAATGGTACCAATGATTAACACTGGTTTTTTTTTTGTTAATCGCCTGAAGGGCCAAATATTTTTTTAATCGCATTTCTCACCAATATATGAATATACCGTAAAAGATATCACTAATAAAAAATAAAATTAATTTCATATATTTTTACTAAAAACGGATGATACTGTGTTGCTATCTCAAAGGATATACATGAGCTGCTGGTCTAGGTATTACCACAGATAATAATGCAATCTGTTTCGGTTATTCCCAGTTGTCCGCACCATTTTGTCCACACTGCGGACAATTGGGAAAAAAAATCTAGTTGGTCGCACCGTTAAGCCGCTAATTCGGCTTTTTTCCCAGTTGTCCGCAGTGTGAACAAAGGGGTGCGGACAACTGGGACTAGCTCGCCTGTCTACGTTGCATATTCTTTGACCTCGGTGAGTTTTATTTACTATTTCTTGCTGTTTTCAGGCTGCAACGGACGTGGCCTTTGACTACATTGACGCGGGCTGATGTTGTATTTTTTTAGGGGTGGTATGACTTTGTGCAGGGTCCGTCCGGCGCAGTGTTCGCGTTGTTGTGTTCCAGGGGATAAGAGAACCGGTAAAATTTTAGTGTAGAGGCAATCCACCTTGGTCCTCTTGGCAACGCATTTTCAGCTTTGGGACTGTAGTCTTGTGATTGTAGTAGCAGATCCCACTTACCATGAACCTATTTCACCATATTGACAATGACACGTGACAGGTGACAATTCGGTCACGAAATCAGACCACGTGACGCGAGCACCCAAGCGTTGGTATTTTTCAAATCACACCCTAGTTTAACCAAAATTTGTATCATAAATATGAGGTAGGTTAGGTTAGGTTCGTTTTTATATCAGGGCCGGAGGGCCAGAACAACTCAGAAATAGGAGCTCCGCGTTAGCGGAGCTTCGTCGACTCTGTTAAATTTGTAAATAAACATGTCGTATGGATTGCGCGTAGAGATTAAAATAGCTTGAAGCCGTTCAATAAACACTTCATCGGGAAGACTGTATAGACCAATTACCCAATTTTTTAATTTTTTTATTTGGGTTTTAAGGAGTTACTGCAGCACTCAGAGACGTCAATTAAATTTAACGCTTGTTTAGTGACGTTTTGTCTTATTTTATTGCTATAGAAAAGAAAGTGACAGCAGCAACTTTAATCAAGCATTAAATTAAATTGACGTTTTTGAGTGCGGCAGTAAGTGCTTAGTCGAATTAATTGTATCGTACCGATTGAATAGCTTTCCATTGGGGTAAGTCGATGATATGCTCACCGCATCGTTAGGTTTTGTAAAAACCAGTCAATCAAATACCCTATCGAAAACCCTTTAAATGGTTAGCGGTTCCGGTCCCTGTATCGAATATGGATCGTATGCCGAGCGTAACCAGGGCTACCAACAAAAACAACATTTTTTTAAGTGGATATTTTATTAACTGTATCATCAGAATAAAATTACGTGCTAAATCATTTACACTTAGGACTAACTATATACATAGAAAAATAACTTAACTAGGGCAGAAAATACAATATTTTGTAGATTTAACGGCTAAACTAATAATTACGATTTAAACATAACGAACTTTTAAAACTAAAATAGATCAAGCAAACGTCACTTGCTCTCAGAGCGAAAAAAGGGCAAAAAGAGGGGGGCGGGGGGGCTGTAAAAAGTAAAAAATTGTCCATACACAGAGCTAACATTCATAGTCCCGCAGAATACATTTTCTAATTCCATTAAAATACGACATTTAATTAATTCAACAATTGAATACAGACATTGAAATATTTAATAACGACGAAAACTTTAGAGCGGCACAAACAAACTAACACTTAATATTATTTCTAGAAACCAGCTCTTAACTACTCTGTAATAATAGTTCTTAGGGATAACACTCAGAGCGACATGAATATAAACTAAGTCTTTCCGAACTTACCCGAGGCCACCCGAAGTATCCCGAGTGGAAACCGCCACATTTTCCAAATCGTAACCTCTTCTCCCCCCTATTTTTAATCTCCCAGTCTACCAACAAGTGGCATACATGAGCTACATCTTTAATTTTAGAATACCAATATGGCGTCAATTAAAAATTAAAATTTTAAAACTCTACGACTAGTCCCGAATAATCGAGGTGCGGATAAAATTTACAATGATAAGTACATTTTAAATTTATATTTTATAAACATCAATTTTTTTATGATTAGAGGGAGCAACATTTTCAATGCATGCCCAAACATTTCGCGGTAACTATTTCAAAAAACGTTCGCTTAATTTAGAACCCCTAAGATAGTTCCAGAAGTCCTGAGAGCTTCAACATTCCAACACGTGGTCCATTCATTACGTTTAATATAATTACAATTATTAATTTACAATAAAATATCTAACCTATAGAACGAAATTTCCTATCAAGTAACATCGCCGAGCGCGCTTCGGGCACGCTCGGCGTCGCTCGGCCGCTCTCGGCGGACGAACTACTAACAGTTACTAGCACTAAAGTACGAATTACCAAGAGAAATAAATAAGTTAATCTATCATTTATATTTACAAAAGCATTAGAAGTGCCGAAAAGTAAATTTTGAATCCTAGCTATACAAAAATACGAGTACATCCACGTTTATTTTTATATATAAATTTCGATCACTGGGTTTGTTCGTAGGACATTGAGATCTTTAATAGAGTTTAAAATCACTTAGCACACTGGGTGTAAATACCTGTATTGCCTGGATTGGTCTGTTTTACAATTGAATTTCTTTCGTAGCACCTCCATTTTCCGCGGAGCGCGCACTCTCCAATCTTACGTCAAAACACTTAGACAACTCTTATATCTACATACTTATTTGATTATTTCGAATAAAATTACAAAGTTACAATAACATTCGGAAATGTGGCTCAGTGCGTGCTCCTTGGACCTTACGTTTCCCTAACTCCTTCAACTAGACCATAAGAAAATTTTGTAGCTAAATAACGTCTGAAAGTAACCGACCAATCGTCTGCCTCCGTCAAAATATTTCCACTAATAAGAGAGCAGGCGCGGATCGTCGGCCAGTCAAACTGCGGTTACTAAATAAATACCCACGCGGCTATTTTTTTATTGAAGGGCTAAAACTTTTAAATCTATCTAGTTAAAAAATATCGTGTTTCAATAACATTGGACCACAAATTGTAATTAATTAATTAATATTTAATTCAGGTAACAAAAAAAGGGGTCAAGCGCCAATCAGTTATTCGAAACCGTAATTCTTTTAATATCCCAAAGGTTGTACTTTAGCCTAATTCTATTAAAAGCCCTACGACCTCGATTTAGTACGTCATCTGATATGCTGTATAAAGATTAATTTTGTCGGAATTTTAATAGTTCTATTATTGATATGTCCTTTAATGTAGAAAGCGCGAGACCCCCCATAATCGTAGGTACTTTATCATTATAAAATAAAATACGTAATCTATCTTAAAAAAACACTATTTAAAATAATTAACACAATTTAACTTAAACTAAATTAATGTTCAGTTGACCTACTACTTGTTGGCAGTTATCGGCGTCATATGACGCAAAAAATGTATTTACTTATATTTTATTTTATTAATAAAATTGCTGAGATACCCACATAGTGTCGAAGTACCACGGCGGGCTAAACGGCTTCAATAAACATTAACACTTGCCTTATCTAAAAGTCCATCTATAACACATAATAAGTATATATATATAATTCATTATAATCATTTAAAAACCTCACTCTTCGCAAACAGCACCGAGGCATCTATACAGAAGGAAACTATGAAGAAAATACAATGATATCTTTCCGCTATTGTAAACCTTAGTTTACGTAAATATTCCTTTACTATAAACTCTTATTAGACTATTAATAATTAGGTTGTAAAAGTTTAGTTCAGATATCAAGTGTATATGTACAATTAGAAGTACGTGAGTCTGAAATTGAAATAAGATCCAATCCTGCCTACCCGACTAGTCGTCGACAGGACCGGCATCGATGCGGGCCACGACCGACTAACGCATATAGACATTAAGACAATATACTACAATCATTAAACACTTTCAAAATTCGATTCAACATTATACAAAAATCGCTCCATCCTACACTTAGCAAATTTACTGTATTCTTTTCTGAAATTCTCCTAAAAATATATAAACATTTGAGCAATCGTTTTCTGTCCCTCTTTTTGTATAAATATCAAATACATCATACCAACTTTAAATTTAGACATCACCCATTCAAGTTTGAAACTTACAAGCGAGCAAGATGTGGTTGAAGAAGTACTAATAGGTAAATCTATGATGTTTTTTGTCCACACAACAGCACAGTCACTCACTGGAGATTCACCGTCGGAACCTTTCGACGAACTTAAGCCAGAGAGCAGTCAATCTCGACGATATCCTTGGGCACGTCAACGAACTGGTAGACGAGGCGCTGTCCGTCGACTTTGGCCAGAATGCCCCTCTGGTAGTAATAGCGCAGGGCTCTACCCATGGTCTCGTAGTTCATGTCCGGCTTGTTCTTGTGCAGTCCCCACAGACGGGAGACAGCCTTGGAATCGACGAGTTTAAACACGCCCTTCTCGCGGTTCGTCCACTTGATATAACGCGGGCAATATTCCCGGTCCTGGAGGAGTTTCAGCAGAAATTCCCAGAGATAAGTCGTGGAGCCCTCACGGCTCTTGCGCTTGACTCCCGGAGTGGGGGGGACGTCGTTGCGGGGGCGCTTCTTGGGCTTTATCTTGTTGTGATGATGGTGCCGCTGGTAGTCTCCGAAGTCGAAGACTGAGTAGGGGAGTTCGTGTTCCGGGAGGGGCGGGGGCGCAGGGGCGGCGAAGTGATGAGCCGCGCTGGCGCCGTAGCCGTAGCCGTATGCGTCGCGCTCGCTGACAGAGCCTGTTGAAGAAAAGGTCGGTTTAGTATTTGAATTAAGGGTTGCTATCCTTGATACCACAGACTAGATAATAGTATAAGTTCGGGTGTTGCAAGGGTAACGGCGTTTAGATAGGCCGAATGTGTATTCTCTCTGCATTTGTAACCAAGTCAAAACTATAACCAGAGATGCAATGACTACGAAGTTTCGCGCTTAAAGTGCACACTGCAAGTAGTTGGGAAACTCTTTATAGAGGGCTCTATGGTTTTCATTTATTTGTTAATTTGGCACATTTTTGTGTGTAGCGCGATTCTATGTGTTTCTCTATATTAGTATGTTTATCGTTGCTTAGTACCAATAGTACAAGACTAGAGCTTAGTTTGTGACTAAGTCAATTTGTGTGGCATTGTCCTGTTTTTTTTTATCACAAACACAGACATAAGTTCAGTCTTTATATTTTCGAGCTACCATCATAACGTTGACAATACGATATGATGCCAGAAGCAATTAGTTTTTATCGAGAAGAATAAATCTTCATTGTTTTGTGCTATGTAGATTAACTTACTCGTCACCTAAATTATGGATTCAAGTTATAAATAGAATGCGCATCCAGAATATAATACTTATTACTTATGCACTGTTTAGTTTGGCTGCAGAGTTATAAACTTAGACCAGTTTCATAGAAGCACACTATAATTTTAATTGTTGGTAACATTTCAACCAGGGTACGTTGCGAACTTCCAGTGCATTCGAAGTTTGAGATGTCCGTTCGAAGTTTGAGTTGATGAGTTGGCGCTATAGAAAGCCATAGACAAAACTCATACCGCCTTCGTAAATGTCAAATGTCGTTTGATGTCTCTGAAGCGTCTAACACGTCATCTAAGGGAATTTAGTTCTGTTGGACACGAAGTTCTCGTAAAGTTTATCGAAGTTTTAAACTTTATTCAACACATTCACACGAAACGTTGCCGTTAACCTTTTTGTCGGCCAGAGGTATTGCACAGTACGAGAAACTTAAAAATAAGCATCCCTTCTATTTGATTATATTTCTTAATAACCTTAATAAGGTTATCACCATGTAATTCTGTCGCCAACGAAAACAGAAACCAAATATGGAGTCGTAAGTTTTCTTTGGGCACGTAAATTATTTCATTATCAGAAAGAAAGAAATGTAAATAAGTTTGTCTATGGTATTATTTGTACACAGATAATGTAGCGCCGAAAAAGGTACCGGTCCGCCATTGCCAGTGCACGTGACCTCAATACAGCGCCCCCTATCGCTCGGTTGCGTAACGGGGCGCAGAGCTGACCTAACTTAACGTCGCATGCGGTGCACTCGCGACCGATTCCAAATTTAAACGTTCTCTACTGACGTATGGTGAGCGTTCTCGTTTCAATTTTGAAATATAGTTTTCGTTTTAAATAGGCTGTTAGAAAAAAATGGCATAAATGGCATTAAAATGGCACTTTATGATGTATAGGAGTGTGAAAAAGTACTAGGTTAACATGAAATAAAAATGTATTTTCAACGTAACAGTTGAATGACCATCGTCGTATCGTCATTATGTACAGGCAACTTTTTGCAAATATATCTAAAGTTATTCCAATGCATTTCACTATCAAGGTGACACTGTAGCCTAATTTATAAACATTTTTGTTGATAATACAGAGCGATGATAACATGTTATGTAAGTATTTAGGTATTTGTGATATCTTTAAAATTGTGCACATTTCGTTGTCACTATCATGTTAAAATATTCCGGTCCAGTATCATCTAAAACTTGTTTGAATGCGGTGTAAATATTAGTCTAATAAAATAAAGACTTGTTTATAAAACTAATAGTGTTTTCCTATTTGATATGTCTTATTCTTTGTAACTTTGTCTAAGTTATGTTTGTGTATATCATGGCAGGTATTGAATTTTATTTTCGGTTCGTAGGTCTGACGTGTACGTGTAACCAAGGAGAACATACAAATGTGAATGCATTATGGAAATAGTTATACGTTTCCATTTTTTATCTGACAACGTGATAATGTATGTGAAGCCAATCATTTTATTACATGTTGTTTTGGCTACAAAAACTTGGGAAACATTTCAATTGCTGTGTTATTAATATTATTAAATTGAGCAGTTAAAAGCCATGTTTGTGTATGACAAACACGTATCCATACATAAAACCCGCCAATTATTTTAAGGAAGATCAAATAACTAATTCATAATAAATAATCAATCATCTTTTTAACTTAGCACAATGACAGAACGAAGCTTTAAACAAATCAATAGCTAAATAGAAAAGGCAAGGATTTTTACACGACATCCTTAGCCTTAGATAAAACACGTATCGTCCACCAAATCCCTATTCCAAATACAGTCTTATTGATGTCTTCTGAGAGCTTGTTTTTCCCTAGCTCTTTAATGGTAGATGCGTCGTTTTAGGTTGTTAGATGATGTATCCTGCAACCGGAAAGGTGTGCGCCGGCAAGCCAGGCAATGACCAGGAAATGACGCCGACGCTTGACCTTCGACGCAAATGCAGACGAAATGCGCGCGCTCATTTTCGCTTTCCATGGGATCACTTTCAAATAGAATTTATGCGTCGCGTCACTTTAACCTTACGGTCTTCGTATGTAGGTTGGGATAACTATGATTCTATAAAATTAACGCACACACACGACAGTGCAGTGTAATATTGAATGTCAATAACTCTATTTGTTTGTGTTTACACGTGTTTAAAAATCCTTGTCTGATTCTATGTGGCTATTGGATCAATCGTAAAACAAAATTTAATTCTGTTTTTAATGTCTGCTAATTAAAACAACAGCTTTTTACTTTAATCATTATGTTATCAAATCAGTTGGACAACGTATTTTGATTTACAAATACTAATTTGTCATTCAACGTACCAATAAAATGCTTTTACTTTTCAATTTACAAGCCAGGAAATTGATAACAGTACAAATGCTCGCTATCACTTCCGCCTCCCATAGATAAATACTTTTTTAATCACCATTTGCTGTTGCTCAGAGGAATCGAGTCGTGTACAATCTTATCTATTTTATCTGTGCTAAAACAGATAATAAAAAATTTGCACACTGATATCCCGCGATAATGCATCGTTGGTGACAATGTGACAATGACATAACTGAAAACAATGTCTGAAAGGTATGTTATTAAACTCACAAACTTTTATTCAAGTATTATTTGCGTTCCTTTTGTTTTTGCATTAATTCTCATGTTAAAAGCTCCATCATTTTTATCTTGGAAAGACGTCCATTGCATTGCAAGACAGGCTTCCTTAACGATTGTTCAATGTCCGGTACCAAGCCGCTGCAGTGCGGAAATATAGTAACAATAAAAGTCTATAATATCCATTATATTTGTTTCGTTTTTAGAGAGCAAAAGGTTATTACAGTATTTAAACTAATATTTAGCAATGGCAACAAATATAATGAGCATTAAAATTAGTCAACGATCACCAAATTAGGTTAGGTTAGGTTAGGTTAGGTTAGTTTTTGTTGATAATTTACTATTTTCGGCAGTAAAAAGTGTTTTTTTTGGCGTTATATTTTACTATATCTGGTGATCCGTTAAACATAAGCCTTTAGCAATGCAAATGGTACTAGCGCAGCGTTTATATTTGAAATGTGAAAAACAAATTCTTTCTTTAACAGTATACTTTATTTTCATTACCTACCATAAATATTGAATAATAAATACAAATATATTCAGCAATTATTAAAAAAGCGCTCACACGTCCGAGTCAAGAGCTTCTCAAAAGCCCCCTTAAAGCAAACTAGACTTCTTCAAACGAATTGCAAATGGAAACCCAGCAAACTCTATAATTAACAACACTTAACAATTACAGTTACGCCAGCTATTAACAGTTGATGTTTCAAAGCCTGAGAACTAAAAAACCGTGTCTATCTTTAGCCTGGATCAAGGCTGAAACAGAACGGTCTTAGAACCCTCCAGAACAAACTTACGAAGCACCTGAACAACCCTATCCTTGATAGAAACTAGAACTAAACTGCAACTTTGCAACTGCACGGGTGGGTTGGTGGTTGAAAAAAAAAGGCATCGCTTGCTTTATTACACAGGTTTAGCCTGGTTCACGTGTGTGCGTTCCCGGATGCAAGTATGCGAATGCGCGGCGGGGGGAGGGGGGGGGAACCGGTTGCGTTCGCGCATCCCGCGCTTTATATGGGTTACCCCACAGACCCTGTGTTGATATGTGCCAGTAGTTGTGCCACTTAACCTGCCCATGGCTTTAGCTATTTTAGTTTTATAGCATTTGCTTTTATGGTATTTCAACGTGAATGCTTCTTCGTTTTGAGAAAAGTAATGATTTATTCTACGCTTTACATTTGATTTTAATGGAAGAGTGATATGAAACTAATTTTGAAGCTAGGAACTAAATCCCGACTAGGTTCGGCGCGCTCATCTATACTTAATATTATAAAGAGGTAAAGTTTGTGACGTTGTGTGGGTAATCTCTGGATCTACGGAACCGATTTTGAAGATTCTTTTACCAATAGAAAGCCACGTTATTTGTGAGCGTCATAGGCTATATATTACCCAAAAAAAATTTTTATTGCCCAACGAAGTGGGCACGGGAACAGCTATATATAATAAGAGTAAGACGTTTTTTATTAAAATCAGAAGGTCAACTCATTCAGAAGACAACGTGTAAACTTACATTTATAGATTTAGTATCCGTGTCTAATTATTTTTTTAGTCCCAATTTGGTTTTACTTAGTCCTAAACTAAGGTCTAGGTCTAGAAAACACCCAAGACTCAGGAAAAAATATTTGCCCATATCGGGAGTTAGAACCGGGACTGCTAGCTTCATAAGCAGGGACACAACCAACTATGCTAACTGCGTCGTCTAACCATCGATGTTATAAAAATCTGTAATGATCAACGCCATAAGTAATTTATTTTGCATTATCACTGACATAAAATTGTAAAACTAGTGCAAGAATATACGTACGAGTTTAACGTACACTACGCCATTACCATCGAAACGGAAAGTAGCCGCATATTGTCACAAACAATTCATTACGCAATGTATTATTCTTAATACAAAGCACGTGTAGGGTGAACGACCTCTGATAAAGCCGCGAAAATACGCGTTAGATATAATTTAAGATGGCCGTCTGTAATCTATGATTTTTTTAATGAGCTAGTCTCGCGATAATACCTCGCTGCCGCATTGGAATGAGATAGTGTTGCTTTGTTATCATTTTAAATTGCGTATTGATTCAGATTCTAGTTCTTAAGTGTTTCGTTGAAAACAAATGGGTTTTTTCTGCAAAATTATTTTCCTGCCAGCATATTGAATAAATAAACGAAGCTTGGTCCCGATAAATGCTTCGTCGCGCCCTTTGACGGATGTGTTTACAGAAATAACAGCAAATAAGTAGGTCGTTGGTTGCATTGCTAATTAAAACCAGAGAAAGGATATTGTTACATTTTACCGCGAGACTAGCCCGCCTAAACTGACGCCAAATTGACCTGGATTCCCGGATATTTGCCAATTAGAAAAATAAACAATTGTTTAAAAAAATTGTAGAATCCCAAACAACTCAACAAACAAGTGTTTCGTCATCAAAAGCGTAATCTATTAATAAGGTTTTTTTTACTGCGCTGCAAACAGACTTCCGCCGAAAGAAAAATTAAGAAATTTGGCACGTACTTTAAAGAACGATCATCTAAATTAGCTTACCGTTGTTTCAAAATTAATGAAAAACAAGAACAGTTTTACACAGATTTTATCAACTGACAAGGATATTTAAAGAAAATGTGACCGTTAATAAATTGGTAATTCACATGTCTACCTCTTTCTGATATTTTATTCCTATAGAGTAACACGTATCTTCCTCATCTTCTTGTATTTATCTAAAATAATGTGCTTAAATTAGAATTTAAATACGAAACAAGGGTTTTCAACATACTACATAATATAGATAAGCTACAAAATGGAAAATTTACCACTAGCGCCATCTACTAATATGTACCAGAATCATACAAATGATTTTCATGTATTCCGTAGAAATGTTTTTTATAACCGCTGTCTGTGGCGACGGGCACCGCAACCGGGTCAAGGCGCATGCGCTTGACGCAATCACACTTATCTATTATAGATCATTGTTATCATAGCGTAGTTTTCCCGCTATAAATGTGACGTCACATGCGTTTTGACAGTTAGTTTATGGCTTTGACAATGTGCATTATGCCAGTGATTTAATGTATTTTTATATGTTTATTAACTGAATTTAATGATTATGTATGGCTCATTGATAATCGTTTGGTTTGGTAACCTGTTCAGATAGCGTAACTCGTGGAAGTAATAAAATATTTTTATATTTCATTATATTAACTAGGCCATGAGAAAAATTATAAATAACAATCTGTGTCATAGAAGTGAGACGTAGGACTGAAGGTGTGTCGTTCATCTTGTTCATTTTAAATATCATGAAAATGGAACATTTTGATGAGCATTGTTACATTGACTTTTCTCAAATAAATTTATACCGATGTATTTAAATTGAAAAATAAACTCGTCTAACTCTGCTAAGGAAATGAGGGTTTTAAAAACAAGTATCGTTTAAATTATTTTATTCTACTCTACTTAATAAAACGTGTTATTAATTTGATTATTCCAGTTCTAAATCAAGCTAAAACGACGCATACGACTTTATGCAATAACTTGCCCTCTTCGACAATAGTTTTAGCTTATTGCAACTGTAACAATGGTTCCTAGGAAACCATCGGTATTATTAAAATATCATTGAGTCTACAACTACGAACTATTAGTAAATGTAGCCTAATTTTGTTATTTAAATATGGCTGCACGTTGAGAGGGCACACCGAGATGTAGTTTTTCCCACTATTGTCTAGGAAGTATATTTCCCATTCGTTTGAAAACATCGTACTATGTTGTAGTACGCTATGATAATTATGATACAAACTATAATAGAATAACTAGCGACCTCTTTCTGAAAATAAAATCGAGCAACTAATGTACGCTAATAGGTTGAAATCCTTTTAATTAGCTCATAGGTTTTGCACATATTGGATAAAGCCTGAGCTGACAGAGAGAGAAATTCAATACAACAAGCTGACAAGTCACTGTACGTACTTTAATTATTTTATCTCGCAGAAAATGGAATAAGAGTGGATCCATAATCAAGCTCAAGCTTAAAGTTGTTTATTTCAATTTGATCCCTCTGATTTCGAAAACATATGAAACATTTAAGGCAATGAATAGGCGCGCCGCAGAGGCCTTCAAAACTGGGGCACGATGTAGGGACTTTAGTAATACAAATGACAACCAGTTCCTTAGGTAATCGTACTTGTCGCCGTGATGTCAGAGTCAGACTGCATCGGGGTCCGCGTGACCTTTCCAATCCCACCGCGTTTCCGTTTAAAACGCATTTGGTTTGTTAAACAAGTATTTGCATTTTGTTTTCGTAGTTTAGTGTTAAGTTTAACCGCTAGGAGAATTGTAGTTAGCTTTTGAATGGGTCCAATTTTGAGTAAACGTCAAATTTGACATTTGACGTTTTCCCGCTTAAAATTACGTGCTGCGAGAGATTTGAAATGTGAAAGAACACGTTTTTGCTTTTTAAACTGTTGCTGGCTGGTGTCATGGCGTCACAGCAGTTGCACAAACAATCAGCTTGTTTACCGATGGCTGGCACAGAAGGTTGTTTCGCAATGTATGCCTAACCTATACGACTGATAGTGGAGGCTACGCCATCGAGATTGTAAAAAAAACGTGTCCTTTTTTTAGCGGCGGAAGAAATAAAATCCTTTTATAGCGAGCAGAGGTTTAGTAAAAAAGCAACGTTGCTGTTTTCTCTTTACAGATGTTAGCTTTTAAAATTGTAAAATGTTCTATGAGGGGAATATTACAAATTATTTTGATAATAGCATCTTATGAGCTTTCCTTGGGATAACAAAGAGAGATTAGCGAGCAAATAAGAAATGTGTTTCAAATCTCCTGTTTGTTTCTTTGAGAAAAACTGGCTTTAAGTTGATTTTAATTCTGAAGGACATGAAACGACTGAGCATAGCCTGACGGATAATTTTTGCATTACATAGATTGATTCGCTCGACTGAATAAAATATGACAAAGTTTTGCATTTCCTACACGTGTTAGATGAAATGCATTATTTTGAGAAACCGCGCCCTAGAACGCCGGTGACAATAATGTATTGCAGAAAATAAAACTAGATTTTTAAGCAGTAGTAGCAAGCGCAGAGCCTTGTATCATATCACAGCTGTTTGGTGATGCAACCTCGGATCGGGGTGCCAAAACTATAAAAGGATATGGAGAAAGGGGGCGCCACTGTCTGGTTTCAAGCACGGTTCGAAAAAAATCTTAGATCCGGGGCTGGATTCAAGTGATGATAATTTATTAAAACATGCATCTTAATAACTATAAAACTAAAATGTATGTTTCTCTATTTCTTATATAGGATTTCGGAAACTCAGAGGTAACTGTATATTTAGGTACCATGTCAAAGTAACGTATTACAGCGAGAAACGAGCGAGCGAGAGCGAGACCGCCATCGCCAGAAAATGGCTAATTACTATCTATCATATCTAAGAGTTACGTTGTTTTAGATGCATGGTTATTAATTTTAATTTATAAGTTAACTGCATATTCAAGTAAATGACTGAGACTTGTTCATACAAAAGGCCACGTGGTTGTTATGTATTAAATAAAGAAATGAAATGTTTCCTCGTCCGCATAACATAGCCGCCAAAACGACAATGATGGCTTGCGGCTGTACAAACTATTGAATTTTACGAGTGATGATTCAAATTAAATGATAAAATTTTCAAAATGGCAAGACGCGCGTTCTGTATTTTGGAATGCTAGATGATTAATACCAATTGGAAAACTTATAGTAAGTAACTGTTGTTTGTACGTTATACATGGCGGAAAATCAGTTTTGAGTACAGAAGCTAATATTTGTTATCTTTGCAGAAAACAAGTATGAGGAGTTTTTTGTTTAGATATTGTAGCGACAAGCGTTTTCCCAGTCCGGATGTTTATTAGACTGCTCCCCCTAAAAGCGACGTCATTAAAATACGGTCTTCTTTCTCTCTTCAGTCGAGTTAGAAAGAGAAATAAGGATTTTATCCGACACGGCCATCCTGACTATCGTAAGCTGCGCCACCGTCAAGGAGCGATTGCAAACTTTAAATAGTTATGACTGTGCTCAAATACCTATGCAGCAATATTTGCACAGTTTTTAATCAATAACCCATTGGCATGTATCTTGTTTTCTTAGTTGCATGTGTTTACGTAAGTGGGGTGTACGAACTCGGCTCACCTTCGTCGTCCGAATCTACGGACCGAGGTCATACTGTCAATTAAAAAAAGTCGATATCGTATGACAAACAACACGGGAAAGTCAAAAGTACGTAGAGATGCGCTGAACGCTGATTTGGTGCCTGGGATTATTATTATTAGCAAAAAAAACCTTTTTCTACTACTGTAAAAGCTGTAACTAACTAGTTTCATAAAAAGCAGTCTTCTATTGACATTCTAAAAACTCCTAATCTCTGACTAGACAGAGACGGGTATGGTTTTGCTGTTGCGTTGCAGCATTATGCTAACACTAGTCTGTAAACGTCGAAAAACAACATTTTCAGACAACGGTTTGAGCTCAATACAACGTTTTTAATTCTTATCATAGTAAAAACAGCGCAACAGAACTCTTATTCAGCGTATCTGAACCTGACCTTACGCAACGAGTATCGCAACTCCTAAATAAAGATACATTTGAACCAGCGATAAAGTGCATCCGGCCGCTTATTATTTGCATTCAACATATAAAAAATATAAGATAACCTTAGGCTATCAGAAAAAACCACTAGGTACAGAGGCGTTTTAAGCGAAAAGTTCCTATATAGATAGTATGCACTGTTTAAAATGTTTAAATTATGCAAACCAAGAAGAATATGAGAAATATATTGTAACTACCTCTATTACAAAAACAAATGGTATTGAAGTCTTTATTCCGATTACTCGACAACCTAACCTACCGCAACTTACCTCCGTTCGTTATTCAAAACATCGCCCCATTCTCTATGGCCCATAAAACCAAAGACACGCGCCGAAATTTTAAATTCATAAACGTCACCTCTAAAATTCCAAATTTGAAGTCATCGTACGTCGCATTTGCCCTACTCTTTACCTACTGTTATTGACGAAAATAAAACAATGCGAGTTCTAGAGCTTGGTATGTCGTTGCTGCAGTTAAAAAAAATACGTACCTAGCCGCTGGTAAGTTCGAATTACAAATTCATCTTTAAATAAGTAATCTAGGTATTCGTACGGCTACCCAAATGCATATAACGCGGGGGAGGGAGCGATAGACAGGCAGCGGGCGGGGGGCGCAACTGTTCGCGGCGGCGTGGTCAATGACATCGCGACATTGCATCAAGCGCGAAGGTCACCCCCCCTCCTTCCCCGCTTACGCGAATTCCTACACTTCCAGGACGCCATGTTTGATCAATCAGGCGTTCTTTCGCCTTTAAACGTCTTCGTGTATTGCGTTTGTTTGCCATGATATAGATGCAATGGAAGTCTTTGTTTTGACGCGATGTAAACTCAATCTATTATTATTATTAAATAGTTTTCTATAGACTTTAATAATTGTATTCATTTCTATGACGTTGACAAAACATCATTTTAATATAATTTCTAATGTGTTTATCCTACTAATTAATCAAAAAATATTGTAGGTATTCATTTAGAACTAAATGATTTTTTTTCCGGAACAATTATCCTTTGTCAAAGACTAATTAAAATTTCCTACTTTATAAATTATAATACTCACACGTCATAAATAGTGTGCGGTTTTAACGAGAAATTAAATATGGCGTGATTCAAAAGTTATTCCCGACCAGACAATACACAGTTGCCATTGTTCAACCATAAACAGATTTCATTCATAACTGAACAAACTTTGTAGCGCATAGAAAACTAGGCTGTATTAACGGAGTTCCCTTTGCCTTGTCCTTTAAAAATTACCTAAAATGTCTATGTTTTGCGATTAGTTACACAACTGGCCGCAAATTTAGGCGCTAGGCGCTAGTGTCTTTATAAAGTTGGTGTTAATAAACAACCTGTTTGCAAGATGGTTTCCTTTCAAATGCTAATGTAATGTAGGACACGACATTGTTAGGTCCTTTACCTACTTTATTGTTTGTACGCCATTAAATGCACAATAATATTGGTCTTACGTCAATCGGGTTTAGGTAATTTAAGTTGTAATTATAAATGAAGTATGATTATAGATATTTAGGGGAAAACTAGTAGTTTCATTTCACGCTTCATGTTACATATATTGAGTGTCGTTATTATCAACTAATAATCAATGATGATAGCGTTTAAAATTGTAATCATATCGAACAAAGTAAATAATTATTTATAACGTTATTACGTTAATATAATTTTAATGTACTTAATATTGACAGCTTTTTGAAGTGGCTTAAGAATTTGTACGAGATTTAAAAAAACTTAGGTATTGATAAAGGCTACGGAAGACATAAAAATGGGATATATTTTAATGGAAGCTTCAGATAATTTAAATACTGAAGATAAACATTATTGGCATTAAGTTACGCAAGTTCTCATTCAAGATGGCCGACCTTGTGCACTTCAAAATTGTTTGCAATTAGAATAATACTCGATATTGGTGTTGCCATGTATTTAGGTCGGCGGAAACAATGCAGGAAAACGATTTTAGAGATGAGCGGAAAACGAAAAATTACTGAAATCACGCATATGAGATATTGGCATGCATAACAGACTCAGTGAACCGAATGGTGGCGATCTTAAGCCGAAGTGAGACAACACAGTTATGATTCGAAACAAAATTCAATTTACGGTGCTTGGATAACATTGAACATCTTTGCGATTCTCATTTTTTTGTGAATGGTAAAACATTACGCAAACGGAAGCCAGAAGTCTACTTTTATTTCTATACAAGAAAACCTTAAAAACACGCAAATCTATGGAACTTCTTTGACATAAAAAGCAAAGATTCCATATTTTTCCGGCTGCTTTTTATTTTGTTTACAATTACTCGCTTGATTAGTTAACACTAACTGTACGAATCAAACCCGTATACGCGACGCTTTAAGATTCAAACTTGACATCCGCTAATTCCGCTATTGGCTTGACTGTTTTAGTTTCCACCACTTTCCGCTAGGTGGCGGCGTGTCAGGGTCTCGATCGATTGCCCAATCACCCTTGACTCGGTCAATCAGTCCGTAACGACTTGGTTTTTCACACAATCACCAGCAAATTACAGGTTTTTGTCAACAGATGGCGTTGGTATGTTAGGACGGATGTAACCAGAGGCCCTACTTTGAAAATCGAATTTCGAAGTGACGTTACCTTCATCCCTTTCTCTCGATCTAGTCTCGAATGATGAGTGACCGAGATGGAGCTAACTTTACTTCGAACTTCGATTTTCTAAGTAGGTAGGGCCTCAGAGTTTAAACTTCGCGTCCACCTTAACAATACCTATTCTATTATCCTATTTATACTATGACAATACTCTCAGCTTCTTAACAGCGTTTGGCTAGTTCACTATCAAATATACACTCGCATCATATTTGTCACTCGTGTTTTATATAAATACGAAGATTACCGTTAAGAAACTGGTGCTCTACTTTGAAATCAGTATTTCGAACTTCGGATCGCCCCGTTACTTTCTTGCGAATTAGTGACGCGTCGAGAGCAAAAGGGATAGCAATAGACGAAGTTCGAATTACGGATTTCAAAGTAGAGCCTCTGGTATAATACTTTTCATATCCTATCGGGCCTGTGACAGATGTCATTAGGCAAATTTTGTGATGCTGCCGATTATCGATAAGGTTTAAAAGGGAAATCTAAACTTAATTTAATTACACCTACTATAAAATTAGGTATAATAAATCGTCTGACATCACGCTAGAACTATTTCCATCGTATGGTAAAGTCTAGATAGGTGTATTTATGTGGTAAAATAAAACGCATAGCTACATTAAATGATTAAAATGGTATCGATGAATCTATTTGGTCGATGAACGAGGTTATTGTCAAACAGAGGCTCTACTTTGAAATCCGTAATTCGAACTTCGGATCGCCCTGTCACTTTCTTGCAAATTAGTTACGCGTCGAGAGCAAAAGGGATAGCAATAGACGAAGTTCGAATTACGGATTTCAAAGTAGAGCACCAGTGCTAACATTCCGTTTCGCATATCGGAAGTAAAAATAATAAATTAACTAGTTTGATTTAATTATTTGGTTTCATAATTTGTTTTTAAAAATGTGTAAAACAATCGTTATTAGTTTTGAAACGAATTCATTGTAAGGTACGAGATAAAAAGCTTGATTATGACACTATTGTGAACAATACTTTTTGTACGAGTTCATTAAAATTAATAATCTAAGACATTAATAAGAAAACTAAATATCGTAAGTACTATCACACCACCGGCGTCCGTAATGTTGCAGTACTGTGCTGTGATTAGCTAAATACTGGCCAATCATAAAGCGTAGTTTTTTATTTTTTTTTGCCCTGGATACAGCAGCAAGTTTAAGTAGATTTTTGACAGATGACGCGACGCTGCTACTTTCCGAAACGCCATAGATTGGCAATTTTGTATCGGATCGAGTCTCCTTATACAATGACACATATTATTGAAATACAAAGTCCTATTTTCATATTTTTTTCAGTTGTCTAGAGCGTATCGAAACAGTTAATTCGGTTGTTTCGGAAGTAACATAGACTATTCAACGATGAAAAGAGTGACGTTGCAGTATTCTCTATGAAATCTTAATACACAGATTTTAATCGACGAGTACAAAAACTAGTTAAAAGTCCTTTCGCATTTGTCCTCAAATTGACTCTATATACTTGAACTGTAGCAAAAGTTGTTGGAATAGATGGAAACTCATATAAATAAAGATATTTCGTAAAGAGTTAAATTTAAATGACCTATTTTCTTACGATGAGGCCGTGAGGTTACCCGCGCATTTACTAAGCGGATTTTGTGCGGCCTGGGCACTAGAGAGTTTACACGGGATTATTAAATTATGGACCGAAGCTATCGGGCCTGGCATCCTACCCACATAAGAGAATTATGTCAGGAAGACTTCCTACGTGTAGAATTTTTTCTGGCAACTCTAGCTATTTTCTCGTTAGGGATCGATTTGTAATTCACTCCTACCCCCTTACTAATTAACGTTGAGTAATGGTGGCATAGCTATACAATGTTTTGTCCTTATCTGTCAAATTCAAATGTCACAATGACAGATAAGGACGAAACATTGTATAGCTATACCACCGTTACTCAACGTTTATTAGTAAGGGGGCTAGTCTCCTAAGGTCCCTTGTACTAAAAAATTAAATAGTACAAAATACGGCCATTGAAATAACAAGTGCATATTTTTATTTCATTTCCAATAGATTCATATTCCAAGGAATATTTCATCCAAATTTCGAATCGCTAGGTTCAACGATTTGCTGTGTGTGGCCTGTAACTGTAACCTGTAACTCAAGTAGCGGAAGAGTTTTGCTTGTAAGCGCGATTGGTTCCTGAGTCTTGGAAGTGTTTATTTATCAACAGAAATATATTTATTATTGTCTAGTACTATACAAGCCTAGACATGTTTTTATTCACGTTTATCCACATCTTCAAACGACCATAATTGGCGTAACTGGTAGAATTTACGTAGAGTTAATCGAATCGTTATAGGCAGTGGCTTGCTTTAATTCAAAGGCCTAACACTGACCCCCTTTGCTACCCGGTGAGCTATAGGTTATAAATAGTAACTGGTTCGCGGTTGAGTACACAAAGGGTTGCCCTTTTTTTCAGAATAAAACACGGATAATAGAAGACAAAATGGGACCTGTCCTGTTAAAGGTGTATCTAGGGAGATTGATTTTTGACGAGAACTAATCTTAAATTTGCTATTTTTTTACTGGGATTTGGACACACTTTCGACTTAAAATTTTTGTGTAATTAGTTTTGAATCATTTTGACTTGGGTGTTGCCAGATTATGTATGATTTTTAATAGTGATCTAGATGTGTCAGAATTGGATTGGCCTACATTTTATTAAGCTTGAGTTATACTGAACAAATAAAAATAAATGCATTTTGAGTTGTCGAACTGCATTGAGAAATCAAACTTTTTGAGTACAGAAACTAGGAAGTAATAAAAACTTGTGACCTAGATTTATGTAAAAAAATAGTCTATTAGGTTTCTCTATAGCCACGTAATATCTAGCGTGGACATAAAGGCGGAATTTCCGCATAAGTGGGCCGATACAGGGGGACTTGGTTGAAGGAACAAGGTCAATTAGCAGTTCTAGATTATAATTTATAATATTATAGATAAAAAAGATAAAGATAAGTTTATTGATTACCTACGCACATTTTTTTTTAGATAAAATCACTTATCGGGTTAAATCTGGGGATTGTGCAGGTAACCCAACGACAATACAGCGGTCAACCCTACATAATATAGTACATATTAAATTATATACTACAATTTAACGTAGTCCAAAGCTAAGCTCTACGCTTATATTAGGAGTTCTAGACAACGATTTATATAGTTTTGTAGATTATTAAATAAAACGCAAACCATAAAAAAAACAATGCCCTTGTAAGGAAATCGAACCCAGGGCCGCTAGTTTTGTAGGCAGGGTCACTACTAATTAGACTTTTGCTGGTGTTGTGGCAGCCCTAACCGCGTCGGGTATTTCGGAAGCGCGTGCGCAAATATTGCGTCACGATCGAATCATGCGCAGCTGTAATGTCCTCAATTTAAACTTTATACTCATCGGTACACAGTTGCTTTTTAAATGTGAGTTGTGGGATTTAGTGTTTAATATTGAATATAATGGAAACTAATTGACATTAAGTAAAATGTCGATTTTCTTTAATAGTTTAGTATCGTTAGAGTAATAAAATGAGTGCCTAACTTTTTTTTTTTCATACAAACCTGAGCCCTTAACAAATAAATAATTATATTTTACCTACCTACGATATATTAAACAATTAAAAAATGAAAGATTGTACCTACTAATATTAAAAAATCATCCTATATATACCTATAACATAATATTATAAATTATTGCTCTGTCACCTCCTTTAAAGATATTTTTAATTTACTAGAACCCAGGAAATCATAACTAAAATGACCCGGCATTGTAAGCCAGCTCATCGGGCTTCCCGAGACACCTAGAAGCTTCTTTAAAATTTCTTTGAAGATAAGATAAGAACAACGTCCGAAGCTAAGTTTTTCAAAATTATAACACGATCTGTCAGAGTCAGTTCGTTGAATTAAAGTAATATCGGTTTCTCTAAAGCTTTCATCCATTTCTACACAAAATCATCTATTTCTTCTTTTTATTTTGGACTAAAAAGAAAAGATGCATTCCGCGAAGTTATCGAAAACTAATTGGCCTAAACTGCCGGACGGTCGACGAGCGATATCGACTACATTTTGACAGTATTCGAAAATCGATTACGTTACCGTAACGCATAGGACTGGGACTGTAAATTAAGTCTACGCTAGTTAGATGACATGTTTATGAAAAATTACTAATGAATAAACGTACAAATATGTAATTACATCACTAGTAGTAAACCCCTTGCGGTTTAAGGTCACGTCGAATTGCGGAAATCCCGTCAACGTTTCATTTTTTAACCAGAACTAGGATAATGTTTGACTTGCTGGGGTCTAGTGAAATAGTATTTTATGTAACTGATACATAAAGAGGGTCCTTAAAATACGAGTGTGGTTTTATGAAACGAGCTGAAGGCGAGTTTCATAATAAGATCACACGAGTGTTTTAAGGCCTAATTATGTACAGTTACATAAATTACTTTATCTACACACATATTATAAGTACTCTAAGATGCGTTCAGTAGGCGGCAGAACATACATGGCGGCAAAGCTAACCTGTGTCACGAATATGAATGTTTTTTTTTAAATCATAGACAAACTAACAAAGTTCCTATTCTAATGTCATTCGAAATCAAAATGGCGTACGACACTTTACTTCAAATATAAGTACCGAGTCGACTAATTCAATTGATACTAGAATTGGCCCTCTGTTTGAATTTTGTTGGTTTTGGAAGATGTTCCAAATTTGAACAACATTACTTTATCAAAAGTTGTATCGTAATTTTAACTTTTCATTACAGCTACAGATAAGAAAATATATCATAGTAAAATTGTATCAATGATTCTATGATTCTGAACGCATTATAGAGGACTTATGATATGAGTATAGATAAAAGGGTGTAAGTGTTCTGAAGATGAAGTGAATAAGGGTTTACGTCTAGTATACTCCGTTCGAAACCGAACGAAAAGTATTGTTAAGGTTAGAATTTAAAATTAGGTCATAGTGTACACCCCAACGAAAATGTTAAGCACTAATAGTACACTGTCATGATAAACTTCAAACCGAACAACAAATGACAAGTATGACAATAACAATGGCAGTCACAATGACAAGGTTCTAAGTATGCTCAACATTTTTATTGGGTGACTGTACGTGCCATGACCCGTTTTGCTGGTCTAAGCTTAACCCCTTAAACGTCCCAGCAGGTCACATAAGAGCGGTATCGTAACCCTTTCGCTTTCCGCCACAAGGCCGAACATTCAACTCGGATGAGACTCGATGTCGCAACCGTTGTTGCTTTAGAAAAACAACTCCGCTAGAAAAATAGACGTAACGCTATTTTTTCACTTATTCAGAACATAATTATCTGAAATTAAAAAAAAAGCCACATGAACTCGTTGTGTAATTAAAGTAATATACAAATTAAAGTGCGTACATTCGATTGCTTTATAAATTGCTTTTTTTCCTTCCTTGTGATTTCTTGTTAAAGCAAACGCTTAGCGACGCAAATGATATATACATCAAAGAGTTTTTTAAAGAAACTTGGTTAAATTGCTAAAAGCAAGCTCCAACTCCACCGCAACAAGCATCACAATGTAACTCAAAAAAGATCCTTTGGAGATTTATTTTGTTGTTCAAAAATAGCTCAACCTTTTCCAATATTTTCTATATAATTACTGTGCAAAATAATTCAGTATTTTACCTGAAAATTTTGCCAAATTACTAAAAATAAAGAGTTGTCGAACTCCTACTACAAATAAACTTAAAATCGCATTATAAAACAACATGAACATAATCGTAATTCTTACAGTTTCCGACTTACGCACTTCTACTTAGTGCCTCTTGGCATCGGCCCCGAGTTAAGTGGGTCGGCGCGTACGCAACTCTCAACAGATGGCAGCACTGCCTTACACGGAGAGACAATACAGGCAAAAACTAACTAAGGTTGCCAGAAGCCCGGCCATTAAATAAAAAAATAAAAAATACTAAAAAAACCTGATCTGGTAGTAAGGCAGATGAATTGTAAGAGCTACTTTTTGTGAGTGTCCTACTATAGGTGATGAGGCGTTTAGTGTAGTTAGTAGTGTTGGCTGCTAAGTTTGCGGTTTTGGATTCGATATGTTAAGAGCAAATCGCGGTGTAAAAATCACATGAACGTATCCTAATTTTTTTTACCCTTACGCCGTTTTGGAATTTCATGCAGGAGCACATGCAAAAAAAACGATTCCTGAATTTTTTGTAGGTAGTTACATTCTTCGGGCTTTTACAACGCGAAATATGTCTAAAGTAGGTAAGTGAGGTATTTATTTATCTAGTATTGATTGAGAACTTGATCAATTTGGCATAGATATTTGCCTATCGCAGTGGTATTAACGGAAAACATATCAACAAAGTCTCCAAGAATGTCCAAAAGGGTTTTATGTTACTCATTACTCGCATCTATTTCATAAACAACTAGCGACTCGCCCTCGCTTCACTTCGGTTTCTATCTGAGTTTCTGCAAACGCGTACCTACGTAATCAAGAATTTATTATACATAAAATTCTTCCTCTTGAATCACTCTATCTATTGATGAAAACCGCATTAAAATCCGTTGCGTAGTTTGAAAGATCTAAGCGTGCATACAGAGGGACAGACGGCGGGAAGCGACTTTATTATATACTATGTAAAGAAATAATATTAGAAATTCTGTCATGAAATGTAGTTATAAAAGTTAATTCTCCATTTTAATACGTAACCGTTATCAATTCTCGGTTTCACTGTTAATCTCAAATGCGGTCAGAAATTTTCAACTGAATCGTATTCGACGCAACTAATTTCAGTTGGTGACACGTTCGTTGCCAATTCGTTATTGTTTCATATTATTCGAATTATGTTATTTCTATGGGTAATGTTTACCGTTTTATGATTTGAAACTTAAACTCAAACTTAAAGACTCAATTATAGAACATGAGCTATTTAAAGACCAGTACAATTCCTTATATTTATTTTCATGTTATGAAATAAATCAGAATGCGTTTAATTAGAATACAGTAGAAGACTTCTTATATAAAGCGATCTTATTAGAAATTTCACAGTAAAAACAACACTGTCGAAGTCATTAAAAAAAACATCCCAGATTTAGGTACTTAACTGAAATTTGGCACCCCGTCGATCCCGTGTAATTTAATACTTCAACGCGGACGAAATCACCTCGCATTAAAAATCCACTGATTTTTTTTTTAAATATCCAGCCAAAGATACAGCAGGTGTTGACGGCAGGTTAGGACTACAAAACTGTGACCAACGCTATTCAAAAAAAACAAAATTGACGCACACAACAGATGAAACTTCAATTGCGATCATATGGAGGCTAAACTACGAATTGTAGTCAAAAAATTGCCTATATTTATTACATAAGCCGCGAATGTCAAGCTCCCCGTTCTTAACGCTATAAATACTCCTGCGCTGCTTGCAATGCCCTTGAAACCGAGCGATCACCTCCGCACCGACGCAACATTAGATCGCTTGCATTCGCGCAGCCTCGGGAGCCGTCGTGCATCTTCGGGATTCCTCGGTTTTTGAAATGATAACGAGGATATGTTGAAAGTTATTGTCTGTAGGAAATGAAGAATAGACACGAGGTAGAGTCAAAATTTTAAACGTTACAATTGGACTCGTTGCATTCTGCCTGCTCGACGTTCGAATCCAGTCTTCTGCCCATTACTCAAAAAAATTCTACAGCTTTCTTTGTATTTGATCGACCAAAAACTCGAAAAGCTAGAAATCACTCATACAGATTTTTCATCTCGCTTCGAGCTCGAAAACCAGAGATATTCTAAATCCACGCGGAAAAAGCTAGTATACATCTAATATTTCCGTCCAAAAAAACCCCGATGTTAGCTTGTGCCAAAGTGATTGGTATGTCCACACACAGAAGCAGGTCCAACGCAGGAAGGTCGTGTTGCGAGCCACAATGCTCTTGCGCAACGTTTTCAACACCGAATTCGTGTTACGGCAATGTTTCGCTTCACAGGTATATACATACATGCGTTGCGTTTACTAACGTACAGGAACTAAATAGAATGTCCTGTGACTTCCTCGCACATTAAATCTGGCGCTATGTTAAAAAGGAATTCATACAGTACTTAATTCTTTTTATCTTGTAGAATCCTGTAGGTTAGGATAGTTATTATAAAATCCTGAAATATTTACGGTTATAGAAAACAAAAAGGGTTGGCAAATGAAACGATTGGGAAACGATACATTTGGCAAACATATTTCGCCGAAACAAAGGTAACGTAATTCCATTGGCTAGCAAAAAAGGGGTTGCTAAAAATGTCTTGTGGCTTCCTTTTCATGCTTTTGCCATTGTATTTTCACGAACCAAACAATGCCTGCTTAACCTGTTGCTGTTTCTGCTACCTTCGGAATATTATGTTTGTCATAATCATAATGTTTATTAGGTACATAATATGGCGTAGCTGTAGGCTTGACTATATTTCTTTGGCCGTCTGTGATTCAGGACCTGTATACGCGCGCGGATTGTGAATTTATTGAGCGATAGTTCTATGTAAGATGAGATGATCCCTGTGAAAGCAGTGTTTCGTTATTTCGAACAATTTTTACACTCACAAGCAAGGTGTAACGTCGTAGGATTTGTACGAGTATAAATGTAGTAAGAGTATCTATGAAAAGTCAAAGAACAGTATGTAGGTAAGTAGATTTACTCTGGACTCCATTTTAGGATTGATTTTAGTACTCTTCAGTAGATTGAGTTCTAACTCCAGCTCAAGTGAGGATCCTGATACTTGTTCCATCAACTCAAAGAAAACCTGACCTAGCATAACATGTAGTTGGTAAAAACAAAGAATTGGATGATGGAAAAAAACAGCGTGGTTCTTTTAGTCAAGGATGACGTTATACTCGGTCCTAGAAGACTACTTTTAATCAGTTGTAGCTAAAGAATACTGTAGTTCCTGATGACGTCATGCTTACCTAGTTATAATTATGAGTTGTGACTTCATTTATAAGTGAATTAAATCTATCCGCTTTAGTTGCAGTAATTACACACAAGTGTCGATTTACCCTAAGCAAGATATTAATAACTTCAATTCGTCTAATAATTGCTCGAGCTGCGTGATGCGTCATTAAGATAAAAGTTATGAATGGAAGACGAAATATATCACTTATTATGTAGTTAGCAGAAATCCCAGTTGTGTTTATTATGACTATTATGAGTGGGTATTTTAATGTCATTTGCGTATTATATTTGTTTGCTGTATTTCGTCTCCATTTCTTGTCCCTATAGTTTTTGGCTCGACATTTTTAGAACGTCAAAGTCAATCTGTCAAAGACAAAGTCAATCTAACAACTGAAATACTAACCATTGCATTGCTAACCTTGAGGACAAAGATGGAAAGCTTCTCTATGCTCTTCATTGCGTTCTACATTGTCCTATACCGCACCAGAAAACAATAATTTTACTAGTTCTGCTTGGTGATAGTTTTAAGGGAGTTGATAGTACCAATCCGGACGGACTCTGCTCAATCCTATCACCACTTCATGTATCTATTTGTACAGCGTTTTTGAATATTATGTCCGTCTGTAATAAAAGACAGCTCAGTTCAAACATCTTCAAATAAGTTCGCCCTAAGTCGCGATGGCTACCAAAACGCGTGCAGCGTCCAAAATAAAAGATTTGACTTCTAAAACCTGTTCTGAGGGTCAGATTCACTTCCTCCATATGAAGAGAAGACAGTTATATATATTGGCGGGCGAATCGACTAATATCGATGTTTTGTCCATAAAAGTAGATATTTTGGACAAATAAATAAGAAAAGACAAGATCAATCGACTGAACTTCAAAACTGTAGGTCGCTACCAATTTATGCGGTCCTGGTACTTTCGACTTCTTAAAAGACATTTTTAAAACGGCAGTATTGAAACTGTTCGGTTTCTATATGGCTGTTCTAACTTTTTCTTACCTATAATAGCAATAAAAAATATAGCTTATCTATCAAACGTAGTTTTTTAATTGTTCGGTCTAGAAGTTCTCATTATGAAGGCCCAGCAGTAGAAATTAAGCATACAACCTTATGTTATGTTATTACATTAAAAGAGGATGTATATCAAGATTCACCCAACGTTGGCTCACTGTGATTCCATGCCAGTGACACGCCGAGGTGTATAAATTGCATACAGGTTTCTGGCAGTGGATGCGTTACGTGTGGGCATCTATCTGACATTGTGCAAGGTCAGTGACTCAATAAAAAATGGCGGATTTTAGTATGCGAGACGCGTGCGCGCTTTCGATTGTGCATTTCAAACTTTGTCTATGCTGGTTTGTTTATGGCATTTGTTTAAAATTTAGTTAAAGCGACATCTACCGATAAGTATTTGAAACGGTTCTGCGCACATCTCAGGAAATAAACAAAAACGAATTTATTATTAGATTTTTAATTGCGGTAATGCTTGTTTTCTCTGAAACTCTTGTAAAATATCGCCGCAATTTGTGCATTTTAGTGTGCAATTTGAATTTTTCAGCGCCAACTGGAATCAGGCCAGGATTTTTGTTTTTCATAAAATTACATGCTATCCTTTTCACGCATTACTAATGGTCCATTTGGACGAAAAAGACAGGTTAAACTTTGAATTTTGATCGTCCGGAAGGATTTGTGATAATGACGTTTTGGGTCTGATGACTTTGCGAATAACCGACTCGATCATATGGTAATCCAGTCATTTTATGTAAGCGGAGGACATTGAGGCTATAATAGAGGACGGGTGTTTAAATCCCACGTGTAAAAACTTGTGTTTGTGTAATAAAAACAATGTTTTAAAATCAGAATACTAATGTTGTACACGATCTTTGGACTAAGTTACATAGTCCATTCTACATTTGATTTTTAAATAATAACGTGATGCTAGTAACTTTTTCAAGATGCCAAACATAAAACCAATCGCTTTTTAAATTATTAAGTATGTTGTTATTTTTTCTAACTAATTTTTATTATTATGACGTGTAATATTTCAGAACCAGATAATTTAAAGGATACATGTAGCATTTTTAGTAATACGATCAATATTTTATAGTCCTGCCGCATTTACGCTAGGTAAACAACTGAAAAGAGATGTAGGTATGAAGCATGCTGCCAACCGTTTCTCCCTAAGACTAAAGTCACCTTTACATAAATAAATGTCAGGATACAAACTCTCACAATTTTACCTAGTCCCAAACACGTTACACTCGAATCACGGACCATTTCATAGGATATTTTACTTCGCCGAATTTTCATTTCGTCGCAAGGCGTTTACACGTGCAAGTTATAGTTTTATGGTGGTCACAGGTCTAACCTAACCTACGTAACCCATGCTTAAGATTGCCTAAAAACAATAAGGTTTCACCAGAATTTAGCTTTCATTGAAGGTGATTCCAGGATCCCCCCAAACAGCTCTTGGCCTGTACTATGAGTACTAGATAATAAACATACTTATATCAACAAATTGTAAACATACTTATGTTTTGGAAAAAATCACGCTTATCACCACGGACCTAAAAAAAATGGACGTAACCTCGTCTACTTTAATCATGAGTGAAGCATGCAAAATGGCTGTGTGCGTGCATACGCACACACGTAAACTGTCACTCGGCGCGTTGTCTTACCTAGTGTAGGTGTGCGTGCGTTAAGTTGTGTATAACGAACGAAAGTGCCGACCTTGCATGCTTCACACCTATTTAGTGCAACGTTACGTCCGTATTTTTGTTAGGTGGCTTAACACACCAATATTTTCTTTATCCAGGACCGCTGCCTTCATAGGCAGGATCACCACCAAATATGCTGTGTGGATAAAACTTACTTTGTGGACGAGGATGTGCAGCATGATGCTGAAGCGATGCAATCTGGTGATGCTGGTAGAACGGCAAGAACGGCGCATATGGGGCCGGCGGCGGCTGCAGTCTTGCCTTCAACTCTTCGGCTGAGCCAGCTCCTGAAGAGGAGGATTCCACGTCTGATACCCCCGAGTCAGCAGGGGAGGGGGGCAGCGAACCTGGGGGCAAAGGAACTTTGTCAGTTTTTAAGCTAGGTTTACGATTGAGTGCTGGGTTATAAGTTGTTTAACGTGTGTTGTTTGAAGCATCGTAGCTCTTAAACGAATGAACCGAATTAGATGCGGTTTTTTTATAAAGAAAGCTGATTTAATGTGGGTGGTTTTAAGCTTAGTTTGATTAAAAATCGGTTCGGCCGTTTAAGTAGGCGTCGCAATGTTATCAGCGGTTTTTCTACTTAACTAATCTGCTATCGGCCAAATCTTTGTTGCGTCTTGCGATTTATATGCAACTCCAGATAGTTGATTAATTCGGATCTTAATTTATTATCGATTTTATTCTAGAATCAGATAGTCTTTTTAATATTAACTAGTATAAATACTTTCAGAGCTTTCTCGCATCATGTCGGTTTAGTAAAAACCGCTTTTCATTTTTAGTTTTTCTAATAATTGTTGATACTAAAGGTAGAACATAAAAGTTACAATTTATTTCTTATTATCGTAATTTTTTTCAATAATTCTAACGTGTATCGGTTTTTTTATCACAATTCTGCTTGACTTACGATACGATATTGAACAACAAAAATAGGTGTTATCAAATTTGATTCAAAAATTTATACCAGATGCGCTTGTCATCGCATATACAATTATGTAAAATAGAACGAACAAAAAAAAAAATTTTTTTGAATTAAAGACGGATGTGTCGACATGACGTTTCTCATTACGGCCGCTCCCCTTAGTTAATACGTCCATGGCACAAACAACTAGCTTCCTCTATTGACCATTTCTCCGTCTGTCCACGGTGCATTGTGTGGCCCCTGCATTGTACGTCCCGCTATGGGAATAAGGGGTCACGTAATTATATCGAGTCACACGATGGGCAGTATGGTCAGCGAAGTAAACAAAGCGAAAGGGTAGCTTTAATGCGTTCTTTTTTAAGCTTGCGTGGCGCGGTTATTTGATATTGAGGAGAATTTGGTTTGATTTTTGAGCGAAATGTGATAATTTTATCTATTTTTTTTTATATTATAAAAATGAGGATGAGGAATTTAGATCTGTGGGCATTTATAAATTAAGATCATGAAGACTAAAAAGTAATATCTCAAACATTCTATTTTTCTCCCACACTAGTTTTTTTAAATGCGTGCAAAAGACTTTTTTTATGAAAAAAAAAACATCTTCAACATAAATTATTCATCACATTACAAAATCAGCTGTCCTCGTCTATCTAAGGACCTATTACTATCAAGAACCCTAAAAAACTCCCCTCTATCCCACTCTCATTGTATTAATAATACGCAGGATAACTTAAACAGGTATCATACTGGTCAAAGGGTACACAATAGGGCCCTTTATCTATATGAAGTGACCACTGTCAGTTGTAGGTCCATGGCGACAGACCATAATCTTATGGACTTAGAAATTTATTTGGCATTTTGCATATGAATATATTTTGCCATTGTATTTGGAACGGTTAGGGCGTGCTTAGAGGCAAACGGCTGTAAGAGTTTTGATATTCGAATTTCGAATTTTAAACTTCATTGCTTCCAACACGATTGGAATTTGAAACGTTCATAATTTGAATATTTTGTTCGAAATATGAATGTGGATCGACAAAAGTCTTTATACGTATTCTAGATTTAAATGAGGTCTTTTATAAGGTGTCCGCAAACGTTTTATCAATTGTTAAGTTATTTACAGTGGACCAATCAGAAATGTCACATTTAAGACGTTTTAATACATACTTACTTGATTTTGTGAATATTATGAATTATTTTCCTTATCCATTTTAACTCATCGTTTATAGTTGTTAGATAAATTATAACAATGACACTCCGTTAGATAAATATCAAATAAAATGCGTTTAAATGTAATATAGAAAAAAAATATTTATGAAATTTATGCAATTTAACGGCTAGATTTCTTCCCTAATTCAAACCCTTTATTTATTATATTTATATTAAAACGGCCCATCTTCTAATTCTTGCACCGGTCATTCTTGACCCTTTCTTTTTGCAATAAATTACCTGCACTTTTTTGCATAACAAATGCATCTGTGCTAACGGTCATCTAAGCCGTGTGAAACTTGACCTGTGCATTTGTGGTTCTCATTAGATTAACGAAAGTTATTTTATGCAAATGTTTTAATTCATCTTAATTTGTTACATGTCGCGGTCAAGATAATAAGGGTTATAATAATTGTGTTAAAAAATATACGTGTGAAAAAAAGGCCATGGTTTAAATTATGAATCTTCTTGATTGCAATCACATTATTTTATTATATATTACGTAAACAATTCATTGTAAAAAACAAACAAAGACAACACTTTGTCTTTTTCTACGCAAATACAAGTATGGAACTTAATTTTATCCTTTGTTCGACTATTTATTTCCTAAGATTGTTTGGCCAAAAAACTGGCAGTTGTAACAAACGTGTTAAAAAGATGACCATTGATGTATTCCGGCATAGCGGACACTGCCCAAGTGCCCACCCTACAATCCCACCGTTGACCAACGGTTTCTAATGACTGTCCTTCTAATGTGTATTTACATAAAAAAAGAACCCACAATAGAAAGTTACTCGAATAACAACCATTAGGGGCCAAAATGAACTAACACATAAACTGGTTTGAAAATAGAATTAAAAACGAGCGATGCCCTTTTGCAGAAAATACTGGCGGTTTTCACAGCTTCAATTTGTTTTATTTTCATTAAAAAAGTACCGCCTTTTTAATTTGAATTCGTTGAAATCCTAGAAGTTAGATCGTACTTAGACTACCTAGAAAAGCATAAAATACGAACGAAGAGATTATTTTATTACACATTTTTAGTTGTCATTATTATTTCGCTGAACTAATTGGCAATCTACCCGTGCTTCTCATGTCCGTACAGAAGCTATAGTCCCACGTTATTCTATTTTCTTCGTATGGATAATGGATTTCACAGATACTGGAAAATCGAGGACAAAAATACAGCGTGCACCTGAGTGTAAACAATTAAAACGAACAACCTGAAATCCACTTAAATGCTTTACGATATGGTTGTCTTTGATGGAAATGCTAGAAAAACAAATGAAAATTTAAATCAGGAACGGGTTCGAATAGAGAATTTAAATAGAGTGAAATTGGATAATGTTGTAAATTTGAAATGTGTTCTTTTTTAACGGCTGCACGGATTGTTTAAAATTAGATATAGCATTAAGTATTGAGTTATTCGAGAGTATTAAGTTAATTTACCACTAAAAGATAAATCTGGTTGTAGATTAAATTTTGTTTGGGTTTAAATCGAGTATAATTAATAAAAGTAGTTTTTTTTGCGTGCGGACATAAATTGCAGTAGCAGCTAGTTTTTCAAATAGCAAAGGGCAATTTAAGTTTATGGTAAGTAAGTACTAAAAATATGCCTAGATATCAATAGGTATTTTAATATCTCAGCTCCGATGCACTTCAGAGTATTATATTATTGATCTATCATAAATATCATAATAAACGACTTTAACGAAAGGCCTCCTAAAATTACAAGACTTTAATAAATGGCAACACTTTTACCTAAACCCTTTTATCGAATTAAATTTATAACCTTTTCTAAACATTGCCAACGGTCAACATGTGTATTAATTGTGAATTACGCAACACAGATGTCGAATATTGTAAAGATTTTTTGTGACGTCCGTGTGATTCGCAACTTTCTAAACCTTTGTCAACGCAGATGCGAAAAGGGTTGCATTATTGTAAGAGTTGTGCAAACTAGGGTCCCACCCGCATACGTAGGTTTTTTTTTCAAGTTTGCTATCCGTAGCGGCCAGTGTTTATGATGCTGGCCACTGACAGATGTGTTATTCCGAATTTGAAATGAGTAATAATTTTGTCAGTTTGTAGTGGTTTGAATTTGCTAGATTTTATCAGAATTGTCCGTGTGCGAGTTCATTTTAGTTACATATCAATGTCACCAGTAATAAAAAGTATAATACAATTTACGGCCACTCTCAGTAAGTTATTGACTATTTAGTCGTTCTTTAGAAACGGTTTTTCATAAACAAGTTTGAAAAACGACGAGTAAATTATCTCTAAAATGTTTAAAAACGGCAGTTAGGCTTAAATTCACTTTCATCATAAATTCACTTTCATCACAAAAAATGCTTACGAGATTTAAACCCGCTATACAAATAGACCATTAATTTAATTATAATTATAATATACCTAAACATTGCCTTATAAAATGCAGCATTCATGCGTATAATCTAACAGCTACCGAAATCGGGTTACTAGGGAAATGACGTCACGAAAACTAAAATGGCGTCCGCACATATGATATGACACAATAGTCATGAGGCGGTATATCAAAGAAACCCTTGCCTATCCTAACCAAACACATGCAGCTTGCGTTGTCCAAATGACGTTTCGGCAAAAAGTAGGCCGATTTTTTTTGAATGGGTTATGCACCTTGCTACGGAAAAAGGTGTGGGATGCCAAATATGTTTAATTCTGCGATGCGAACATTTTATTACATTACGAGGAGCATAGGGCAGATCGTGGTAGAGTTTTTTTGGCTGGCAATGGTTGGTGAATGGTGAATATCTATGAATATTAATATCAAGAAATGATAGCATAGGTTACTTAATTTTGTTACTGTATCTAATAATACCTATGACTGTGATGTTTGAACTCTGGAATTTATTAAAAAATTACCATTGACATAATTCAGACAAAGGAACGACCTATATACTGCCAGTCCTTTTAAATATTATGTCAATGGCATCTGGTAAGATTGTGATGTAACTGTCAAAATTTTGAACAGTTTCGGTGCTTTCAAGTATTTTTATTGCCAAAGTTTGAATCTAGGTCATAATATTACAGACATAAGCTGTGTTAAGACCCAGGATACCTAAATATCGATCTCGTCACAGTTACAAGTTACGCAATGTGTTTACTTGTGTGAGTGTAACGCGTGGGTGCGTAACCGTGGCTGTGTGCGTTTAAGGCTCGCTATAGAAGATCAGGAACTAAAATATTTCCGGGAGACGTTCTTATATTGACTTATTTCGGCCATAGAAAGTATGTTTTCTTAAGTTCTAAATATAGGTCTTACGATCATATCTTTAGTTAGTTAAGTTGAATAAAATTTAGTACCTTGTTAGAGACATATGTAAGATGATTACAGATTGAAAATAGCAATAAAGCGTGTCGAAATCAATGAAAAATGCTGAAATTACTTGTAATTGATTGTTTCTTGTAATATTCAGTTGAAAGAAAGAATTTCACTAACGAATAGACGGCCTTAGGATTTCGTGTTTACCAACACCAACGCGCCCGTAAACGAGTTGGGTTTTGTGCGTGTGTGCGTGTCTAGGGGGTGTCTGGGAACCCCCCTAAAGAGCCGTCGTGACATTGGGTATCAGCTGATGTGGCGATCGATGGCAGAGAAAGTTCCTTTATGAATTTAACATAGCCTCTTTGTTTTGGTTTTGACGCCTTTTTATACCGGCTATGGACTTTATTGCGCATTTAGTTGACCTTGTGTACTATTTTTTATAATACTGAGCTTTAAAAATTATAAAAAAATGAGTTTGTTCTAAAAAAAGAACAATTGTGTAAATAATCACTAAAGCTTTTTAAAATGTGTGCTAAATTTAGTACATACAAGCCAAGTATTATTTGCGAACCTAGAGGGCTGCAAGAGACGTTTTTCTAAAGTTGTGTCAAAATTGATAAGACTTATTACTTGGCCTACTCACAAAAACTAGACTAACGGTCTTATTAAGGCGATCACGCCAGGTTACTCACGTAAAATTGTCGAAAAACGAACGACATAAAAAAATAGGGACTCCGGACGGGCCCGAAACATGTCGAGCGTTTTTCGACAAATTTTTACGTGAGTAACCCGGTGTGATCTCCTTAATATGAGTCTCAGGGAAGTTTCATGTTTAAAGTAGACTAACGCTCGTCAAAGCCGTCCTCAGTAACTTGTTGATTACAACATTTCACTTAATGTACGGTCGGCCTTATAAGAAGCTGAACACTTTAGTGTTTTGTCACTTTAACGTCATGTTTGAACTTGTGCACTAATCTGTCAAAGGCGTTAAAGCGACAAGGTACAAAAGTGTGCAGCTTCTTATAAGGCCGACTGTACTATCAAATTCAAGTTAAGCTTCAGGTTATCTAAAATTCGAGACGGGTGTATGTATTTGAGGTTACTGTGAGAGCCCTTTGCTTGCGTAATACGAGTATATAATATTCGCACACCTAAAGCATAAAAGACTGTTTGCTACCTGGATTATACGTGATATTTATGTAACAAATTGTCTTTGTTCTGGTTTTATTAACGTCGATAAAGCTTTGGTGAGTCTTTTAGGATTCACTTAGTACTTCGGACATGAACCATCGTAGTGAGACTAATTCGAGCTTAATATAAAAGCTGTATTTGTTAGACTTTTATATCGCCATCGCCATTGTATATTCCACCATTGAACATTTCACAACAAAAATGATGATCAATTTTGAGATGATTGTCGTCTTTTGAATATGATAGAGGAGTTTAAGGTGGCTCGAGATTAAAGTAGTTTCAGTTCATAAGCAAGGTTTTTTTATCGTGAATTAGCTACACCAATGTTAAAGGATATTTCATTGTTAAAATGTTTTTAAACAAGTCTAACCATGAGTTCACTTGATTTCACAAAACGGAGTACAGTCAAGAACTTTAATTGTTATGCCACTATGGAACCCTGTCATAATAACAGCGTCAAACCATATGAAAGAAATTACGCCAAAATTTATGATTAAAGTTATGCGACAGGGTTCCATAGTGGCATATAAATTAAAGTCCTTGGCTGTGCTTATCGGAAATGGCATTATTTCCGATATGTACTCCATTTTCTGTCCGTTCCGCCCACAATCGAAAAGAAACATCACAGATATTAAATTTCCTGTGATTACTTCTGCGGATCTTGGACTTGACAATTTCCGGCGAACAACTTCCCAAGCTAAATGCGTACGTTTGTTTGCAGAATGACAAATATAAGTCCTATATAAAGCACACTTCATTTCCTTTAAACTTTTAAGACCTAACATACATACATAAACTCATGCCTTCATTCCCATAGTGGGGTAGACAGAGCTACAGAATTACCAACAACTCTAAAAAATTAAGACCTAACATGTCTCAAAAAATCAAGAAACACTGCTAAATAGTTCTTATTAACAACTCAGCTGTCTAAATCATGTTCTGCATGCTGTAAATAGGTTTTTCTAAAGGCCGTTGCAATGATCATAGCCGGTTCTTTCGTTCCACGGTTTAGTATGTCAGAAATCTAATGCTTTTAACAACATATTAATTTATTAGTTAACGCACAGCGAACGTTTTCTCTACTATTTACTTACACCTAAAATGAAATAATTCTACACACTAAAAGCAATCGCTATGCTAATGGATTGGCATGGCTGAAATACAGGGTTCAAGAATACATTTTTCTAATCATCTGACAACGTCCTACGTGAAGACGCAGCTAAAATAATTTAATTGAAATTGTGGCTTCGTGACTTATTCATTCATGTTCCTATAACCAACGCAGTTTAATCATCAAAGTATAAGTAGGTATTTCCCAACAAAAAATGAAAATGAAACTATTCTGAGCCTTTTAAAAGGAATGTAGGTGATATCAGGCCTTTGTCCTAAATGTAGAACCTCAGACGCCTTTAAGAGGATCTACTGTTTCCAATACCTCTCAAAGTCTATTTAATACGACTTGTAAAATAATACTTTCTTTAATAAGTACAATGTGCTTGTCAGGACTGTAACTTGACTATGATGAAAAGAAACTTTATAAAGGTAATACTTTGTAAAGGACAAGGCCAAAAAATATATATAGGAATATTTAACCTGATATGGCAAATCATTCTATTTTCGTACATTTTAATTGGTTGTGGAATATTCTATTTTTAGGCTTTTGTGAGACCCGCCAAGTGCTCAGCTATGTTAAAATGTGAACAGAAAATGTAAATTAAAAAATGTTGATAGTGACTTGGACACCTATTGACGTCGTTTAAGTTTTTTTTAATAGCTAAGGACCTAGCTGTCAAACCAATTTACCAATAAAGGTACGAAGCGCCATTTAGTTTTCTCAACACAACAAAGAATAATTCAAATTTGGAACACAAGAACGCGCTTCAACTACAGCTAATAGCGTGTTAGCTTCTCGATTGGCGCGAAAATGAGAGGTACTGATTGGTGTTCTTGGTTGTGTCATATTATGTTAAAGGAAAGATGTAATGTAAGACGCAAGTCCTTGACCGATCCTCCTCGTTCGAATTTAAAAAAGCATCCAATGCTGCTTTACATCCAATATTTTTGTTTGAGGGTAATATTGCCGCGTCGTTGGTCTTGCATCTTTCTGAAAATTCGCAGTAAAGTTACCAGTGTTCGGTGCTGTGTAGAGGGCGTGCCTAGGGGCCTGCGCGGGCGCCAGGAGTCCGTGCAACAGCGCACGGCCCAAGCCACGAGCCCCGAGAGCCAGTCCGGCCGGCTCGCCGTCCACTGCAAAAAAAAAACATTAATAGTGAACTAAAAACAAAATTTGACTAAGCTAAGTATTGTGTTGAAAAAGAGGATGATTTGCTTTTTCTGTTGGTTGGGTTTTAAATTTAAGTTTTGTTGTTGAATTATTTGATCGATTAAAGTTTTTTAGAAAAGTTTCAGTGTGATTTGTTTTCTTTGTTTTTTGTTATTTTTGCTGAATTATGTCTCGATTTTAGTTAAATAAACCTAACCTCTTTTTGCTATTTCTTCATGTTTTTATAATTTTTTCAAGTATTTAAGTTTTGAATATGTTTGTCCTCTTTAAAATGTACATCAATGGTCACTTTAACAAAAGCAATTACACTTGCAATTTATTGTTGTAAGTTTTGAAACAAAGCTATATGCAAGACATAGATGCAGATATTTGCCACTCACTCTTAACTATAGTGCGTCTCAAAACTTACAGCAATAATTTGGAAGTGTAAATGCGGCCTAAAACTGTACCTCAAAATTCGAGCCAAGTCACTTTCAACATTGTACGCTGAGCCATACATATGCAATTAACTTGTATTTTACTTGATCTAACATCATTTCGCTTCAGACGAAAATGTTTTCATTAAACCGCACCGTTTGAATTTCGAACATCGTACAAAGAAAATGCTTTCTTTCACGGTATCCTAGCAACGTGTTACCAGCCAGTTCCAAAAAAGAATAACATCCGTGACCTTGCGGTCGAAATTTCCCCTTCCCTCTTCCACCCACGTGCGCATGTCTCTTAGAAAGAGACGCAAGGTCTCTTTCGTTGGTCGAACCGTCTAGACGAGACGTGAACTCTTAATGTTGTCGTATGCGAAACGTCGGTTTAATATTTTAGTTAAAGATAAGGTTGCATTCATAAACAACGTGTTGTAGGGTTGGTATAAGCCGGATGGTTTAAAATGTCCTTTTAGTATTAAGAACGGAGGGCTTATTGTCTAATGCACTCGCAATCACGATCGTTTTCATTTTGAAAATCGAAGTCTTGTCTGCATACAAAATGAAAACAATTGCTCCATTTTGCAGACAAGCCTTCGATTTTCAAAATGAAAACGATCGTGATTGCGAGTGCATTAGACAATAAGCCCTCTGGTCCCAATAATTTTTGGTCAAGTTTAAAAATTTATATTTTTTTGTAAAATTAAGCCGGCCAAGTGCGAATAGGTCTAGCATACGAAGTGTACCACAGTACAATATTAATAACAAAAAACGCCGCTAAACACCTTATTAGGGTTCCGTACCTTAAAAGGAAAAAACGAAACCCTTATACTCATAGGACCATATTGTTGTCCATCCGTACGTCCGTCTGTCTGTCAAGCCCTATTTCGCAGGAACGCGTGGAGGTATCAAGTTGAAATTAAAACCATTTACCTACTCAAGTCTACAGTCCCTTGAAGCTATGAAAAAATCTCTCCGCTTATGCCGCAAAAAACGTGTATTTCGACACTCTCAAGGAAATCAAAATTTATAGGGTATTTTCCGTTGACCTAGAACTATGAAATTTGGCAAGTAATATCGTCTTATACTAGAATCGAATCAGCGCGAGCCCCACTCACACTTGACCATTTATAGTATTTGTTTTTTTTAGAGCTTGTACTATAATCTGTAATCATACCAAATTTGACGCTTGTATTTTTTACAGATTTACCTACGATAAAACAAAAATAAAATAAGTTGAATAAAAACGTTTTTTGTATGTGGATACCTTTATTATTGTACTTTTTTATATTTGCTAGTAAATCCGCAGAAATAGCAAATATTCCGAAAAAAAAAACAACCCCCTATCTATTACGGTGAAAAAGATACAGCTTTTTAAGGTTTGGACGGACGGACGGCACGGAACCTTAATAACGGTTTACTATCAATAATAGTTTTATGCAACTGTTACATAATAAAGCCATTATGTGATTCGAGTGCCTGAATTAGAACGCGCGAGGCATAGCCGAGAGTTCATGACAGGGTATCAAGTATCTAAAAGACCTTATTATGTTATGGTATTTTAGCTTGAAATGGATATAACGAAACCAAATAGACTTCACACAAGTACTCGCTTGCATTGCATATAAACCCTTTATAAATTTCACTGCAAAAGGCAGACGTGCTTTTACAAAAATCTTGCGATTAGTTCTCTCGCTTCTGTCATATACAATTATACATGTTTCAAAGAGAGACCGCTAATGTAATCTACTTTCCTGATTAAATATTATAACACTGTTTTATAATATTCAAGTATTAAATAAGGAAAGTAAGTAGAGGAAAATGCTGCACATTTATGGGTAAGATTTTAAATGGAAATTGTGGTTAGAACGGTGTTGGATGCATTAGTCAGGCTCCACAGCTGATCGGTTGGGTTGAGGTCATAGCAAATATCCGCTTAAGCTCATGAGGCTGTTATTATAACACCGACGCAAAAAGGATGTTATAATATTGACGTGTATCTATGTATCTGTTTGTCATCGTAGCTATTAAACGCGTGAACCGATTTGGATGCGGATTTTTTTATTTGAAAGCAGGTTATCTAGCGGTGGTTCTTAGTTAGGTTTCATGAAAATCGGTCGGGCCGTTTAAGAGATATCAGCTCTGAAAGAATGGGTCACCATTATATCGGGGTTTTTTTAATTAAAATTTAGACTAGTCAAAATCGACCTTATTACATAGAGAATAAAGATCATAACAAAATGAGTATTTTCCTTTGCTTTTTCCCCAGCCACATTATCTTAAATACGGAGCCCTCGGTCCGACTCGCACTTGACCAGTTTTTTATTTTACATGAAGCTCTTTGCCATTGACATAAACGTGTATTATTTACAAGCTTTTATTTAACTTGCATGTATGTATGTATGCAAGGGTCAAATCTTGCAACTTAAATTTGACCCACTTCCCGTCAACGGAATCGGCTGAAATTTTGACCACGTATGTAAACCCGATGACAATGCAATATCAGGGTATCTAAGAGCTGATCTGATGATAGAGTCGGAAGGTGGCGACAGGATCTCCGCTATACTCCGTAGACCCACCGTGTTCACTCATTAGTTCGGCCTTATTAGATTTTGCAAAAAAAAAAGTACAGTCGGCAGCAAAAACTTGGCTTAAAAACAAATCCGCTGCCGCTTCAGCTATGCTCAAGCGTGAACTAATCTATCCATTCCTTTATCCGGATACTTAGAAGCGATAGTTCCAAGTTATTCTCGGCCAATGGACCTCGGAATTGCATATTGCCTTCAATGCCAGCAACTACTAAATCGATTCGGTTTGCTTGTTAATAAGAAAGACGGGCTTTCAACGTGGCATTACGTTTAAGTAAAGAAATCTAAGAGAATGGCCTTAACTTAGGCGGATTTATGCATTAAAATAGAAAAAAAACCGGCCAAGTGCTAGTCGGACTCGCGCACGAAGGGTTCCGTACGGTCACGAGCGTTAATTTGGGACCCATTTCAAGAAAAATATGCTTGAAGTCGTCAATATCATTAGAGATGTCAAGTCACTTGTAACTTTTAGGAAACTCAACCTTACTGTTGTAGAATTTCAGATTGACTTTAGACCTAAGGTGGGTACCAAATTAAATCTCGTGACTGTACCATTATCTATACAACATTAGCAAAAAACGGCAAAAAAATCACGTTTGTTGTATGGGATGTAGCGGAAACAGAAATACATCTTCTGTGAAAATTTCAACTGTCTAGCTATCACGGTTCGTGAGATACAGCCTGGTGACAAAACAGACAGACGGACAGCGGAGTCTTAGTAATAGGGTCCCGTTTTTACCCTTTGGGTACGGAACCCTAAAAACAGTGGAAGTGGCATGAGCCTCGCTTAGTATCAGCCCTGTTATCGCCAATACTCAAACTATCATAAAACAACACGCCACCATGGAAAATGCTTTTGGTGCGGCTATCGTTTTTACATTCCAAAATAGCACAATAAGGCATGCTTTTGGAATTATTTCCTATTTTAGAAATATCGAAATAAGCGATCGCGGCAAAAGTATGGTAGGTTGCGCGGAACTCCGCATAACTATGCCACACGTAACACGCCCACTTGACACTTCTACTGTTTTTTCTGTTCTGTGGTTTTGTGTGTACTATTGTAGTTTAAAAGGATAGCAGAGCAAAAACAGCGTATGTAAACGCTACGCGACGGTCACTTGATATCTTTTGATTAACCCCCGACGCAAAAAAGAGGGGTGTTATAAGTGTGAGTGTGTGTGTGTGTGTGTATGTCTGTCTGTGGCACTGTAGCTCCTAAACGGATGAACCGATTTGGATGCGGTTTTTTTTGACTTAAAAGACGGTTTTCTAGCGGTGGTTTTAAGACATGTTTCATCAAAATCGGTTCAGCCGTTTTTGAGATATTGAGCTTTCAGGGATTAAAAGCCCCCGATATAACGGCGACACCTACTTTCAGAGGTGATATGTCTTAAACGGCTCAACCAATTTTCATGAAACCTAGCTAAGAACCATCCCCATTAATGTAACTTTATTTTAAAAAAACTTGCGTCAAAATCCGTTCATGCTTTTTGGAGCTATGATGCCACAAACAGACACTCAGAGAGAGCCATAGATACACACGTTATAAACTTTCAACACCCCTCGTTTTATTATGATAAAAATCGAAATACGTAACATCAAGCCAATGACGCCAAAGTGCACCGTTGAACCAAATAAATTACAACGACGGGCACTGAACGAACGTAGAAACTTATACTTTATTTGTGGCGTTATCTATTAAAAGGGACCTTATTGTCGATGGCGCTTACGCCGCACTGCGTCGGAGCCTCGGAGCATCGTTAATAATGGCGGAAGCGCCATCGACAATAAGGTCTCTTTTCATAGATAACGCCACATGTTATTACGCTTATATCCTACCAGAAATACTCCTTTCGTCTATTACAAACCCCTGAGAGACTACACAAAGCCAGACGGTTTTCTGAGAAAACATTTAACGTTATATTATATATAATAACGATATTTACTTATTCATTTCTACATTATCAAGTTTCCAGAAATGTTGTACCTATTTTATCATAGTATTCGTAATATAAGGCTGTATTTCTTTAACCATTAGGCTTTATTTTATGTAGAATCTAGGTTAGGCTAGGCTAGGTTAAAATATAAATGTCGTTATCGATTTATAGAAAATAGAAACCGATCAGGGCCTCTATTCAACACGGTAATAAATAACAATATCGTTTTTGATCTGTTATCGTATTGTCACCGTTTTGATAGCTCTTATTTACTTGACAGTAGACGGTATTGTTTTGACGTCAGCCGCCATTACTGTCTAGGAAATAAGAGCTATCAAAACGTTGACAATACGATAACAGATCAAAGACGATATGGTTTTTAGCGCCTAGAATACCGGCCCTGTTTTAATGCTATGCTATCCAATGTACCAGGGTCGCATGAATAAGAAGCGGTTTAAATTTCGAACTAAGAAATACCTATCAACGTTCAAAGATGCTAACCCACCCACTCTAGTATCGTTACACGAGTGGGAAGGAGACAACTGTTTCAAATGACGTGCTTTGGAGCAAATTTTCCTGCTACGGAAAAGCGTAGCGCTACGTCGTGGCTACTTTCACTGCTACTAAACGCTACGAAAGCAAGAGTGAAATTTTGTAGGAACAAGCTTTTAGATGGTATTTTAAAACATGAAAAAAAAATTGCCATATCTTCTGTCACGTAGTTGAACACAGATAAAAGATGTTTATTCAGTAATAAGGCCGTATTTTTACACGTCAAAAATGTACTAGCGCTTCCCATGTCGGAGACCACTGAAGACCCTACGCAAGAATGTTGAGTTTCCGTCCGTCATTCTTAACCACAGAACAGAAAAAAAACAGTAGAAGTGTCAAGTGGGCGTGTAACGTGTGGCATAGTTACGCGGAGTTCCGCGCAACCTACCATACTTTTGCCGCGATCGCTCATTTCAATATTTAGATATTTCTAAAATAGGAAATAAATTCAGAAGCATGCCTTTTTGTTCTATTTTGGAATGTATAAACGATAGCCGCACCAAAAACATTAACCCATGGTGGCGTGTTGTTTTTATTTTAGTTTGAATATTGGCGACAACAGGTCTGATACTAAGCGAAGCTCATGCCACTTCCACTGTTATTTCTATTCCTTAGCCATATTATAAGTAAATAATGTCTGAGTATAAAAAAAATACATGGTACATGTCTTTACCTTAGCAACTTTTAGAGATATCTCGATTTGAAAGTTACGAATCATTTTATTTCGTACGCTATTTTCGTGTAGGAGTTTCCCATTGTTCTCCCTATTTTAGCTCCTTAGGGGATGAATTTATATTATCCCGTAGCATAATAAGGAATATTCCATTAAACATAGATTAAGTAATTAATTGCGAACTCGTCATTTAAAGATTAATATCTCATTTTATCAAGTGAAGGTAATTTAAAAAATATGTTTTTTATTAACCCTTCAAATTTTAAAATACCTATCCCAGTGTTTTCAAGTTGGTTAAACTAACACTAACAACACTAATTATCTACCTAGCCTTACTCTCACTCAATTTAAATATTCACTGGTTGCATAAGCCCGGGTTGAATGCACGAACTCACCCCTTTCCCCCCTTTAGGGGCGCGTCTATTTGGCCGAAAGCCGAAGAAAATTTTCAATTGTTCGGCGATCGTAGAAAAGTATCGAACTAACTATTGACGTATTTTAGCATTTGTTTTATTAAAATGAAAAAAAAAGTCTGCTTCATCAAAAACTATTCAAGGGCTCCTTACTAGGTTAAACCATATAGATTTAGACATGCTATGGCATCGTCAACGTAACGTTAACTCGACAGTAATGGCGGCCGAGTCAAAAACAATACGATAACATCTCCAAATCAATGTAGTTTTACCGAATAGAATAGAACCTATAAAGAAGATTAAATATGTTAAAGCACAAGATTTCGAGTTACGTTCGTCAAAAACTAACCCGGAATTTCGGTTTTCGGCTGTCATCTTTAGCCGAACTATGCACATCACTAACTTAGAACAATACTGTAGTATATACAATAGTCTAGCTTCTATGTATGTTTAGTGCACGTACTTTATATACTTATGTATATAAGAGGGCGGAGCTACGCTCCGTATTAAATAAAAGTATATGCAATGCTAAGCAACGTATTTTGCTTTTCAAAATACAACCGTATCCTGTTGTAGTTAAAGTTGTTATGTATTAGGAATGATAAGAGAAGGAAGGAAAGTGTTTTTTAAAAAAAACAGTGTTAACATACCCCGTGTGGTTGCCGGGTTAGAATAGTGCCACTCCATGTCTTCCCGTGGATGTCGTAAGAGGCGACTAAGGGAATATAGACTTGTGTCCTGTTAGGCGATGGGCTTGCAACCTATCGCTATACGCTGGTAAACATCTTAACCTATTTGTGCAAAATGTGGTTACAGAATTATCAACAAGTATTTAGAGTTGTTGGTAATTCTATAGCTCTGCCTACCCCACTCTGGGATTACAGGCGTGAAGATACGTATGTATGTAGTGTTAAAATATCCATTAATTGTAGATTTGTTATAGCTAGAAGGCAAACGAGCTCACAGATCTGATAATAAGTGGAGCTACCCACGGACATTTACAATATTAAGGTATCTTGAGATTGCTTTCCTAAGACTGCAATGTGCCAACCATGAGGGCTAAGATGGAATACGTCTATGCTAATTTAAATCAGTTTAAAGTATAAGATGGTGGTAGCGGTGGTGGTCCAATCAGAAGTGCACATTAAATACATAACCAATGCATTCTGTACCGCTAAAAAATGTTTGAGAATAATATGTCAAATGCACGGCTTTTGATTTAAATTACACAAAGCACAAAGCGCTGTTTATATTAAAAATACGGCCATTATTTTGACAGCGTACGATATATCCTTTTAAAATTCAATGCAGGAAACGTTTCACATAAATATTGAAAAATTTTCATTGTCAAAAATACTTAGTATGAAATGTGAGATGAAACAGGCCGGTATTGAGAGCAGTTAAAAAAAAACCTATTTAATAACGATTGTTTTTTTTTCAATAGGCTTTTCAGTCCATGTTATATATTCGTTCCGATGCTCCAATTTTACGTATGCAACTGCCAAATGCCATCATCGTACTAAAGAATACGTCTATTGTCAATGTCATATTTCGTTAATTAAAAACGAACGAACCTCCCAGCAATATTTAGTCTGTTTTGTTTGAAATTCGAATTTAGACAATGCTTTTACCGAATTGATTTTTCGTTTGAAGGATTAAGCTTTGAACTGGCTATTATTAAAAATGGAAGCCAACAATTCTAGTAAGCGCGCCATTTTCGAAAAGTTAACGTCATTGGAAAAGTGGACAAGGGAAAAGTTGAAATGCCACTTTATTATTGGTTTCCTGCTGTATTTTTTACGATCGGGGAAAATTGATAGTTCGTCTTTAATAAGGTTAATAAGAATAATTAAGCTACCGGAAAAATATTTGTCTGGCCGAAGAAAAACACCTCAACGCGTTCTATAATAAAAACGTTCTAAATCCAATACAAAATAAACTTAGTTCCAAGGTGTTTAAAGTCGTTTTAATAGAAAAATACTTTGAAATGAGACGAGTGACGCCAGAGTAACATCCGGGAAGTCATTACAAAAACGTCCAGGAACCAAGATCCCCGATTTCTTGACAATTGTGTTAATTGGGAGCTCCTTGATGTGTGGTATAGCTTGCCAGTTTCAAAGAGCTATGGTTGTTAGATTTATCCTTCGGTTGCGAGGTCTGGTCTAGTCGGTTACGTATTCCTGAAATATTTCGCTACTGGTTTAGTTACTAAGGTGATTAAATTCTTGACACATTTCATATTAAGCCCCCTGACAAAAATACCGGTCAAGTGCGAGTCGGACTCGCGCACCGATGGTTCCGTATTTAAGATAATATGCTTGGTAACCGCAAAAGAAAATACCAATTTACTTATGAACTTTATTTCCTATGCAATGAGGTCCATTTTGACAAGAGTAAATTTTAATACAGTTTTTTTTATTTCAAACACTGTAAATAATGAACACTTCATTTTATTTTTCCCATAAAATAATTATAAGTAATTATCTGCACGTCAGGATTTTTCCAGATTTTTTGGTTAATAAACTTAGGAGGAGTAAGTGGAGGAACGGTATTTTTTTGCATATTTTTGGCTATAAAACAAAAAGACCATGACAAAAAAAAAACGTTTTGAAATGTGCAGATTAAGCCCTTTCATATGCTATAATCAAACCCCTTTTTTATTTATTAATCCCCCATTCTAGACCTCTTCTCAATTATTTGTAAAATTAATTTAATTTTTTTACTACAAACAGATGCCGGCAAGCAACTACCTACTTCAAAATATTTCGTCTCGTAGTTTTATTTCTAAATACATTAAATTTTATCGTCTAGCTAGAAGTGGACAAGATTACACTTTTGGGCAAAATCGCCTATCATTCAACAGTTTCGGATTATCCCAAAAAAAAAACATTACGTCTCTGACTTCACCAAACTCTATGGCAATTAACATTCGATATTTCAAATTGAGAACGACCTCTCTTTGAATTGTACCCATTGTTCTTAATTTGAAATTTTAAGATGGAATTAAAAAGCCGCACAAGATGGCGTCTGGAAAAGCGCGGGCACTTTCTCTGACGGGAAACGAAGGAAAGTTGCTTTGCGAAATGGAAACCGCGATTATATTGATAACAAGTTCTAGCACGCACTGGGTCTTACTAGTAGATTGGTTTAACTATTTTACTTAAGTGCGCCTGTGTATCGTCAATAAATGAATAAAACATCATTTATAATTGATACGTCATTCATTTCCCGCCATTGAAAGAGAAAATTTAAATGTTGCCAGTAATTGATACAGATGTCAAATATCGTTTCGATGGCTCAGTCATTAGACTCATGAGTAAGACAGAGACGAATACTGTTTTAATAGTTTTAACCTAAATAAAGAATGAATGATTTCTTGTGGTAGTTTAGTAGGTGCTCCGAAGCGACATTGACATTAAAAATTCTGTTTTTCTTAAAACATTAAAGTCCTATTAGCTTTGTTTAAAATGCCTACGTGACTAGCGCGAGTATAAATGCGGTCACATAACCACAGGAAGGGTTTTTATTAATAATAATTGTTAGAAATACAAACAAATCCGTTTCCTAAATTAGCCATTCATAGAATGACTGTTACGATAGTGTTCGAATAAGCTTTTGTGTCATGAATTTTACGCATTGTTTTTTTCAATCTATAGCAAAATGTCTATTCCATTCGACTCTTGATGTACTTTACTTATGATCACTGCCGCCATTTTGCGGATAACACCGTAACAGTATTCCGGTGTGGAGCTAAGGCAGTCGGTGAAATAGCATAGAGGCATTCCATCTTAGTCCTCAGGATTGCCAACGTAACGATCATTTGCAATATGCTGTGGCCTGTTTTAGAAAACTACAAATTACAATTTACTTTAATTTCCATTTGGCACAACCTCGACCAATGACGACCAGTGGCCCGTTTCACGAAGCTACAAGTTACAAATTACAAGCGGAAGTCTCTTTCTAACTCGTACTGCTAGAAAGAGGGTTCCGCTTGTAATTTGTAACCTGTAGCTTCGTGAAACGGGCCTCAGCCATTTGAGCAGTGTTGCCAGTTTAGACCTGTAAAATTGTTACTCGTAGCTTTATAAAACGTGCCCTGTAAGAGCGTTTGTGTTCTCCCTAAAAAATCATTCCAAATATTTCATTAAACCATATTAGGTATATTTCACGTGGAATTTAATTCCAATTCATCAATACATTTCAATGTCTCACTAATTAAAATTGCATTCGAACATTTCAACGTTAGCAACGTCAAATTAGTGAAAATTGAAATGAATTTCTGTCCTCAATCACTCACACAAGCGTTTACTGCGCATGATTTAATATTTCCAATGATTTCAGAATGCGGTTTGGCTCATAAAGGCTCCATTTTGAACAAGTAGCGCCAAACAACTTTGACTATTACATTTGTTTAATTTACAGTTACACAATTTAAAATAAGCGTTCAATTTTCAAATTAATTTAAATTTAGAATGCTGTTCAACGTTTAAAATCTTTATTTTAACTCGAATCGGAAGTGAAGGTTTATTGTACCTAGTCTATGGTTAGTTAGTGCCACATCTATACGGTAAGTGGGTCGCGATGGAAGGGCACATCCTACGTCTCTCTATGCACGCCACTGCGATGTGCATTCGAGTGAGGAAGAGAGTTGAGTGAACGAAACAAACAATGCAATATTTGATGCATTTTTTTTGTCATATTCATTATTTATATGAAAAATATCGGAACGCGTCTTTTTCGTTTTAAAATTGGAACGTATGTATAAGCCGTTTTAAGTATGTTTTTAATGTTGACTTTGTTAGAAATATACATTAAAACAAACAGTTTTAACACATTGAAACGTCAACAAACAACCAGGTCAAAGTTGATCAAATCGTAAACAATATAAGTGTGTTTGCTTAGATAACGTAACGAATTACACCTCACAAGGTCGCTGAAAGCGGCCTGATACCGACCAATCACGGCCTTTGGGAACATGACTAATAGACAATCGGTTGCGACATTTACATTTGAAAATGGATTCGACGTTTGAATCGTCTATATTTAATTTTTTCAGCCAGTGTTTTTTGATAAAGGTAGAAAATCTTGCATTGTTTTGCTGTACCGAGTTATCGTCGATTGATAAGTTGTAGATATATTTTATTTAACCATCATGATTTCATGATTATTACAAGCTATAGGAAATAGGAGCAAGGTTTTAGATATGTGTTGTTGACAAATTTATACGCGTGTAAGTTGCAACACGTCTTAAATCCCTATTTGGCCTCATTAAAAGAAAATAACGTAATGTTGTGTTTTTTTTTAAAGTTGTGGGTTAAGGTTAAATTAAACAATATCCTGGCATCCATCCTCGTAGATGTCTTCTCTGTGGTCTATTAAACTGGGAAACTGTAAACGTGCCACAGACTACGTCACTGCACTGCGAAAGTGAGATTTCCAACGATGCACTGCGCTCCCTTGACCCACTTGTGCGTCTGTGTGCGTGCGTCGTGTCTATGGTTTCAGTTTTGTTTACGTTGGTAGCATTGTCGCTATTAATTTCCCGTCTCCTCGCGTCTTCCGTTCTAAATTTGAACTCTCTCAGTTGCTTTAATGAGACCTGTGAAATACTAAATGAAACGGGAAAGTTTGAAAGTGCAGCGCCAAATGGAAATTGACGTTCCATTTTCGAATTATTGCACCTCAACTTTAAACGGAAATCATTGAAGCGAATTCGAGTTTTAAAAGTGGTTTGGATTCGAAGCGGCGGCTAAAAGACGTGTAGGTACATCTAATTATCATACTTTTTAGTGTTTGTGGAATTATTAAAAACATTACCAGTTGTTTTATAGCGCCGTCCAACGTTAATTTACAAATCGGTTAAACCGGATTGGATAATACGCAGCGTGGGCAGTTTTGAACTTTACATTGAAATGAAACCAAGTTGAAGTTAACTGTGACATAACTATTATGCTCTAGTTTTCTTAGACTGCATAACACTCATACTTTAAGTCTTATTTCTAACTATAATTGGCGTAAAGAAATACATTGCTTTTTAGGATTCCGTACCCAAAGGGTAAAAATGGGACCCTATTACTAAGACTCCACACGTTTTATTTAAAATTATAGACCCGCTCGTTTCGCTTCGGTATGACAGTAATATAAAATACAAATATTTATATTCATAATTTCGAAATGCTGATAGATATCGAAATATAAAATACACGAAACTGTATTTTGATCCTTGAAATGTTCGTTGAAATCAGACAAAACAAAGCCAGTCATTTGTTTTACAGTATTTAATTAAACAACTATAGATCGTTACAAGTAATTACATCTTGTTACGCTTAAGCAATAATAAGCAGCCGCGAAAATTTTACGAAGCCGATGACATAATTCGATCGCAAAACCGGTAAACGTTAAAACCGGAAACGATTGGCAATATCTGAATGCAGGTGGGTGAGAGTAGGTCGACGAGAAGTGAGGATACACGAGTAAATACCGGACAGAGGGCTTAGTCAAGATGCATAATGCTAAGTTAGCTATTTTCGAAAAGCGACAAAATTTATAAGTTTCACGTAATCGCCAGAGGCCCGAAGCGGAAGTCTCTTGTAATTTGTAACTTGTAGCTTCGTGAAACGGGCCACAGATGGCGTTGATCGATGTGAACTCTATACATTTCGAGTCGTTAAAAATACAACGTTTGGATCGTGGTTAGGCCTACAGCTGAACTATACTTTTTTCAAGTGCTGGGGTCCTAGTACAAATATTATACTTTAGTTTTTTATTTATGACAAGTAGAAGCCAAAGGAGCGCGCAGCCAACTGAGGCTAAATGGGATCTGAAAGCCATAGACACTTGCATTCTATAATGCAAGCATTGACAACATTGAGGACTAAAATTTATTGTATCTATGCTAGTAAGTTCACCGGTGGTCTATGGTGGTTTAAAAAGTATATACTTAGTGGTGGAAGCGATCAAGACGGAGCTTCATATATATAAACTTGACTACTTCACTGGATCTTTAGATTTTTTTAATAGGATCCCAGAATTGAGGAGTGGGTGTCTATAACAACGATTCTGAACAAAATTGATGCTCACACTAACTGCCGTGATTTGAGGTTTTAACTCCCCTGTGTGGTTGCCGGGTTAGAATAGTGCCCTAAGATAGTGCCACTCCATGTCTTCCCGTGGATGTCGTAAGAGGCGACTAAGGGAGTATAGGCTTGGTGTCCTCATGTCCTGTTAGGCGATGGGCTTGTAACCTGTCACTAATACGCTGGTAAACACCTTAGCCTATTTGCGCAAAATGTGGTTACTGAATTATCAATAAGTTTTTGAAGTTGTAGGTGATTGTGTAGCTCTGCCTACCCCACTCTGGGATTACAGGCGTGAAGGTATATTATGTATGTATGTAGATTGGCTTTACACATGCTTACGCATATTATGTAAGGCGGAATGGTTTTAGCTATAACAAACACATCATGTTATAGGAATGTCGGTTTGGTAGCGACATAATTGTTAAAAATGCAACTTTTCCATAAATTATTTCGTTAGTTACGATTTAGACTTCCGTATCCACGAGGTATTCAAATATCTTTTTTTAGTTACTTATAGGAAATTATACAATACAATTATTGTCCAGTTTATTTTCTTGGCAATTACTGTTCAGCAGTCGTTCAGCAGTCAGTTCAGTCTTTCTCGATCTTTGTTAACTGTTAAAGGCCATCTGCTAGAAATTGCTATTGAGTGGTAAGACTGCCTGTGTTTTGTTTTTCTAGTGTTCGATAAAGATTTGTATTATATTGTACTGTAGTATAAAAACAAATATACGGGTTGCCTTGAGAACCTGCTCCTTTTCTCGTCGGTTAATAAAATCGCTTTTGTTTTGGGTGTATCGCAATTGGGCAATGACTTTGTTCTCGCCATCCTTGCAGTGATCTCTTCACTATCTGTAGGCGTTGGCATCACATCTTGTGGTGCGTATGTTGCAACGAACATGACAGGTTTCACGCGGCTCACCAGCGTTTCAACATTTTGCTTCTCAGGTGGCGTTCAGACACTGTGGCTATCAATACTATTTTGAACAGACCGTTCAGTTCATCAATGCAAAGTTTGTGGTTAAGTGAAATGGCAGTTATATTTATGGTAAGAAGAAAGCCCTAAGCCTATCTCAGATTCGATTGCCAAAGTATATCCAATCTTCTCCTGTTAGTAATGAGGTCGTGATTGCTACAGGAGTTTGAACTGAGATACTGCTATTTAGCTTAGCGTTGCCAACCCTGAGGACTAAGATGGAATGCCTCTATGCGAGTAAATTCACCGGTGGTCTTATCATAGCTTTAAACTATAGACAGGTCACTTGATTATCACCTGTATTCACAAACAATACTTAAGGGATCCTTCACTGAGTAAACGCACTGCGTTCAATACAGCTTTGTGATTGGTCCTTTTTGACCGACCTTTTGTTTATGAGACGATTTGAACCACCCTGTGCGTTCGTGAGCACTGTGAGACCTCATAGTGACGTTTGTGAATACGGCTGTGAGTATAGTCGTCGGCTGGTACTTATGGACAGTATGCTTTTAACTTTGAGCCTAGCATTATGGTCTTTACGGATGCTATGCTATATGCATATATTGACTAAAATATATGCAGGATTGTTTACTGAGTTTATTTATTTAATCGGTTGGCGATCTGTGGAATAGGCGAATACATAATAATAATCTATTATAAGTCCACATTCAGCCAACTAGCTGAGTCTTGAGTGAGGTCCCGGGTATGAACGTATTGGGCATCACTGCATTATATGATCCATGGTTTGGGCGTCTTCGCCACAATCACATAGGTCCGAATCACGCCAACCCCATTTGTGCCGAAAGAAGTTACAGCGACTATATCCTGACCTAAGCCTGTTTAATCATTCAGATGAGGGTGGTTGTCATCTTATTACCAGGAGTTTAGAACCTGTAAGGGTCTGCTCCGAACTGGCTGGCCTTACGGTCAAACAGATGTTAAAAAAAGCCTGTTTACTGAACTGTGCGTAGATAAATGTGTTATAATTGTTACGCAAGTCTGTAAACAGGAAAACCGTTGGCCATTCACGTTAGCGTCATGAATGGTGAAATGACTACTGAATTGAGTCAGAGTAAAAACCTGTTTTTGTTTTATTTTAGTGATTTACGGGGAATTTTATTTTAGAAGGTGCATGATTGGTTTTAGGTTTGTACTAGGCTATAATGCTATTGGGTTTGAGCCATCATATGATAATAAAATTAATGACTAAGATTAATACCTCTGGTAGCCAACACCAGGCTTTGCGCACTACTCCATTTAGGTGCGAAGCTACAAGTATATCGGCTTGTATAGTTCCGGAGTTCTAGTGAAAAAGGGTACAAGTCGACTTAACTCGTTATAAAAAAGGGTATATACATGAACAGAGTATACAAGACTTAAGCCCTTTTTCATTTGATCTTCAGAAGACAGCCTTTTTCACAAGAAGCCGAAAGTTGTGGTTTTGGCTTTATGCCTTATTTATGATAGAAAATGAAGCTCAGAGCTTGTAACTGAGTGAGTCTCACTTCGCCGGGTTCCGGCAGATTGTCATAATTATGTAAACTCATCATCATCATCATCATCAGCCTATATTAGTCCACTGAATGAGCGCCATAGCGCCCTGTCTTCAGCTTGCCGCATCCAGCCTGCCTGCGTCTCGGCAAACGTAGTGTAGGACGCCCTCAGGCCAGGTGGGATGACGACCTGCGAAAGACTGCAGGCAGATGCTGGACGTAAACTGTCTTGGCGTAATATCTGAATTAAGTTTTTTACCTATCTACTATTATAATTCTGTGCTAACACACCGTAGCACAAATGTTCATTTAATTTAATGTCGCCTTAACTTGCGTGATGTCCATTTTTAACCGACTTCAAAAAAAGGAGGAGGTTATACGTTCCACAGTATGTATTTTTTTTTTTTTTTTTTTTTTTATGTATGTTCACCGATTACTCCGTCAATTGTGGACCGATTTTAAAAATTCTTTTTTGGTTTGATAGAGTATACTTCCGAGGTGGTCCCATTGTCAGCAAATCTGAATCTGATGAAGGGATCAGTGAGGAATTGAGGGAACTCCTCAAATATTGTATGCAAACATATAGCGATTTTAGTATTTTTAGTAACAAGTGTAGCATTTGCATTCAGAAAGTCACTTGGTGAAGCGGAACTGATGATGAAGACCACAGATGGCCACCGGAACTCCTCAACGGTACCGATTTCAAGGGTGGCGATAAGATATCCCGATTAAGATAGTTGAGCGACTACAACGAAGCACATTTAATTGTTTTAAAATGACTATGATTTTCCCGCGGCGTTGCTTGCGGCGAGCTTGAAATGTCTTAAAGTTTCATATATCAACTAAGAAGTGGGACTAAATAAGCTTATTATGATCACTAAAAAGTGTAAAATAAAATAAATGTTTTAAAAAACCAAAAACCGCCTTCAAAAACGCTAAAAATAACTTCTACTACTAGGTACTTAGTAGTAGGTAGGTAGGTAGTCGGCTTTTTGTTGAAAATATTGTGGTCGCCGACTTCAGTTAGACTAACCTAATAGGATAGGTACCTACTACTAAGTACCTAGTAGTAGACGTTATTTTTAGCGTTTTTGAAGGCGGTTTTTTTGTTTTTTAAAACATTTATTTTATTACATTGACGAATTTAAAAGTAACAGATGTCATAGCTTTAATATAGTATTTATGTATATTTATTTTATTTAAGGCCTGGAATTAAATATACTTCCCGTGCCCGTTTTATTTGTAAACGGCTTTATTACACAAGTCATAATTTGTCAAAAACGGAACTAAGTTAAGGAAGGAAATTTATTTATTTATCAACGTGAATTTGCATGCTTGAAACTAACAACAAATATGTGGTACTTAGAGCTAACTATGATTCAAAACTAAATTGACACACGTCAAAACATTATATCATAATTTGGACGAAGCAGTTAGTGACACGGTTCGATTCCTGGCATGGCAAATAGTTGTGTAGTAATTTTTTCTGAGTCTTGGGCGTTTTAAGTATTTATTTCTCAATTTTATCGTTGTCTAGTACCTATAGTATAAGCCTAAAGCTTGGTTTGTTACTAGATTAATATGTGTGAAACTATCCCCCGATTTATTGATAATTAATTTTAATAATCCCCAATCATTTCTAATCACCATTTCAACAACAAACCGAAATATTCCCCGTTTGTAAACACTACGAAAAATGTCACCGAATGCGCCAAACAAGAAAACATGTGGAAGACAATCGCGTCCTGTTTTTTTGTTTGTTTACAGACATCGGTATGTAACGGCTTCCGAGCCGAGCAGAATGCTGCATCTAGATCCTACATTTAACCTAGGTCTTTTAAAACATCCAACTTCCTAAACTGCCAGTATTATGTAAAAAAAAAACCCAGTTCTGCGACCCCTAAATTAGGGTGCGGCTCCACTGAGGCGGAGCTGTGCCAATATTAACCACTAGAGCGCGCCTTCCGCACGTTAGTTTAAATCCTATTGGTTAATATTGGCACAGCTCCGCTCCACTCCGCTCATCTCCGCCTCAGTGGAGCCGCAGCCTTAAGAACTGCTTAATTTTAACCCGACTGCGGCAAAGCCCAAAAGGTGGGTTATGTGTTTGACCTGTATATATGTCCGACTCTACAAATACAACCGATTTTAATAAATTATACTTGGTTAGATTCGTCTTAACCACTAGAGTGTCACAGGCTATATTAAAAAATTTAAATGTGAATCTGGCAAATAAAAAATATATATATGACAAGTAACATTACTTTGTCGACATTATCCAAACAGCAGTTGTGTTTTTTAAAGCTTGCTTTCGCTAGACTTGTACACGGCTCAATTTTATTTAAATGAGTAAATACGTTTTCTGACAGACACAGATACACATATACACAATGTTAAACTCTGACACATTTACGCTGCTGAGATTCTTCGATATTTGCCACCTTTTACACAGCGTATTGCTATCTGTGGTTTCCGGCCACAGATTAGCGCGAGATCTTAGACGACATTGACACAGTTACCGGTTTCGTAATGTTACCGATTGTCTGTGAGACTGGCCGTCTTTTCTCGAACCCGAATAGCTCAGTAAAAAACAAACTGTGATTTCGAAATTCAAACTGTGAATTTTAAAATGCAGTTCCATATTTGAATCGGTCATCTGAAAATTTGTTTGTGGCTATAAAGGAGTTGAATGTATCTTGAATTACCTTCATGATCTATGTCTATTTTGATCATCGTATATAAAAAGGATGACTATGCTACTTGCTCTGTAAAACTACAGCATTTATTTATTAATAAACAGGCTTAATGCAGTCCCCATGCCTCCAGTGGGCCCTTCATATTTTTAATTTTGCGGCCTTGCAACATCCGCGTATAAAAATGGGGCCAGTTTCATTTTATTCATCTGGCAGCGGACATTGCTACACTAAGATTTTAAAAACAGGAAATCGTGTATTAAGAAACATTGCACCGTAATCTATGTAGGTACTAGCACCGGTTTGTTTGGGTGTATTTAGATAAGTAAGTTTTTTTAATAGTTTTGGTAATTATCAGTTTCCTTTAGCAGTCACAATGCGGTACGGTACAACCTCATTTTGCGTCAACCTTATTGGAATGTAAACAGCGCTATTTACAGATTTTAACAGAGGTGTACCGCGTTTTAATCATGCATTATAATTTGTGCAACTGCATACGACAGGTTATTTGTACAAATGATAATTAAATTAATGTTTTCCCACGGAACATCCAACATTTTCATTATCTGTTCACTTTTCGTTATGTTGGTAGCCCTTAAAATGTTTTACAGTAACTCTGTTAACTGAAACTTGTACGTATGCCGTTTTTTATTCTATATTCAAAATTTTAAATTTCATAAAGAGAACGTTGAGGGAAACTTGGTACAGAGTGCACTACTCGGCTTTTCTTTCATATTAGAGCCTTTGAATCTTAAATTCGCGGAAATAACAATCCGGTCAGCATGTTTACGCAACAGAATCCTGATTCCAGTTATATCTTGAACCTTACCCGAGGACACACTGACACCGAAAGAGTTCGCAATTCAACCTACATTCATTCAAATTTTAAAAAACGCCAGCTTTCTAAACTTAAATCTTATGGAGTAGTAATAAAAGCGTCGGGGAACGCATACGAGCGCTGGCATGTTTTTGCCAACGGCGTTTTTTACAAAACCCGCTTGCCCAATATCCGAGTGACGCAACGCACGCACGTTGACGCTCGGCAAAACGCCTTGAACACCCACCAGATATTACAAAATACACCTTTCCAACTGTTCCTTGCTATACAATTTTTTTACCGGTTATCATACCTTATTGATACTTTTCTTTCATAATATTTTCGGGTTAAAGTTACGTGAACGTCTGATTAAAAATGGCGGGAGGTCTGTGTAAAAAGTTTAGTATTTTCCTCTATGGTCACGTCACGAGTTTTTCAAATGGTTCGAATTTGTGTCAAATTCAAATTTGATTTTTGACTCTTGTGATTGTCTATTTCGGTTAAGTTACTTGCCGTTTATTGACATAAGAAATAAATGATAAATAAAGAACATTTAATTTTGTATCCTCTGTCTTTCCGAAGTTGTATATGGTTGTATGTAGAAAGGAGGTGCCACCTTCACTTCCTTACATATTTAATGCGCATCCCTGCGGAAGGGAAGAAAACGTATTGAGCATAATATAAATTACGGAAACGTTGCCAGGAAAAAAAGCATCTAAAAGCATTACTATTTAATGTAACTGTCGTGTAATTTACGTGAAGAAATGGAATATTAAATGGCGTGATATAGACGTAGTTTTACAATTGGGAACAAGATGTTTTTTTACCTTTGTGTGTAGGTACTATACAACTAAATAGTCGTGTTCGATTTTACTTATCACCGAAATAAGGTTAGCCTAGATATAACAGAGTAACTAATAATAGTAATTCTGATATGAGAAGAAGTTAATTACTATGAAGAACGTAACTGGATAGTACCCAAAAATATTCATTATTTTTAATCTGGTAACCCTTTACCCCGTTCTGGCATTATCAATTTCTCTGCAGGTTTAGATTTCCTCTCACTAAAATCGTCTTTATGTGTATTTATGTTTAACCGGAAACAATGACACAACAGACATCTCCTGTCTGGACGTTATGACGCATGCGTAGACCAACGATAAATAACCTCTATTGTTCCAACATACCACTGAAATCCGCACTTTAAATCTATCAGACGAATGTTTAAACTTGATTGAGTAACAATAACAGGAAACTTGTAAACGACGTCAGACGTTTGTTTAAATACTTTAAATTTCGAATGAAAGATATAAAATTCGCAATTGTAAAAAAATGGCAACAATAGTAAAAAGTACCGTTCCAAACCATAAATTGCGAACACATTTTTTTAGCGCGGGGTGTAGGGCGTTTTTTGAGTTTAGAAATACAGTTAGGTTTTTACGCGGGGGCGCTACCGGAGGCAGGTAGGTTTTTTATGGTGCACTGTTTGGAATTGGGTTATTTTTTTGACAGATGCGTTTTTGCTTGACAGACGAGACCGACAAGGTGAACGGTATACTCTTACGGAAACTCGTAGTTTTTATTTTTACCCCACTAAATGGTTTTTAATGTATTTTTTTAATCAGTTCAAGTACTTACAGAGTACGAGTATTTGGCATTGTTGCGCCCAAGTTAATAAAATGACTGTAAGAGTTGACGGCCAATTTCAGTGTTTTGTTTACTTTTACCGTTGTTTTCGTGTATTTTTTCCTTGTTGCGTACAACCTTGGGGAATTTCGTATGACCTAGTCAGTCACCTAGTCATTCGAAGCCTTTACTAATCTAACCGAACCTACCTTATCAAAGCTTCTGTTTCTACTTGACAATATTTAAACGTTATCATATCAACCAACAAAAACGTTACTATAAATTACCTATTTTGCAATTTTTAAGTTAGAAAAAACGCCCGTATCTAGAGTTCACAATTGAAATTTAATGCCTCTTATTTTTTCATGTCTATGCGTTTCGTATCGAATCTGTGGCTTAAGGTTTATCGTGCATCTCTTGCGAATGCGGCCTTCACAGTTTCACAACTTGTTGATGTAGAGGCCCCTTTGCTGCCGTTTCCTGGCTTTGCTTGTTAGCGGCCGGCTTCTGCTCGAGTAGGAAACCGTTTAAAACTGATGTTAGTTTATTACGCTTATTTTTTCTTGTCTTAGTTATATAAGGATTTTATTTTTACACGACAGTTAATAACGTCACTACTTTAAATACAAACAACGTTTCTAAGTAAGGAAGTTGTAAAACGGTTTATAGAATTCAGCTCTGAGCGTGTTTATTTATTTTTGAATTTCTAAAAACGGATACGCTGTCATTTGAATATTAGATCTTATTAAAAAAAATGTTGCCGTCACATTTCAACGCTATTAATAGACGTAGGTGTGAGGAAGATAAACAGATTGCAGGAAGCTATTCAAAAAAAGAACAACCCTTCCTTACCCTTTCTTGACATTCTATTGTTTACGCCAACCGTAAATGTCATATTATTAAAACGGTTCGATCAAGTTTCAACCTAATACACGAGACTATATAGCTTATTATCACATAATTGTATTTGCCGTTTGATTCAAATAAGAATTGAATGTGAATAAATATAAATTCAAAATACTTTTTTGTTTTTAAATTTCGAACGAACAGGTAGCCGGCCAGTGTCTCGATCGCTTCAAATGTAGGTGTTTAAAAGTGGCAACACCTTGTCTTGTCTAGTAACTACTAATTTAGTAGATTTTGATTATAAACAAAAAAAACTCCTTTTTTTGATTTGAATTTTCTGCAACATTATTTCAGCATTTTGTAACAAGGTAGGTATTTTTTTAAGAACAAGAAAAATTCGTTGAAATCATTTGTTTTGAGAGAGATAATTAAAAAAGCTACTGTTTTTTTATCGTTCCCAGGATATTAAAAGGATATGCAGGAATCAAAAACAGCTGCTTATATTGATCCCGGTGAAATTTACCTGCGTGCGGAAGTGAAAGGTGGTAAAAAAAAACATTTTTGACACGAAGGAAGTGGCATAGACAATACGTGATCGGGTTATAGTTTTTTTCGTCTATTTTTATGGCAATCAGTGTTTAATGCAGTACCTATTAGAATGCATTTAGATTGATTTGACTTTCGTACTATCAACTGTCAAATGTTTCACTTAAACTTCCCGCCGTTTTTGAGATATGTCAAACTTTTTTCTTAATTTTGAATAGACCATGGTTCTATGTAGCTATACAGCTCAAAATTAAACGGGCTAGATATATTATGGGTTTATTTGTGTCGAATCTATGTCGTCCCGAAATTGTGTCAGGAAACGAATACAAAATACTACTCGAATATGCGGAAAATAGGGCGTCAGAATTAGCAAGGTGATCTAAAGAAGTAATAAAACACATATTGAGCTGAGAAAATTCGTTAGATGGCGCCGGCGCTAATCCAAGTGGTTTTCAATTTGTAGTTTTATAAAACAGGCCCCTGCTACTTATACGCGTAAACGTAGTCTGTTTGTACAAAATGTGGTTACAACATCGACAAATTACACTTGTTGGTAATTTTGTAGCTCTGGTAAGTACCCACTCTGGGAATAAAGGCGTAATATTGATATAGGTATGTTAAAAGAAGTGCAGTTTGTAGGTGATGTAACTACACCGGCAAAATTGGCGGAACGAAACAAGGGTGTAATTTTTAACGTTACAATTTTACTAGATAGAAACAACAATATTTATTTTCCTTAAACCAAACCATCTGTTCATTGAGAAGTCAGTCATTTTGTAAAAGGAAATTACATTTTGTTGTTTTCATCACGTAAAATTGTATGGTTAAAAATGACACTTTTTTTTCGTTCCGCTAAATATGTCGGTGTGTATATGTAATTTAACTATCATAGACTATATGCTAGTCACTATTCGGCCTGTGCCATACAATGGTATCATGTTAATGTTTAATACACTCTAGTTACATAAAATATGTGGAGTTTCGGAGTTAATTATCGCAGTATTATATTACGAGTAAGTTTACATGGTTTCGATTACTTCGGTCTAGCAGGGTATCACTTATGTTGATATCTCGAGACAACTCACTCGTGATTCATGTGTAGCTTTAGGCTAACTGTATCTTATGACTAGCATTGTACCAAAAAGTAACTTCTCAAATTGTGAAAGTTTCCTATGAGAAATTCTCGGAAATTTCTAAGGATATTCCTACATTTTGTATGCGAATAGAATATTCTCAAAGCTCACAAATGTTTCCGATAATATTCTCAGTAATTTCTTGAGAAGATTCCTTAACTTCTGAGATTGTTCTGCAACTTGTACATTGCTACTTATGACTCTTATGAGTGTATCTGTGGGATCGTAGTTCCAGATAGACTGATTTAGGCGCGTTTTTTTTCATATCCATATTCATATATTGCTTTTTAGGGTTTCGTCCCTTTCCATGTCTTTCCGTGGATGTCGTAAGAGGCGACTAAGGGAATAAAGGCTTGTAGTACTGTTAGGCGATGGGCTTGCAACCTGTCACTAATACGCCGGTAAACATCTTAGCCGATTGTGCAAAATGTGGTTGCGGAATTGTCAACCAGTTTTTAGAGGTGTTGGTAATTCTGTAGCTCTGCCTACCCCACTCTGGGAATGAAGGCGTGAGTTTATGTTGTAACAGTAATAATATAAAAATGTATGTTTGCCCGTTGCAAATGATCTATTTACTATGATGTCTGTATGCACGCTTAGATCTTTCAAACGCAACGGATTTTCATTAATAGATAGTGTATTAAGAGGAAGGTTTTCTGGTTTATATACCTGTTACAGAAAACTAACATAAACTGAAGCGAAGCGAGGGCGAGTCGCTAGTACCTACTGGAGGAAACAATGTCTAATCGACGCACACGAACCATATATGTCGGGGCATCGAACCTCGTTACCGAGAAAACGATATCCATATCCGCGTATAAGTGAAATAATACGCGAAAATCATATCTATCAACATTTAATTTATAATTGAGACTTTAAAGATGACAGAATAAGGATCAGTTTTGTAACAATGAATGTGTGTGTTAGGACGTTTTGCGTTAAGTTGTAAATTAATCGAACTCATTGTATAATCTGCTTAGTTTTACTAATATTTCACTCATAAAAAACGAATTACCTACTAACCAAAAAGTTTTTTTACCTGATCTGGAGAATAGTCTATATTCGGTAGTTTATTTAAAAATACCTGTCTAATAATATTATTTGTTATGTTAACAGTCAACAATGCATTTTTTCCGCAAAGATCGGTCAACAAGCCGATGACCAAAATCTGTGTCAATCACTTGCATCTATGCAATTAAAAAAAACACGTCGAGATTTGTGACTCACGGGTCAATGTCCTAAACATACCTACCTATCGTTTACTTGGACATGTAAATGTCAACATATAAATTCAGAACCATAAATGTAACATCTAAGATGAGACTGTTAGTTTAAAAAAAAAACAACGGCGTTTCACTTTTCAAATTAAGAAACTTTAACTTAGTCAGTTTTGTGAAAAAAATTAGCCATACATTGCGGCCATAAATGTAGGTCTATGGCTAATTTTCGTCACAAAACTGACTAAGTTAAAGTTACTTAATTTTAGCCCTTTTAGTGAAAACTCTCTAAAACGCCTATAAAATGAACATGAACCTCTATTATACTCATTAAAAAAACCCTATTGCTTATAATAACATAACATGTTAATATTGATGTATGAATGTGGAAGAAGCGAAAGAATTTGTCAAGATCGTAGCGGTGGAAAGAAGTGGTCTCTGCCTACCCCTCTGGGAAACAGGCGTGATTTAATGTATGTATGTATGTTTATATTGTTTATTGTAGCTTGTTTACTTGACAGTAATGGCGGCCGAGTTAATAACAATACAATGCAATGTCAAAAGCAATATTTTACCAAGTAAAAACGATCATGAGATCGTTCACATTATCTTATCCTGTAAATTGTTTAGACAGTGTTCGCACTGTTGTGTCCCGTGTGTAAGACCGACCGTGACACTACTAACAATCAGTCAGACAATTCAATCTTGATATCAAACTGTCTTTAAGTCTTCGAGTTCATCTCTTGATGACATAACTTTTACCAACCATCTTAATAATAGTTGGATATCCACCACTGCGTTTTTCGCGAGCCTATTTATTGGAAGAAGCGAACGAGATTTGTCAGGATCGTAGCAGTTTGAAAGAAGTGAGGCACCTCTATGGGAAACAGGCGTGATTTAATACATATTTTCAAACATAATCTATGTGGAACCAGAGGGCTTATTGTCTAACGCACTCGCAATCACGATCGTTTTCATTTTGAAAACCGAAGGCTTGTCTGCAAATGAAAACAATTGCTCCACTTTGAAGCCTTTTGTAATTGCGAGTGCGTTAGACAATAAGCCCTCAGCTCTCACCGTATGTATTTCCAAACTAATTCTACTTGGGGGCGTTAAAAAAACGAGCCTATTCTTAATGGCAGCGGACTTTTGATTCCTTTGGTGTTGCGGGTGTTTATAGGTCGATTACCATCAGGATATAGCTTCCTCGTCTGCCTCCTTTTTATGTAAAAAAAAACCCGATATAATTGCGACCCTAACGAGCGGATAATTCTTAAAACTGTCAAAGGGATGTCAATCAAACCTAGAAAAACTACGCCTATTGTATAAAAAACGTGAGAAAAACGATACTGATATTTAATACGATATTTTCCACAGAACAGAAAAAACAGTACAAGTGTCAAGTGGGCGTGTAACGTGTGGCATAGTTATGCTGAGTTCCGCGCAACCTACCATACTTTTGCCGCGATCGCTTATTTCGATTTTTCGATATTTTGATATTTGTAAAATAGGAAATAAATCCAGAAGCACGCCTTATTATTGTGCTATTTTGGAGTGTAAAAACGATAGCCGCACCAAAAACATTTTCCATGGTGGCGTGTTGTTTTTATGATAGTTTGAGTATTGGCGACAACAGGTGTGATACTAAGCGAAGCTCATGCCATATGTGATATTTTCAATGAGAATTCCTTAGATAAAATGGCTGAATACTAAAATATCGGTTATTTTCGGCTTAGAATTGAATAATTGATTCACCCTGGAAGCTAGAATATACTATGAACTACGTTTAAAGTTCATGAGAAGAGAAATATTCAAAATTAGATTATTCATTCAGTTGGCCACACGACTTGTCTTGTGTGTTTTATTTGGAGTAGGTTCAATGTTTTTTAAAACAATTAAATTTTTATTTGTTTTCCCTTACTTCCGATGAATGGGGAAGTATGCTGATGATGATGAGTGGGGACGCGGCCGAGGCAGACGGGCGGTCGAGTGGCTCTCCATTCATTCCGCCCTTAACGGGGAAGTATGCTAGTTCCGCGTTAAATATGAGTTTTAAGAACGGGCAGGTATTTATTTTGAATGATGGACAGTTTCCCAGGGTATAGTTCTTAATGGCTTGCGCGGACAGAGTCGCGGGCAAAGGCTAAATTATGTCGTCAAAGTGATTTACTTTACTTTTTAACCCCCAGACACATAAAGGGGAGCTACAGTCACCAGGAATAATATATTACTCAACGTTGGGCTAAAAATATCTTACACATCTCTATTACTAAGGCATAAGAGCGTGTCAGATACCCGATTTCGAGATTCTGAGGCCCGTTTCACGAAGCTACAAGTTACAAATTACAAGCAGAAGTCTCTTTCTAACTCCTTTTGCTAAGAGAGTTCCGCTTGTAATTTGTAACTTGTAGCTTCGTGAAACGGGCAACTACGTGACTACTTATCTATATTTGTGTCACAGGATTTGACAGAAGACTAAAAGGCATATTTTCCACTTCAAAATCATTTAATTATGCCAATTAGGAAGTAGGTTGATGAAAACTATTGAGCTAGTAAAAATGTTTTCACAACAATAGTAAACATGAAGATAATGGTCATTGTTCTGAGGCGCGCGAAGAATCTCAAAGAATGGCCTATTTAGGGAAATAACGCGACCGACGAACTGCCATCCTAAATAAAAAAGGACGCATGCGCATTTCATAGTCAAACTAAATTTCACCCCCCATCTTAAGAAATAAAGTCACTATACATATGCGGTTCCATGAGACTTACGCCCTTTTTTTCTAAGGAGGGCAGTACATATCAAGTAACATAAGTCAAGGGTGACATCGAAGATGTCATCAGAAAACAGTTTTTCAGACTCGGTAATTGATGGCCATTTTCAAGCTATACCTATTACCTAGTATACAAGAAACAAAAGCTATTTAATTTTTGTTAATTTTCCCCATAATTAAATCACCGATTAAGTAAATCATGGTTACCCTATTTTTATAATCATATAGTGCGATAGCTCTTAGAAGGTGCTTCGGGTTTATACTTGTCTCTCACTCGCTGTCATACGATCTTATTAAGAGCGAGTGAGAGACAAGTACGAACCCGAAGCATCTTCTAAGTGCTCACAGACTGTACCCTTATAGATCCTATTCAGACTATTTTACTTTAATAATGACACTTCAGTTGCGGTGACAATTCAAGTCATTGTCAATTATTTGTTTTGTTTCGTGGAAATTAGAAAATCTCTTTCTGTCAAGTAGGGTGACCACACTGTTTACAATAAATTATTTAATTTTGATCATTGCGTGGTTAAGTCTGAATACTACATCTAAACACCTACATACCTATATTACTAGGATCCTACATAAATGCTTAATTAAGTCATATTACTTATGATCAAGTCTTCTATTTCACCCTGTATTTTAACGCTTCCGCACCAGTGGGACTAGACAAGTTGCCATCGAATACAAACGCTAGCGATTGATGATCACTGTAGCTTTGCGTTTTCATAGAAAAATGGTTTTGACGTAAGTCACGTGATATATCACTAGTTACAACTGTCATTTTTCAATTTTGTCAACGCATATCGAGTGATATATCACGTGACTTACGTCAATTGCATACATTTTTCTATGACAATGCAAAGCGACAGAGATCACCAAACGCTAGCGTTTGTATTCGATGCCAACTTGTCTAGCCCCGCTATAGTTAAAAACCCTATGGCGTCCCTTTCAGAGCTAATATCTCTTAAACGGCACAACTGTTTTTAATAAACCCCGGCTAACAACCAACCCAGTTAATTAAGCTTTCAATTAAAAAAAACTTCATCAAAATCGGTTCGTAGGTTTGTCAGCTACAATGCCATATACGGTATTTTACCCAAATTCCGAAGTATAGTAAAAACAACGTCAAAACTTTTTTTTGAGAATAAAAGAGTCATCACTATTTTGTTTTAAATACGTCTTAAGTAAGTATATATTTTTGAGGATCATTTATAACTTTCCCTAAAAAACGCCGGAACAATACGAGAGAAAAACTGAAAGAAAATAAGAAAAGCGGACTCCAATTATTTTCTTCCTATAAACCATTTTGTTACATAATGTAAGTATCTTTATTTTAGTGTGAATTTTCCCACGAGCGTAAACTTTCGTAAAGACTTAATTTTTTATCCCTTTCAGTTACCTAATAAATGAAAAGTTTGAAAACGATTTGCTTAATAAAGATAAGTTTTCGCGAGAACATTGTTTTTCATAGTTATATTAAATAATCTCTCTGGACATGGGTATTGACAAATAGTGCATTTTCTTCCTTTTCGACGAAACTCTTTTACATTTCAGCAATCTTGCGCTTCTCTGTATTTTACGAATCATTTCAGTACGTATTTGAAATGCGAATCCACCTCTTTTTCCCAAATGGAAGCATCGCAAAAAATCCAAAAAGTGACTTTTCCCGATGACTTCATTTTCAAAACCTGTTGGTATTTTTGATTTTGAACACACAACGCCTGAATTTCCAATCCGTAGTCCCTGAAAAACCTAAAAAAGCGCAGAACAAAATAAAAACGCGCAATCGCGAGCAAAAAAACAGTCGCTTGCAAAAGGAATTTTGAAAATTATTTTTACTTTTTAAGGACCATATAAAGCAAACAGTGGCTTTGAAGATAATTAACAAAACGCCTTTTAATATATTAAAATATACCTACGCTAAACTGACTTAAACTATGTTAAAACTAACAATTAAAGAGGAACGAAAAAAAACCTTTTTTCATCCCTCAACGCTGGCTGAATATAATAAACGCATTGTCGTAGAACAGTAAAAAAAATCGCTTGCTTCAAATTGCAAAGGCGGTAACGCTGAAAAATTCAAAAGTTCTTACTGTATCGTTTCATCAGGGATTTCTTGTAGGCTTTTCCTTCCCCGGGGCTAAGTCTGCCTGCGGAGTCATCGGATTCCGTCCCGGAGTCTCTCCCAGCTGCTAGATAGTCCCGGGACTGCCTAAGGATCACTTGGGCCCGGACATAGTCCGTCGGATCAACGAAAGAGTGGCGCGCGAAATCTCGAACTGAAATCTCTTTGCGGGAATGCGTGGACAAGTCCAAAGGAACGTCGTCTTCTTTTAATTCTGGATACGCTTTCCTAGCCGCCAAAGTGCGGGGTTCCGGCGACCGGTCGACACTTTTCTCCACGGCCATCATTGTAACACAACAGTACTAACACATCACTCAGGGTTATGTCATGCACGCAATAGGAGCGACCGCGCTCTTTCGCGTCACTTTGCCGACTGATGTCCCACTTTTAGCCGTATACGATGAGTTCTACTGACTTCGTGAGCTCGCCTCGGCGGCGCTCGGCTCGACTCGGACACTTTCGTTTTCGACTGCGTGGCTGTGTGCGCGCCAGCTACTAGTGTAGTGGTGGTGTCGCGTATGTGTGCATTTTCCACTTTCAAGCTTTCCTAAGTTTTCCGTTGGCTGTTTTGGCTTTCGCTTGTTTTAAAAAAAATGGTTTTGATTTTTACTTATGGCCAGTATGTTTGAGGATAATTCGGACGTTGCGCTTTTTAAAATTCGAATACAATTTGAAATATTACAACAACACATGTCAATAATAATAAATACCTACATTTGATGTTAACATTGGAGCAATTATCATTAACCGGAACATTCGGCGATCTTTGCGTAACAGCGTTGTTTTTTTTATCTAACTCGGGGCATTGACCGAGTTTACAAATATACTTTGCCTTTGCGCACAGCCACGTGACATAGAAACGGCGGCCAATCAGCGCTGAGCCCCCGCCCCCCGCTGCGCCGGCGCAGCCGTAGGCAATACGGACGTGATAGCAGCACCAACAGAGGTCTGTTTATACTGGTAGCTAAAGATAGGCTCCGAAGAATGTAGGACCAATGTCACTCTATTGGCGATGATAATATTTTATTAGGAAACTGTTTGTATGTTATTTTCCTGTTACATATATTTTTTAAGATAAGTATTTGATTGGTTGCGTCTTTTAGATACAAGTGGAAATCTCCAATCTGGATTGAGATTTCATGTAGCCGTCGACCTTTTGACCCCTTATACCGTTTTTTTTTTAAATTTGCAACTTTTTCCCATTTTTCCATAAAAAAGTTCTTTTGTACAGCTGTCGTGTTAAATTTTGCCTTAGTCGATGGGACACCATAAATTCTCTATCAAACAATTATATCATTGACGTAAGCTGGTGGACGGTTGCGACGTGCTCTTATGTCATTTTTGACACTTTTTGAAAGTTGTTAGCTATTGTAGAATCGTAGTGTAGAGCTACTTGTATTAGGTAATTAAAAAAATAAGTCATGACACTTATAAACTTAATATGACGTAAATGGCAGTAAACGTTTTAAGTTCAAAGGCAAATTGATAAAAAGCGAGAGATTATAGTATTTTTATTTTTATTATTACAAGCTTTGTATCACTACACTTTGTGACTATATCTGTATCTTTAATCTATACATCATCAAGTTCTTTGAATGAACACGTTTCAAAACTTCAAAATGAAACAGTTTTTTTTAATAACTGTCGTTTTCTGATTCGCCAATTTAAAAAAGGACGCTACTTGAGACATTAAATTCTATAAACGCTTACGCAAGTACTCACGAATACTATGTACTTACTATGATTAAAAGGGTGATTCTTCGAGCGTTTCAACCGCCTCATTTTTCGGGACACATTTTTGTAGAAGTGGCTGCAGATTCCGATTTCGTTTCTGGTTAGGTATCTAAGTTTACCGGACATCTAACAAATATCCGAAAACGGCATCAAAATATACGCCCAATTCTTTAAAAATATGTCCACGGTAATGAGGCGGTTGAAACTCGCAAAGAATCACCCAAAAAAACCCAATACCCACCACATTCGCCATTTTTTTTTCAAATCGAGCCCTAGAGTCTATTTAATGACTTAAGGCGCCCTCGTTTCAAAATAAATTTAAATACAGTTAGAAACACTATACCTCCGATCAAAACAAACGGACACGCGAATAAACTTTATACTCTACTGTCTATCATTTCCAAACTTTGACGTTATTTTTCAAAATGGCGGAAGCTTGATTTATTTTCTACGCATGCAATTAACTTATATAGCATCTAACAACGCTTCGCAATGTTAAAGAAAGAATAACCACCAAATTTCGTTTTAATTATTTGTCAACTAAACCGATAAGTATGCTAAAGACAACTATTACTAAAGGGGGGGGGGGGGTCATTTATTTCTTTTAATGCCACAGATTGTAACCACCAACATGGAATTGACAATTTTAGAACGGGGTAGATCGAAGTGTATTTAATATCCGAAGTATGCATCGTTGAAGCTATATTAAATTAACAATGCTTTGTAGAATATTGATATACCCGTTTAAATACATATTAAAGTTGTTAGATCGATTACTTTGTTGGCTCATATTTGTACAAGTAGCGGACAGCATTTAGTCAGCCATATTGGTTTGCAAATGCATCAAAGAAATGCTTCGTGAATTTCACGCAGTAAACATTTACTGCACTGTCAAAGACGTTGCAATTTCATTGATGACTCTAATGATTTGAAGTGAAATTACTAAAACGTTGAACCTTGCAGTTCAAACTACATACACATTAAATCACGTCTGTTTCCCAGAGGGGAAGGTAGACCACTTCTTTCCACCTGCTACGATCCTGACAAAGCTCTTTCGCTTCTTCCACATTCATACATCGAATCATGCATGCACGTCATTTCGAGTACTTAAGATTCGGCCCTTTTCCAGTGTTTCTTCGATTTGATTCGAAACAGTACGCCTAAATGTAGTAAATAGTTAGTAGTTAGTTCAAACTAAATTACATTAAATCGTAATGCACTTAAAGAACACATTTGAAAACTTATAACAGGATTGGTTTGAAAATATTTTCTGATAAAGATCATGCTCATTGTTTGTTTGAAAAGCATACAACTTTTGTATTACTGTTTACTGCGAAAAAAAAATGAAAATTATTAGTGGTCACCACACCAACTTTGAACTAGTGGTCGGAATGTTGTCCTTTTTTTTGTAACCGCGTTTTATTTTTTTAAGTGTTTAGCTGTATCGTAGAAACCATGTGGCGTTTAAGCTCTTTAGCTATTATATACATAATAGTATGCTTTTAGGACAAACTTCTAAGATTTTTTTTTTTTCGGAAGACCTTTTAAATAGTTTCTGTTTTCAATTGAAAACGTGATAACCTATAGTTGGGTTAATCTATGATGATCCAGTGACGGTTTATATAAACATTATACCTATATAAGCATTACACGTGTTCATTATATAACATAGTTACAAGCCTAGCAACCATGTTCAGTAATTTAATAGATTTATAACTTTTTTATATGCTTCGCTTGCGCGGTAATTTAAGTATAATTTATAAAACTCTGTCAAAAAGATCATCACACTTTGACCGAAGTATAGTAACTGCGAATAAAATAAATAATAGCACACATTTTATTTTTGCATTATTTTAGATATTCCAAAGACAGATGAATTGGCTCAATGCTAGTATTTTATAAATATAATCAACACCCGAACTTAAGCAGGTTGATTGCTTACATGAAAAATACTATAGGCCCTGTCACATTAAAAAGCAGGTAAAATTTGCAACGGTAAGAAAACATAGTTCTAAATAGAACGATCATACATGTCATATTAGAATATTTGATTCCAATTTGTTTCCAATTTGTATTTTTTCATCTAGATATTAAACGATGAACTTGAATAAATAGCAAGGTGGGAATTGGGTTGGTAAATATATCGAAAGTTACGTAGTTAAATGCCGCACTCAGAGACGTCAATTAAATTTAATGCTTGATTAAAGTAGCTGCTGTCACTTTCTTTGCTATAGCAATTGAATAAGACAACACGTCACTAAACAAGCGTTTAATTTAATTGACGTCTCTGAGTGCGGCAGTCAGTAAGTTCATAAGTGTATTTGTTTCTTCCTTTTTTCTTCCTCTATCGCTCTCATAATTTTTTTTGTATGTTTTCCAGCAAAACTGCGTTTGAAATTTGATATTATATTATAGCTTTAAAATAACGCTAGATTATGTAGTATCATTATAATAAGAAATAAGCTAAATAAATGACTGACTGCTGAGTTTCTTGCGGCGTTACATCTCAATCAGTTGTCTTGATTTAGGAAGTACTAAAGTTACTGATTAAAAGTCTCTTTTATCTTTATCTTTAACTATATTCGATAGCAAATCGAAATGTCCAGATAATACCTCTAATGATGAAGTTACAAGTGTATTAAACGTTGGTTAGCGACGACGAACTTAAGAACCGATGCGTGCGCTACTGGACTCGGAGCAGATTTTGTCCCAAGTATATTTTATGTCAAGTGTTATTACGTAAGCCGTTTAGTACATGACGAGTTCGATGCCCGATCTTAGTATCTTCTGATGCTGATTTGGCCTGACCCTAATGATAAGAATGCGCTGTTAGTTTAGAATTAGTTCTGAGCGTTATTTTATAACATGTAGTTATAATACAATGTAGCGGAAAGAGTTATCAAGGCATCGATGTGAACGTCCGTGGAATTTCTGGTATTATTTAATTTAAATGTTTGTATGTTGTCAAAGAAGTACAGTCTTTGCCGGCTTTACTCATAGGCCACTACGTCAAAGTGACGTTTTAGTTGAGTTCTTAAGAAATCTTACGATTTGAATTATTACGTCACTTTGATATAGTTCTATAGTGGTTTATGATTCGAATTGGTTAATGTATGTGTGTAAGTTTTAAGGGTTCCGTGCCCAAAGGTTAAAAACGGGACCCTATTACTAAGACTCCGCTATCCGTCTGAACGTCTGTCTGTCACCAGGCTGTATCTCATGAACCATGATAGCTAGTCAGTTGAAATTTTCACAGATGATGTATTTCTGTTGCCGCTATAACAACAAATAAAAACAGAATAAAATAAATATTTAAGGCGGGCTCCAATACACCAACATGATTTTTACCGTTTTTGGCTAATGTTGTATAGATAATGGTACGGAACCCTTCGTGCGCGAGTCCGACTCGCACTTGACCGGTTTTTAATATTGACCACGCGTTTAGCTTAGTTGGTAGAGGTGCTAGGTCGATTCCTGGGCAAGTATTTCGTGTGATGAGCTCTAGTATTGGTTTCTGTCTTTCTCTGTACCTATATGTATGTTTGTCCTTGTTTAGTACATACCAGCCTATTACTTTGGGACTAGGTCAATTTGTATGAGATTTTTATCCTATTAACCTTGTAGATAGCTTTTATGATACTTTTATAGTTTTACTTTATTAAAAATACTAATAAGAAATTAATTATATGCCAATAAGAGGAAACAAAATAGTTATTTCGTATAGATAAAAAAACCTATTGGAGTAAAAATAAGTAAAAAATGTTATGAATTTTTTAAATAAAAATAATATTCGAAATTAAAATACTTACACCATTAACTGTTACAGCTTGACTCGTTTTCTTATTAGAATAAAAACATATTTTTTCACTTTCAAATGGTACGATGAAAACACTCCGCCATTTTATTTATAATACTTTCCTTAAGGAAACTGCACAAACCTAAGTTGCAGTAAAAAAAAAACCGAACGTTTAGATCATCTTCGCTTCCTGCGCGAGCGGCGAAGAGATGGAAGATATGCGCACGCGCAGGTGCGAGGGAGACGGGTGACATTCGCGCAGCCAATGGGAACGCTTGATTGGCGCGCGTTCGGATTCATTGTGCAAAGGATACATTTTAGATACTTTTAAAAATATATTTTTTAATACGTTTTCAACCCACTACGAGGCGGTTAGTAAAGTATAGTAAAGCCTACGAAGGTACGGGTCTCGTATTCGATTCCCGGTAAAGGCTATATAATGTGTGTGACGACCGCTAGTACTTTTACCGCGTGACATGGATGTTTCTATGTATATTATTTATTTTCTGTTTTATTTGTACTACGTGTTACAAAAATACCAAATAAAAAAAACCTTAGTAAGCTGCCATTTTAATCATGACATCTTACTAGGTTTGACATAATTTTTATTTGGTATATTTGGACACGGTAAATAAGTTTATTTTTCGTTGTCTATATGCATGCATAGTATACAGTCAAGGACTTTAATTGTTATGCCACTATGGAACCCTGTCGCATAACGTTAATCATTAATTTTGGCGGAATTTCTTTCATGTGGTGTGACGCTGTTATTATGACAGGGTTCCATAGAGGCATAACAATTAAATTCCTTCAAACCTGGAACTAAGTTTGGTGCTATATAGATCAATTTGAGTGAGATGGTCCCCACATTAATTTTCCTAAACTACTGCGGTGTTTTTTTGCGAATCTTGGAGTACCTAAGTATTTCAGTTTTTTTTAATACGTTCTAGAGGCTGACCTATTTATATTAAGAATTCAAGACTTCTATATAAGAGGCAACCATTTAATCGACTTAAATTGAAGAAGTGCACAATCCACACATGCCAATAGGGCGTTTACTCAAATGGAATAGCCAAAGTAGATTTGATCCTCTCCCGGTGGAAACAAGATTGCATTTGCTACAGGAGTTTTATTTGATTTACTGCCTTTTGTCTAATTAGAACAGTATCGGAATTTGATTAGTTGGAAATTAAATCAAAGAGGCATTACTTATAAGCGTTAAGTATCTTAAAGAAGATTTTTTATTTAAGTGAATCAGTTAACAAACTGAAATACGCACAAAAGCTGTTATATATTTTGAAAAACGAGGCAAGTGCATGTCCGACTTGTAACGAGATTATCTAAATTTAATCATGTATATCGAAGCAATAATTTATATTTCTATAATTAAATGTATCATGGATACTATGACGTATAAAATGTACTATTTTATCAATAAATGCTTGAATCTTGAATCATGAGACTATACAAACTCAAAAAACATAACAAAAATAAGAAGTATAATCTAATTTTCCATTCAAAATTACTTGGTGTTGTCTTAGATGATTTTAAGAAGGTATAAACACTAGCCGCTTGTATCTCAGGAATCAGGAGTCTACTTAGTCGTGATAGTTTTCATTTTAAGTTCGTTATATGCGCTTTCAGTTAAGGAGTTTTTCAGTTTTTTTTTACTTAGGTATAGATTTGCGAGTGGGGGCACACAACTCTAGCGGAGTACTTTTTGAGTCCAATATTTCCGCAAAGGTCCGCCAAATCTATCAGTTGATCATAACATCTGAAATTTTGGGGTCGAAAGTGTGTCCGAATTTTTTAATGTTTGATTATTAAAAAAAACTCACAGAAAGACACCTAACATTAAATCCGTTCTTTTTAGTAACTAATTGCTTTCTGCTTTCCAATTGAAGACTGAAAACTTATTAGGCACTTGTTTATTGGAAATCAAACACAAGCTTTGCCTAACTACATACCGATGCAAGCGGTAAAGGCTTAGGAGCAAAACTTTTACAAAAACTTCACATATATTTTCTTCTTCTTTATTGATGTTTCTTGTTACTAATCAATTGGGATTCTAATTTATATTGGCATTGTTTTATAATAACGCTTCTAATGCGTTAGAAATAAAGTATATTAAATTAAATTTAAATTTAATCATTGAATCTGTATTTAAGATTGCCAAGTATCCGATAAGTGTCCTGTATCGCTTGTAAGAGTCTCGTTAGATATTAACTATAAGAGAGTTAAAAAGAATATCCAATTCTGTCTTCCAGTGATATGGTAGACAAGATGCGTAGAAGTTATCGCTATAGGGAATATATTGGACTGATGTAAGCTACCGGACGGTTGCGGCGAGCGGTGTCAACTTCATGAATTTTGAAAGTTTTCGAAAATATTAGCCGAACTTTACATTTAATAGTTATGAAATGGGTTCCTTTAATAAAAGAGCTTTCATTTCCCTAATTGGCCAACAACGGACCGACAACTCAACTATTGCTGGTGTTTATGGGAGGTGGAGATTACTTCCCATCAGGTACCTAACCCGCATGCACTCCATCTCTTATAAAAATATAAACAAATTGCATTATGCATTGACCCTAGTTATAATACTTTAGAAGCATAATTATAACCATGATACAGAAGTAGGTCGATTGTTTCCGACGGTTTCCGAACGCGCACGAAGCCGGCCGAGATGCCGCGTCGTTGTACGATTTCAAGGTTGCGCCGGCGCATTGGTTCTAGCTTAATTGGCAGCGATTAGCACAGGAAGTTTTTTTTAAACCATTCTTGTTGGCTTAGGTTATGGTCAATGTTTGTCAATAGAATAGATAGCTTAGCGGGGTTCAGAGTAGATATTTGTCTAACTTTTTTTTGACGGATTTATAAGGCTAAGGGGGTTTGGGTAAAAGTATTGTCATTTGTGAAAGTCTATATTTTCAAGGTGAGCGGCCATTCGTAAAAGTGGTAAATTATGATATAACTAGAGGACGTCCGCGACTTCGTACGCGTAGAATTAGTTTCCCGCTACTCCCACCATTTCTTCCCGTTGGGGGTCGATTTTCGGAAAATCCTTTCTTAGTGCTCACTACATCATGAAAGGAACCTCTGTACCAAATTTTAAGTTTCTAGGTACAGTAGGTTCGGCTGTGCGTTGATATATAAGTCAGTCAGTTTTGCCTTTTATATATATAAATTATTCAAAATAAACATATTTTGTTATGTAATTTAATAGTTTTAAGTGCATCGGAGCCGAGATATTTAAATATAGGTATGAATATTACGTATTTTTTTTAGTACCAAAAACTGAATACCTACTTAAATCTTTAATATCTCCGCTCCGATATTATTTAACGCCATAAATTATATATTTCTATCTGTATTTAGAGGACCTCTAAACAAATATTTCGTAGACGCTGAAAAAAAAAGTCAAGTTTCTTCATACAAAATTACCCAATGCCCTTTATCGTGTCTGTGGTATTGTGGCTTCTGAATGGATGAACCAATTTGGATACGGTTTTAAAAGCTAGTTCAATCAGGATTGTTCTTAGCTTGATTTAATGAAAATCGGTACGGCAATTTATATCCATACTAATATAAATGTGGAAGTAACCGTCTATTTGTTACGCTTTCACGGTCAAACCGCTGAAACGATTTCGATGAAATTTGGAATAAAGATAGATTGAATTCCAAGGAAGGAAATATGGTCGTTTTCATTGAGGGCAATTGGACATTTACTGGCCGCGGAAGGAGTCGCGAGGAACACCTAGTTACAGGGGGACGATCTCACACAAATTGACCTAAGTCCCAAACTAAGCTCTAGGCTTGTACTATGGGTACTAGACAACGATATAAATACTTATATAGTGAAATATATACTTAAATACATAGAAAACCTCCAAGACTCTGGAACGCACTCGCGCTCATCACACAAATATTTGCCCTGTACGGGAATCAAACCCGGGATCGCTAGCTTCGTAGGCAAGGTTAGTACCAACTAAGGTAATTATGCGTCATCGTCAACGTCGCTAAGTGTTTTTATCACACTTCTAGAAATCGCAGTTATCTATATATATAAAAGGCTAAACTGACTGACTGATGTATCAACGCACAGCCGAAACTACTGTACCTAGAAACTTGAAATTTGGTACAGGGGTTCCTTTCATGATGTAAGTGAGCACTAAGAAAGGATTTTCCGAAAATCGACTCCCAACGCGAAGAAAGGGGGGGAGTAGCGGGAAACTATTTCTACGCGTACGAAGTCGCGGGCGTCCTCTAGTTATATTATAGCTGAGGTAAGAATCTATTTTATTAGCTTCGTTTCGGTTTATTTGTGTTTTCTGTAACATCTGTACAGTCAATAACTTAAATTTGGAACCTTAGGTCCAAAATCAATCTGACATTCTACAACAATAAGGTTGGGTTTCCTAAAAGTTACAAAAATTTGGCATCTCTAATGACATTGACGACTTCAAGCCTATTTTTAGGGTTCCGTACAAAATAGGAAAAAACGGAACCCTTATAGGATCTCGTGCGTCTGTCAATCTGTCCGTCCGTATGTCACAGCCAATTTGCACCGAATCTACTAAACAAAATCAGGTGAAATTTGGTAGGATGCTGAAATCCTAAGACCGAAACACAGATGTGCAAAGTATTTTTTTTTAATCCGGTGCATTTTCGGGGGACAAATCAGGAAAATAAAAAAATGTTATGCAAACCTTTCTGTGTCATATATCAAATGAAAGGGATATTTTATTTATAATTAAAAAATAAATAGTTTTAATTTTATTCATGAAAGAAGACGAAAATTTACCATTTTGATACCATAACGATAAACGATCTTTTTTCTTACGAGGCATTATTAACAGACTTCAAAAAAAACCGGCCAAGTGCGAGTCGGACTCGCGCATGAAAGGTTCCATACCATTATCTGTACAACATTAGCAAAACAACGTTTCTTGTATGGGAGCCCCCTTGAATATTTATTTTATTCTGTTTTTAGTATTTGTTGTTATAGCGGTAGAAGTGTCAAGTGTGCGTGTAACGTGTGGCATGGTTATGCGGAGTTCCGCGCAACCTACCATACTTTTGCCGCGATCGCTTATTTCGATATTTCTAAAATAGGAAATAAATCCAGAAGCATGCCTTATTGTGCTAATTATTTTGGAATGTTAAAACGATAGCCGCACCAAAAACATTTTCCATGGTGGCGTGTTGTTTTTATTAACCCCCGACGCAAAAAGAGGGGTGTTATAAGTTTGACGTGTAAGTGTGTGTGTGTGTGTGCCTGTCTGTGGCACCGTAGCTCTTAAACGGATGAACCGGTATGGATGTGTTTTTTTTTATTTGAAAGTAGGTTTTCTAGCGGTGGTTTTTAGATATGTTTTATCAAAATCAGCCGTTTTTGAGATATTGATGATAGTTTGAGTATTGGCGAAGCTCATGCCACTTCCACTATTTTGAGGGTTCCGTAGCCAAAGGGTGGAACCCTATTACTAAGACTCCACTGTCCGTCTGTCTGTGTGTCACCAGGCTGTATCTCATGAACCGTGATAGCTAGATAGGTAGTTGAAATTTTCACAGATGATGTATTTCTGTTGCCGCTATAACAACAAATACTAAAAACAGAATAAAAAAAATATTTAAGTGGGGCTCCCATACAACAAACGTGATTTTTTTGCCGTTTTTTGCTCGATATTAATAACGGCAACTGGTATAGTGTCTAATTTATAGATAATGGTACGGAACCCTACGTGCGCGAGCTCGACTCTCACTTGGCCGGTTTTTTCTATTCCGTGATTGCAGACAACACAACTGTCTCCGCATTTAGCCTCGTCTGTTACCGTCCTTAGCAGTGTATTGACTTTGATTCTCAAACAATCATATTATCGGCTACTTAAGCCAAGGTGAATATTGCCAAACAGCAAACACTCAAAGTATTTGCTAAATTGACTTTTTATCGGATATGATGTTGTTAAGGAGTCACTATTTATTTAACGGGTAGGGTGAGTGGTTCAACAGTTAACCACCTAAATTTCAAACCACTATACCTCATAATTGTTCTTCAAAAACATGTTTTTTTTCTATTCTGGTCAAAAGGCAGGTTCATTGGCTACATATTGGCATTTAAGGATTGTTCATTTTCCTAACGATTTTGGAGAAAATAATGTTTTAAAAGAAAATGAGAATTGGTTAAGTGTGTCCAACCTATAGTACACTATTAACCAGGGGGGTTTGCAACAGTTAACCATGGGTTACACAATTAACCACTTAATATGTTAAATTATTCATTTTAAAATAATAACACAATTATGCTATAAAATTGACTTTTTATTGGTTATTAAATATTATTTAGACAAAACTAACACAAAATTTGTCTTTCTCCTAATAATTATTATGAACAAATCAACATTATAAAATTATCAATCACTTCTCGATTTTTAACGTAATTAAAATGTATATTCCTACAAAATTACAATATTAGAAACAATGATTATGCTTTACAGCACATACCTATGACTAGGGCGATCCGTTTAGTTTAATTATAGGACCTATTATTACTACTTATTAGCACGTAGTCACTCTCAAGGAGTATTAACCATGGTTAACTCTGTACCAACTGAATTTGGTTAATTGTAGACCACCCTGCTCCCAAAGCCGTTACGCTAACGTAACTTTTTAATAAGCGTCACTACACACAGAATACCTATACCAAATAAAGCATGTTTAGTCAGTCAAAACAGCCCACACATAATGATTGTTATAAAATAAAAATAAATGAAGTTAAGAGAAAAAGTACTCGCATTATTTTTTCAACTTTTTCTGCTAAAAAACACAAAAATCGATGTAACATAACCGATGCTCATACTAGCACGCTGCAAACTGGAGAGAGGGGAGCGGGGCCGTTTTGACATCTAAATCGACCGGTTACACGAAATAGTGAGGTCACGTTTGCAAAATATGGGCATGGTTAATTGTGTACGAGTGGTTAACTGTTGAACCAGTGACCCTACATAAAGGCTGCAGGAAATAGGCTCGTTTTCAAATTGCTAGGGTTCGTAAAATAGGGCGAATAGGAAATTAACAGGGCTCCACTAGTTACTACACAGAATATCACATTTGCAAGGCATCATACTAGCAAAACACCATATACGCATAACATCATACTAGCAAAACACCATATACCTACGCATAACATCATACTAGCAAAACACGATATTCGCAAAACATGATATTTACAAATAGTCGGGTTTGGTTATTAAATCGTAGGTAGGTTTAGGTTATGTTAGATTTACAGGGTCCTGAGGGCCAAACTACCCAGAAATAGGCGCTCCGCGGCAGCGGGGCTCCGTCGACACTGTCTAATTCATGTATTACTAATAACTAACAAAACTAAATATTAAGTAGAATCAAATAATAAAGCCTTTAATCTTTATTACTGTAGTGCTTTGGTGTCATTTTATGCAGTAAACTTACATTGTAATTAAATGAATAAATAAACTGCTAACATGCCTACCATACCACTGTATAGTATTTTATGTAACTGATACATAAAGAGGGTCCTTAAAATACGAGTGTGGTTTTATGAAACGAGCTGAAGGCGAGTTTCATAATAAGATCACACGAGTGTTTTAAGGCCTAATTATGTACAGTTGCATACATTACTTTATCTACACACATATTATAAGTACTCTAAGATGCGTTCAGTAGGCGGCAAAACAAACAAAATGGCGGCAAAGCTATTAACCTGTGTCACGAATATGAATGTTTTTTTTTAAATCATAGATAAACTAACAAAGTCCCTATTCTAATGTCATTCGAAATCAAAATGGCGTACGACACTTTACTAAAACTATACAGAGTCGACGTTTAATTGATACTAGAATTGGCCCCTTGTTTGAATTGTGTTGGTTTTGGAAGATGTTCCAAATTTGAACAACATTACTTTATCAAAAGTTGTATCGTAATTTTAACTTTTCATTACTGCTACAGATAAGAAAACATATTGTATCTTGTAATGCTGGTCATTGTCTACGGATTCTGAACGCATTATAGAGGACTTATGATATGAGTGTAGATAAACTATTTAAGTGAGTAATGTTACCATTTTGTGAATAAAAAGTCTGGACTTTGATCGAAATGTCAGGCTTTTTGACAGTACTTTTCAAATTCCTAAATTGTAACCCTAATTGTATCTATGTTTATCGATGTTTATTCCTAAATGGCACCCTAGTCAGGGTTCCAATGTTCTGATATATACTGCCCTTCTAAATAAAAAGGACGTATGTGCAATTTAATAGTCAAAGGAAATGTAAAGGAAATATATATTATATATATCTATATATATAAAAGGCAAAACTGACTGACTGACATATCAACGCACAGCCGAAACTACTGTACCTAGAAACTTGAAATTTGGTACAGGGGTTCCTTTCATGACGTAAGTGAGCACTAAGAAGATTTTCCGAAAATCGACCCCCAACGGGTAGAAATGGGGGGAGTAGCAGGGAACTAATTCTACGCGAACGAAGTTGCGGGCGTTCCCTAGTCAGACATACGCCCTTTTTTCCAAGTAGGGCAGTATTATAATAACTATGGCCGCTATAAAAATAAATAGATTTCGCAATTTTTTTTTTTGGTGGTGGTATTACTTTGAGCAACATGTCTAAAGCGATATGATTTTACCGAAGAGAATAGAGGTCCTGGCTTTATGGTTAAAGAATCATCAGACTCATTAAATGTGTAATTAATGAGAATTATTAGTAAGGGCCGTTTCACAATGGTCAAGTAAAGCATATCTGAAAAATAAATTTAGCCCTTTCCTTTTCTTACACTTGAATATAGACAAGGATAGGGCTAACTTCAACTGGCACATAAATTTACTTGTCGATTGTGAACCAGGCCGTAATTATATCAAATCGAGTCATGTTATATTATAACCTTATTATAACATTTATAACCTACTTACGTAAAACAAAGCTTATAAATTAGGTATGTAATTAAGAATTATATAATTTATAAGAAAGAAAAACGAGCCAAGTTCTTATAACTATACGACGCTGTTATATTATTCTTCAAATTATTAAAATCAAACATGAAAATAAAATATTAATTACCATACAAAGCAAAATTAAAGAAAAAATATTGGTAATCAATTATTTTTTGCAACACTATGACAAAAGATAGAAATAAGTTCATTCGAATATCTAGCGAAAGGAAAAAACAAATTTGACAATCAAAAACATTAACCATGTGGTTGAAATATTGCCAGACACGTGCCAACCAAACCTAACCGGCCACCAAACAACAGCGTTCGCATTGTTGTGTTCCGATGCGGGGTAAAGCCAGTAAAATAACTAGGATAAATTCATCCCCTAATGTGTTAAAATAGGGGGGAACGGGAAACTAATTCTAGGCGAAATAAATTGAAGATGTCCTATAGTTTGATATAAGATCAGAAAACTGGACAAGGCGAGTCGGACTCGCCCACAGAGGGTTCCGGACATGACACGGTCAATTCAATTCAAAATTTGCACTGCCGCCGTTCCTTGCATAAATACCCTGTTTTTTTGTGATTTAACTAAAAATTTACAGATTTCAGATTTTTTCCTATACTTGTAGTAAAAGACGGTATTACTTGCCAAATTTCATAGTTCTAGGTCAATGGGAAATACCCTATACATTTTGATTCCCTCGAGAGTGTCGAAATACACGTTTTTTGCGACATAAACGGCCGTATCTTTTTTTTACGTAAATTTAGAAGTTTGATTTTTGCACAGCTTCAACGGACTGTAGATTTGAGTATATGGTTTAAATTTCAACTTGATACCTCCACGCGTTCCCGAGATAAAGGGTCTTGACACACAGACAGACGGACAGACGGACAACAAAGTTATCCTATAAGGGTTCCGTTTTTTTCCTTTTGAGGTACGGAACCCTCAAAAAGGACGAAAAGTTTAAAACTAAACACTGTCAGGTTTTGAGACTTGGCTGTTACGTTGCTACGCACTATTTGGCCTAATTCAAGGAGTCTAGACTTTAGCCTTGGCCTAGTACCTAGGAATATAGACCTGGATGGTTTCTACGAAGCAGCAAATTCGTTTCTCATGGAGCATTCGGAGCTTGTAATAACATCCTTTTCTCTCAGTCGAAACTACATAAGTCTAGAAAGTGACAGAGCTTAGGTATGTTATTTCTTATTTCGCTAACTTTTTAATAATGTTTAACTCTAGGAATATATTGTACAAGTCAATATTGTATTGTAGTTATATTGTGCATCTTATTCCGTTGATATAAGGTGCAACAGTGCATACATATCTTTGTACACGACTGTATTATTTTCTGCCCGGAACTCTGTCCGCGTAGAATTCGTAATTTTGCGATCTCAATGAAAGCTGTAGTGGATGAAAGATTAACTCTCCGCCTTCATCAAAGGCAAACAACATTTTATACGGAGATTTTCAGCCACACAATCTTTAAATTATTTAATGGGTACGCCTTACTTTTAACAATAGATTGTATAATTTAATATTTTATTTAATATGTCTTCATAAACGAGAACCGTTTTTCGTTTAAATTGGCTTTGACACGCCAATTTAAACGAAAACGTGTATTTTTGTTCATTTCTAAGGGACATTTTGTTTTTCCGGAAATACTGCACAAGAAACGAATGCGTTATTGAGAGTAAGTTGCCAGTATTACAAGTACAATGGTCAAACGAACCCTTCTTACTAAAATTATCCGTACCCATAGGGTGCTAACGGAACCCTTTAAACCTCCGCTGTAATAACAGTATGGTATGCTATATGGTATGCTTATATCATGTTTAAGAATAATGTAATGAGGAATATTGGAGTATTGTTCCAGGCTGGGACCATAGTTGTGTAAAGATTTATAAATTTAACAGAAACGTCTATTTACAAAATTCTAAATTATATTAAAGCGAGCCCGGAGAGCCAGAGGAGATGTAGGTTCGAATCCTGCCTAAGACGGTCGATTTTTTTTCGCTTTAATATAGCATAGTTGTGAAGTTTTATGGTATCTAAGTACAAAATCAAATTAATAAAACCACACGCAAAGTTTTAATCTCCCACATCTCAGAAAATTCAAAATTACCCCCCTAAACTACTACTGGGGGTTAGTTTCCTGACGCGACGGTACGGCGCAAGTTTCCCTCGTCGGCGCAATGTCATAATTATTGCTTCCACTTTCAATCTCGCTCGGGAGCGCGTAAAAACCGAGTACTGAGCGCACGCGCAAGATAAAGCCATTTTTATGCGCCGGCGCAAAATGAGTGTATCATTAGTTTAACGTATTTATCTATGTTTCTGTGGGTACGTGTGTCTGTGTGGAATCATATCTCCCAAACTGATGGACCAATTTGGACGTGCTTTTTAAGTTTCGTACCCAAAGGGTAATAACGGGACCCTATGTCTAAGACTCCGCTGTCCGACTGTCTGTCTGTCCGTCTGTCCGTCTGTCTGTCACTAGGCTACAGCCTGTGTCTCATGAACTGTGATAGCTAAACAGTTGAAATTTTCACAGATGATGTATTTCTGTTGCCGCTATAACAACAAATACTAAAAACGGAATAAAATAAATATTTAACGGGGGCTACCATACAACCAACGTGATTTTGTATACATAATGGTACGGAACACTTAGTGCGCGAGTCCGACTCGCACTTGGACGGTTTTATTGTAAGAAACTAACGAGTGGCCCTCTCTTCGTTTCAGTTTTAGTGAGTTTTTTGCAGCACCTGGTACATAGGTAAACTAGAATTTATCTTAAACATATAAAAGGCGAAACTGACTGACATATCAACGCATAGCCCAAACCGCTGGGTCTAGAGATTCCAAATTTGGCACGTAGGTTCGTTATGAGCTCTAGGGGTGCACTAAGAAAGGATTTTCCGAAAGACGAGAACGGGAAGAAATAGGGGGAGTAGCGGGGAATTAATTCTACGCGGACAAAGCCGCGGGCGTCATAAAATTATACATAAAAACTTTCCTCTTGAATCACTATCTATTGACGAAAACCGCATTCAAATCCATTGCGTAGTTCGAAAGATCCAAGCGTACAGTCGAGGAAATTGAATCTTAGACCACTTTGGACTATGTCAAGGTGACGTAATCAATCAAAACGTAAGAGACTCCTTATGATTTTATTTACAGTGTCACTTTGACATAGTCCAAAGTGGTCTAGAAATCAATTATATATTATTTTGTACTTATACTGTAAAAACGATGGCCGCACCAAAAACATTTTCCATGGTGGCGTGTTGTTTTTATGATAGTTTGAGTATTGGCGACAACAGGTCTGATACTAAGCGAAGCTCATGCCTCATTCACTGTTTTTTTCTATTCCGTGATTGAGATTTATCGTTATAGATGCTTTTGCGGACGGTACCGTCTGTTTATACATTTCACTCTCTGTAGTTTCTTGTTAGTGAAATTCCTCGAGTTTCCCTCGGAGAGACACAGCGTCGCGTGCGAAACAGAATATAGATTCCGCTACTTTTTTCATGATATGGAGAAGACAAACAAGCACACAGTTATTGTCCTAGTCAAGATGAAGAGCACGTTAGCGATTATAGAAAATCGATAAAATGTGAATAGGGAATACGCTTGAAGTTCGAACGGTCATAATGTGATCTAGATATTGATCCTGTAGTTGATGGGATCCTAGTCCTCAGGGTAACGAAGCATTTACAGTCTTCGGATTACAGTTTTACGATTGTAGCTTTGACAATGCAAATATCTATGGGTTCCAGAACACACGTCAGGTGGCCTGTGGCTAAACAGCTCTACACGTAATGTTTTTACTCGGCCACAATATGCAATATGCATGGACTTTTTAAATCGTATTTCTTAACAAAATATGAAAATACGGTAAAAGAGATCACTAAATCAAAATTAAAATTAAAATCGGCCAAGAAATACGGATGATACAAGCATTTTAAACTGAGTGGATACCATTTTCGCAGCACTACTTTTTACACACTGTATTGATTATAATTAAGCGAAATAAATGTTTTTTTCTATTCTATTCTATTCTATTCTAATTAGACAGCGATTATAGAGATCCGATATGCACTGTGACGTCATGTAACAGGTCGGCCATATGAACCATATCAAATTCTGTTTTGCTTGAAAGAGATAGGAACAAATTTTTGTTGGTTTATATCTTGGTTATTTCTATATCTATTCAACAAATGATTTCTCTCAACTGTTTGTTACATTAATAAATAATAAATATCAGGGGCAATGTCACACCAATTGGCCTAGTCTCAAACTAAGCTCTAGGCTTGTGCTATGGGTACTAAACGATACAATTATTATAGAGATAGAGAAATAAATATTTAAAGAAACAAATAAAGAACATCACACAAATATTTGCCCATACCGGGAATCGAACCGAGGACCGCTAGCTTCGTAGGCAGGGTCACTAACAACTAGGCCAACGCGTCGTTACTATACTGCTCGAAAAACGTAACCCCTTCTTCTGTTTAGTCGGGAAACAATTGTATAAAACAAGTGAATGTATCAGAGTATATTATGAGCTCTGGCACGGATTATCCCATATTGACCCAGGTCTAACCTAGTTGTAATATAACCCGGTCAGTGGAAATGCTTGTGTGGTAATCGCGATTTTTTTCCTGAGTCTTAGTGTTTATAATGTGTATTTATTTTTCAAACAGAGAATGGAGCCTTTTTATATATGACATGTCAGTAACTTGATACTGAAAACAATGTGATTTTTAGGGTTCCGTACCTCAAAAGGAAAAAACGGAACCCTTGATCACTTTGTTGTCCATCTGTCCGTCTGTCCGTCTGTCTGTCTGTCAAGACCCTTTATCTTAGGAACGCGTGAAGGTATCAAGTTGAAATTCAAACCATATACTCCGGTCTACAGTCCCTTAAAGCTGTGGAAAAATCAAACTTCTACATTTACGTAAAAAAAAGATACGGCCTTTTATGTCGCCATAATAGTTATTTATGTAACTGGTACATAATGAAGCTTCTTAAGGTACGAGCGTCGAGGTTAGAGCGCGAGCTTGCGAGCGCTCTAATTATAGGCACGAGTACCTTAAGAGCTAATTATGTACCGTTGCATACATAACTTTTTCTACAAGCTTAGATTGATAATGACAAAAATAAACAATCGCTAACTTTTCTCTCGTCTTCACTCGATTTTTCTGCTAACAAATTACTTGTTAGCAAAGTTATTTTCATTATTCCGATTGGCGTTAATAGTTTGTAAATTTTATTGCTAAATGTTTATAAATTTCATGCAATCTTTAATAGTTAGGTACTAAAACAGTTCTGACAATCCTACTATCCTACTATAATATTATAAATGCGAAAGTTTGTGTGTGTGTGTGTTTGTTACCTCTTCACGCTGCAACGGCTGGACGGATTTGGATGAAATTTAGAATGGAGATAGCTTATACCCTGGAATAACACATAGGCTACTTTTCATCCCGGAAAATTTAAAAGTTCCCGAGGGAATAACTATAATCGAAATCTAAGCGGACGAAGACTAGAAGCTATTATCCACTAATCCTACTAATACGAGTATCCTACTAATCCTGCTCATATTATTAAACCTAAAGGGTAAATTTTTTAAGGGGATCAGTGAGGAATTGAGGGAACTCTTCAAATATTGTATGCAAACATATAGCGATTTCAGTATTTTTAGTAACAAATCTAGCATTTGCATTCAGAAAGTATCATTTGGTGAAATGGCACTGATGATGAAGAACACAGATGGCCACCGGAACTCCTCAACGATACTTTTTTCAAGGGTGGTGATAAGATATCTCGATGAAGATAGTTGAGCGACTACAACGAAGGACATTTAATTGTTTAAATATGACTATGACTTCCCCGCGGCGTTGCTGGCGGCGATCGTGAAATGTCTTAAATCATCATGTCAACTAAGAAGTGGGACTAGGAACATAAGCTTATTATGATCTCTAAAAAGTCAAAAATAAAATAAATGTTTTAAAAAACAAAAAACCGCCTTCAAAAACGCATTTATTTTGTGAAGTTAGATACGTCAAAATTGGTATACCTATAGTAATAAAAATAAAATTTATAGCTAACAGTGATTTTGGAAAAACTACCCCTAAGGGATAAAAGGGGGATGTAGAATTTTATATGAGAGTTCGTCATTTTTGTAGTTATAGACGTTAAAATTGGTGTTATTAAAAAAAATACATTTGGCGATTTTGAAAAAATATTCCTAAGTAGTTGAAATGGGGGATAGAGGTATGTATCGAAGTTAAATAAACTAATAGCTATGAGCTATAATGTACTGGGAGTAAGTACAGTTGGTTAGGTTAGGGTAAAGTTTTTTTTTTGACCATCCAGAGTCCGAATAGGCTTAGTAAGGTTAAGTTATTTCTTGACCACCCAGTACCGAAAATTAAACATGTAAAAAATTTAATACCCTAGCTTTTCTTTATTACCTATTCAACTTTAGAATTAAAACCTAATTGGGCACTTACATCTACTGTAATATACATTACGCATTAACATCTAAATCGTAAAATTTGTTCAGTGTGAAATTGTGCGACTTTAGTTTATACATGAAAGTATAATATACAGCGACAAAGTTCTTCGCAGCGTGTCGCGGACGCCGGGGGTGTAAATAGGAGCGGCAAAGCCCGCTCGCGCTCATTGATCGAAGAACTTCGTCCTATTTGCTTTTTCTGGGATATTGTCAGTTTGTATTATTCTATACAAAATTAAGATTAAAAAACTGCGAACCATTTTTTTTGTTGTATCGTTATAACGGTAAAATACACAAGCGTCAAATACTGAAAACCGACCGTCAAGTGCGAGTCGGACTCACACACCGAGGGTATTTTTATCGACTATGATTTCGGCCGGAGCGATTGTATGCGCTGGATGTACCTATTTACATCCTATCGTACATATAATATCAATGCGAATGGATATGCGTGCGTGAGTTTGTTACTTCTTCGCTAAAACGGACGGACGAATTTGGTTGGATATAATTTGGAATTTGCTTATACACTGGATTAATACATAGGCTACAGTGTTCCCGTGGGATGGCAAAATTACTAATTCTAAGCGGACGAAGTCGCGGGCAGAAGCTAGTTTATCATAAAAGTTGGAATGCCAAACAAAACGCCATTTTGTTGATATCCATATTGAACGTAACCATGGTAACCAAATAACAAATCGATGGATATTACTCATCTATTTTTAGTAATTTGATAAAAATGTAATTCTAAACACATATTTAGTCTCAAAAATAATTTTATTTTTAATATAGATAATTTTAATTGGTGTTAAATGTTTTTAACGGTTTATTATACAAATTATTAGGATGTCAAGTGTTAACTAAACGCCAAGACTGATATCCGGAATGACCGTTACCATGGTAATAACAATGCTATAATAAATTATAGAACTACGCTAATTATAGAATTGTTTTTACTCTTCGGTTACGCTATAGGTGGTATTCTGACACCATTAACGATATCAATAATAGCGGTTTATAGTACGCGAGTAGAAAAACGTGTATTTCGACACTCTCGAGGGAATCGAAATGTATAGGGTATTTCCCATTAACCTAGAACTATGAAATTTGGCAAGTAACACCGTCTTTTGCTACAAGTATAGGAAAAAATCTGAAATCTGTACATTTTTAGTTAAATCATAAAAAAACAGGGTCTTTATGCAAGGAACAGCGGTACAAATTTCAAAATCACTTGTCCGATTTTTTTTTAATGGAATTAAGAAGACGAGGTTGCCGGCTTAGAATAGTGCCACTCCATGTCTTCCCTTGGATGTCGTAAGAGGCGACTAAGGGAATAAAGGCTTGTAGTAGTGTTAAGCGATGGGCTTGCAACCTATCACTAATACGCTGGTGCTGGTAAACATCTTAGCCTGATTGTGCAAAATAATTATCAACAAGTTTTTAGAGTTGTAGGTAATTCTGTAGCTCTGCCTACTCCACTCTGAGAATGAAGGCGTGAGTTTATGTATGTATGTATGTATGAGAAGACATACAGGTCACCAAGGGTTGAATTTTACTAAGTAATACCATGTTGCCTTTGACATATCGTATTGTCTACGTTACGACTAAACTATATGAAAGCGAAATATAGCTCTAGTTACTTGACAGTAATGGCGGCCATATGATATAAACAACATGGTTATCAAATAAACTTGAGCCCTAGGATGGTTCTCACAGTTCTCAGCTATGGTAATTAAGTTTAATTCATATGCTCTTACTAGAGGACGCCCGCGACTTCGTACGCGTAGAATTAGTTTCCCGCTACTACCCCCATTTCTTCCCGTTGGGGGTCGATTTTCGGAAAATTCTTTCTTAGTGCTCACTTACATCATAAAAGGAACCCCTGTACCAAATTTCAAGTTTCTAAGTACAGTAGTTTCGGCTGTGCGTTGATTTATAAGTCAGTTAGTTTTGCCTTTTATATATAAGCTCTTATATAAAAAAATTGTAGGTACAAACAAAACTTGAAGTGATAACTAGTACTTATATACAACAGGCATGGCAGGCAGGAACTCCTTACCTGTCATAAAATTTTGCCCCCCGGATTCCTATATCTGGTTACTAATAAATGGGTATCAATTAACCGGTCAGCAAAATATTCTCATTTTGGTGAACAGAAATATGTATTTGGTCAGCCAAAATAGCTAGTTGGTAAGCAACTTATGGTTAGCAAACATTTATAAATCTGTCAGCAATTAATGACATATTGGGCTGCTCTAAATTATTTTGGTCAGCAAATTAAATATTTGAACTGCATTTGAACGACCCACAGATAATTAAATTTTGGTAAGCAATCGGAAGGTAAGCAAAATAATTCATTTTGTCCAGCAGAAAAAAGGAAGCAATAAAATCAAATTGGTCATCAACAAAATGGGCGCAACTATTACAAAGTTCATTCAAATATACTCTCTTTTTTTGTAAATTATTCAATTTATATAGAATTATTCCTCTAGGGCACACTTTCCTCGCAGATACACCCTTGAAAAAAGTTCGCCTTTATTCCTTATAGATCCCCTTTTTAAATACCAATGCAGTGTTTCCTAATAGATACACTTTTGGGTACAGTTGTGTACACAAAGGTGTAATTAACAAATTTACTGCCGTGCCGGCAACACACACATCCCAAACCCACCATCAAATTTACAAATTTAACAGAGTCGACGGAGCTCCGCTCACGCGGATCTCCTATTTCTGGGTTGTTCTGGCCCTCCGGGCCTGATATAAAAACGAACCTAACCTAACCTACCTCAATTTATGATACAAATTTTGGTTAATCTAGGGTGTGATTGTGATAGAAAATTGTGTGACAAAACTTAACTTGTAAACACTGCTGACTTTTCTAACTAAACGCAATCCACTTCTATATTATAGATGACCATTATTTTAATATGCATACTTCTTAATTAAACTGCTTACAGACATGTTTTCTCTGCTGACCAATTGTAAAATCTTGCTGCCCAAATAATTATTTTGCAGCTCGACTGTTTATTAGGCAGACAAATGACAAAAAAAGCTGATCGAAATTGTTTAAAATGTTACCCGTTTATAAATTGTTTGCTGAACAAAGAGTTGTAGCCCGATTTTTATTTATTGCCACCCAAATCTTTTTATGCTGTCCAAATGAATTAATTGCTGATTTTTTTTGCTGATCAATTTTAATAACGGCTGACCATTTAAATACTTCCCCTAATAAATATATCTATTTTCTATCAAAACGATGAAAAAACAATGAAATGTTTTCATTGAATATAACCACAATGGCGGCGATGACGTACATTTTTCCCCCGTTTTTCTCAACTTTCCATCGCGAAAGGGAAACTGGGTAATGATACCGCGGGAACTGTTTCAAGTTTACCGCAGTCTGCGCACACGCATCCGCGGACGAGTCTCGAGATATATAGACGCGTTGGGCTAGTTGGTGACCCTGGCTATGAAGCTAGCGGTCCTGGGTTCGATTCCCGGTAAGGGAAAATATTTGTGTGATGAGCACGAGTATTTTTTTCTAAGTCTTGAAAGTTTTCTATCTATTTAAGTATTTATATCGTCGTCTAGTACCCATAGTACACGCCTAGAGCTTAGTTTGGGACAAGGTCAATTTGTATGAGATTGTCCTACGATATTAATTTGTTTATTATATTTATCGATGGTGTTAGCTTATGGCCGACCCTATATTCAAACCGCAGATAAATACATATAAAGGCTTACTTCGGATTTAAATTTGACACATTTTGTATGGGCAAATGTCCAATTTTAACCCGAAATAAGCCTTATCAGTCCGCCGTTTGAATATAGGTTTCGGCTTTTAGTCGGTAGTGGTGCATAAAGAGGTAACGGTATGGGCCAATATTTATTGTGCAAAATATCTTATCAATATCTTACACAAATTGACCTAGTCTCAAACTAAGCTCTAGGCTTGTTGGTACTAGACAACGATGAACATAAAAAAGTACATAAAAAATATCTAAAACTCAGAAACAAATACTCATGGTCTTTGCCCATAGCGTGAATTGATTTGTAAGGTAAGAATGTAGTTCTCTTTATACGCAGTATAATTTTTCTTGTTGCATAGTAACCGTAGAGCTTAGTTATGGACTAGGGTGACGGCACCAATGATGGACACTTTTAGCTGACAGGCACCAGTAATGGACACTTCACTCTTAATTCAAATTTCAATTCCAAATTGATTGTTGCAAAACAAATGAATAACCCTTATCTTCTGTAAAATAAGAATTAAGTGTCCATTATTGCTGCCTTGTCCATTACTGGTTCTATCACCCTAGGTCAATTTGTGTGAGATTGACCTGTTTTTTTACTGTATTTCCTGATATAAACCTGACAGCCAATGTCTGATATACACTTTCATATTGAGTTTAAAATAGAATTAATATTAATTACCTATAGGTATGTTTTTTACTACAAAATCTTTGCCGATATCAACTGACACCGACTATACAAGACCACATTTATAACCAGTTTAGTAAATATCGTAAGATGCATCCGTGATCTTATGCAGCCGTGTGCAACGCAGCAAGTTTCGCCTGCTTAGCCGCCCGTGCAGCCAGAATGCACTTTCTTGACGCTCAGCGCTGCAGTGCTTGTGATTTCATTTGATAACGCTTAGAGGATTCGTTGTAAACAAACGAAGAGTACGAAAGTTACGAATAAAAATCGAATAGATATAAAAGTCGAATATAATGCCGACCCTTTCTTTCAAAGCTGATATCTAAACGGGCTAACCTATTTTTACCGAACCTTACTTAAGAACCATCTATTAAACAATATTTTTAAAAAAACGCGTCTATATCGTTTCCACGTTTGGGAGATAATATGTCACAGATAGACGAACGTAACACATCAACCCTATTTTTACGTCAGGGGTTTATTTGTTTTATTTTATTTGAAGATAGATAAATACTGGCTTACGGGCATTACAAAAAACTCACAGAAAACCGATGCGAACCGAATAGCACATTATAATAACATTGCCGATCGCTGTTAAGAAAATGGTTGCAATGTACTTCGCGTGTCCGAATCCTGACTTAAACCCCGACCAAGCGTCGGGGTTGGCCGTCGCTACTGTAGGCCTAATATGGTTGCGTCTATACCGCGTGTCAAATGTGGATAAAGCATCCGTCACTCTCGTACTTATATTACGTGTCAGAAGGTGACGGATGCCTTATCCAAACTTTGTCACGCGACAAACGCAGCCATGTTAGGGCCCCTGACGTACCGCGCGCCTGTTGTTGCGGCCGGTCGGCCGTGAAAATTAAGAAAAATCCTTGTTGCATGATAATAAACTACAATAGCCCAAAACAGCGACGACTTCGAATATTTGCTTCTCTTCTCTTGGTCTAAGATCCGAATAGGAGACGATTTGCACCGGGCTGCTTATTCGATCAAAAGTATTTTATATCAAACTTGATACGCTAAATAATATGTGGCGGATAGGTTGCCTGAAATATTTCAGTCCAGTACATATATTATTAAAAAAAATATTATACCTGCCTATCCAATAGGTTGACGGGAAAAAAATAGTCAACCTAACGTTTGCAAGTTCTATAGGCTTCATACTTTCGATTGGTATATAATTTATCTATGCATTTTTTTAAGCCAATGTTAATTTTTAATTTTTTAATTAATTATATACTGGACTGAAATTTTTCAGGCAACCTATTCGCCACATATTATCCGCCACGTATCAAATTTGATATAAAATACTTTTGATCGAATAAGCAGCTCGGTGCAAATCGTCTCCTATTCGGATCTCCTACTATCTTGGTGTGTCTCAGTTGGTAGAAAAATGTGACACGGTTGTTTTTCATACAGATCAAGGTGTTTACGTTATCTATGTGTATTTATATCTGTGGCAACACCAATAGGTACTTTCATCGTGGTCGACGAAGGACGAACTGCAAATCTGCTTCTTTATTTGAAGTCGATAAAGCGCCGCTCTTTTCCAACATTTGCAATTGAATTTGCTATAAAATTGTTAGGGTACATCTTAGCAAGCTGTCTGTACGGAAGTTTAGAGAAGTTAAGGGATGGATTTCTAGAAAAGTCTTGGAAAATATAATGTTCTTCATCTAGTATTACAGCGAAGAAACTTTCACGGAACAAGTTACGGGATTATCTAGAGTTCTATATAGCCAAAGAATAGTAGGAGATCCGAATAGGAAACGATTTGCACCGGGCTGTTTATTCGATAAAAAGTATTTTATATCAAATTTAATAGGGTGCGCCAAAGTTCATATAAAATTGCAACTCCGATTATTGGAACTCCGAAAATTTTTCTCATACAATTTTACATCATAATGATCACTCTTCATACTCTTCATAATATTTGTTAATACTAATGATCGGAACTCATACTCATCTGAACTTATAACGCCAATATTCATGGAACCGTACACTTTTCAGAATTTCTTAAATATCTTATGTGTAGATAATATTAGGTTAGGTTAGGTTAGATTTATAACAATCCTCAATAAGTAACAGTTTCTTAAAAAAATGAATTATGAGTTGCGATAATTATGACTTAAAAAAGTATGAACAAAAAAGTATGAGCAAAATTTTTCGAAGAAATGATGAGTATAGACACAAATCGTTATTTGTATAAAAAATCTAAAGACCAATTTTATATGAGCGAATATGGACCCAATTTAATATGCTAAGTAATATATGGCGAATAGGTAGGCTGAATAAATTCGGATCTTAGACTAGAATGCCCTATGATATCCTAATACTAAGATTAGACTGAAAAAAAAAACGATAGCTTCCTTTCTCGTCGTATTTCTTATTCGATATATTCTTGTTCTGACACATTCTTGTCTCGTTGTTTTCCGTTTTCGACATTATTCTTTTTTGGACACTATAAGTACATGCCTATGACTTTACTTGCAAATGTTATTTACTTTTGATACCTTTTTGGTAGTTTTTTGTAGATAATAGCTAAAAACGGTAATAGACTAACTTATATAGTATACAGACGTCGAATTTGGCACGATTATATTATAATACATACCTAAAAAATTCAAGCAAGTTTAATACAATACTTGTACCAGATTTTTTCAACTTAAATCAGACTTTTCTAGTTGATAGTTTTATGCTTTTGACGAGGCAAATGGAAAAATTCGCAGCAAAATGTTATTTCGAACCGAAGTCAGGCGGAATTGATTTAGATTTCAATAAGTCAAAGTTTAAGTAATATTATTTCAGTGTATTTTTCTCCGGGAACTTTTTGGCATATACCGACATTTTGTTTTAAAGCGTTAGTTTTTTATATATTTTATTGGTTTATATAATGTTTACTCACTGTTACCGCACATGTAGGTCTGGAACTTACCTATAAAAAATAAAAACATATAAATGCACTGCATACAAATCAATAAAATGATTGGTTGTCAAAATTTAAAAGTCATATGTGTACCTAGGCAATTGTATGGGAAAAACGCGTCCCTAATTACCTATTTCTTCTACCTGTAACTTGGTAATTTCGGCAGTAATAATGTATTACAGCCTCAGCTAATTATTGCTTTTTTACCACCGAAAAAAAAATGAAATCGAAGCAAACATTTTTTTTTATTATTTTCGTCTTGTACAAAGTTATATTCCATTTGAGTTTATATTAGTCTCCCCTCTAGGCATGTCAAAACACATCCGCCCCCAAACTGTCAGAAGACTGTCAAACGTCAGCTGTCAGTTTGACAGCTCAAACTGTCACGTGACTTCCTTAGGGAGTCGCCGTAAGATACTTAACAAAAAATCCAACGATCAATTGGGTTAGTACCTGCTAAAGTTGATACAAAAAAAATACGGAGTTAATATTTTTATGTGAATATTTGTTTGTGTTTCAATGACATAATAACTCCCAAATGAAAAAAACCAATACGAATGCGATTTTTTATAAACGAAATCACTCTCAAAATTGTCAATATCATCAAGCTTCCTTAATTATAACCCAAGACACTTCCACAAGTTACAAACGCCCGTCCATCGAAATTTTACGTTGGCAAAAAAGCTAGCATCCACATTTAAAAACAATGGGCACGTGCGACTTGGATTGGAGCATGGACGGTTCCGCATTAAATTTAATAAAGTCCAGTCAATCGGCTGTATTCTAGTCAGCAAAACCATACCACTTTTGACATGTATCATACTTATGTAATGGCGGCCGAGTCATCAATTCAACACGATAACGTCCCTTGCGGCGTGACAAAAAATGGATAAAGCATCCGTCACTCTCGTAATTACATACGTATCAGAAAGTGACGGATGCCTTATCCAAACTCTATGACGAGATAAACGCAGACATATTAGGTATCCAGAGGGCTTATTGTCTAACGCACTCGCAATCGCAGCCGGCTTCAAAGTGGAGCAATTGTTTTCATTTTGTATGCAGACAAGCCTTCGATTTTCAAAATGAAAACGGTCGTGATTACGAGCGCGTTAGACAATAAGCCCTCTGGTCAAAAAAATCTGCTTTAGGCAGTCAACAAACTTACAACGGTTCATAACAATATTTGTTAGGGATCCCCAAAAACAAACAATTATCCGCAACCACACACAACCTTAACCGTTACTCAGTTAACTGTGTGAGTGGGGGGGGTGCCGGTGAATAACCTCCCCCTTTGACCTTCAGACGGGGTCTAGGAAGCGGTATATACCCCCTACATGTTGCTACATACACCCGGTACATGTCTAGGGGTTTGAAATTTCCGGACATTAAGGACCGCACCCAAAGGGCTTTCAGAATCAATATTGATTAAAAATGAGCGTTAGGGGAAACTTTTTAAAGGCTAAAAATCCCGAATTCAAGTTTTACCCTAAATTGACAGAAGCTCCTGCCTCCCCCCCAAATATTAAACGCTTATAACAATAAATATAAGTAAATTAAGGCTCGACATATATTTTTTCGTTTTTTTCCTAGCTTGTCGGTTATGTTCATTTGAATTTAAGTTTGGTCTAGGAAAACCCTGTTAGTTAGAAATAATTCAAGCGTCCTTAATATTGTGCTTTAACATATTCAGACTGTATCAACACATATATATATATATTATACAAACACACTCTGGGACAAATTAAAAGATATGCAAAAAAAACTCACCTACAGTAGGGTATTTCATTGACCACCGTAAAAAGGCGGTTGTAAGTTTGATATACACACATCAAAAGTGCCTAGGTAAATTTTTTATCCCTAGACAGTTTTGAACATTTCAATATAGGCATTACTACTGAGTCAAAACATCAAATTTGTCTAGGGCTACTGAGTATCCCAAGACTTTTGATGTGTGTAGTTCTGTGTGCCTGTCTGTGACTTTGTAACTTCCAAACGGATGAACCGATTTGGACCCGTTTTTTTTAAAAAGAAAGTTGGTTTTATTGCGGTTGTTTTAAGCTAAGTTTCATGAAAATCGGCTGAGCCGATTAAGAGATAGCAGCTCTGAAAGTAAAGGCTTGTACACACTACATAAAGTAATTTAGTTTAGTAGCGTGTATTAGTATTAATTTTAATACCTAGCTAAATTTATAGAACTAAAATTCTCGTTAGGTACTCAACTGAATATATATGCATGGATTTTTTAAATCGCATTTCTTAACAAAATAATATATGAGACATTATGAGAATACTGTAAAAGAGATCTACAAAAGTGTAATTAAAATTAAAATCGGCCAAGAAATACGCATGATACAAGCATTTTAAACTGCTAATTAGACAGTGATTAGACGGGAAAATCCGATATGCACTGTGACGTCATGTAACCCTTCGGCCATATAAACTCCATGTTAAATTCTGTTTTGCTAGAAAGATATAAGAACAAATCTTTGTTGGCTTATATCTTGGTTATTTTTATAACTATCTAAAAAAATGATTTTCTCAACTGTTTGTTACATGAATCAGCTTTTATTGAAGCTTTATAAAAAGTCATGAATTTCCCTATTGACAACATGTTTTTTTTAAGGTGTTGTGAAAAAAGTTATGCTTATACTGTTCTTAAGTAAAAAACACGCATGCGCAATTTGATGGTCAAAGTAAATTTAACCCTCTTTCTTCAGAAATAAGGTCACTAATACATGAACAGTTCTATGAGACATACGTCCTTTTTTCCAAGGTTGGCAGCGAGAGGTTTGTCTCAAACGCATACTAATATTTTTATAGTTTTGTCCATTATTGACTTAGAAAATAAATATAAACATATATGTGGCGTTATCTATGAAAAGGGACCTTATTGTCGATGGCGCTTACGCCGCACTGCGTCACGCAACGTTGTATTTATATCGGAGCATCGTTAATAATGGCGGAAGCGCCATCGACAGTAAGGTCCCTTTTCATAGATAACGCCACATTTCTGCTAATGGCTAAAGAACTTAAACGCCACATGGTCTTGTTTACGTCAGAGCTAGTACTGCACAGTACGCGCGCGATTCAAACAAGATGACGTCATTCCGATCACTATTCTAAAGCGGGCGTAGCAAACACTGATAACGTATGTATAAATACTTTATTGTACAAACGGGAAAATAATAAACAACAAAATAGATAGAAACATAAAAGGTACCTACCTATGTACGAAGGCGAACTTATCTCAAAGGATCTCTTCCAGTTAAGTTTGGGCGATTGGGAAATGTTTGAAATAAAAAAATTAAAAAAACAGTGAAAGGGACTAAATGATTCTTAATTACGTTAATATTAAATAACCAATTTAAAGTAGGTACTAAGATTAATTAAATAAAAAATACGAGCTAGATCTACCTATAGAGAAACAAACAAAAAAAACAGTATGCTTAAGCATTTTTTTTACTACTTTATTTTTAAGCGGGTATTCATTTTATAACCGGGTGCGTCAGAATGAGGGTTATGTTTTTCGAATTTATGTATGTTTCTTTGGCACGCGCCGCTCTGCAGCCTAACCGACTTGATAAGTTTGAAGTTTAAACATGTAAGGTTTAGTTAGATTCTTTTTGGTTATGAGAGTGACACCTTTTTAGGGTTCCGTACCAAAATGGTACAAAAGGAACCCTTATGGTGAGACTTCGTTGTCTGTCTGTCTGTCTGTCTGTATGTCACAGCAGGTTTTCTCAGCAACTACAAATGCTATCAACTTGAAATTTGGCATAGTTGTACAACTTGCTTGCCCGCATCTATTTGTAGTAAAAAAAATATGAAATTAATTTTATTAATAATTGAAAAGGGGTCTAGAATGGGGGGTTCAAAAATGAAAGTGGTTCGATTATAGCAAATGGGGTGTCATATGAAAGGTCTTAATCTGTACATTTCAAAACTATTTTTTTGAAAATTTTCTGTGATGTACTTTTTGATTTATAGTCAAAAATGTACAAAAAATTACCGTTCCCCCCCCCCCCCCCTTATCTCCGAAGTTTATTAATCAAAAATTCTGAAAAAAATCCTGACGTATAGATAATTACTTATATTTTCTGGGAAAAATAAAATAAAGTGTTCATTATTTACAGTTTTTGAGAAATAACAAAAAAACTAAGAAAATCTGTATTAAAATTTAGGCTAGTCAAAATCGACCTTATTGCCTGGAAAATAAAGTTTATAACAAAATGAGTATTTTCTTTTGCGGTTACCAAGCATATTATCTTCAATACGGAACCCTCCGTGCGCGAGTCCGACTCGCACTTGATCGGTTTTTTTTTACTTTTTTTACCTAAATCAATGACAATATAAAAAAATGCAATCGGGTTTTCCGTTTGCTTTTTATTAATTTTAGTTGTTTATTTTAATTACTTAATTAACAGAACAATAAAATAAAATAATTAATTTCATCATATTCCTTTTAATTTGTCCCTGAGTGTATATATGTATGTACATTTACATAAATTATTACTCTGAACAAATTCGTCCCGTTTACAAGGCCGTTCCATTCGTAACAAGCTAAATCCAACCATAACCCAACAAAAATAAAGAACCAATTCAAATACACCAAACGCGAGTTAAGCCATTAACGAATGGACACCATAGGAGCTTTGAAAGCAAAATTTATACCTGGCTTTTTATACAAAAGATGTTCAACTTTGTGCTCCACAGTTAGAGTTCAATTTAGATTGCGCGTTCGCTTGAGCTTCAAGATAGAGATGTAGGTGTAGGTTGGAAAGGGACGGAGGATGCCGCGACCTATCCAACCTACGAAAGTCGAGGTCCGGAAAAACGTCTTAACAAATAGTCTAGACAGCGGTGCATGTGTGCGTGTTGCGTCAGTGTGGGCGTCAGGAGCTCGGCTGTGTGTGTGCGTGTGTATAGTTACAGGGCCGCGTCCGGATACAGTGTGCATGTGTGCCTAGGGTTGGCCATTTGTTAATACATTTAGGGTTATGTCACATTAATTATTATGTCATTTGTGTTTTTAGTTGCTGTTTTGGGGAGTAGATTTACTACACTATATTTAAGTAAGTATTTTAATTTGATTACAAATTTATTTTTTAATAAAATAAATAGGTACACATATAAACTCACTTATAACCGGTCAAGTGCGAGTCGGACTCGCGCACCGAGGGTTCCGTATTTAAGATAATATGGTTGGAAAACGCAAAAGAAAATACTCATTTTGTTATGAACTTTATTGTCTTATTTACTATGCAATAAGGTCCATTTTGACTACCCTAAATTTTAGTACAGATTTTCAAAGATTTTTGATAAATTTTCCAAAATTGTAAAGTTTGACAACATAATTTAATTTTTCGCGTTAAATATACGTAATTAAATTCAAATCAGGAATTTTTCCGTTTTTTGTTCCATAAACTTCGGAAATAAGGGGAGGGGGACGGTCATTTTTTGTAAATTTTTAGCTATTAATCAAAAAGTACGTCAAGGAAAATTATAAAAAAAATAGTTTCGAAATGTGCATTTCTGTCTGTCATAGTGTCAATGTCTAATTTAGAATTATGAAAGCTTTTTTCTCGGGAAAAAGGCAATGTAATATATCTATTCGGGCGTAGTATTGGTAAAATTCGTTTTTTTTTACTTTCTTTTAATTTTTTAAATAAAGAAAAGTAATTTTATATAAACATTTTGCCATGTTCACGAGGCAAAATCCTTTCGATTCCTATAGTAATTTGCAGGTGTCACCGAAATGAAATGTTGTCAATTCATAAATGATATTGTTTCAAACAGACAGACGGCTCGAAAAGTCCAGATTTCATGTCCCTAGAGTACGATACGATTTTAAATGAGATATTGTTAAATCTCTTGCTTTAGGCATGAATCATGATGTCAACTTGATTAAACTGACATTATTAATTTTTGTTTTAAAGAAAAATATTAAATAGACCCAACTCTACTTTCGTTATAACATTTAAATAAAGAATGTTCTGAAGTGTAACTCCTTAAACTGATGTTATTTAAACAAAAAGGCACACCCTGTATTTAAAACGTAAGCAAACACGGGTTTCAACCTTAGGTCCAAAGTCAATCTGACATTCTACAACAATAAGGGTGAGTTTCCTAAAAGTTACAAATGACTTGACATCTCTAATGACGTTGACGACTTCAAGCATATTTTTCTTGAAATGTGTCCCAAATTAACGCTCGTGACCGTACGGTCAGCCTTATAAGAAGCTGCACACTTTTGTATCTTGTCACTTTAATGTCATGTTTGAACGGTTGCACTAATCTGTCAAAGGCGTTAATGCGACAAGGTACAAAAGTGTGCAGCTTCTTATAAGGCCGACTGTACAAGATGTATGTATTTATATTTTCCAATGTATCGTTAAGAAATGTGCCAAGTTATGGTTAGTAGTTTTTTCATAATAACTATAACATATTCAAAAATCGTGAAAATCGGACTTGATTTAGGCTTTAGGGGGTGAGAAACGTGTTATAGCCCGGAGCTAAATTAGTTTGTTTTTTTTGACAGGCACTCGATTTAAGGGTCGGTTCACAACACGGAATACAACAAAACAGTGGAAGTGGCATGAGCTTTGCTTAGTATCAGACCAGAGGGCTTATTGTCTAACGCACTCGCAATCGCAACCGGCTTCAAACTGGAGCAATTGTTTTCATTTTGTATGCAGATAAACCTTTTCAAAATGAAAACGATCGTGATTGCGAGTGCGTTAGACAATAAGCCCTCTGTTGTCGCCAATACTCAAACTATCATAAAAACAACACGCCACGCCAAAATGTTTTTGGTGCTGCTATCGTTTTTACACTCCAAAATAGCACAATAAAGCACGCTTCTGGATTTATTTCCTATTTTAGAAATATCGAAATATTGAACTATCGAAATAAGCGATCGCGGCAAAAGTATGGTAGGTTGCGCGGAACTCCGCATAACTATGCCACACGTTACACGCCCACTTGACACTTCTACTGTTTTTCTGTTGTGTGGTTCACAATACTCTTAAGTAGTACATTGTATAAGTAACCGATAGGTACCTAGTAAGTAACATAAAGGTTGTAATGTTGTGTGGTCCCAAAACACAGGCTCCGCCTAGTTTCCCCAAACTCAATATTGTTAATACGTACCTAATATTCATGACTTTTCCCAGCTTCAATAAAAGCTGATTCATGTTACAAACAGTTGAGAAAAATCATTTGAATAGCTATAAAAATAACCAAGATATAAGCCAACAAAGATTTTTCCAATCTGTTTGCAGCAAAACAGAATTTAACCCTTAAATGTCGTCATAGCACTTATCGGATCTATGTGTCTAATCGCTGTCTAAAGTCGCCGTCAATAGAATTTGCGAACTATGTAAACAAAACCAAACGAACCAATTCACCATGATTACTCGATAATCACGTACTTTTAAAGATCAAGTGAGGTCTTTGCAACGATTTATACACTAAATCATTATTTTCATATTATGTTTAAGATGAAATAACTATTCAGTATACGTTATTTTTAATAAAAAACACGCTTGGTGAATATTTGAGGTTATGTGTCAAACAGTACTAATTTCAAATTAAAATAAAAAAAAACTATGTAAACAAATTAGTAATTTGTTTACATAGTTAGCAAATTCTATTGACGGCGACTTTAATTAGCAATTTAATATGCTTGTATCATCCGTATTTCTTTTCCGAATTTAATTTTCATATCACTTTTGTTGATCTGTTTTACGTTATTTACGAGCATAAATCCATGCATATTCCATCGTCATTTTCATTTTCATTTTCACAGCTCTTAAAAACTATATTTTCTGCTAACATAATTTCAAAGTTACACTTCACCTATCAATTTAAATTTCCTCGCCAATGTCGCGCCGTATTTAAACTTCATACGGATAAATAGTCGGCGGCTCGAAATGGTAGGCCGGGGCCGTCTGGGACTCCTCTCACCCCTGCGCCCTTGACCCTGGACACACCCGGGCTCTCCGGAGTCGGGTCAAATACTCGGGTGAAATTTAGCCGCTCTGGAGGTTCCATGCGGACGTTAGGTCAACTGTGTCAATGTCAAACGGTTTGTTAAACGCCTACGTAAAATGGAGTGTGTGTCGAGATCCGAATAGAAGATATTTTATTTTACACTTTCTAGTGATCATAATAAGCTTATGTAGTCCCACTTCTTAGTTGATATATGAAACTTTAAGACATTTCAAGCACGCCGCACGCAACGCCGCGGGAAAATCATAGTCATTTTAAAACAATTAAATGTGCTTCGTTGTAGTCGCTCAACTATCTTAATCGAGATATGTTATCGCCACCCTTGAAATAGGTACCGTTGAGGAGTTCCGGTGGCCATCTGTGGTCTTCATCATCAGTTCCGCTTCACCAAGTGACACTTTCTGAATGCAAATGCTACACTTGTTACTAAAAATACTAAAATCGCTATATGTTTGCATACAATATTTGAGGAGTTCCCTCAATTCCTCACTGATCCCTTCATCAGATTCAGATTTGCTGACAATGGGACTACCTCGGAAGTATACTCTATCAAACCAAAAAAGAATTTTTAAAATCGGTCCACAATTGACGGAGTAATCGGTGAACATACATAAAAAAAAAAACATACAGTGGAACGTATAACCTCCTCCTTTTTTGAAGTCGGTTAAAAAGTATTTTGTATCAAATCGAATATGCTAAGTAATATGGCGAATAAATTTCAGTCCAGTATATAATTAACTAGAGGACGCCCGCGACTTCGTACGCGTAGAATTAGTTTCCCGCTACTCCCCCCATTTCTTCCCGTTGGGGGTCGATTTTAGGAAAATCCTTTCTTAGTGCTCACTTACATCATGAAAGGAACTCCTTTACCAAATTTCAAGTTTCTTGGTACAGTAGTTTCGGCTGTGCGTTGATATAAAAGTCAGTCAAGTTTGCCTTTTATATATCTATAGATTAAAAGTTCGCTTCGGCTTCATACTTTTGATTAAGTAGTATATGTAATTTAACTATTAAACAAGCATTATGCAATTTAAAAAAAAAAACTCATTTTTAATAAATTTTTTAATGATATAAGTACTGGACTGAAATTTGGTTACAGAATTATCAATAAATTTTTAGAGTTGTCGGTAACTCTGTAGCTCTGCCTACCCCATTCTGGGAATGACGGCGTGAGTTTATGTATGTATGTGTGTTAGTTTAATCGGGTACCTAAATAAACATCACGGGACAATTTCACACAAATTAACGTAGTCTGAAAAAAAGTTCTAAGCTAGTAGGTACTAAACAAGGATAAACATACTTATATCGAGAAATACATACTTACTTAAATTCATATAGAAAACATCCAAATAGAAACAAATACTCGCGCTCATCACACAAATATCTAACCTGGATATGAACCCGGGACCGCTAGCTTCGTAGGCAGTCACTATTAACTAAGCCAACGTCAGGGTGTTCTTTGTTAAGTTTAATAAAAATATCTTTGACTATTCCGATCCCAGATTATGTACCAAGACAAGATACACGACGAGATCGTTATCGTTATAGAAAATAGATACGATTAACGTAACCTGCCACACGGTCGCGTCAAGCGCTTAAGTCAGTCTTTAGTGTTAAGTTGCTAATGCAAAAACGTCTCTAGCGCGTTTGCGTTTCTCGTATAAATAAGATGAACGCATACGTGATCGAGGCGGTTTGCTACACCAACAACTTACACTCACGGCTCGGTGGCGTTAGACAAGAGGCTTTTCGCTAACGTAAACGATTTACGAAAACTGTTAAAGTGTATGGAGCTGACGTAAAGCGCTTGGCGCGACCGTTTGACAGCTTACGTCAAAAGTAAGTTACATTATAGACTGTGCCAATTGAAGTTGTCCATTATTATATTACTCGATAATAACCTGCGTTAAAAGATCAAGTGAGGTATAGCAATGATTTATACACTTTTTACTTTCACTAAGTTTAAGATTAAATAACTATTAATTCTACAATATTTTAATTAAAAACACGCTTGATGAATATTTGAGGTTATGTGTCAAATAGTACTAATTTGTTTACATCTTTGGCAATTTCAATTGATACAGACTATACAAGGGAATACAGTAGGAAATTATTATCAAGTGTCTTCCGTGGTCTATTATTGTCCGCTATATTTATTTTAAGTCATAAAGTATCTTTTTCAGATTTTTTATACTTACATTAAGCCTTACCTAACGTAGGTACCTTATCTTTACGTTATTTCTTAATAAGAGAAAAGTTTACGTTTCCAGCGATATAAACATCGCAACTCTCAATAATTATAATATTATAAACAAAGACATTAAATTAATTATAAGAAACAACGGACTCTTGATTCTTCTATAATGTGTATATACATTTTATTGTATAATATATTTCTCCGATTACATTAAATTGACATATAAGGAAACCTATACAAGCTGCATATGCTATATCTCTCATTACTAAAAGGTGGAAGCCACCCCCTCCTACTAAAAGAGCAGTGACCTCCGACCACAAAGCAAGGTATATGCATACATGTACACTGCAGTATGCAGCTGCACGTTTCGGAAGAAGTTCCTAGAGTATTGACCTTGAAAATGAAAATGAAACACGGAATATTCTCATAGAAATTGAGCTGGCAACTCTAGGCTTGTACTATGGGTACTAGGCAATCATAAACATATATAGTAGGGGATCCGAATAGCAGACGAGCTCAAACCAGCTGTTTATTCGATAAAAAGTATTTTATATCAAATTAAATTATGGTAAGTTAATATATGGCGAATAGGTTGACTGAAAATTTTCAGTCCAGTACAGTCCATAATAAAAAAAAGTGAAGTTTTTATAAATTGCTATTGCTTCACTACATAGTATAAAACAAAGTCGCTTACCGCTGTCTGTCTGTCTGTCCCTATGTATGCTTAGATCTTTAAAACTACGCAACGGATTTTGATGCGGTTTTTTTTAATAGATACAGTGATTCAAGAGGAAGGTTTTTATGTATAATAATGCTGGTTTATTGTACGGGTGTTACAGAAAACTCAAATAAACCAATGACATGCTAATCGAAAGTAGAAATATAGAATATGCAAACGTTAGGTTTAGTGCAAATTATTAGTACCGACTTTAGCTGCCTATCCATGGTTATGATGGGAAAAAATAGTCAACCTAAAGTTTGCATATTCTATAGGCATCATACTTTCGATTAGTATGTAATTGGTCTATTAATCAAGCAATAGCAATTTAAAAGAAAGTTATTTTTTTTGCATGGACTGTACTGGACTGAAATTTTTTAGTTAATTTTTAGTCCATATGTTACTTACCATATTAAATTAGATATAAAATACTTTTTATCGAATAAACAGCTGGGTGAAGGTCGTCTCCTATTTGGATCCCCTAATATCACGGAATAATCTTACAGATATTGAGCTAGCAACTCTAGGCTTGTACTATGGGTACTAGGCAATCATAAACATAGGTAGGTACTATCACGAACGTTAATTTGTGACCCATTTCAAGAAAAATATGCTTGAAGTCATCAATGTCATTAGAGATGTCAAGTCATTTGTAACTTTTAGGAAACTCAACCTTATTATAGAATGTCAGATTGACTTTGGACCTAAGGTGGGTACCAAATTAAAGTTCGCGACTGTATATAGACATGGAAAAAATCCAAGACTCTAATGAAACAATTGAAATAAGACCTGGGACTAGCCAAATATGCAACACTAGACAAAAATGAACCAAAGTTCATACCTAAAAAAGCTTTAAAAAATTGTAGGTGGAAGTCACCCCCCGTGTTCAGGGAGGTTTGTCGGGGCGTCCGGTCGTCAGGTCGTAGAACCTCTACACCGTAGCGCCCTCTACGGGCTACAGTGCAAGGTGACTTGGGGGGGAGGGGGGAATGTAATACGAGGTATCTCGAATATTCTATTACATTTCTGTATGAAGGGAAACTTGTTGGGTTGGTGATTTAAGTTTATTACATAAGTAACTAATTATGGGAATGTCAGTTAGTGTCTGTTTGTGCTTTAAAAATAAATGCCAACATTATAAGTGAATACTGCTACTTATGCGATGCCTTCATGAACGAAATTTCCATACAAAGTGAAAAGCAAACCCTGGGACACCTTGTATGGAAAAACAAACGTTTAAAAACTTCGCTAATTCGTAATGAATCTAATTAAGTACTAGAAAAAAGGGGGGCACTGGCCTAGTTTAAAGTGTATATAAAACCTACTTCTACAATTGGGATTGTTTATATTTTTACAATTACTCTAATTCGAAAACCATTTCGAGGAATGGGGTTTTAAAGCCGTTCTGCATTATTAAGTTTTTGAAATATTTATCTATTTCGGATATTTCGACGAAAGTATATTTAACCTTTGTTTGACTTTCGTTTTCGGCTTGAAGCCCAACTAGGTGTATCTTACGGGTTAAGCGAAAACCGCTTGAAATAGTATATTTTAATGCATTATTACAATCACTTTTTATCATTAGATATCATTTAACTGTTGTCATATATTAGAAAATGCCAGCCCAAATTAAAAAAAATCATGTCTTCCATAAAATGTCTGCTAAATAAATAAAGATATTCAAACAAAACTATTGGGTCAAATACAAAATTAATGAACTTGGTCTCTTAAAATTACCCATTCTTTCGAATTAGAATGTAAAAACAGTGAGTTATCTTTTTTGGTCTTTCCCAATTCAGAAGTCCTATTGAAAAATGATATAAGTCTTCTGACGATTAACTGCCGCACTCAGAGACGTCAATTAAATTTAATGCTTGATTAAAGTTGCTGCTGTCACTTTCATTGCTACAGCAATGGAATAAGACAATACGTCACTAAACAAGCATTATATTTAATTGACGTCTCTGAGTGCGGCAGTAAGTGAAAAAGGGTTTAAGTCTAGTATACTTACTCCGTTTAGGTATACGCTTTTTAGGGTTCCGTACAAAAGATGAAAAACGGAACCCTTATAGGATCACTCGTGCGTCTGCCTGTCCGTCTGTCACAGCCAATTTGCTCCGAAACTACTGAACCGATTGAGTTGAAATTTGGTACACATATGTATATTGATGACCCTAACACAGATGTGAATAGTTTTTTTAACGAAGTGTTATTTTCGGGGGACAAATTAGGAAATTAAAAAAAAAGTTTTGCAAACCTTACTGTGTCATCAAATGAAAGGGCTCGCTATGAGGATCTCAAATATATTTTTGTTATTATTGTAAAATAAATAGTCATTGGATAACCATTTAAATGCAATTACGTTGTTTCAAATTTAAATTGATAGCTCGAATTTAATTCAACTGTTTCGAAACGATGCAATTATCTTATATCAAATAGCATTTGTATATTTAAATAAATATCGGGGAAAATGTCAAAGTGACCTAGTTCCAAACTAAGCTCTATAGGCTGTACCATGGGTTAAATAACAATTACATACTTAATTAGCCCTAGGCAGGCGCAGAAGTTTCATCGCTATTGACGCATAATGCCCTAAATCTGGAAAATGTTTAAAACGCAGAATGACCTAAACGCATAATGTCCTAAACGCAGAACGACCTAGACGCATAATGTCCTAAACGACACAATATGTAGATTAACAGAATCGACGGAGCTCATATTTCTGGGTGGTTTGGCCCTCCGGGCCTGCTGCAATACTAACATAACCTAAACCTACCACATATTTATCCCGTTCGACTGTAGTTTGTGTTATTTAACTGGATATGCATGTGTGTCATTTTGTGTCTAGGACATTTTGCGTCTAAGGCGTTTTGCGACTAGGACATTTTGCGTCTAGGGCGTTTTGCGTCCATAAAATAGGGCCCTAGTTCACCAATCCATATCAGTTTATTCATAGAGCCTGTTATTAATGTTCCCATCCTTCTTAAATAGTCTTACACTAACCGGTGGATGTCCGTGGGAGCATACTTCTATAGTTTGAACTCAAGCACAGTCGCCGGTTGGTGTCCCATCACTTTACTAAATTAAACCTATCTAAAGGGCCTCTGCGTTGGCTTCGGCTAAATGTACGACTTCCAAAGGTCCGGGACTCCAATTTAAAGTATTTAATTAAAATTTCCTACCCCTCTGGGAAACAGGCGTGATTTAATGTATGTATGTATGTATGATATATTGTATTAAAATTCCAACATTATCTCATACTAGAGGACGCCCGCGACTTCGTACGCGTAGAATTAGTTTCCCGCTACTCCGCCCATTTCTTCCCGTTGGGGGTCGATTTTAGGAAAATCCTTTTTAGTGCTCACTTACATCATGAAAGGAACATCTGTACCAAATTTTAAATTTCTAGGTACAGTAGTTTCGGCTGTGCGTTGATATATAAGTCAGTCAGTTTTTCCTTCTATATATATATATATATATATATATATATATATATATATATATAGATAAACCGGTCAAGTGCGATTTGGTCTCGCGCACCGAGGGTTCCGTAGCACCGCACAGTAAAGTCGCCGTCAATAGAACTTGCATAAGAACAAAACCAAACGAACCAATTACTCGATAATCACGTACTTTTAAAGATTAAGTGAGGTCTTTGCAACGATTTATACACTAGATAATTATTTTCATATTAAGTTTAATATTAAATAACTATTCATGATACGTTATTTTTACTTAATAAAAACACGCTTGGTGAATATTTGAGGTTATGTGTCAAACAGTACTAATTTGTTTACATCTATTATCTTGAATTCAATTTCGAATAAAATCAGCGCCAAAAACAGACACATCCCTTTTTATCGTCGGACGTTAAAATACACCTTAACAGAAGTGACAAACCTTTTTCCTCAATTATAAAAAACTAATCGTAAATAATAACCAACGAATTATTTTCATATTTGGAACGATCTAAGTCACCTATTTAGTATTTCTAAGTACAGGTTGGGGGATGGCTCCAGCCGGCCGAAGGGTAGGAAGGACGTTCCGGGCGGAGCGACGACCGGGCTATGTCACCCCGACCGGCTTAGTAGACGACACAGCCGTTTACCTCTGCTAGCGCCGTTCGATCCCAGACGTATAGTATGCGGTTTTATCTATATCCATCTCATAACTTCCCTACAAATGTTCAGATATTATATTAAGAAAGCTATATCTGTGGTTGTATTTTAATGTTGATATTAAAGTATTGCATGTCATTAAAGTATCGGTCAACTATACTTTAATGATAACATTAAGATACAGGACAACCACAAATACTGGTTTCTCGCATATTGTAGAAAACTTATGATATGCATGTAGATAAAGTTATGTATGCAACTGTACACATAATTAGGCATTAAAACACTTGTGTTTTAATGCTTCTCATTATGCACCAGTCATGTAAACTACAATTTAAGTAGTCAATAATGGGAAAGTGTTTTTTATGCCAATGCCGGATTAAGCCAGCGCGATGCCTATTTTATAAATATAGGTTAGTTGTTTAGGTTCATTCTTAAATGGCCACACATTCCACGATCACACAAGAATGAAAAAGGATGGCTTTATGTGCTTCCTACTATGTGGTGTGGGCTTGCTTCGGTCATTTGGAAAGGATGGATGAAAGAGATATACAGAACGAAAGTAAGTGGAAGGGGCGGAAGGGGCCAACCAAGACCTACTTTTTCAAATCAAATCGGAGAAATAATGGAAAAGGGCCGAATCTTAAGTATCCGAAACCGACGTGCGTGCATGACTTGATGTATGAATGCGAAAGCGAAAGAAATTTGACAGGACAAGAGTAGCAGGTGGAAAGAAGTGGTCTAAGACTACCCCTCTGTTATCTGATTTAATGTATGTATGTGTGGTAAAACATACAAGCGTCAACTTTGGAATGGTACAAACCTTAACGAAAAACAACAAATACTAAAAAATGGTCAAGTAAGAGTTGGGTTTTGCTATAGAAAAGAGCCACCTGGGCCTCTATTCTACTCTGCAAAACGATATTGCTTTTTGACATTTTGTCGTATTGTTTTTAACTCAAACGCCATTACTGTTAAGTAAATAAGAGCTATCGTAACCCCTTCTTTCAGAGCTGATATCTCTTAAACGGCCTAACCGATTTTCATAAAACTCAACTAGAAACTACCGCTAAAAATCCTGCATTCAAATAAAAAAAACAGTATCCAAATCGGTTCACCCGTTTAAGAGCTACGGTGCCACGTACAGATACACACGTCAAATTCAATAAACACCCCTCTTTTTGCGTCAGGGGTCGAAAATAAACACGAGAAATAAACAAAAATATGTGTCAATACTAATCTCTTCTCAGGGTAATTGAGGCAACTCATGCAACTAAATGTCGCATATTAGGCCGTCTGTAACCTACAGAAGGTCCTTATACTAAACTTGTTTCGAATCACTTTAACCTAGCACTGACAGAAACTATCGCATTCAATTTTACACGAGCCCTGGCGTCGATTTCTTACTAAGTTATCGACGTATTAGTGCATTACTACATTGAAACACGGTAAAGGTTGACTGATTTTGGTACCAGACACCCCCAAACTGGCTAGGCTACTGAAGGTTCACGCTGGAAGGGCGCCGGGACGGTCCTTCGCCTCGACGAAGGGCGAAAAGATGAGGGGATAGGAGAGGTTGATGAACGTTTCAATTTTATGTAAGTTCGCCTTTATGTAATGTTACCGACATTTATATACAACAAGAGAAAATGGAAATAGATTGTCATGGTAGAATATAGAATTTTGTTTGGATGAGTTCGTCTTGCACCGTCATAGGTAAGTATATTATTAATCTCTTGTGAAGATTCCGAGTTTTGCAACGTTTTCCTGCTCATCTACGCAGGATATTTTTTTTAATTTTAATTTCATAATACTAGGTTAATATTTGATATTATATTTAATTTAACATTTATAGCTTTATATTAATGCTAACCTAAGCAGTATCATAGTAAAAGTTTTTTTTACTGAATGTTGAGTTTCTTGCGGCGTTTCTTCTCAGCAGTGGTCTCTTAGAAAGCGCTGGTAGATTTTTGACGTGTAAAAGTGCCCGTGCTTACTGAATAAACATCTTTTATCTTTTTTTTATCATGATATGGGCATGTTATGAGAAGGAATGAAAATCATATGACGAGAAGAGTTTTAAAAGGTTTAAGTCTAGTATAGTCCGTTTATGCACACACACGGACACACACACACACACACACACACACACAAACACACACACAACCTTTCGCATTTATAATATTAGTAGGATAAAGTTTCAGGGGTATGTTACATTTTTAAGGTATTTATTAAAAGAGTCCTATGTGTCTCGGTTTTAAACAAAAGTTTATTAAGCTAAAAATAATCACAGGGGTATAGTTAAAAAAAAAGTTGTAGTAATATACTAGACTAAAAAATCACCTATGCTATCATCGTAAAAACCAGTATATTATGATCTTCTACCTTGAACAGTTACTACCAGACTAGGGGTCAGCTTATTAGTGGCTAGAACAGTCTTATCGATCTTATTCGATACTCGTAGCCAATCCAATAGCCATTTCCGTGGAAATAGAAAACTCAGAATGAAGTTCATTTTAAATATTTTAGTTACCAATTTAAATTTGGTTTATAGGTATGTGTATACACAATAGAATCACTAAAAAAAATACCTCACTGACTTACTTTTTCAGTTAAATTTAAACATTTATTCACAATGTCATAATGTCAGGTTTGTATGAATACACTTAAACATTAATATTAGTAAGTTATTAACAAAGTTTTGCGACCAGTTGAATACAATTAAGTAATTGATTTTATTTAAACGCTAATACATCTTTATCTTTATTAATATAATAAATAAATGGTAAAGTGTGTTTGTTTGTTAGTTCCGTCTTCTCAATTCAACGCCCGTATAGATGAAAAATGTTGATATAAATAATAGCTTATAGACTAATGGTAACTATATCCCGGAAAAACGGTCAATTACTGATTTAATATCAATAAAGACTCACGCAAAATCGAATGCAAAATGTAGTTAATTTATTTCTATAAACCATACCAAAACGATTATAAAATGCATCTAACACTTAAATTAAGGGTCGCGTCACCAGACGTTGGGTAACAGTTTGAGCTAAAAGCAAGGGCGTCCTTCCTCGGGCGTCGACCCCGCGCGAAGGTTGCCTCAATGCTACCGTGCAGTAGGTACTGTGAACTGGGGCTTGCCGGCGGATGAGTTTGAATTTAGAACTAGGTTTTAATTAAAATAATATTCGATTTTGATTTTTGAATTTTTATTAAAAGGTTGTGTACATCTGGATTTTGGTTTGTGAATTGTGAACACGCTGTAGGTTATATGATAGAAATGTAGGAAGTTTATTTTATTATACTTATATTTATAAGTTTATTTTAAAATATAATTAAGTTTATAATTGTAATTTTTAGTTTTGTATCGTAATTATGTAATACTAGAATAAATTATACTAACCTACTTTGAATATCCAGATGGATTAAAAAAATACACTTAAACAATAATACAATGTAAAAATATTACTCATCATTCATCATACATAATTATTTGAAGAGTAAATATTTGTGTAATAAGCGACATTTTACTCAGTAAAACCATATCGCCTGTGGCATGTTATCGTGTCGTCACCGTTTTGATAGCTCTTATTTACTTGACAGTAATGGCGGCGAGTTAAAAACAATAGCGCATCAAAAGAAATATTGTTACAAAGAATAATTAGAGGCCTTGTCTTCGTTTATTTATTTTTAGGGTTCCGTGCCTCAAAAGGGAAAGTACGGAACCCTTATAGGATCACTTTGTTGTCCGTCTGTCAGTCTGTCTGTCTGTCAAGACCCTTTATCTCGGGAACGCGTGGAGGTATCGAGTTGAAATTTAAACCATATACTCAAGTCTACAGTCCCTTGAAGCTGTGAAAAAAACAAACTTCTAAGTTAACGTAAAAAAAAGATACGGCCGTTTATAACGCTAAAAAGGTATATTTCGCCACCCTCAAGGGAATCAAAATTTATAGGGTATTTTCCGTTAACCTAGAACTATGAAACTTGGCAGTAATACCGTCTCATACTACAAATATAGGAAAAAATCTAAAATCTGTACATTTTTAGTTAAATCACAAAAAAACAGGGTCTATATGCAAGGAACGGCGGCGTTGCAAATTTTGAATTGAACCATGTCATGTGCAGACCCCTCGGTGGGCGAGTCCGACTCACCTTGTCCGGTTTTTTTTAAATTACGGGCGGTAGAACTTCTGATTCTCAGAACGCGCGTTGGAAAAGCGCGCGTTTGAAAGCGCCCAATGTCTCAATGTGAATCGGGTCTAAAGGTGCTATTCCACCGGCGACGCGAGACGAGACAAGGCGGCGCGAGAATTTTTATTTGTTTTAAAACACCCATTTCCACAGCGCGCGCGTGAGGTGCTTGCGCGATTTTTCAATACAAATTTCAATTCTCGTCCCGCCTCGTCTCGCCTCGCGTCGCCGGTGGAAAAGCACCTTAAGATACAGGTAACGACAGTTACAGGTTTCTCACATATTGTAGAAAACTTATGATATGCGTGTAGATAAAGTTATGTATGCGACTATACGCATAATTAGGCATTATGCACATAAATCACTACATAGTATAAAACAAAGTCGCTTCCCGCTGTCTGTCTGTCTGTCCCTATGTATGCACTACGTTTACTATGTTTTTATGTATGTATGTATGTGTGTGTGTGTGTGTGTGTGTGTATCTTTAAAACTACGCAACGGATTTTGATGCGTTTTTTTTTAAATAGATAGAGTGATTCAAGAGGAAGGTTTCTATGTATAATAAATGCTGGTTTTTTGAACGATTGTACAGAAAACTCAAATAAACCGCAGCAAAGCGAGGGCGGGTCGCAAGTAACTAATAAAAATGCACGTGTTTTTAAATCTTGCTTTTTTAACCTTTCTTATTATAAGAACTATGAGCTAATATACAGTTTACCAGAAACTCCGTTCCTCAACGGGGCTCGAACCGGCGACCCGTCAAGGGCGGCCCGCCCTCCAGACTGGATGGTACAACAACCCTTGCATGACATTACCAGTTAGAGATCTAGGACGAAAGTTGTATATTCGGAAGCTTATAATATAGAATAGGGCATTTTTTTTTTATCTACACACTGGTTTCATGTCAAACTCCTTCGCCCTTCAGGCAAACCGTCTCTGGAATTCGCTCCCATTTCATGTTAGACGAGCCCCTAGCTGGCTTTCTTCCAAGCGAAAGCTTTGTAAGCGTACGCATTTGCTGGAACAAGATGTTGCGTAGAATTTTAGGCAAGACCCATCATGGAATATGTTTTAATCTCTATTGTTATATATTATTGTATGTATTTATGTATTTATATTTATACATATATTTATGTGTATAATTATAAATACACTATATATATATATATATATATATATATATATATATATGTGTATATCATGTAAGTACCTTCTGTAAATACTTTTTGCGTGAAGTTATTTTGTAAATATGTTCTTTCTTTGCTTTGTTTTTTGTCTTTCTTTTTCTGTGCACCAATTTTGATAGTTTCTGTATGATTATTTGGTTGACTGGTAGAGAATGCCATTAGGCATTAAGTCCGCCATTTGTACATTTTGTGCAATAAAGTTTAAATAAATAAATAAATAAATATCATAAGTCCTCTATTATGCGTTCAAAACCCGTAGGCAATGACCAGCATTACCTGTGGTAGTAGGTGACAGCGATGACAGCTGTTAATTTTGGAAGATGTTCCAAATTTAAAATTACCTTACAATATTCGGTAACGTGAAATTACGTTACAGCTGTCATCGCTGTCACCACACCACACCACTGTGACTACCACAGGTAATGCTGGTCATTTGCCTTTCGGCTTCTGAACCTTAGAATACTTATAATATGTGTATATAAAGTATTGTACGCGACTCTGCGTAATTGGCATTACGCAACCGTCACGTAAACTACAATAAGTAAAAAAGTTTAACCCATTTACCCAAATCCCGGGGAATCCCGAGTCACATCCATGTTAAGCATAATGTTTGAGGTCGTTCATATATATCTCAAATTGCATCCTAAATCCGATCATAGACTATAACCTAACCGAACCGCAGATATAATTGGAAAAGTTAAAAAGTTGCCTGACTCATTTGAAAACCAGTTAAGGGCAAATGAAAATTCGAACAAACGATGAATTAGGACAAATGACGATTAGGGATTTCATAGGGGAACCAATTGTGACACATTACACAACCATAAAGGTTCTAAACTACAGATATGACAGTAATTAAAATTCAATATGGCGGCTACTAGACGCCATATTGTAAAAAAGAAAAAAAGTCGACGGTCTGTAACAAGTGGGGTATCATTGAATAGGTATTTGAAAATCATTTTTTGGTTTCTTTAATCATTTTTCACTTTGAATGATCATTTAGGATTTAGAACGATTTAAAGTTGGCTAGCGACAACAGTCGGTATTTTAAAGCTTGTTTTCAAGCAGGTTTTCTTGCTAAGAACTACTTCTTAGCTCGGTTTCATGAAAATTGGTTGACGCCGTTTAAAAAATATCAGGGGGGTTATTATGACTTTATGACATAACTATGCAGTTCAGTTTACGGTGAGAGAAAGGGACAGAGCTATATAGCTGCTATAGCTCTGTCCTTTACGCTCACCGTAAAATGAACTGCATAGCTATGTCATAATAACCCCCCAGTTCTGAAAGAGGGGCTCACAATTGTATCGGGGTTTTTGATCTATCTTATAATTCCGTGGATTAGATATACGTTAGAAACGTTAATTACTTACTAAATATGAGCCTTGTTGCCTCAAATCAAATATATCATGTATTCTTCTCGTACTTACCGTTTTCACCGAGCGCTTCGCCGAAAGAACCTGTGGCCAAATTAAAATTCACGTTTTAATAATGTTTTAACGGGACACAAGGTCTGGCCACCGACAAATAATTCCTAATCGTCATTTGTCCTAATACATCGTTTGTCCTAAATTTCGTTCATTCTAAATCCATTTTCGCCTGAATTTTAATTCTTTTTAGTGTCAAGGTCTGGTCACCGAGAAATAATTTCTCATTTATTGGAATTTATAATCGTCATTTGCCCTAATACATCGTTTGTCATAAATTTCGTTCATTCTAAATCCATTTTCGCCTGAATTTTAATTCTTTTTAGTGTTGTTAAACAACCCTAACCTAACTGTAGGTATTTTTGGTAAATTTTAAAAGTCTGATAGCTGAGAATCAGTTTAGGACAAAAGATAATTTGGGGGAATGATTCGTTAAGCCCGATTTACATTGGTCAAGGATTGTTATTTTGTCCCGTAAGCCAGGAGACAACAGTGATAGAGTTTCTTGGTTTTTTTTTTATATTATACATTTCCAGCACACTCAGGAGACTATGCAGCCTGCCGCCGTCTTTAGCTAGCAATTATGTTTCACTTAACAGATATTATAATATGAGTGAAAAACATAAAAACTTAAAAATAAATAAGTTGATATTTTTATAAAAAAAGACTAACTTATTTTGCTTTAAACATAATACAACAGAGAAGTTTTTAAATATTACAAAATAAAATTAAACTAAAACTAATATGTCAAATTAAAATATAAATTAAAGCTAAACTAAAAGTTAAATAAAATTAAACTAATGCGAAATAACAACTAAAAAGAGCTCCAGAGATGCACGATGTAAAGGTAAGCACTACCTCGTAAAGCAATGCTTATACGTTGCGTTTCTTTATTTAAACACTTTTTTATGAATAGAGCATGCAAACGAGCAAAAATACCACGTTATGATAAATGGACTCTGAAGCCCTAAGCAATCTCATGATGGCAAACTCAAGAATGCAAATAATTATGTACAGTACCGGCTTGTAAGATCACTTTTCCAAAATATTTATTTCATCGCACGCTCGCAGACAAGTAAATCATAGTGAGGTACTTACTGGTTTCGCCGAATCCTTGGCCGAAAAAATCTGTGACGAAATTAAAAATAGTGTTAATAATGTTTTAACGGGACATAAGTCTGGCTCGCTGTTAAATAAGTCCTAGACTTTTTAAAATAAGTGTTTAAAGAAAATCACGTAAACGTCAAGCATAAGTACATGTATAAATTAACAAACAAAAAAGGTAAACACAAAACTACTCCGAGACAATGTAAAATGGTTTTTGCTCAGCATGTTACTGGTTTGAGGTCTTTTGAACCATTTGGTGACACCAAGGCAGGTCAGGACAGGACAGGCAAAAACTAAAATTAAAATTAAACCGTAAGTAACAGAATAATAATACTTTGTGTTGGCCTTAGCAGACACTATGTATAACAATATATTGTCTATTTTATTAAATGTTTAATGTTACATTATGAAATAAAAACAAAAGTAAAAATATGGCAGATAAAAATAACTAAATTATAAATAAAATAAATTAAAACTAAACTAAATAATAAATATAATTAAACTAATACTAAACAAAAAATGAAAAAAAGACGGCACCATTGGCGAAGTACCAGAGATGCAGGATTTAAGGCCCCTATACCACAAGTGGAGCTTCAGTTACAAAAAAAAAATCAGCAAAAAAAATACTAGTAAAGTAGGTACCGTTGTTTTATGTTTCTCTCAAACAAATAGCCTTACAATCAATCGCCGAAGTATTAACCAGCAAACTAGACACATAAAGTAGATTTAGTTACTACCAAGGACTTTAAATGTTGATCCACCACAGAACGTTGTCATAATGACAGCGTCAAGTGACGAGATGGAATTTACATAGGAATTAATCGTTGCTATTATGCGACAAGGTTCTATTGTGATTCATGAATTAAGCTCCGTGACCGTACTTACCATTTGAGCCGTTGAACAGATCGCCCAACTCTGTGACCAAATTAAAAATACACACGTTAGTAAAGTTATCAAGCTTGTTAAATAAATCATGGAATCAGGGACAACGCATACTTTAACTAAAATAGCTTTATAGTACGTTTATGAATAAGGTTACAGTTTAGTTGCAGTTCCAAAAAGAAACTGACAGTTTGCATTGCCCGTAACTGATACTAAAACAACGTAGGTGGCGTTATCTATGAAAAGGGACCTTATTGTCGATGGCGCTTACGCCGCACTGCGTCACGCGACGTTGTATTTATATCGGAGCATCGTTAATAATGGCGGAAGCGCCATCGACAATAAGGTCCCTTTTCATAGATAACGCCACATAAAAAGGGTACACCAAAAGAACATGTCTAGTTATTTTTTTCTCTCACGTCACATATCTCAGTTACAGATAATTATTAATCATAATATAACTTTTATTTTTGGTTTCTAATTTTTAGATTGCAATATCTCAAAAGTTACTAAGGTGACTGGACATGTTCTTTCTGTGAAACTTTTCATATTGTCATTTTTATTAAAAGGACTTATTCATATTGCTAAATACAGAGAAGTTACGTAATGAAATAACAATCATAAATATTACAAATGAAAACTTAAAACAAGAGTAAGTATATTAAAATAATAAAAGTAAAAAAATAATTTATTAAAACTTAACTAAAACTATACTTAAAGCCTACCAAATAAGAACTAAAAAAGAGAGGGACGCCCGTGGCAAAGTACCAGCGATGCAGGATGTAAAGACCAGCCTATGCCGCAAAACTTTACAAGTGGACAATTTCATAAAACTGCAAGGGAAAACCATACAATTTGATTGAACTCAAACCAAATAAGAACTAATCTACCAGATATTCATAAGACGAGCGCTATATCGCTCAAAACTCTAAAAGTGGACAATTTGATAATGCAAGGGAAAACTTGTAAAGACGAAAAGATACTTGTAAACATAAAAAAACGTGGTTAAAAACTACAGATTTACAATTCGATAATGCACACGTAAATTAGAGTTTCTTACCGTTTCTGCTGAGTTCATAGCCGAAATAATCTGTGACCAAATAAAAAATACACGCGTTAATAATGCTATTTATTTATTCAAACTCGTTTGCACAAAACACAATAAACAAATGGCGGACTTAAAGCCCAATGGCATTCTATACCAGTCAAACAATAGAAACAAAAAAAATTAAGATCGCTGCGAAGTAATATAGTGTTGAATAAAAAAACAGTTTCAATATACACAATGTTTTAACGGGACAAAAGCTGTTGGTCTCGCCGTTAAATATGGCGTTATCAATGAAAAGGGACCTTATTGCCTGTGGCGCTTACGCCGCACTGCGTCACGCGACGTTGTATTAATATCGGAGCATCGTTAATAATGGCGGAAGCGCCATCGACAATAAGGTCCCTTTTCATAGATAACGCCACAAATAATCCCTGGACACATTACAAAGACGCCACATATGATAAGGTCGGTAATGTTCCACGATCTGGATCTCAATAACCATAAGACCTATGTGTCTGTTATTTGGATAGGTATATTAAACTTGATCATATGTCCTTTAGACTGTAAAAATCGAAAAGACGATGAGAAACTAAGTCCTCAATAGTATTATTTTTACATGACACCTTTTCCGCATGTTTTTTGTTGAATCTTCGAAACCCTTCGGTCTTTAAAGATGATTTTTGATTCAACTGTTGATAATTTATAACTTCTTAATCTTGGTAAACCATTTTTTTTATCAATATTGTGGTTTTAAAGTAAATAGCAATTATTTGAATTTGACGCTGCAATGAAGGCGCGCACAATCTCCTTCTCACGTTCTTCGTGTGTATCAACATAAAGCCATCCCTCTTTATTCTCGTGTGGGCGTGGCAGCATATGTGGCATCTTAAATAAATCACCTAAATACTACCAGACTAAAAATATGACAGTAATCTGCCCTCATAAGCCTAAGCAGTATCTCAAATTGAAAAGCCAAAGCAGATTCAATCTTCTCCTGTTAGTAAAAAGATTACATTTGCTACAGGAGATTTTTCTAAGAAACACGGATAAACGGACAGACAAACTATTACGAAATGAATAACTTATTATATTGCTAAATACAGAGAAGTAACGTATAATTAAATAACAATCATAAATATAACAAATGAAAACTTAAAACAATAATAAAAGTAAATCTTAAATAAATTAAAACTAAACTAAAGCTATAAAGCCTACCGAATAAGAACTAAAAAAGAAAACAACCCGTGACAAAGTACTTAACAAAATTGCAAAAAAAGAAACATAAAATCACCAAAAATGAAATAACGTGGTACCGTTGTCATGCTTTTCTCTGAAACAACTAGCAGTACAATTCATCAATAAAGTATTAACCGACAAACTGAAACAGCCGCCCTCGTCACATAGAGTTAGGTACTTACCGGTGACACCGAGCAGTTCTTCCAAATCTGCGACCAAATTAAAAACACATGTTAATCATATTTTAACGGGACACAAGTTGTCTGTCTCGACGATGAATAATTCCTCGACGAATTAAGGTAAAGGCTCCCACAGAATAACAATTTTACTGCAGTCTGACAGCTGACAGTTCAAAAATCCGTCACGAAACTAATAATCTGTGTTCTAGACACAGAATAAAGACTAAAGGCATAGAAGCCGTGCAATAAGATGAACGTTGCACCAGCTACTTGTCTCTACTTTATAGATTACTTATTGATAAGAGGAAATGTAACAAAAACTAGGTGTCTTTTCTTGTTTAATCTGTCATGGTCACAAGGTGAAGAAACGTCAAATGGAATTCTTTGGCCTTCCAGTACTATAGGTCCAAATACTATAGGTGCTTATAGGTCCAAATCACGCCTTAATGGTGACGATGTACCAAATAACGAAAGAACAGCTATAGATGCATCTCTTTTCAACTCACTATGAAAACCGTAAGTAGAAAGAAGTACGGTTTCTATGCCTTTAGTCTTTATTCTGTGGTTCTAGATACAGTTGTTTTATTTCACAACGTGCGCGTGCGTCTAAAAACACAAGTATGGCAAACCAACTTTCGTGAGATAAAACCACTGTAGGTACTAAGAATTGTACCCTTACCATGAGTGACAAGTACCATATTAGCTAGCGAGTCAAATGCTCTGTCCCTCGCAGACCTCGCAGTATCCTTATAGAGTGCCAGGGACAGAGCATTCGACTCGCTAGCAAGTACGGTAATTGTAACTTATGGTAAGGTAAGGATACAAATCGGGGGACTGTAACGGCCAAACCCTATATTCAAACCGCGGGCGCGGACAGATAAGGCTTACTTCGGGTGAGAATTTGACATTTGCCCATACAAAATGTGTCAAATTTTAATCCGAAGTAAGCCCATCTATCCGCGGTTTGAATATAGGATTCGGCCATAAGTCGATACATATTATTATAATGTTTTTTTTTATTATTTAAAGGGTTCTTTATTTTACTAAACACACGATATTGCTTATTAATGTAGAATGAAATTACAACTTTAAATGAAGGGTACATAGAACGCAAAAGTGTTATTACTCGTATATATATCGGCAGTTGAGTGGTAAGTTCGAACTTTGCATTTTAAGATATAACAATACAATATAAAAACACTGACTATAGACATGATCATTCCGTGTACCCTTCAAATATTACAAAATAAAACTAAAACAATGACAAATTAAAATAATTAAACTAAAAGTTAAATAAATTAAAACTAAACTAAAAATTAAATACTAAAATAAAAATAAGAACTAAAAAAGAGAGGCCCCGCGGCAAAGTTCTAGAGATGCAGGATTCAAAGAAAATGATTTCTTCGTTGTAAGTATAGCAATGCAGCGCAGCGTTGCGTATTTATTCTTTAAAACACTATACTTATATGTATATGCTTACGAGTATCATACATCGAATACATTTCTTAAACAACATACATTGTTTACATTTTTTTAAAAGCAGGGAGTTAACAATTTTCATCTATATATGTAAAAGGCAAAACTGACTGACTTATATATCAACGCACAGTTGTAAACTACTGTACCTAGAAACTTGAAATTTGGTACAGGGGTTCCTTTCATGATGTAAGTGAGCACTAAGAAAGGATTTTCCGAAAATCAACCCCCAACGGGAAGAAATGGGGGTAGTAGCGGGAAACTAATTCTACGCATACGAAGTCGCGGGTGTCGTCTAGTATTTTGCAAAAATGATCAGGTTTCCAAGTTTTGTATACTTAATGTAACTTTTTTTTTGTGTGCAAGTCTTGTCTTATTGTAAGCAGTGAGCAGTGAAACATAATAGACGTTTTTCATTTGAACTTTCTTCTCTAAGCAACTGAGTTTTTGTTAGGCTGTCAAAGCAAGTAAATCGGGGTTTTCATCTACATACATTCACTCACGCCTGTAATCCCCACGGAATAGAAAAAACAGTGGAAGTGGCATGAGCTTCGCTTAGTATCAGACCTGTTGTCGCCAATACTCACACTATCATAAAAACAACACGCCACCATGGAAATTGTTTTTGGTTCGGCTATCGTTTTTACATTCCAAAATAGCACAATAACGCATGCTTTTGGATTTATTTCCTATTTTGGAATATCGAAATATTTAAATATCGAAATAAGCGATCGCGGCAAAAGTATGGTAGGTTGCGCGGAACTCCGCATAACTATGCCACACGTTACACGCCCACTCAACACTTCTACTGTTTTTTCTGTTCTGTGGTAATCCCAGAGCGGGGTAGGCAGAGCTACAGAATTGCCAACAGCCCTAAAAACTAGTTGATAATTCTGTAACCACATTTTGCACAAACAGGCTAAGATGTTTACTAGTGTATTAGTGACAGGTTACAAGCCCATCGCCTAACAGAACCTTAATACATGCCTTTATTCCCTTAGTCGCCTTACGATTTCCACGGAAAGACATGGAGTCGCACAATTCTAAGCCGGTAACCACACGGCATAAGGGTTTCATCTATTTAATAATAATAGGAAAAACAAAGATATATACGTGTATACTGTAATGTATGTTAATTATTCATATGCCTGACTCATCCGACTTCTAGTTCCATACAATGCGCGCATGAATGTCAAAAGAAATTATATTTTTTGTTCACCTTCGCATTTTCGTTTGTTCAGGTGTCAGTTCAGAGCGTATATCATATAGTTATATATTTTCCTGTTAACGTTATTATAAGCGTATATAATTCGCCGTAACTTGTGTGAAGGTCGAGGAAATCTGTTTTTTTTTATATGGTAAAACATGCACACAAGTCTGATCCGGGGGGCCAGTGGACCTAGTAAGGTTGCGTCTATATCGCGTGCCAAATGTGGATATTACATCCGTCACTGTCATACTTATTTACGTGTCAAAAGGTGACGGATGCCTTATCTAAACTTTACTAATCCATGTTAGGGCCCCTGAGACCTATAGACAGTGCGATCTTAAGGCTGCAATCTCAAGATACGTCAAGACTTGGAAGACTCATTTAAAGCATTCTAAGTATGACCCACGGAACCTTCCAAACAGTGTCTATAGTGTCTATAGTGTCTATAGTGTCTATATACGGACGACGCAGTTAGCCCAGTCGGTATAGCGACCCTGCTTACGAAGCTTTTGGTCCTGGGTTCGATTCGGTATGGACTCTATCAAACATACATGTTTGTATGTAGTACTAGTTTATTTTTAAAAAGGCATTCACGTCAACCAATTACTGGCACGATGTATTTTGCCAACGCCAGGGTAGACTGGTCGGAGAATATTGGGATGACAGAATTTTCTGTTTTCGAAAATCGATTTCATTGACCTAAGGTGATGGATGACTGATTGCGTCAACTGCTTGTCAACTCGAATCGATAGAGAACAGAATCATTGGTAACGTTTGCTTCTTACGCCTACAGTTAGGTTTATCGACTGTCTATAACCTTGTATGCTAGTACTTAACAATTATTATAATGTATTCGTTTGAATAATATATCCAGGCATCACGTGTAGCTCAGACTAGACTGATTTTATCTTCACTTTTATTGTTATGGTATATATCGCATGGCAAGGGGAAGACCTAAAAAGAGGTTAGATTGTGTGAAGAGTGATATGAAAAAGAAGGAAGTGGACGCTGAGATGAGGCTAAGGTCGCGTCCAGACTTGTCGGTATGCTTGCAGAAAAACACGGAATCGGTAAGGGTTATGTAACTAGTGCCATCTACCAATCAACGCGCTACGTTTTTGCCGACGGTACGTTTTACTGCAAGCATACCGCCAATTTAGAAAGCGGCCTAATAGGGATGTTTGGAAGGAAAAAACATGCTGCGCCGACCCCACATGGTTGGGATAAGGGCAAGATGATAATGTTGATGGTATATCGCATAAACTAATTTGGAGAAATAGTACATTACTACAGAGAGTGGGACAAAAGGGGTTGCCGGCCGAAGACATATAGACGGCCAATACTAGGAGTGCATAAACATTAAAAGTAACCTACAGTGCTCAGTCATCCGCGCTGTGTCGGGCCCGCCCGCCATGTGGGGCTAGACAAGTTGCCATCGAATACAAACGCTAGCGATCGGTGATCACTGTCGCTTTGCGTTGTCATAGAAAAATATATGGAATTGATGTAAGTCACGTGATATATATCTCGACATGCGTTGTCAAAAATTAAAAATGTCAGTTGTAACGAGTTGGGGTGTTATTCTCTTAAAAGCGGCGTCCGTTCGGTCGAATGTAGTGAACGCGGAGAACCGGCGAGTTTAAGTAGTCCCGTCAGAGCGTACAAAAAACATTTTACAGTGCGCATTCACTCGTTCGGTTGGTCGTCGAAATGTGAAAATGGAAAAAACCCCCCGGATGAAATGTGAAAATAAAAAGCCCTATAATTTCGCCTTGAAAGAGGCATTGTTAAATACGACGAAGGGTGAAAATAACGGTTAATTAAGTTAAACAATGCACGAAAATGTGACTCTATTTTGGGGGTACTTTATACGCACGTAGGTACAGAACCCGCAAAAGTGTTGAAAACTTTTTTCAATACAAAAGGCTATTTCAAAAGGTGCTAATTTGAAATGTTTTTTAAAGCTAACAATATTAATTTAAATGCATGGAATAAGAAAAATATTTTTTGAATGCAAATTGTTTTTTTTTCTGCAATATAAAAGAGCTAACTCAACATTAGATTGTTTAAATGTACCAGGAATGCATAACTGGAGGGTATCGGACTGTAGCACGCGAATCCCACGTGGCACCTTCCAACCCCCCTTTTCATGTCATCTGATACCGACATCGAATTTATAACAGTACGGTAAGCACGCGACAGTACACCGGAACTACAATGTTAAAAGAAAATAACATTATAGCTTAAGTTTAAAAATGTTTGTGAAAGCTTGAACTTTTACATGCCTTTACACAATAGGCATTTACTTTATCAAAAAATATTGAACACGTATATTTTCTTTTGATAATTTTACAAAAAATTACGAAGATAAAGTGCGTTGTGTCGCGTGACGTGGCACACTTTATACCAAGTTGTGACGTCACGAGCCCCCACTCCCGAACTATGACGCGCGTTATATTCGTCAATTTTGATTGATTTGATAAAGCAAAATATACGTGTTCAATATTTTTTGATAATCTTACTGGACGGACTAATTAGTTTATTTTTTTTTACTCAGGACACACCCCTATTTTCAGGGTTCCGACGCGAGCTAACCTAACGGTGCCAACGGGGGCCTATTAGGTACCTATTAGGTATAAAACATTGCCCATTTTTTTTTACTGTTTCTATTCAAATCGGAGAAATACTGGAAAAGGGCCGAATCTTAAGTACCCGAAACCGACGTGCGTGCATGACTCGATGTATGAATGTGGAAGAAGCGAAAGAGATTTGTCAGGATCGTAGCAGGTGGAAAGAAGTGGTCTCTGCCTACCCCTTTGGGAAAGAGGCGTGATTTAATGTATGTATGTATACATATTTTTTTTAATAACTTTATTGCGCAAGACACAGGGAAGGTGCAAATGGCGGACTTAATGCTTCAAAGCATTCTCTACCAGTTAACCAACGGGTCAAAAAAATTTCTCCTGTCTGCTTGTTAGTTACAGTCTTGAGATATTATGCGCCCTGTAAGATAGATAGATAACTGTCTAGGTAAATTAATGGGTAACATGCATGAATTTTTAAATCGCATTTCTCGACAAAATATGAAAATATCGTAAAAGAGATCACCAAAAGTGAAATTAAATAAAATCGGGCAAGAAATACGGATGATACAAGCATTTTAAACTGGTAATTAGACAGCGATTAGACAGAGATCCGATACGCCGCCCATATAAACTCCATGTTAAATTTTGTTTTGCTATAAAGAGATAGGATCAAATCTTTGTTGGCTTATATCTTGGTTATTTTTACAGCTATTCAAAAAAAATTTTTTTTCGTCTGTTTGTTACATGGATCAGCTTTTATTGAAGCTGTTAAAAAGGCATGAATATTCCTTATTCAGGTTACTATTCTATCCATATACTATTATAGGCTAGACATCTAATAATATAATCACATGATTAGGAATAATAGAGTCTGGATCAAGTAATCATGCCATAATATAAACATTAAGTATATTATATAATTGGCTAATCCGTCATAATATAGGTCAAACGAAAACCGAAATATTAAATCGGTATGTCGAAAAAGACATGGCGTTTACGTTGCTCTAGATTCATCGCCATCTTAATCGTAATATAGCAATTTCATGAACGATGTAACCGCCATCTTGATTTGGATACGTAGGTTGCTATGGGCTCCTAGTTGTGTCAATTTTGTTTGTTATTTGGAACATAGGGCTATTAAAGTCTGTAGACGGAAAAAAACAGCCAAGTGCGAGTCGATCTTGCATACTAAGGGTTCCGTAGCAATTTATTAAAATCGAGCAAAAAAAAAACATGGATCACTCACTCACTTTAATTTTTAAATTTATTTTGTCTTCTATTGTTTATTATAGCGGCAATAGTACTAGGGCAGAAGCATGGGCAGAAGTATCTGTATTGGCCGTCTTTGCACCGTTTTCGGCCACTCTAAATTTTAGATATGCAAAGCATTATGACATTACAAAATTATTTTTATATTTTATCTTCATATTAATCTTCAGTCTTAACTATTGATGAATATTATTTTTAATGTTACAGTATTTTGAATACTCATTTACCTGAACCTTAAGTGGCCAAAAAAGGTTCAGTAGCCAAAACCATACGACTAACCACATAAAAAAAAAACTTTTTATTACGGTTCAACAGATACCTACAGCAGCGATTGTTGTGGTCGAGCAAAAAACATGGAAAATTAATAATTTCAATTCATTTAATTTCAATTTAATTTTTTCTTTTTTGTTATTTTAGCGTCTATAAACATACACACTGAAAATTTCAACTGTCTAACTATCTGTTCATGATATAAAGCTCGTTGACAGACAAACAGACAGCACAGCTAGGGTTGCCAACTTTTTCTTGGGCAAACATAGTATTTTCCAGCCCAAGGTATAAAAAATATAGTACACAGAATGAAAATATAGTACTTTGAAGAAAAACTTTTAAAAAGTGTGTAAATTTATTCATTAAATCTAATGCACAATATGTACTACTTACTAACATTCTGCCTGCTATTGGGGCAACTATCTGAGCTAAAAAAAGCCTATTTCTCCAACCCAAACCGCATATTATGTTTAAGACTGACCGAAAAATAGTTTTTTGCGTCCTATATGTTTCTTCAACAGGATATAGTACCTACGCAGAGTCAAAATATAGTACAATACTATATATTATAGTACGGTTGGCAACCCTACACAGCGGAGGCTGAGTAATAAGGTCCCGTAGCACCCTCGGGGTACGGAACCCTAACTAGGTACTTATTGTATCGAAACAGACTCAGCAGGGACTAATGTCAAAAAATAACTATGAAAAGCGTCTGATGAAAATTGAGATACGTTAAGGTCGTCTGGAGGCGAGACGCTAAAATTACTGGAAAATTAGGATTTGAATACGAATATATTAAGGATGCGGGGGCATGCTGTAGCGACGTTTAAAAAAAAATGCGAGTCGAACCCGGGCACCGAGGGGTTTCGTACAAATTTATCTACATCATAAAAAAAAGCTTGTAAAATGAAGCCTTTTCATACAATATCCCACATGACACGGTTACTGCCGTTCCTTACATAAAGATGCTGTTTTTTTTTATTGCGATTGTTTAAAAAAAATATAGTTTTGAGATTTTTCCCTATACTTGTAGTATAAGACGGTATTACTTGCCAAATTTCATAGTTCTAGGTCAACGGAAAATACCCTATAATTTTGATTGCCTCGAGTGTCGAAATATACGTTTTTATTTGTTAATCCTCCTTTCCGCCGAGGCAAATATAATTCTTTTCTCGAACGATACGAGGAAATGATACAAATACATAATAAGTGTTTGTAAAAAGCTTTCGACAAATACAGAGAGATTTTTTTTTAAACTACGAGTAGGGTTAAATTTCACGTTCAATGAGTATCTGCCACCCGCCGCCGCCGCCCACCACTGCACAAGTGGGGATGGGATTTTTTTTCATGGTCCTTTCAATTTTATATGCAGAGAGCATTTTCTTTTAATTAGGTATATAATAAGGCTCTTTTCGTCGTCGTTTCCGAGCATGTTAGAGAAAAATGTAGTTATTTTTATTATTATTGCTTTTATTGGAAAAGAAGAAGGTCGTTAGAAACATCCTTACCTAGACTCCACAGGGGTTATATAACGAAGTAGACCACTTACAATTGACCCTGGCCTTGAGTCTAGGGGACGAAGAAACAGCCAATCAGGTTTAACAAGGTACAACTACATAATAAAACTTTTCTACAGCCTGACAAGATGTAATGTGGCCCTGGGAAACTGATGCTAGATGCGCGTATAAAAGCAATGAAATTCTCTGCATCATATATAATCATAGATTGTTCACCAAGGGATGAAGGGCACCTAAATCACACGAGATATTTGGAATAATAGGTGACTTTCATCTGAGTTAAACACTCTACTTTTCATTTTGATTATGAGGAAAGTAAAAAATAATAGTTATGGAAAATATAGCGAACACAGTATATTACGTAATACATAGGTAGCTTATTTTCCCGCTCTTATTTTTGACATAAATTTTATTTTAGAGAAATTTTCCCACTTCACAGAAATTTCGTTTCATAGAAAGCTATTTTCTGCTGACCGGTATTCTATAGGCTGTAAAAACGATATCGTATCCGACCTGTTATGATGTTTTTTCTAAATCGGCCGCCATTACTGTCAAGTAAATAAGAGCTATCAAAACGTTGACAACGCGGCAACAGGTCAAAAACGATATGGTTTTTACCGTGTTGAATAGAGGCCCTGAAGAATGGGTTTTCAACTAATAAATTTATATTGTATTATTCACGTATTCCTAATAATTACTAGTAAAATACGCAACCAGAGTTAAAATAGCCCTCATTAGTAAATTAATCAGCCAATTCAATTTACACGCTCACTCCGGTAGTTAGAGAGAAAATCAATATCTCGTTTTCCCCCCTCCTTTTGCACGGGTTTTAATAAATTTTTCAATCATAACAAGGGCTTATGCTGAACTTAAGTGGAAGTGTTGTTTATTTTCCGTTGTTGTTATTGTTTCATACTAGATGAAATGAAATAATTTATTTATGCCACATCGTGGCTTTTACACGTCGTTAATGGAGCGAAAATAATTAAGGGTCGTTTTAAAAAAAATGGTTTAAATAAGGGTGTTAATTAAAACAAAACTTAATTGATTCTTTTGTTTAAGCCTTTAATTATGTACAATATTTATGAAAACGACCTTTAAAGAGTACTAAGAGAGAGAATATTGAGAGGATAAAAATAAAAAGTCGATTTTCAAGATATTTTTACGAAATTGCCCTCATCTTTCACATCGGTAATATGGAGTGAAACTACTAGAGCTTCGGACAAGACCATCATTGCGGGGAAGCGCCGCAAGAAACTCCAGCAGAAGGTAATTTTTTCACTCATAAAACACAATAATACTTAAAAGGTAGTTTCGATTACAAGATAATAACGTAATATACTTAAATAATAATAATTAAAACTAGAGTAAATAAAATCATTACAAATGTAAGACTAAAGTGCAAAAAATCGCCGCAAGAAATTATAATTTAAAGATTGAAATATCTCACCACAATAAAGCGATATTTTACAAAAAAAAACAAGTTTTTTTTTACCACTTTGTCGGCGTGACTAATATGCATATTCATGCCAAATTACAGGTTTCTAGGACTATGAGTCTCTGAGCTAAGCTGCGGACGGACGGACGGACATGGCGAAACGGCTCCGGCTTAGGTAGACTGCACGCCAACTGCAAGCGGACTGCGCAGTTGGTTTGCAGTTTTGATACAGTTACATCAACTGCATCAGAACTGCTCTCGAACTCCCATTTTGCAGCTGGGTTGCAGTTCAAATGCAGTACGTTTGTACCGGCCCTAAGGGTTCCTAGTTTGACTACGGAACCCAAACAATAAGCGGTAGTAGATCCCAGAGTCTCCATCATTATACAGAATGTATTATATTAAATGTTATACGGAAATATTCATAAAGCTGGTATTTTATAAGTTGCTTTTTGCTTGGCAGAAGGTAAGCCTTTTGCACGGCGGTTGCTATGGTTACCAGACTGTTATACGCTAAGAGAAATTAGGGGGTGGGGTGAGGCATGTACTGAGGCGGGGGCGGAGGCGGGAGCACATGCGGATAGAGATACTAAAGCATGTGCGTCAGCTTTTGTTTTGATTGTTTTTACCCGATTGGTAATGTGCTATACATGCTTGTATGTATGTTATTTTGTGGCGCTCTAGAAACTAAACGCACCCGATTTTAATGATTCTTATGTCAATCGATTTGTTTTAATCTTGTGTGTCAGTAAATATATGAGAGTACTAATCAAAATTCAACATGGCGGCCACCAGCCGCCATATTATTATACTCCGAATTGAATTCGATTTCAAATCGAAGCGAGCCTAACAAACACTTGACCATTTTTAGTATCTGTTATTTTTCTTAAGGGTTTGTACACAGTCAACAGCATAAATAAGTGATCATTTATGTACCTTGTCGCTTTCAATCATTTCACAATTTTGTATAACATTTCAAACACGACGTTAAAATGACAAGGTACATAAATGATCACTTATTCATGCTGTTGACTGTACTATAATCATACTAAATCTGTCGCTTGTGTATTTTACCGTTTTTAAAGTACAAGAAAATATAAATACGTTGAAAAAAAAATGTTTCATATTCTTCTTTATTAACCGACTTCAAAAAAGGAGGAGGTTCTCAATTCAACTGTATGTTCTTTTTTTAGTTCACTTTCTTAATTAAATTCTTGAGTAAGTAAGTATATATAAGTATATTAATCTATATATATATATAAAAGGCAAACCTGACTGACTTATATATCAACGCACAGCCGAAACTACTGTACCTAGAAACTTGAAATTTGGTACAGGGGTTCCTTCATGATGTAAGTGAGCACTAAGAAAGGATTTTCCGAAATTCGACCCCCAACGGGAAGAAATGGGGGAGTAGCGGGAAACTAATTCTACGCGTACGAAGTCGCTGGCGTCCTCTAGTTATATGTATAGACGGAAAATATCGATTGTGAACATCACTAATTTCGGGAAGCATCCCTATCGCGTTCGACAGATAAAAGTTGGCTTTCGAAGTTTGCTTTCTTTTGGCGGCATTTTTTGCTATAGATAATAAATTGTGTTTTTCCTAATATATTTTAAAACCAATTTGTGTTTAATAATACTCTCTTAGCTAAATAAACAATTTGCTAATAAGTTAATTGTATTAGCAAATTGTTTATGAAGCGCTTGTGGCACACATCAAAAGTAGATTTCTGCTCAATATTCAAAGCAGTATCTATGGCTACTGTCTAATGGCTGTGTATATATATATCTTCTAGTCTGTCTGTACCTATCCCCTGTTATTGCAGCACTTCTACCTTAAATATAATTTTGAATTCAACTTGACGACTTAAATTGGACAAATATACATAAAGAAAATGTCTACAGTAACTTGAGACCGTCTTTCAACTATTGACTTTTTCGTACGTTTTTCTCGTATTGTATTGAAAAAATAGAAGTTATACTTAAATTTATATCTGTATCTCCTTTTTCCAGGTATTTACATGAAGGGATCCCTTTGAAATGCATAAACTTTTTCCGCATAATTTATCTTTTCGCATATATTTTTTTGGCATAACTCCCTTTAGGCTGACATTTCAGAATTAAATAAACGTCTATTGTGTAGTTTAGGATAGGTTACGTTATTTTACTTTTTATAATAATTAAAATAAAATCATTTCTATTATAAAAACCGTTCTAGGTCAAAAGATTTTATGCGTAAAAAAATTATGCGATCCAATAGGGAATCCTACATGAATGTACTATGAAGGTTGAAGACCTCTATGGTCTGATATTTAAAATAGGATACACTCCTGAAAATAAAAAATAGCTGTCATTAAACTAGATGAGGCAAGACAAGTTGCTTAATGATAAAATAATCTTTTTTCGAAAACTGTCATAATATACAGGGTGTAATCGTTAAGTGTGACCTGGAGATTATTCCGTAAATGTGACAGATATCAGAAAACTTTCAACTGATATCGAAAGTACGTTATTCAATGAGTAAAATCACATTAAAAACTTTTTTTAAATAAAAATAGTAATATTAAAAATATTAAGTAAAAACGCTCCCATACCTACTCATATAGTGCGATTAAATTTTGTTTTGGAAAAGTTAGCAAAAAGCTTTGAAAATGTGTATTGAAATTTAGGCTAGTCAAAAAGGACCTTATTGAATAGAAAATAAAATTCATAAAAAAAATACTGGGAATTTTCTTTTGCGTTTCTAACAAAAACTCATAACATTTATTGGACAAAACACACTACAACACAAAAGACATGATACAAAAAAAAAGATTAGAGCAAAAAGTTAGTTTCATTTAGTTTACGTTTCCCAATCACATTATATCTTAATAAATACGGAACCCTCAGCGCGCGAGCCCAACTCTCACTACACCGCTTTATTTGTCACTGTGATTTAAAACTCGATTCTACGTTGCATAACGCTAGCATTCGCACTGGTTAGCTTCACAAGGAAACAAGATGTGGGGACGTCGCATTGACCCAGTTGGGGTTCGATGCTCGATGGAGGCCAAGCGTAATCGTTTAGCTTTAAAAGATAGGGGTTTTAGCTCGGCTCTTTACGTGGAGAAATACAGATAATATACAGTTTCAAAATTACTAATATTTTTTTAACCGACTGCCGAAGTAAGGGTAAAGTAAAATAATGTTTGTTCATTTGTTTCGCTCTAAAAACTAAATCGATTTTGATGATTCTTATTACGGTTAATAGATTCGTTATCTTGTGTCACTGAAAATATGATAGTAATCAAAATTCAATATGGCGGCAACGACACGCAATATGTACAAAAAAAGTGGACGAACTATGACAAGTGGGGTATCATTGAATAGCTATTTAAAAATTATCTTTAGGTATCTCTCATGATTTTCATTGATTTCAGCTAGAAACTATCGTAATTTAACTAGCTTTTGATTTAAAAAAAAAACACGTCAAAATCGGTTTATTTATTTGGGAGCTACGTAGCTACAAACACACATTAAATTTGTAGCACCTTCAGTGTCAGGAGTTAAATTTAATCTCCTATTCATAAACGCACTATAAACCTAATCTAATAAGGAATATTTGTCTTTTTTCACAGCTTCAATAAAATCTGATGCATGTAACAACCAGTTAAGAATAAAAAAAATTAATAGCTATAAAAATAACCAAGATATAAACCAACAAAGATTTGCCCCTATCAAAACAGAATTTAACATGGAGTTTTTATGGCCGACCTGTTACATGACGTCACAGTGCATATTAGGGTGATTAGAACACCCTTAGATCTCTCTGTCTAATAGCTGTCTAATTAGCAGTTTAAATGCTTGTATCATCCGTATTTTTTGACCGATTTTAATTTTAATTTCACTTTTGGTAATCACTTTTACGGTACTTTCATATTTTGCTGAGAAATGCGATTTGAAAAATCCATGCATATTTCCTCTCCTCTTAAAGTGTATTTTGCCAATTTCTAGTTATTTATAGACACTCCCGTGGACTTATTAGAGCTATAAGTCCATGGATATCACACGCGAGGAAAATTGTTCGGTAAAAGAGTATTTTCTCTAATGGACTAAACAGAAGCACATGGGGTTAGCTCCACGCGCTATAAAATATAGAATTAAAATATTCTTAATTAGAATGTAGGTATTAAACTCATTCTTGATTGTGTTTATCAATTGTTCTTTAAATAAAGTAGACTTTAGTTAATTTTAGTTGTCTCTGAGCAACTGTTTTTTTTCATTAGTGGAAACTGTTTTGGCTCATGTATTAAGCGAATTTGTATTTTTATCCTATATTTTAATTTTTAGCTGTTTGTTTCTCAATAAATAAATAAAAACCGAACAAGGCGAGTCGGTTCGCCCACCGAGGGTTCCGCACATGACCCTGCATACAGACCCTGTTTTTTGTGATTTAATTAAAAATGTTGGGTTTTCAGATTTTTTCCTATATTTGTAGTATGAGACGGTGTTACTTGCCAAATTTCATAGTTCTAGGTCAACGGAAAATACCCTATAAATTTTGATTCCCTTGAGAGTGTCGAAATATACATTTTTAGCGGCATAAACGGCCGTATCTTTTTTTTACGTTAACTTGGAATTTTGATTTTTTCACAGCTTCAAGGGACTGTAGACTTGAGTATATGGTTTAAATTTCAACTCGATACCTCCACGCGTTTCCGAGATAAATGGTCTTGACACACAGACAGACGGACAGACGGACAACAAAGTGATCCTATAAGGGTTCCGTTTTTTCCTTTTGAGGTGCGGAACCCTAAAATAGAATGTTCTATCTTCAAAATTTTAAACGAAAGAAGAGTCTAATTTGGTGTATATAATACTTTTTTTTTTAACTGGCCATGCGTGATAGTGTGGTAAGGACGCTCGGTGCCGCTAGCACATGACGTGATTTTTCCAGGTTGCCCGGCGACAGTATTTATTACTTCGCAGAAAATCTAGCAGTTTTCAGAATTTTCTCATTGGGTAAGTTCTTAGAATCAAATCGCTTACGGTAGGTATATACAATGTTTAACATGTGTGTCTGTATATCTATGTGTCCGTCTTTGGGATGGCCCAATTTGGACGAGTTTTTTTAAAGCTAATTTCATCGGGAAGATACTTAGCTAAGATTTATGAAAATTGGTTAAGCCGTTGCAGAGATATTGGCTCTGAAAGGGGTCACTGATTTGCATCTATTTAATTATTTTATTGAATAAGTTGATCTATCTCTATGAAACTCTCATTCAGTTCTAAAGAGATACTTCAATCGTTAGAAGTTATTCTTGTGTTCGCATATCAAATTCCAATGTCGCCGTCACTTTAGCCTATTTCAAATCCAAATATAGATATTCTTGCAACTAGATACTTAAGTTCAAAACGTTTTTTACCAACAATACTCAGATTCTAATAAGGACAGGATTCGTGTCAACTTCTACCTATCTCTCTCTAGTGCACTACACTTCAATCAGAGTAAAACGGACTTTATTTAATGATAATAAATGCTAATACAGCTGCATTGCACAAGTGCATTTACAAAGTTGCGTTTGCGGCTGTTTTGGATGAGCTGCCTCTCGGTTTGTATGCCGCTGAGAGTTCGGGAGTTGTGTTTGTTGGATGGTACTCCGGGTATCTAGGGCGCTACCTTGAGCATTCAGCATTAGCATGACAACCTCGCTAGGTCGCTGCTCTTTTGTCCTCAACAAAACCGTACCTATGCTTATTTCCTTCCTTCCCTATTTAACATTATAATTTTATAATGCTATTAATTAGGGATGAATAACTTTTTACGGTGCCAAAGTGAAACTAGGAACCTTTGAAATTTCGCCGTGTTTGTCCGCATTTTAATTCAGAGATTCTTGGTACTAAAAAGCTGTAGTTTGAGATTTATACATTTAAATTACGCCGACAAAGATGTAAAAAAAAAACCTTGAAGATATTTTTTTTTTACATTATAAAATTGAGTGAGGTATTAGATATATCTTAAAAATCATTTAACCTTACATTAAATCACGCCTGTTTCCCAGAGGGGTAGGCAGAGACCACTTTTTTCCACCTGCTACGATCTTGACAAATCTCTTTCGCTTCTTACACATTCATACATCGAGTCATGCACGTACGTCGGTTTCGGGTACTTAAAATTCGGCCCTTTTCCAGTATTTCTCCGATTTTATTCGAAATATACGCCTTTTAACGCCATCTAACGTTTTCATGTCTTATTCACATTGTGATAAAAGCGAAAAAGGTAAGTACATGTTAATATTACAAAGTTTTGAGTTTGGGTCCAAACTCGAAAAGTGTCATTTTAGCTAGAGTTTCATGAACAATAAACTTATTATAAATTTCGCGTCTAGAGATTAAAAAACGGACAAAATAAATGTTATTACTGGGTAATGCAACTCCGTCATATTACAAAAAATTAAATGTATTTACCGTTGCAATCGACAGAGATATTAATAGCATATTCATTATTCCCTTTGAGGCTTAAAACAGATCGGAAAAGACAGTCCGTTTCAGGTTTTTATACTTTTTATTCCACATGGTAATGCGGTCGTAGATAAATCGGAATGTATCATGGCGACTAAGGCAATAAAGGCTTGTAGTACTGTTAGGCGATGGGCTTGCAACTTGTCACTAATACACTGGTAAACATCTTAGCCTGTTTGTCCAAAATGTGGTTACAGAATTATCAACGAGTTTTTAGAGTTGTTGGTAATTCTGTAGCTCTGCCTACCGTATTTTGGGAATGAAGGCGTGAGTTTATGTATGTATGTAAATCGTGGTAGTGGACTTGATTGATTAATTTATACTCGTTTAATAGCAAAAATAACTAAAGGGTTAACTTGACGATACAGTAAGCTTAGGCCCGCTAGAACGTAAATTCAACCCTAGGTTAAACCCTAGGTTCCGAATGACAGATCCCATATGAGAACGACCAATATTTAGGGGTAAGACAGTTGTATCCTGTAATTTAAATGTACTAGTTCCGTGTTTTGTTTTTAATATGTACATTTGAATTGTATTGCCATGGTAATAAGGTCTGTGTACATATTTTCAAGTAGTTGTGGTGTATACGCATCTGTAGAACAACAAGCCTATAGGTTAGTTTGGGACGAGGTCAATTTGTGTAAGATTGTGCCCTGTGGCCCGTTTCACGAAGCTACAAGTTACAAATTACAAGCGGAAGTCTCTTTCTAGTAAAAGGAGTTAGAAAGAGACTTCCGCTTGTAATTTGTAACTTGTAGCTTCGTGAAACGGGCCTCTGGTATTTCTTTGCATTGTATGAACCATTTGCATGCCGTTTACACCAATGTTGCGGCAGCGATTTAATCATCTGATACATCACAACGTACGCTTCAATTTCCGATTTGGTTAATTGCATACGTACTTATTACTTACAATCAGTTCTGTTCAACAACATTTTCTGCGTTAAAAACAAAAACGCATCATCTCGCATTACAACTCCAATGAAAAACAAATCATAGTTTAAGATGTTAGAGTTCTAAATAGCTTCGGTTTTGAGAAAGTTAACACTTTACAGGTTAGAATGCAATTGTGCATCTACGTTGTAAACATGTGCATATCGGGAATTGTAATTAGAAATCATTTACAAATCGAATCGATTCGTAATCAGTACGTAGTAATTAAATTTTGTTTGGTACTGAAAGGTTTGTTCAACCTAAAAAGGCACATCTTCATCGGTACATTCTGCAAAATATACCTTATTTTGTTAGAAATATGACTGTTAAAACTACTGTAGTTTTATGTAAGTTTAGATTTTTAACCACTCGTAGTTTTACATCTATAAATTGATAGGCGTTAAAGCCGGAATGTAGGCAAAAAACTCAAGATCATTTCCAAAGAAATGAGGTTAATTTTCCTTTTGACTATGGGAGTGTAATATAGTTGGTAGTAAGACCATCAGTCTTAGACAAGATGCATTCTGTGAACGTTTTAGTTATCGAAAACCGTTGACGAAAACGATTAACGTAAGCTGCCGAAAGGTCCTGTCGAGCGGTTACTCGTATGTCAATTCCATAGAACGTTTTTGATAATCGTTGACGTTAGCGTCATGCATGTTGTCTAGGGCATCTTTTAACCCAGTGTTCCCCAAAGTGGGCTATATTGACCCCCAGGGGTCGAGGACGACCTGCAAAGGGGTCCATGTGAGCGGAAAAAATAAATGGGGGTCCATTGGATGAAAATGGGGGTTCACGATAGTGAATCCCATTTAAGCAGGTCGTGACTTTAATTTAGTTACGTATTACTTTCTTATAAATAATATACAAATAAAATGAAAAAATATATAAATTAAGTTTAAATTTTCTGTGTTTAGTTTTTACTTTGTAAAAAATATTTTTCGGCGCTAAATTTTTATTGTAGCCTGTGTCAATTATTAGCCGCTTCGACCAAAGTTATCCGTGCAAAAAATCCCGAATAATTTTTGCTTTGTTTTTATGTAATAACATAAATATTAGGTAAGCAGGGGTCCACCCTAAAAGGAAAAAAATGATCTCTAAGACAAAAAAGTTTGGAGACCTCTGCTTTAACCTAACGCCAAGCAGCAGTGCATCTTGTGTGTTAACCGACTTCAAATGTAGAAGGAGGTTCTCAATTCGTCTGCGATTTATTGTTTTGAACCTTCCTCGCAAAAATAGGGGGTAGTTATAAATTTGCCCGCTGTGTGTGTGTGTGGCACCGTAGCTCTTAAACAGGTGAACCGATTTGGATGCGGTTTTTTTTTTATTTGAAAGCAGGTTTTCTAGTGGTGGTTATTAGCTAAGTTTCATGAAAATCGGTTAAGCCGTTTATGAGATATCAGCTCTGAAAGAAGATGCCACCATTGGGAATTTTATCTAAGCTTGCTATTTCATTTATGGTCCGTTCGATATCCCCATATAACTGTGTCAACGTATAACGCAATAACTAAGATAAACCTCCTGTAGTAAAATCAACCTTATTACTAATAAATAGAATTGGATCTGCTTTGATGTTTGAGTTTAAAATACTGCTTATTGGCTTAGCAGGGCAGAATTTATCCTGCCACTTAACGTCACGATGACATGGTTGAGGTAGATCGTGGTTTTTTCCAGTTAGTACATGCGTAGACGCATCCAAACGCGCAAGAGTTTGAGCATCGAGTATACTGTTCTGTCACACTTCGCCCATTACGCTCGCAACTCACAAATGATAGCAAGGTCTCTGCCGATCGGCGCACACGCATGTCTGTCACACACACGTTCAAATCTCGCGCCGTTCGAGTTTGGTGTTTGCGCACGATCCTAGGCAATTGATAAGGTGACGTATTGGACGCGTATATTGAGGGTTCCTTGTTATGCAAGCCGAAAAATACCTGCTACATGGTAGGACCTTGTGCAGGGTTCTTTCTGCAGGGTATTTGAGAATTGACAACTCGAAAATTTCATACCAAATTTCATAGCAAACCTGACTGACTTATATATCAACGCACAGCCGTAACTACTGTACCTAGAAACTTGAAATTTGGTACAGGGGTTCCTTCCATGATGTAAGTGAGCACTAAGAAAGGATTTTCCGAAAATCGACCGCCAACGGGAAGAAATGGGGGGAGTAGCGAGAAACTAATTCTACGCGTACGAAGTCGCGGGCGTCCTCTAGTATTTTATATTATTTATACTGTACTTGCATTTTCATAATTTGTATTATATTTTATAAATACCTATAAGGTCACCGCCCCTTTTTTTCGGAAGGCCCTACCGCCTTCCGGGATTGGGAAATTCCAAGTTAGAGCTTGTGGCAGGTTTTAAAAGAGACTCGTTGAGTGAAATTAAAATCATCTGACATCTAAAACACAAATTAGACGAATGAGCTGTCAAATGGTTAAACAACATGGCCGCAAACGTCATGTTACACAAAATGGCGGATATTCGCTGTTTCACATCTTCTAATTAGCTAAATGAAGCTTTCAGTAAACTCTTTAAATAATTGATGTAAAGGAAAACCAGCACAGTTTTAATTCGTGAATACATTCTATCCCGATAGTGCTATTTGGAGTCCAAATTGTATAAACTTTTGAGACCGTGGCACTACGTTAAATAAGCCTTTGATGTGAAAATATCTTTATTAAAAATCTCTAAAATTACACTCATAAAGGTTAAAGTCTAATGAAGCAACTCCAAATTATTATAGCACTTGAGGATTGAATAAAAATAGATAATTAGGTAAATAATCAATAACTATTACCTTAGAGGGATAAAAACCCCTAAGGGTTCTTTCACAAAGAAGTGCACATGCAAAAATAAAGCTTATTACAATGAGTCAAAACTCTGTTTCCAACTTGATAAAAATCTGCTCTCCCCTCCGAACCGGTCTGTGTGAACGGAGCCTGTCATGGCGATTGACCCCCTCTTTCAGAGCTGATATCTCTTAAACGGCTCAACCGATTCATGAAACTTAACTAAAAACTACCGCTAGAAAACCTGCTTTCAAATAAAGAAAACAGCATCCAAATCGGTTTATCCGTTTAAGAGTTACGAAGCCTCAGACAGACACAGATTTACACGTCAAACTTTTAACCCTCCTCTTAAAAATTTCATACATACATACACATACATTAAATCACGCCTGTTTCCCAGAGGGGTAGGCAGAGACCACTTCTTTCCACCTGCTACGATCCAGACAAATCTCTTTCGCTTCTTCCACATTCATACATCGAGTCATGCACGCACGTCGGTTTCAGGTACTTAAAATTCGGCCCTTTTCCAGTATTTCTCCGATTTGATTCGAAAAAGTACGCCTAGGGCGGCCCCTTCCGACCCTTCCACTCACTTTCGCTCTGTATATCTCTTTCGTCAATCTTCTTTCATCCATCCTTTCCAAATGACCGAACCATCGAAGCATACCCTTCACTACATCTTTTTTTAGTCCACATTTCTCTCTGACTTCTTCATTCCTTAATCTATCAGTCAAAACAAATTCAGACTTATGATAAATTTGTCGTCTATTTACTTATTTATTTATTTATTTATTTATTAGACACAGTAATACATTACAAACACAAACATTGCTCAAACATAAGGTAATTACGTACCTAGATGACATTGAGTGTTCGTAACTTAATAACAACTGTGTACAGCGTTCTCTAAAAGTTATGTCTGGCGCTTAGTTACTAAAACAAAAATAATATTGGGTCCTTACCTATGAAATAGGCGTTATTTTTACGTGTTTTATTTCGTACGTAATTTATTCATTTCAATTTTAACTTCCAAATTATTTTTAAATTTCATTAATACAGTATGTTACAAAGGTTTTAGATACAAATAATATGGTTCAATTTCTTACTTAGTGTTTAAAATTAAAGTGTGAACTCAACTCTTTTCATGTGCTGTGAGTTCAAATGTTTCAATTACGCAGAGTTTTATGAATCTAACTATTTTTAAGTAATTAAGATATGTATAATATAGCTTAGAAGTGTCCAATATTCCTGACAGAATTTTGTTTGGTTTGCATTTGACGTTACTAAATAATCCGCAAAATGAAATGTATGAAAACCACCGTTTTCATAAAATTCTCCATATAAAACGCCAATTTCATAGGTAAGGACCTGTTAATACTAACAAAATCGGCGAACTATCGATCGACGGATATCGTTCGACTAACTCCTCTGGCAATTCGGGCCAATGCAGGCGCATTACCAATTATGCCACCAAGACCCTACTTAACATCCACGAAATTAATGATCGCTTACTTTTTCATACTCGGAGGGTATGCTGACGCCATCTATCTATCGTTCGTCGTATCGTTGTTTGTTTTTTTCGCTTTAATATAGGCATCCAGAATTTTATCTAAGTATATAAATAAAAATGAATCACTAAATGTGTTGCTAAGCTCAAAACTTGAGAACGACTGAACCGATTTGGCTGATTTCTTTTTTGTTGTGTTCGTTATTGTCAGGGCAAGGTTTATATGTAAGAAAAAAATTGAAATAACCAGCGGAAACGTCGACAATTTGCAGCGGGGCGAAGCCGCTGGCGGGCAGCTAGTTATACATAAAAACCTTGTCTTGAATCACTCTGGACCTAGGGACTTGAAATTTGGAGGAAAAACTCCTCATCAGGTATCCTAGGGGAGCACTAAGAAAGAATTTATAGGGGGGAGGCGTCCGCTAGTTATCAATCAAGTGAATGAGAGCTAGTAAAACCATATCGTTTTTGACATGCTATCGCATTGTTTTTAACTCGGCCGCCATTACTGTCAAGTAAATAAGAGCTATCGTAACGTTAACAATACCATAACAAGCCAAAAGCAATGTGGTATTACTAGCTCTCAGTAGAAAGAGTACTTGCACAACAGCGTACCTCTTTAAGTTCTGATAACCTAAAGTACCAAATCTAAGTACCATAATAGCCCATAATCCTTTTAACCATACATGTACCGGTTTGCCTCCGGATCTGGGACATATGTGTGTGTGTGCGTGTTACGTAACGAAGTAAATGTATATCCGTTTTACTGTCAAGGCGACAGAATTCGCGACACATGTACACTTCGTTAAGTGGTTAGTTCGTGATGTTAAATTGTAGGATCTAGAGCAATATATAGATTTCTGTTTGTGATACCATGATTAAAACATTTACAGTGTTTAATATGAGGAAATTTAATAGTTTTAACAGCGTATTACTGAGGTATTAAGAAGCAAAAAATGTTACATGAACAGGTTGAAATATGTTTTTTTATCCAGTACTAGCGACCAGACCTCGCTTCGCTTCGTTTTCTGTAAAAAAATACTATACATAACCTTCCGTAAAAAATTATTTAACTGATGGTGAAAGCCATATCAAAATCCGTACAGTATTTTTTTGAGATTATCGCGAATATGCAGACAGACGCAGCGGGGGACTTTGTTTTATAATATGTAGTGACAGAGTTGTAATGAAATCTCCAGTACAACTCAATACGGGATAAAAAAAAAACGTATAACGACCTGGGTTCATATAAATTTTTTTGCGTCTTACGACCTCAAGAATACTCTGTTAAAATTATTCGGTTTCCTCATGTATACACCCAGTATGTCAAATCTATTAACACGATGCCTAATCATAAATTACAGTTTCTAGAATTTTCGTCTGTCAATCTGAAAGTTGGTCTCAATAAGGCTCCGAAACGGTTCGTCTGAAATCAATGAAAATTTCCGGAAATAATTTTTTTTTTTTTATTATTCTAGCTTCGTGCGTGTAGATTTCAATTATTGTTATTCCCGCGGAAACTTTTAAATTTTCCGGGATGAAATGTAGCCTTTGTCGAAGCTCGTTTTAAAAAGGTCAAAATCATAATAGAGAGATGCTGGACTTAAACCCTTTTTTTACTTGAATATCACAAGACTAGTACCCTTTTTCACTAGAGCCGGGCCATTTAAAAAAAATGTACATAGTTAAAGACTCAATTAAAATCCTTTTTTTTTTCATTTCGTAACAAAAGTTAACCATGATCGAACCTAAAATGACAATTGGCGTAAGGGACAACTGAATTGTACTGTAAAATTGTCCTATACGCCAATTGCCATTTTAACCATCGAATGATTTAAGTATAGTAATTTTCGTTACGAAATGGAAATAAAATAGGATTTTAATTGAGGCCTTAATTGTCCTTAACTATGTACAATGTTTTAGAAATCGACCCAGCCACTAAATCTTATCCCTTTATCTTTATTTAAATTTAAATTTTAATATAATTATGTTTCAGACGTTTCAGCTAGTTTCTTATTTATTTCCGGAGTGCATCATACGCAGCCATGACACAGATGCGCCGCGCCAAGTGCACTTGCAAACGCACAAACAGAAAATAAGTGCATCTAAATAATGAAAATGTCAGAGTTGGTCATTATGATGTTTGAAATGATGTCGCAGCTCAACGAAACAATGCAACGAAAGATTTTATACCCTTCGGAGGTTGACAGTCATGGTGGGCAGTTTGAGTGACAGCAGAGGCATTTTTCTCTTTGTTTTTTTGACATGCCAACTCACAGAATAAAGACTACTAGGAGCCGTGCAATAAGATGAACGTTGCACCAGCTACTTGTCTCTACTTTATAGATTACGTATTGATAAGAGGAAACGAAACAAAAACTAGGTGTCTTTTCTTGTTTAATCTGTCATGGTCACAAAGTAAACAAACGTCAAATTGACTGGACTTCTTTGGCCTTCCTATACTACAGGTCCAAATACTATAGGTGCTTATAGGTCCAAATCACGCCTTAATTGTGACGATGTACCAAATAACGAAAGAACAGCTATAGATGCATCTCTTTTCAACTCACTATGAAAACCATAAGTAGAAAAAAGTCAACGATAATGTATTTTCTGCTTATTTAGTACAGTTTTTATGCCTTGAGTCTTTATTCTGTGTGCCAACATTACAAATTGAGACACATATATAAAAAGGGTACAATTACAGTTTAGGCGCCAGTAAAAAACGCTTAAACAGTCCATTTAGGCACTAAAACTAAAAACTAAAACAACAAATTGTATACAATCACGTATGTTTTTAACATAATTATGTCGAATACAGTGTCAAAAAATAAAGTTAGGTTTTTAAAGTTTGCTTTTTATTTATGTTGTAGTTATTATGAAAAACTAATAATATTTTGAAATGTAGGTTTATTCGGATCATATAAATAATTATGCTTTATGTATAAAGGTTGATTTGCACTCTCTAGAAAAAAAAACATGAACAAAATAATAATAAAAACAATATTGTTGAAATCGATGAGTACCCATAAGGTACTAAAAAAAATGTAGACCCTAAAAAAACTGAAAAAAATGTCTTCACTTACCATGCATGACGAGATCTCTTGGATAAATAAAAAAACTTACCTGAAACAAGAAAAAAAAACATTAACATTACCTACATAAAAAGTAACATTTTATTGTAGTAAAAATACACAAAAAAAAAAGAGTTTAAGTACGGCTCTATTCTAGTCGCTACAACCAAATTGCTTTTAACCTGTTATCGTAATTTTCAACGTAATTTCCTATTTACTTGACAGTGATGGCGGCCGAGTTGAAAACAATAAAATATAAAATTTAAAAAAATAACCGGCCATGTGCGAGGCGGACTCGCGCACGAAGGGTTCCGTAGCATTATCTATACAACATTAGCAAAAAAAACACGTCTGTTGCATGGGAGCCCCCCCTTAAATATTAGCGGCAATATAAATACATCTGTGAAAATTTCAACTGTCTAGCTATCACGGTTCATGACATACAGCCTGGTGACAGACAGACAGACGGACAGCGGAGTCTTAGTAATAGGGTCCCGATTTTACCCTTTGAGTACGGAACCCTAAAAAGCAATAACGTCTTATACAGTATATCTTCTATTCATTTCTGGAGTTTATTACCAAATAATTTAATATTTAATATACATTTATATAATTCAACTTCGGCATCCATTCTAGGCGGTAAAAACCGGTACCTAGGCGATAAGTGGTATTGTTTTTAACTCGGCCGCCATTATTGTCAACTTGTCAAGTAAATAAGAGGGTTCCCCTATGGAATCCCTAATCGCCATTTGTCCTAATGCTCCGTTTGTCCGAATTTTCGTTTATCCTAAAGCCATTCGTTTAAATTTTAAAACTTTTTAGTGTTGTATAATACTACCGAACCGCAGATATATTTGGAAAACTTAAAAAGTTGCCTGACTCATCTGAAAACCAGTTTAGGGCAAATGAAAATTCGGACAAACGATGTGTTAGGACAAACTTTGTTAGGGCTTCTGAGGGACAGCTAAATAATAGCTATCAAAATGTGGACAATACGACAGAGGCTCTACTTTGAAATCCGTACTTCAAACTTCGTCTATTGCTATCCCTTTTGCTCTCGACGCGTCACTAATTCGCAAGAAAGTGACACGAAGTTCGAATTGCTGATTTCAAAGTAGAGCCCCAGGTCAAAAACGATATGGTTTTTACCGTGTTGGATAAGTAGAGAGTTATTGTCAACGTTTTTATAGCTCTTATTTACTTGACTGGAATATAGATCCTGTTACGTTACTTAGCATAGTTCCAGTTACAGTGACATATGAATAAAATTAAATTCGGTACCTTTTATTGAAGATTTCAGCTGGATCTAAAGAAAGAGTAATTAAAATTGCTACGAGATTCTAAATTTTATTTTAAAGTCGTAGTTTAGACTTAGGGCATACTTTGAGAAAGATTTAAGTAACGGCTTGATTTGACTTGCAAAATTCCAGGACTTATAAGTGAGGTTAAATAAAAGCTTGTAGAATACAGATAAAAATTATAGTGGCCGTTAGACGTTTTTTGCTCGATTTAAATATTGTACGTACGGAACCCTGCGCGTGTGAATCCTGCTCGCACTTCGCCAGTTATTTTACAAGGTATCGTTTTGCAAGTTGATGAGTTTTTGCCGAGTTGTGACATTTCTGATTTATTTCACCGTCAACAAGCGGAATCTGATATTGACCACGTGTGCCTCTACCTATTGCTTTTGGAATACTGCCTTCTTACGGAAAAAAGGCACATCTACTATATGAATTGTATTGCACTTCCAACCTTATTGTAACGCTTGAGAGTTTAATATGCTAATTGAATTAATTTCACTTGGGACTTTTCTACATAGGAGGGCAGAATAGGACGTGTAGTTTATTAGGCGCCAGTAGTTTAAAAAAACCTTTGAAAAAAGTGTTTAAATGGTTAATTAACATTTGTAGCTCTGGGTAACCATATTGCCTTACGTGTTATGATATTGTTTTTCGGCCGCCATTATTGTCAAGTAAACAAGAGCTATCAAAACGTTGACAATACGAAAACCCACTCTCATCGCATCTTAGCCGTGACAAAGTACAGAGGCCTTATTCTGTCTGTACTTTATGTACGTCTTGTTATCGACCAATGACGACCAGCCATTTGAGCAGTGTTGCCAGTTTAGACCTGTAAAATTGTAACTTGTAGCTTTATAAAACGTGCCCCAGGCGGTCTAAGTGCTCGCGCCTTCTGCCTACCATAAAAAAATTGAACAAAATCAGGACATCCCATATAACTAATAATAAATCTTGAACGTCATAACTATGCAAAAACAAATAATTAACGGAATACCGTGAAATAGTAATCTAACCTATGTGACCTTTTTAAATCATCCGTAAACTTTAAAGTCAAAAAAACGTGTTAGTTTTTGTTCTGTGGTAGAATACAAAGTTATATTTGCAGTTGGAGTTGGTAAGCTTTAAAGGATTTGGAAGGCATTTTGTATTTATCTAACGACATGGTTAAGTTTGTGTGTCTGTCTTCATTTATTAACTTCAAAAAAAGAAGGGTATAAATTATAACGGGTGTATGTGTGTGAGGTGTTTCATTTTTGAAACTTTGCAATTTGTAATGAATTCGCTCGCATTATAGCAGCTATTTGTCTTAAACACCAGTAATCATAATTATAATAAAATTAGTTGGTATTTACGGTTTGACCACTTTTTGAATCAATTTTCATGCTATGCAATTCTCCAAAGCTGCACCAGGCAGAAAAAACAAGTAAGAGTCGGTCTCGCCCACCGAGGGTTCCACACATGACACGGTTTACTCAATTCAAAATTTGTACCGCCGTTCCTTGCATAAAGACCCTGTTTTTTTGTGATTTAATTAAAAAAAAATATTTTTAGATTTTTCCCTGTACTTGTAGTATAAGACGTTATTACTTTTAATTTCATAGTTCTAGGTCAACGGAAAATCTATATATATAAAAATGAACCCCTATTTCTCCTGGTCACGCTACTTGAGAACGAATGAACCGATTTGGCTGGTTTTTTTGTCGTGTTCGTCATTGTTAGGACAAGGTTTGTATGAAAGAAAATAATTGAAAAATCCACCGGGAAAGCCACAAATTTGCAGCGGAGCGAAGCCGCTGGAGGGCCGCTAGTACCCTAAAAATTTTGATTCCCTTGAGAGTGTAGAACTATTTTTGTTTTCGGCAAAAACGACCGAATCTTTTTCACATTAACTTAGAAGTTTGATTTTTTCACAGCTTCAAAGGACTGTAGACTTGTATATGGTTTTAATTTCAACTCGATACCTCCACGCGTTCCCGAGATAAAGGTCTTGACAGATAGACGGACGGACGGACAGCAAACTGATCCTATAAGGGTTCCGTTTTTCCTTTTGAGGTACGGAACCCTAAAAATGGACATGATGTTCGATATTATAACTCTTTGATATAAGTTGTCTGGAAAGTTAGTTATTGTATGATTGTTTTGGAAAAATAATAAACCACCACCACCAAATCAACTATAGGCACCGTAAAAATGGTATCTTCTCCAGAAGTATGCAAACATCTCCGTCCCTTCGCACTCAGCGATGTTTATTTGAAATTCAATAGGTTTTCATACATTCAAATACGACCTGCTTTCTCTTAAATCATTAGCATTTGCAAGACGTGAAAAAAAATCACATCTGTGATATATTTTAATGATTATTTTAGGGGTAGGGCAGAAGTACCCTTTGTGGCCACTTTAGGTCGAAACGAGTATCAAACATACTGTAACATTAAATATTATATTAAAGCGAAAAAAATTCGTCGGTCTTAGGCAGGATTCGAACCTACATCTCCTCTGGCTCTCCGGGCCGATGCAGGCGCATTACCAATTATGCCACCAAGACCCTACTTAAGATCCACGAAATTAGTGATCGCTTGCTTTTTCATACTCGGATCTATCGTTTTTTATTAACAAACGACATCCACGTTTAAAGTTCGTTGAAATTAGCATGAGTACAATGTGCCATCTTATGAACAGACGTTTGAATTACGTACAGACGTTTATGTTAAAAAAAAACATAAATAGTTAAGAATATTTATTTACGTAATTTCATAATTATTTACGTATTAGTTAAAATGTAGAGTGGCCAAAAACGGTGTAAAGATGGTCAAAACCGGTACATTTACCCTATAACCGATAAACATAGCTTCGGTGATACAGCACCACGTAACTAACAAATTAAATAAGGTGCAAAATACACCTTGGCAAGCAAGTCAGTTTCAGTTTTCATTTTGCAACCTATTGCATTTGTTAGTTACTCCTTTCCCAAACATCACTCCAATCGGGCCTACAAGGTCTCTATTCCACTCGTTAAAAACATATTGCATTTGACTTGTTATGATAGCTATTTACTTGACAGTACTGGCAGCCGAGTTCAAAACAATACGATATGACAATACCAACATGGTATTTAAGCGTAAGCTTAAAGGTTATTTGTTGACGCTCCAAAAATTATAATATCCCAACCAGCACTTTGTCTGTAAATCATAGTTTAGTTTTCTTTGTTTTTCTTTAGTTTTTTGGTAATTGTCCCAAATTATCGATGCTGTATACTGGCTAAGTAGGTATTTCTATTTTAAATATGTCTCTGTAAGGTATTTGCATGTTGTTTTTGTATTTATCTGGTAAGTATTTGTTTAATAGTATTTTTTGCTTTACACTATTTATTCGTTTAGCGTACCGTCCGTCTGTTACAAACGGAGCTAGCTGAAAATCAGCGCTGCAGGTGTTTGACACCTCACTATTATGCTGAGCCAGTGTCCGATTCACTGCCGCGAAGACACACTCACTACTCTTATTATTGCTGTTTTTTTTTTGTATCTTATCTTATGTGTGTAGTGAATTTATGTGTTTTTTTCTTGTATTCTACAAACTGCGACCACATGTCCATTACATTTTATAAGTCAATTCAATTAGTTACATCTACAAGTATCTTTATAAAAGGCAAACCTGACTGACTTATATATCAACGCACAGCCGAAACTACTGTATCTAAAAACTTGAAATTTGGTACAGGGGTTCCTTCATGATGTAACTGAGCACTAAGAAAGGATTTTCCGAAAATCGACCCCGAACGGGAAGAAATGGGGGGAGTAGCGGGAAAATAATTCTACGCGTACGAAGTCATGGGCGTGCTCTAGTTGCACTATATAAGTAAGTTTATCGTTGTCTGATACCTATAGTACAAGTCTAGAACTAAATTTAGGAATATATTTTTTGTTTTATTTGTTACCTATTATAACACGCCCTCTTTTAGCGAAGGTATTAAAAAGTGCATCTGCTAACTGTACAGAAAAGTGCAACAAACTGTATTTTAAGCAGATTTCTCTGCTAGCCACATGAGAATTTCAAATGATCTGAATACACAATAAGTAACAATATGAAATAATATTTCTACAGTGTCCTAGATCGTAGGTTCAAAATAACAAGGTTATTCTACTCGCTAAAGCCATATTGCTACAGACATGTTAAATAAATAAATATCAGCGGGACAGTCTCAAACAAATCGACCTAGTCCCAAAGCCCTCATGTGGCAAATTTACTGAATAAATATTTTGAATTTTGAATTTTCTCTGCTCTAGACTGTTTTTTTTTGTAGATTCAATAATCAGTCCCAGTGTGACAACATCCGCAATCCAAACTCAGCCGTGACCCCGTTCGCGCATGTGTGCGTGCGTTATGTCAGAAGCTAGACCAAGATGCGCGGGCGACGGTTCAACGGAGAGTTGCTCTGCTTCAAATAAATACAGTATGAGTGAATACATTCTATCCCGAAAGTGCTTTTGAGACTGTGGCACTACGTTAAATAAGCCTTTGATTTAAAAATATGAGTGGAAGGTTTGGAAGAGGCCGCCTTAGGCGTACTTTTTCGAATCAAATCGGACAAATACTGGAAAAGGGCCGAATCTTAAGTACCCAAAACCGACGTGCGTGCATGCATGCCCATCTCTCACACAAATCGACCTAGTCCCAAACTAAGCTCTAGGCTTGTACTATGGATACTAGACAACGATAAACATACTTATATAGATAAATACCTACTTAAATACATAGAAAACATTAAAGACGTAGAAACATACTTGCGCTCATCACAAAAAAAACATTGGGAATCGAACCCATCACCGCCAGCTTCGTAGGCAGTCTCTCACAGGGGTGTTATTCTCTTAAAAACGGCGGTCGGTCGAACGAACGAGCGAAAGCGCAGCGGCGAGTTTAACTAATCCCGTCTGAGCGAACAAAACACATTTTAGCGCGTGCATTCTCAATTAGGCAGCCTTATACGTTCGAGAAGCCATGCTGCCAAATTGAATACACGCGCTAAAATGTGTTTTGTTCGCTGACGGGACTACTTAAACTCTCCGCTTGGACATTCACTCGTCCGTCCGTCCGTCATTGTTGAGTGAATCACACCCCAGAGGGCTTAGACAAGATGCATTACGCTAACTAGCGTTTCTATTCGTTTCGTTTTTAAACCAATCGCGTCACTGTTAGATGACGTGATACGAAAAGTCACGTGATCTACCAGTGACGCGATTGGTTTAAAGAGGAAACGAATAGAAACGCTTGTAAGCGTAATGCATCTTGTCTGGACCCTCTGTAGAGCATACGTTCGACACGGCCATTGCGCAAGTCGCCTTGGCGAAGCGGCGCGTGATTCGATCGCAGTGCCCTTAGAAAGGTGGTTGACGCTGTCGGGATAGGGACACCTTGTTATTAATACCAAGCGGTTTTTTTAATACCAAGCGGTTTTTATATAAATTCTGTCATTAACGTTTAGTCGATTAAAACTAATCTCTATCTTCTCTAATATATAAAATTCTCGTGTCACAGTGTTTGTAACCAAACTCCTCCGAAACGGCTCGACCGATTCTTATGAAATTTTGTGTGTATATTCAGTAGGTCTAGAGAATAGGTCGTAAAATATTTTTCATAAGGTTTGTATGAAAAAAAAATTACACCCGGGCGACGCCGGGCGTGGACAGCTAGTATTTATATACTTTTTTAGGGTGCGAGGCTGAGGCGGAGATGAGGGGAGTGGAGCGGAGCTGTGCCAATATTAACCAATAGAATCTAAACTAACGGATATAGACCCAAGGAAGACTTTATATGGCGTGGGCTCTTCAAATTAAAATGTATATTTAATAAGCCGCGTAGCCCTGTATACGGTTTCCTACCAATTACTGAATGCGCGTTTAAATTCTAATTTACTGATTGAAGCCATCTTGTTAGACTCATAAATGTATAATTAATTTTACATCTAAGATATTTATTAAATTAATACAATTAAAAGTTAAAACTAAACTTATTTAAATTAAAAAACCGGTCAAGTGCGAGTCGGACTCGCGCACCGAGGGTTCCGTATTGAAGATAATATGCTTAGTAACCGCAAAAGAAAATACTCATTTTGTTATAAGCTTTATTTTCCAAGCAATAAGGTCGATTCTGACTAGCCTACATTTTAATACAGATTTTCTTAGTTTTTTTGTTATTTCTCAAAAACTGTAAACACTGAACACTTTATTTTATTTTTCCCAGAAAATATAAGTAATTATCTATACGTCAGGATTTTTTTCAGAATTTTTGATTTATAAACTTCGGAGAAAAAGGGGGGGAACGGTCATTTTTTGTACATTTTTGGCTATAAATCAAAAAGTACATCACAGAAAATTTTCGAAAAAATAGTTTTGAAATGTGCAGATTAAGACCTTTCATATTACACCCCATTTGCTATAATCGAACCACTTTCATTTTTGAACCCCCCATTCTAGACCCCTTTTCAATTATTAATAAAATTAATTTCATATTTTTTTTACTACAAATAGATGCGGGCAAGCAAGTTGTACAACTATGCCAAATTTCAAGTTGATGGCATTTGTAGTTGCAGAGAAAACCTGCTGTGACATACAGACAGACAGACAGACAACGAAGTCTCACCATAAGGGTTCCTTTTGTACCATTTTGGTACGGAACCCTAATAAAACTAAGCTACTCAAACATGAAAGAAGTAGGTAAATAATAAATAATCATCACTTTAAAAAGAACACCCCCTCTAGCAGGTCCGTTCGCGGCATGGTCCCTATGACACTGGCTGCATTACCTCTCTGGATAGCTAGCCCAATCCTTTGGGAGAGGTAAGTACCAGCTCTAGGATCTCCGGAGTTGTCTATGAGCCGGAACAAGGCCTTAATAATTTTACATAAACGTTGATATGGCCATTTGAAATAAAAATTCAGCTATAACTAACGTTATTCTTACTTTTCTTCTTAGATTTCAAAGACTCGGTTTTTAATTAATTAAGTCCACAACATCGATTCGCATTTCAGCAATTCAACAGAAATGATCATGAAAATAGAAGCAAATTAATAAGGGACTATCAATTTCACGGAACCTACCTCATTAAACGAAAGCATCAGTTAGCTATGTACAATTAAATTTTCCTACTAATTAGTTTGAAAAACATCCGGCTACTTCTATACATATAATAAAGTTGTAGAAGGGAAAAAATCTGTACATTCGAGATATTTACTCAAAAATACTATAGGGGCCCTCAGAATGAGCAGCAGAACACGTTTCTACAATTTTTAGAGTTGGTGTCTGTTTGTCTGTTTGTCTGTTTGTCTGTTTGTCTGTTTGTCTGTTTGTCTGTTTGTCTGCTTAATTTTGTTTCTCCTCGCATCAATTGAAAACCGCTGAACCAATTTTAATGCGGTTTTCACTAAAACATTTCAGTAAACGGTGACCAGGTTTATATATAATAAAAAATTTAGATATGACAATCAAAGTGGGGGAAAAGAGGGGTTAAAGTTAGTATGGAAAAAAGTTACCGGATTGAGCTGGTTACTTGAAACTTTGTATAATTACTCTTCGTAACAAATTAAACAATACCTGTTTCAGGATTTCTCGATTAAAGTTAAAACAACTAGGAAATTATCAAATTAGGCCAATTACATGTATTTCTTTAAAACCCTTTTCGAGGGCCGTCGATCACTTTACGTGATTACAAATATCAACATTTTATTCTCCGTTTATTACATAGAAACTAAATTCAAGGATTTTTTTATAATTCAATGTACAAAATGTTATAAAAAGACAAAATAAATTATTCCAATACGTTGTTGTAACAAATGAGACGCCATGATGACGTGCATCAAAGAAAAGGACAACCATATCCCTCCCATAACTGGAGAGATCAAGACAGAAAAGCACGCGATCATAGATAAACGTTATAGAAGCGAAGTTGTGATTGAAATTTACATTGTCACGTTGTTACTTGAAAACATTGTTTTAATGCGTAATATAATAAAGAAAGATCAAGTTCGAATACATATTTAAGACAATATTTGGACAACCAAACTCCTATTTTTAACCGCCGGAAAAAAAGGAGGAGATTATACGTTCCACTGTATGTAATTTTTTTTATGTATGTTCATCGATTTCTCCGTCAATTATGGTCCGATGTCAAAAATTCTTTTTTGTTTATAGAATATACTTCCGAAGTGGTCTCATTGTCACCAAATTGTAATTGAGGGAACTCCTCAAATATTATAGGTAGTATTTTTACTAACAAGTCCAGCATTTGCATTCAGATAATATCATTTGGTGAACTGAAACTGATGATGAAGACCACAGATGGTCAACGGAACTCCTCAATGCTACCTATTTCAAGGGTGGCGTTAGTTAAGATATCTCGATTAAGATAGTTGAGCGACTATAACGTAGAACATTTAATTGTTGAAATATGACTATGACTTTCCCGTGGACTTGCGGTGAACTTGAAATGTCTTAAAGTTTCATATCAACTAAAAAGTGGGACTACATGACAGCTTACTATGATCACTAAAAAGTATAAAATAAAATAAACGTTTTAAAAAACACAAAACCACGTTCAAAAACGCATAAAACATATTTTTTTTAAATGGTAGGTAACTTATAGGTCAGTGACTTACAATATTTTTAACCAAAAGCCGACTTCAGTTTGACTGACCTATATGTACCTACCATTTTAAAAGAAGTTATTTTTTGCGTTTTTGAAGGTGGTTTTTTTATTAACTTAGCTTGGGTTTAACAATTTCGATCATTAATTATTCTCTTCTTTGGGTTCCGCAGCATTATAGCGAAAAGAGAGACCGTACAATTTCGTCATGTTCATGTTTATCTAAAACATATAATTTGTCACATATACCTACATTTTTTTGGTTATAAACATTAGTAGTATATCAATCAGATTATGAAATAAAAAAATAATTTCGTTAGTAGTAAAAAAACAGTACCTACTGAATAAACTAACTCTAATAGCGCAAACTTGCAATGCATTTATTTCAGGATCATAGAGTTCCATAGATTATTAGTAACATTAAATCTTATTCTCTATTAGTAATTATTTGTCAAAAATGTACAATTGATTAACTTATTTTCTCCTATGGATTCTGCCACCCAGTGTGACAACCCATGTTGTACATTCTGTTTTGTTAGTCTATGTCAAAATGAGCGATGTCAGATTGACGTTGACATATCCGGATTTTATAATTTTTTCCGCCATTTTCAAGACTTCGTCTCCTGACATTTGGTGGAATCATCGATAGTATCGATGGAGCTACAAACGAAAAATTGAAAACGAGAATTGAAAATTGTCCGGACTTCGTCAAGGCTTCTCAATATTACCATTCTTACAGTACTCCTTCTTCTTAGTAGCTCTGGGCCGGTTATGGCTATCACACTTGCACTCGCATCTGACAATATGTTTGTCACTTTTTTTTATAGAAAAACGAAGTTTGCCGAGTGCTATTAAGAAACTGGTCGTACTGTACAGTTGTTATTTAAATATTAGGGCGGTTAATATGATCATTTGATTTTTTTACGGGTAGTCACATAATTTTTGGCGGTTGATTAACTACTGTGCTACTATGAAAAATATGAGGGTAGTTTTGCGTGCGGAAATTAGCGTTAGTTTTAGTTATAGGTTTAAACGATTACACGTTGTAAAATCAAGTTTTAAGGAAACGAGCCGGGGGGTGCGGGGCCAAAGTGATAAATAGGGGGCTCGGAGGCGCAGCCCCCGCCTTAAAGAAAGGACCTTACCGACATCCTTAATAAGATAGATAGGTAAGTTTTTTAGTTTTCATGTTTCCTCTAGAGCAGATAATAGGAGCTCTGATGATTTTTCGTTCATTTCGTTTTGCGTGCGGAAATCAGCGTTAATTTGAGTTAAGTATTCGAGTCTAAACGATTAGATATTACATTAGGCATTGTGAATATTAGGTAAAGTCAAGGCAAAGGTTTACACAGGAGGGGCTCGAGGCCGTAGCCCCCTCCTTTACGCGACTTCGTATGCGTAGAATTAGTTTCCCACTACTCCCCCCATTTATTCCCGTTGGGGGTCGATTTTCGGGAAATCCTTTCTTAGTGCTCACTTACATCATGAAAGGAACCCCTGTACCAAATTTCAAGTTTCTAGGTACAGTAGTTTCGGCTGTACGTTGATATATAAGTCAGTCAGGTTTGCCCTTTATATATATAGATAGAAGATAGATAAGATAGGTAGATTTGAGATTTCTTTTGTCTTTCAAAGTAGAAAATAGGAGTTCCGTTGAGTTGTCTTTAGAACACTTAATTGGGTTTGATGGATCTTACCATAATATTATAAACTGGCCGGAACCACGACTTCGTCTGCGTTGATTTCGATTATCGTTATTCCCTCGGGAACTTTTAAATTTTCCGGGATAAATAGTAGCCTATTTTTTAATCCATTGTATAAGCCATCTCCATTTCAAATTTCATCCAATTCGGTCTAGCTGTTGCAAGAGTGCATAATGTACACATACTTACTATGAATTTTGCGCTTATAATTATTAGTAAGGATGAGAAAGTTTGGAAGTTTGTTAATTACGCTTCAACCACTGAACGTATCCAGATTAAACTTGGCACACATATAGGTTAGGTTCTGGAATAGGACTTAGGATAGTTTTTATCCAATTAAACGTCTCATTCCTACGGGAAATCAAATTAATCGTTATAAGATGTGAATTTGCTCACAAAGTTTACATGGACGAGTATAAAAATTAAAAAGGTGAAATCTCAGGTAGCCATGTGTGAGTAGTGTGTTTTTATTTCTGTTTACGTTTGTCATCCTGTAATCCTTTCAGTTGTATCCACTGATGTGTGCGTACACGGAAGTTACTAAAGAAACACACTTTTAGTGTATAGATACGAACTAGATGGCACTAGCTGGGTATCGAATTGTTGCTCTGGTGTGGTCAAAGTCGCTGCCCGGGGTGGTTGAGCGATTTTCCCTATACAGCGCAATTATAACTAAGCTTTATGGTTAGGCTAAATTTATATTATTCATCCTGGTAACATCAAATTCTGAAGTCCACGCAGACGAAGTCGCGGGCAGAAGCTAGTATATGTATAAAAGGCAAACCTGACTGACTTATATATCAACGCACAGCCGAAACTACTGTAGCTAGAAACTTGAAATTTGGTACAGGGGTTCCTTTCATGATGTAAGTGAGCACTAAGAAAGATTTTTCCAAAAATCAACCCCCAACAGGAGGAAATGGGGGGAGTAGCGGGGACTAATTCTACGCGTACGAAGTCGCGGGCATCCTCTAGTAATTAGTAAAGTGGAATTAGGCATTTGTTTTCTTAAATGGTCTTCCAGGAGAATTAACCGGGACGCTGTGATATCTAATACGCTTAGATCCTTAACAATTATGTATAACCTGAGTGGCCTAGAAATATATTTAGTTTTTTTAGTATACTGCGTCTTCCCGCGGCTGCGTCCGCGTAGATATAGATAATCGTTATTCCCTCGGGAACTTTTAAATTTTCACAAAAGTAGCCTATGTGTTAATCCAGGGTATAAGCTATCTCTACTCCAAATTTTATCCATTTCCGTCACCGTTGCAGCGTGAAGGAGTAACAAACGAATACACACACGCAATGAATGGCTTAATTAAAATTAACTGACTACTGAGTGCGGCCAATAGATATATTTAAAAGAAATAATCAATCAAACACATTGTTTTAAAATATAAGCAGTTCTCTTGGCTATTCTTGACTTGTATTTACTGGGTTCTTTCAATGTCGTTGCATCTGACAGCGCAATTTACGAAGCCGGAGAAATTTAGGTTTATTTTAAACCTATCACAAAACAACATGACGTAATAGTTTTTCAAAAGAAAACATGTTTCCCAGTACCTCTATGTATTGAGGTCTAATAGTAGGGGATCCGAATAGGAGACGACCGTCACCCAGCTGATTATTCGATAAAAAGTATTTTATATCAAATTTAATATGGTAAGTAATATATGGCGAATAGGTTGACTGTAAAATGTCAGTCCAGTACAGTCCATAATATATATTTTTTTATTGATTTTTTAAATTGCTATTGCTTGTTTAATAGTCCAATTACATACTAATCGAAAGTATGAAGCCTATAGAATATGCAAACGTTAGGTTGACAATTTTTTCCCATCATAACCATTGGGTAGGTAGGTAAGTCGGTACTAATAATTTCCACTAAACCTAACGTTTGCATATTCTATAGGCTTCATACTTTCGATGAGTATGTAATTGGTCTATTAAACAAGAAAAAGCAATTTAAAAAAAAACTTTTTCTTTTTTAATTACTTAAGTATGCACTGGACTGAATTTTTTATGTCAAACTATTCGCCATATATTACTTACCATATTAAATTTGATATAAAAATACTTTATATCGAATAAACAGCTGGTTGAAGGTCTTCTCCTATTCGGATCTTAGACCATAATAATGTGATCTCTTGCATCAGTTTTGCAGAATTTTATAAATGATTTCAAATAATGTTGATGAGTTTGTTTGCATTTTTAATGAGGCTTATGGGGAAACTTTTTTATTTGTAAGCCGTCAAAGGGGATAATTTCGTTTGCAAACTGTTTCCTGGTATATATTTGTGTGTAACTAGGTCATATTTTTATGTCAAGGCAAATCTGTGTGTCATATTTGATTCCTGGGCTGTGGAAGTGACGTACGATTATTCATAAATAATATTGTAAGTTGTTGTGGTTTGTTTGGTAACGTCATTTAGGCAAGATGAATGAAATGACAGGAAATGAAGAGTTAATCATCTATACATATATATAAAAGGCAAACCTGACTGACTTATATATCAACGCACAGTCGAAACTACTGTACCTAGAAACTTGAAATTTGGTACAGGGGTTCCTTTCATGATGTAAGTGAGCACTAAGAATTAACGTCATCTCCTAAATTAGGTTTAAATTGTTTTTGTTGACACAGGCATATTTAAATTAACTATATGAATGTCACGAGATGATCTCACACAAATTATATTATTTAGAAAAAAGTAAAAAAAAAATGGTACTACAAATAACAAAAAGCAAGCTTAAAAAAACCCGGCTGTTGCTAACCAACTTTAAATTGTTATAAATGTTAAATGATCATTCAAAATGAAAAACAACCTTAAAGATGATTTTTAAATACATATTCAATGATACCCCACTTGTCATAGTTCGTCGACATTTTTTTTTTCTTTTTACTTTATGGTGTCTGGTTGCCGCCATATTGAATTTTGATTACTGTCATATCTATAGTGACACTAACAAGATTAAGACAAATCGATTGCCATAAGAATCATCAAAATCGGTCCACAAAGTGCTAAAGCTACAGCTTTTTTTTAAGTCGGTAACTTAGTGTGGTACCAATCATAGCAAATTAAAAAACTACAAAACCGCCGCCTTACTTGAAGCCATTAGGTTTTTTTAAAGTCAAGTGTTTCCGCCTAAGATTGCCTCAGGGACTAAAAGTGTGCAACTACTTAAGATAGATAGTTTTTTATGATGTAAGCTTTAGCTATTAGCTATTTAAATTTGGTATTTAAATGCTTTTAATTTAAGTTTATATTTGAATGAAGTATGTCTACAGTTAAGCCAGTTTGAATCGGTAAAGTTAGTGTTAAGATCTTTTAAGTTTTACCGTAATAGAATAAAAAATACGCATTTAAGTATTTTTATTTACAGTTAACGTTATTAGCAGCATTTTGTACACTCAGCCAAATATGTAGTTCATCAATTTCATCATCCTAGGGTGATGGAACCAATAATGGACAAGGACCAATGATGGACACTTGATTCTTATGTTACAGAAGATAAGGGTTATTCATTTGTTTTGAGACAATCAGTTTATCCAACCAAAAACATTTTCATGTAAAGCCGCGTATCCACCAAGCGCACGCGCTCGCGCGGCAGCCTCGCGAGCCAAATGCTCGGTCCGTGTGGACGTGCCTCAGGACTCGTTGCCTCGGCAACGTGCGCCCGAACAGTCCTGAGGCACGTCCACACGGACCGAGCATTTGGCTCGCGAGGCTGCCGCGCGAGCGCGTGCGCTTGGTGGATACGCGGCGATTAAAATATTGCCAAGACGACCATATGGCTCGCACTGTCAAAAAGTTATCAGATGTATGTGGAGCCAAGCTTTTAACTCTACACGCCCTAACTCTACAAGCTCAAAATATGTGGCTTGGCCGTTTCGTTACTACTACAACTATTGTTTGGGGTCCATTTTGGAAAAAACGCTTTCTTAGTGCGCCTCTTGGGTCTAAATTTCAAGTCAGCTCGCCCTTGACTCGTTTCATAAAACCACACTCGTTTTATAAGACCTCTCATTATGTATCAATTACATAACACTAATTGACGACGCGTTAGCCTAGTCGGTAGTGACCCTGCCTACGAAGCTAGCGGTCCTGGGTTCAAATCCCGGTAAGGGCAGATATTTGTGTGACGAGCACGAGTATTTTGTTCCTGAGTCTTGGATGTTTTCTATGTATTTAAGTATATATTTCTATATATAAGTATCTATATCGTTGTCTAGTACCCATAGTACAAGCTTAAAGCTTATTTTGGGACTAGGTCAATTGGTATGTCAATTGTCCCCTGATATTTATTTATTTATTCAATTAACTCAAATAACGCCTCTATTCTAGGAGGGAAAATTTAAATCGTATTTGACCTGTTATGATATTGTTTTTGACTCGGCCGCCATTACTGTCAAGTAAATAAGAGTTATCAAAACAGAGTCAAGTAAATAAGAGTTACGATAACAGGTGCCTGTTTTATAAAGCTTCAAATTACAATTTGCAGGTTACAAGTTTCCATTTGACACAACCTCGACCAATGACGACCAGCCATTTGAGCAGTGTTGCCAGTTAAGACCTGTAAAATTGTTACTTGTTGCTTTATAAAACGTGCCCGGGCCTAGTATGGCTGCGTCTATATCGCGTGTCAAATGTGGATAAAGCATCCGTCACTCTCATATTTACGTGTCAGAAGGTGACGGATGCCTTATCCAAACTTTGTCACGCGAAAAACGCAGCCGTGTTAGGGGCTCTAATCTTAAAATAGTCTAACTTGTGACGTCAAGCCCTGGGCATGACTCGTTCAATAACTTAGTATGATAGTTCAAATCTGACGTCACAACGATAAACTAGGTCGATATGACGCTAGCTGAATAGAATAGATTAGTGATAGCTATTTTTATATTGTACTTTGCAAGCCCTATATCTTTTAACATGTTAGGATCTCCCCAGACCTTATATTTAGCATTACGACTAGTACCAGAAAAATACCGGAAATCCGGAATTCAATAAAATAAATTAATATTTCACCCGGTTGCAACCACTCTATATTATGTCCCTTTGTAAATATACTCTACCTATTCCGCTCACTGCTAAAAACCCTTATCGCCCCAACTGACTATCATGAATTCTGGCTAAGAATCAATCCAGTTGAATTAGCTTTCGATTAAAAAAAACTCTATATCTGGTATCATTTCATTCAAATGTTAAACTAAAGGATATTATTTACCAGTCCGACATAATACGTAAATTATCCGTGTTATCCATTTCTAGGCGTGACACAACTAATGAGACGTGGAAAATGTAACCCGGCAAGTTTAAGTATTATTTCAAACTGCTAATCTATCAACCGCGACTGTACTTGTTCAGGGTGCATTTTCATTAAGCTCCCAGCTAATGCGATATTGATATTCTGTCAACCTGCCATGGCAATATGATAACAATGAGGGTAAAGACAAAGTAACGTAAGCCGTAAGCTCTATCTTTAAACCTATTATCTGTAGTTGACTTACTTTGTGATATTTATTTTGTATTTTCTTCCCTTGATGTTTTTTCTTTCGCGTCGCGTCACTGCTAGATCACGTGATACGAAAACTCACGTGATCTACCAGTGACGCAATTGGTTTATAAAAAAACAAAAAAACCGCCTTCAAAAAGCAAAAAATAACTTCATTTAAAATGGTAGGTAATAGGTCAGTCCAACTGAAGTCTGCTTTTGGTTAAAATTTTGTTGGACGCCGACTTCAGTTGGACTGACCTATTACCTACCATTTTAAATGAAGTTATTTTTTGCTTTTTGAAGGCGGTTTTTTTGTTTTTTTAAACTTTTATTTTATTTTATACTTTTTAGTGATCATAATTATGCTGTTATGTAGTCCCACTTTAATTAATAAGAATTAATAAGAAACTATAGAACATTGAAATTCAATCTCGCCGCAAGCAACGCCGTGGGAAAGTCATAGTCATATACTTAAACATACATATGCTTCGTCATAGTCGCTCAACTATCTTAATCGAAATATCTTGTCGCCACCCTTGAAATATATACCGTTTAGGAGTTCCGGTGGCCATCTGTGGTTTTCATCATCAGTTCCACTTTACCAAATAGTGTTTTCCAAGAGCAAATACACGAGTTACAATGAAAAATACCGAAATCGGTATAGGTGTGCCTATAAATTTTGAAGAGTTCCGTCGATTCCTCATGAACTCCATCATCAAATCTTCATTTTGATAAGAATGGGACCAAATGGGAAGCACCAGCTTTCAAACAAAAAAAGAATCTTCAAAATCGGTTCACCCAGTCGAAAGTTCTGAGGTAACAAACATTAAAAAAAAAAAAAAAAAAAAACATACAGTCGAATTGAGAACCTCCTCCTTTTTTGAAGTCGGTTAAAAAACGAAACGAATAGAAACGCTAGTTAGCGTAGTGCATCTTGGCAGGGCCCTCTGAGCTGTCTTTAATGCCAACATCACGCTGAGTTGGGACCATTTCGTGGCTAAGTATAGGTAACGTAAGTTACCAATTTCTAGCATTCTGCTGGGTTTTTTTAGTTATATTTCAAATTGGAAGAATTCATTTATGTCTATATACTTGTTTAAATTTATATCTAGAAAAATATTAGCATTAAAAGTTTAAAAAAACACGCATTGAAATGTTAACTTTCGTTAATCTGTCCTTTGGGGTGTCCCTCAGAAGCCCTAACAACGTTTGTCCTAACACATCGTTTGTCCTAATTATATTTGCCCTAAACTGGTTTTCAGATGAGTCAGGCCACTTTTTAAGTTTTCTAATTATATCTGCGGTTCGGTTAGGCTAGGGTTGTATTATAACAACACTAAAAAGTTTTAAAATTTAAGCGGAAATGGCTTTAGGATAAACGAAAATTCGGAGAAACGATGCATTAGGACAATTAATGATTAGGGATTCCATAGGGGAACAGTCCTTTGTCATGTCACGAACCGTATTAATAAATAAGTCCAACTGTATCCAAACCATACCCAGCTATTCCCTAGTAAAGTAAAAATAATATATTCAACTAGAGATTAGAGATTACCTAGGTACCTACCTATCTATAAAAACGACCACTTTCTAAGATACGACGGTAAAAGCGGTCCGACCTAAAAGAAAATCGCTTCCTCGAGAGGAAATCGAAAGTCATTCAACGCAAAATGCATCCGAGCGAGTGCAATTTTAAAATACAAACTTATTGATGACAGCGGAAAAATGTTGAACTAAAATGTTCTGATGCAGTTGCGTAGACGGTGGCGCCATTTAGAGTGCATTAGTAAGTTTTTTCTGTACTAAAGTGATCTCGAGATACTACTAGCGCCATCTATGATGGAATTACCGCAACATAATTTATAAAATATATTATCTGGATATTATAATTACATCCAATTTGATATCACAGTTAAATAATTAAGCCTACGAATAGGTCATTTTGCTTAAGATCTTCCCTAATAGTCTACACTACATCTAAATATTCTAATATTATAAGAGGAAAGATTTGTATTGTTGTTCGTTTTGTAACGAATAAACTCAAAAACTACTTGACCGATTTCAAAAATTCTTTCACCAATAGAATGCTACATTATCCTTGAGTATCATAGCTGGTTTTTTTTTTTGCGCGGACGAAGTCGCGTCCAATAGCTAGTAGGTAATAAATAAAAAAGATTCTTGATTATTGTTATTTAGACATTAATCTTTGTTTGAAATAACCTGTTTCGTTCGGGAATCGCCGCGGGCGTTACTAGTGATACAATAACAGACGTCTGGCCCAGATATTCGTGTTTCGTAATAATATTATTCAGTGAGGTATAATTCAGGAGCGGCAGACAGCCGTAGGCGGTCATTATTTTCTCAAACAAGTCCTCATCCTATATCTGTGTAAATACCTACTATTTACCTAGCAGAACATACGACTCGTAATAAACCAACATTACAACCGAAACAGGAAACATTAGCTAGAATTTACTCACTGATAGAGCTCTTAACGCCATCTAGTTGAAACTCAAAGAACTAGAGGAACGGACTGCTTGCTACGAATGTTAGTTCCGCTACTCGCCGCTAGAGGACGCTTATAGTGAAACAATAAGGTATATACATGGACTTTTTAAATCGCATTTCTCAACGAAATATGAAAATACCGTAAAAGTGAAAATAAGGCCAAGAAATACAGATGATACAAGCATTTTAAACTGCTAATTAGACAGCGATTAGACAGAGAGATCCGATATGCACATGTCAAAAAGTCATGAATATTTCGTATTGTGCGTCAATTTTACAAGCTTTACCTACCTTTATCGCCGCCTGTGTCGTGCGCCTGAGGCTTCATTGGCATCCGCTGCATGGGTGACGTGTTTCCGTAATTCATACTCGTACCATTGTATTCCGAGCTGAGAGGCTCTTGCTTTATGCCGCTAGATGTCGCTGCTAGTTTCTCGGCGAGGAGCGGGTTGGCCGAGGCGATGTTGTAGCGGTTGTTAATACCGCTCCCGGAACGCAGCAGTTGCTGGAGACGTTGTTGGCCATTGTTGGGGAGCATTGGGTTTTGTTGGTAGTACGCATTTTGCAAGTGGTTACTCGAACTTGGCGAGGAAATGTTATTGTTTTCCTCTTGCTGAAAAATGCGAGAAAAAACATGTTAGTCTATTAAAACGTCAAAATAATATACTCATATTTGAATGACACACAGACACATACTCCTTAACACTTATTCTAAATAATTATGTTACACTGATAATTGATAATAAACAAAGTAATTTTCATTCAGTGCTGCCATCTATTATCCGCTTAAGCAACTATCAAGCACGCAGTTTGCTAACAAACTCACCTTAATCTCAATAGGTGGCACCGCTGTCGCGTTTGTCAAATCCGTGAAGAATGTGTCAAAATTGTCAAAAGCGGTTTCGCCAAGCTGTTTCAATATGTCATCTGGGTCGGCGGCATCTGTGACGTCAGGTTCTAACGTCAAACCGCCTACTATGTTTGAGAGGTCGGCCTGTGAGAGCTCCCCCAATGATGTTGCCATCTGCTGGAGCTGGGCCGCCGCTTGGCCGCTTGCTGCAGCGACCGCGTCCTGAAAGGTTAAAATTTTAGAGGTTATAATCAGCGCCATCTATTCGTTATGAATATTAACGGTTTGTTAGAAGAGAAGCTTTACCACCTAGTTTGCTGAGGTAGGTAGGTAGGTGTTATTGATTTATTGATTTATTACTTATTTGTAAAATAATGAAGACCAACTTTTTTCGTTGGAAATAATACAGTGAGGTTTAGTGACAATTCATTTAGTTTTAATCGTAAAATAAACGTACTAAATTAGTGAATTCAGCAAAAGGCAATAAATGGACGGTACAGATAGTTCTTAACATATTTTATCCGAGTGTATTTAATTTAGGTTTATTAAACTTATTACAACCTTACTTAGTTAAATACACATTTTAGAAAATGTACACTTTTCACTCTGACGTATCGCTGCATCTCTCTCAGATAGTGCAACGAATTAGGGTCTCAGTCCTAGTCAAGTGGCATCTCGCTAACTGTATACACCCGCCCGTCATTCCATACATTTTGAAATTTTACAGTATCATTGGTTTTCGTAGAAACAACCTGCGTGCCTAATATGGCCGTGTTTATTGATGTGGATAACCTTGGATAAAAAATTGTCACTTTCTGTCCAGTATGTAAGTGTGAGAGTGACGAGTGCTTTATCCACCACGATAAAGGCGATAGTACGGACCCTGGGGTCCTAGTGAAAAAAGGGTACAAGTTGATTTAACTCGTAATAAAAAAGGGTATATACATGAACGGAGTACACTAGACTTAAACCCTTTTTCACTTGATCTTCAGAAGACTTAAACCCTTTTTCACTAGGACCTAAGTTGAGAAATATTATAGACAGACCTAAGTTGAGCTGTCGGCAGATTTTTGAAGCAAGTGCTCAATACGACTGGGTGCTAGACAATAAATGTCACAACCAACCCCTATCTCAAAAATAACGATTTACCGCCATTTTTATTTTTGAATGAAACTCTAGCAAGATTTTTAAAAATCGACCTACAAGTCAGACTGTTGGTTCGTCCGAGAGTAGGGAATGCAATTTAACCGGTTATTAACCGTTTTTGTATGAAAATAACCGGTTAAAACCGGTTATAACCGGTTATTTGCATTCCCTATCCGAGAGCCATAAAAATAAAAATAAACCTGATGGACTCACCTGCAGGCAATTTGACAAGTCCACCATCCTTCCCTCAGTTCCGGATGACCACCAGTCATCTTCAATAAATGGCATCGCCAAAGGCAACGGAGCATGCGTCCCCGCCACCGCTGTCACACGCCAGATGGCGCTAACTATAGTACTGTCACTAATTCACAGATGGCGTTGTTATCAACGCGACACTATCACTGTATCACGTAATTCACTGTTCAGTTTGAGCGTCATTTGTGAGAAACGTTTATCTCACCGCGTGCGATTCCACCAGCAGCCTGTGAAAACGAAAAGCGTAGGCTTTCACGTCTTTAAAAATAATACCACCACCACTAAAAAGCGAAGATAGGACGGCTTTGGGAATATTAATTAGGGCATGGATTGATTAATTATGCGACGTATAATAATAATATGAAATTAAATACATAGTTCATATGCCAAATTTATAAATGTTTATTAATTATGCAATAGTTAAATTGTGGAATAGTCACCAAAGCATTAATAATACACATAGCGATGATTATTACTAAGTATACAAAGAAATGGCAATGATTTTTGAAGTTATTAGGAGCATTAGTAATTAATTTAAGCGTTCATAATAAGTTAAATAATAATAATAAATAGAGATAAGTAATGTAAGCATGAACATTTTACATGTGCAATTTAGTAATGACCATGAAAACGAATACCGTATAAAGAGCCTCCAACAATAAATATATTAATTATATCTTGATGATAAACAATGGAGTAGATATTATATTTATGATCAAGTACTCGTGTGCTATTTTAAATGTATTTGTCGGTGTAACTCTCGAGATTTTACAAGTGGATAGATAGTGGATACCTCAGTGATTTCCATTCCATGTAGGTACTAGACTAAAGCGTCGTCACCAATCAGTTACCAGTGGAGGCAGAGCTGAAACTGGCGTAAACAGAGTGAAATATATATATTTAGTAACTTAATAAACTATTTCTAAACTAAAACAGTCTAATGAGAATTGTCTTGTCATATTAGTAAGACACTTTCAGAATACTAAAGTAGTATAATAGCCAAATAGGATTCAAATTTAAAAAAATACTTCTATAATATACTGGGAATCAATCGGTACGAGTAGATGCTTCTTTTAAGCAGCAAATGCGTTTTTTCCGTGAATACTCAATCAAAAGATCACGGCATCGCCATTCGATTTTTGAAATAAGGCCCCCGATATTTGAAATGATTTTGAAAATTATGTTAGTCATGCATTACGCAGAGTTCACCTGGCGAGGTCCCGATAGATGGCGCTGGCTGCCCGCATTAGCAGGCGATGTGCTGTGGACAAAAGAAACAGTTTGCTAACCGATTAGACGGTAACATATTGAGTTTACTAGAGCGGTGAAACACAGATGGCGTTGACGAAAGAAATTTAAAAGATTAGAACGCATTGTGTATTGAGTGAAAAAAATCCAATCTAATTTTGTTTTAATGGCGCGGGTGTATTTTTTTTCACACAAACCTTACGAAATATACTTTACGGCCTGTTCTCAGACCTACTGAATATACTCACAAAATGTCATAAAAATCGATCAAGTCGTTTTGGAGGAGTTTTGTGACACGAGATTTTTTTATATTAGCCATAGTACTGCTCAACCAGGCTCAGTTTATCCTTTTTCGTTTTTATTTAACGTAGTCAACAATTGAGTCATTTTGTATACGTTATCGACCGTGAAAATAAAAGAATAATGTACAAGACAGGATTTGCGGTCGGCAAATATAGGTACATTATTTACTGTCGGTCGTTTGCGTAAGTAATTCCCTGTATTTAAACAGATTTTGAGTAACGTTAACGTCGCAGAACGTATGTCGTCTAACCCTAATGTTTCTTTTTATTCATTTTTATTATCTATAGTTTTCTTTTATCTTAATAAGTAGTTCCTCTATCTCGATTTTTTAGATCATTTATTGCAAATATTTGCAGTCTTAACTCCTTACTTCAAATAGAGAATGTCAACTAGTTTAGATTTTTGGCTTATCGTATTCTTCATTAAAAACAAAAAAATGCTGTAAAAAAATCATTTCGATACGTCTAATAGTTTCCGAGATATTGAATTTTAAACTTCGTATGCGGCGCTCGGAACCCGGCGGCTAGCGCTCACGGATGATGACGTCATCGTTTGGCTGCGGTACGCGCCCTTATATGAATGAGTGAGTTTACAGGGCTTCTATCTTTTTAACCGTAATAAATAGACAGTTGAAATTTTCACAGAATACGTGTTATTATAGATTCTATCGATTAAATTTTTAAAATGAACAATAAATCAAATCCCAAGAGGGGTCCCCGTACAAAAACCATGAAAAAAAACATTTTTTTTTGCTTTTTTATGTGGATTGTATTTCAATAATGGCTTCTTATTTTGATGCGATTTTAAGCTTAAGTTCTAGTCTAATTTTCATACGTTACGACTAAATAGAAATCTCAAGTAAAACTGCTACAAATAGGTGACAAAGCTGATTTTATCAACACGATGTTTTAAGCGGTCACCCATCCTGTTTTAGACTACGCTCGTAGTTGCTTAACTTTGGAAGTCGTAATTTTTTACGAATTCGTTTTGATGTGACTATGATAGTTATGGTTATCCATTGTTTTGTTTTACATACAGTTTAACCTGTTTAACTAAACTAACTGTCCGTTGCTGACCGGCTTTTCTGTTTGTAATGTTTGTCGAATAAGTTGGTTAAATAAAAATAGAATAATAATCAAGCACTTTTAATTTAGGGTTCACCGTATTCTACATAAAAATACCAAAACATTAATGCAAAAAACCGGGCAACAGCCTGTCGAACCATGCTCAGTGTAGGGTTCCGAAGCCGTTACTACAAACAAATTAGACCTCGCGACACACTTAACTTTGCCGTTGGAAAACTGTTAGCCCCATACATCGATATAGGTCGCGGTCAGTTTACCAACACCGCAAATAAGTTTTCGGCAGGTATAAACATTTAAACCGTTTAACTCAAGAGCCAATGAAGTCTAATTAGTCGTGATAGTTTTCCTTTGAAGATATTTTTCATATTTTTTATTTGTAGTTTTGGCTGTAGTGGGGAGCGGACGACGACACTTGACTCTAACAAAAATTTGCGCTTTAAAGCTTTTCATAAACGGATACCTTTATTGAAATATTGTTTTCACAAATCCGCAATATTTTGGAAAGACCTATACAACGACACCCCACACTATGGGGTAGACGAGAAAAAAAAAATCACCACGTTACGTAAAAAAAAAAAACATGATTTTACTTTTATTTAACTATGTTGGCGTGACTAATATGTATATTCATGCCAAATTACACGTTTCTAGTACTAAGAGTCTCTGAGCTAGGCTGCGGATAGACGGACACACGTCACACACACACACACACACACACACGCACGCACGCACGCACGCACACATACACACACACACACACACGCACGCTATCTAAGCTATCTTGCATACACGAAATAACAGTAATAATGCTCAAAAACAGTTCAAAAACTACCTACTTGCTACAGCGGCCGCTAATACCAACAACTAGCGAGAGAGAGAGAGAGAGAGAGAGGCGGTCTAGGTACCTAACTTATGGCGAGTGAGCCACTTGGCAGCGCCCGCCCGCGAAATTTGAAATCGATGAAATGAATAAGTACACAAAATATCAGAACTACTACCTAGGTCAATCAAAAACTCATGTTTTAAAGTTCATTATTTTATACGGTACCTAGCGATATGAATTCTACATTAGATACGACATTTGTAAAGAAAGGGCTATCACCAAAGTTAAGTAAACACCGCTTAAACATCGTGTAAGATTTTGTTGTTTGTTGTTTTACTACAGATTACTGTTTGGTCGTAAGTATGGAGTTTAGATTATTGTGTGACACCGAAATAAAAAGCTAATACAAATACAACCCGTACTTCGGCTTCCAAAGTTAAGCAACTACCTACTTACAAGCGTATTCTAAAACAGGATGAGTGACCGCTTAAAACATCGTGTTGATAAAATCAGTTTGGTCAAATATTTTTAGCAGTTTTACTTGAGATTGTTATTTAGTCGTAAACTATGAAAGTTCGACTGCAATTTAAGCTTAAAATAGCATCAAAATAATAAGCCATTATAAAAATATAATCCGTATAAAAATGCTAAAAAAACTGGTTATTTGTCATGTTTCTTGTATGGGGACCCCTCTTGGGATTTGATTTATTGTTCATTTTGTAATTTTAAACAATAGAGTTTATAATAACACGTAATCTGTGAAAATTTCAACTGGTTACTTATAACGGTTAAAAAAATATAGCCCTGTAAACTTACTCAATCATATAAGGGGGCGTACCGCAACGAAACCATGACGTCACTCCAGTAAGATGGCGCCCGCACCCTTTAATATTTTTGACCGTAATTTCATACGTTCGTAGAATCAAAACTACTGGGTCTATTTGAATGAAACAAAAAGTAGTATGTTTGTTTATTTATAAGCTTTACTCTTACAAAGTTTCAAGCGATTTGGCGTACCTACTGACATTCTTCATTATATACCTTCGATCCTACCTAATCTGATTTTGAAATCACTAACATCAAAGAAAAAGCTCATCAAAATAACTACGAGGCAATTGGTAAAGGTATTCAGTTTGCAAAAAGTTTAATTAATCCGTAACTCTATAACAATCGTAACATCAACGCAATGGTGAATTAAAAAAAAACAATGCACGGAAGGCTAGCAACACTACGAAGAAGCCACAGATAAAAAGTGAACAATGCCAGCGCTCTTTCACCATAATTGGCGTTTGAAAAAAAAACTACTTTTGTTTTCTAAACATTTCCTCGTGCACTTTCTTCGTTGTCTGTGCGTTTATTGTTTTTTAAACTCATCAGCGAAATGAAGTTTTATTGTTATGTTTTGGATGTTTGTAGGTAGTATGAAGAAATTATTTAATAATATTAATATTTTAATTCCGTTAAAAGTAAACTTTTCACGTGAGTCATGAGTGTTTTACTAATAACTACCAAGTATACATTTATAATTCTTAGGGATTATTAGACACCTTGTTGGAAGTACGTATGTGTATCTAAATTTGAATATTATTTAAAATTAATTCTAACTGAAAGGCGATAATGTTACTGTCTTACTGCTATAACAAATCAGATGATTTAAAAATAGTTAGCCCGTCCTTGTTTCTCGTTACTAATACCTAACTTGTGAAAATGAAACGGAGTAAACGTATTTTTAAACTAAAGTTTTTAGAAGGGTCCCTGAATTACTATTGATTCTTAGGACCTCCAAAACCTAAGGCCAAACGTGACCTTCTACCGTGTACCTATTTCAAATTGAATGTGACATATAAAAGAGCGATTTTTCATATTAAAATCTAACTATCAGAGGCCCGTTTCACAAAGCTACAAGTTACAAATTACAAGCGGAACTTCCTTTCTAGCAAAAGGAGTTAGAAAGAGACTTCCTCTTGTAATTTGTAACTTGTAGCTTCGTGAAACGGGCCACGCAAGTCTCTTTCTAACTCCTTTTGCTAAAAAGAGATTTCCACTTGTAATTTGTAACTTGTAGCTTCGTGAAACGGGCCACAGAAATTCAGAGGGAAAAAAGGAAAAAAGTCGTGCTTTCTAAAGTTAATAAATCAAAACGCATCATAAACTCGCAATATTGTAAATGATATAACACGTCCACGTAACGAATGCATATTCATCATAACTGCATTATTCATTGAAAAATACGGCTATTAAAATGCATGAACATTTTACAATTGGCTGCTAAGGCCAGTCTATTATTATTATATTATTAGTAATCATAGTTGTATAATTTAGACAAAACCTGGCTTACTTTGGTGCATTAATTATTGGTCTTTCGGTTCTGTACATTCATTAAAATTATGTAAAAAAATATCGTGTGGGCACAATTATAATTGAGCTATTGGTTATTAGTGTTTGCTATCCGCAAAATCCCTCCCACTACTTTATTTTTCGCTTATTCACGATATTATGTTGGGGCGCGCCTATAACATACGGGTAAAAAACCTTTAGTTGATTTAGCTATATAACAGATAGATGTCGCTAGCTTCTGCTTATTGAAGGTACTATATAGGTGCATCTCACGGTCATATTAAGATGAAAGGTCATATGCCAATATTTAACTTTTTCACTAATAGACAACACAATTTAAATCTATTCATAACGAAACGTATAGAATTTTAGATTTATAAAAACAATTAAACAAAAAAACGAGTTCTTGAACTGCATGTACACAGCTTACGTACCCAATAAAAAAGTTACAAAAACCATAAAACACAACAGTTGGTTGTCTAAAAATCACTAGATGGCGTTAAAACAGCGCCATCTTTTGTTCAATGGACGCAAGGCAATTTGAAGGAAATTTTGCCTTTACCTATGACTATAATCAAGTTGATTTAATTTATGGACTTTACCCCGATGAGTTGGGCCTTGATTTAACTTCCTGCTGAACGGCAAAGACCTTGCTCGCGAGACCCGTCTCGTTACACAAGATTAAAATAAAATGATACTAGTTCTAACAGAACAGTAGATCGATAAGGTTGATTTTCCATTGTGCCGTTATATTATAGAGCGTTATTTATCTGAATCTAAAAACAGAATTATGGAATGGCTTGAGAAAATATGATTTATTATGAAGAAAATTGAATGTTAAGTAGCTAAACGATTCGTTTTATGTATAATAAAAACACCTATAACTATTATATTCCTGTAAAAAAGCAAAGGATATGTAAATTACAAGTCAGGTTTGTCAATATATAAGTTTAACTAGCAGTAATTAATGTTGGTTACCTAACTACTTAACTATTTATTAATGTACCTAGCTTGAGGAAGAGCCTTCAACATTCTATCACGAGATCGTTATGGTCGTTATACCAATAAAAAATACACTTAAGCAACCATTTGACTTTAAGATTATATTTTATTTTATTTTATTAACTACATTGTAAATGGTTTTGTTAAAAGGTTTATTTAACTCGCATGACAGGCATGCGTTGAAAGAAACGTAAATTAAGCGTTTCGTTTCACGACGAAAATAAATCTTGCGAATATACATTGTGTTAAGTTCTAATGCAGAAAAAGAATTCAATGGAATCGATTTTGATAGCATTTTATAGTAAATTAATAAAAATATACATATTTCCTACAAAATGTGCACAAATCTTATGAAAATGGATTTATTTGCCACGATCAGCAGACGCCCACGTGAAACAAAACGTTACTTTTGATTTGTTTTGTTTTTTTCGCTTGACAGATCTAAGAGGGCCCTTATTGATTTTTCTTTTACCGACGCTCTTGGAGCACCGCGCCGGACTTCAATAAATAACTTAAAATGGCATATTATAAATCAGACTCCAGCGATTCAGAGCCGGCGCCGGGTCCTAGCGGCGTAGGAGCGCGTTCTCAGAGCCCTGTGGTAGTAAAGAAAGAGGAAGACAGTTCGGACGAAAGTTTGCCTCCGGTTTCAGATACCGACGATGATATTAACGCATTCAGCGAAAATTACAACGCAGTGAAGGCTTTATACTCGGACAACGTCATGCTTCCGGTACGCACCGCGCCCATGTACGAAAATTTGTCGCAATTTGAGGCGTCCTTTAGCGCTGACCAAGTTTTACCAGTCGGTAGTGGAAAGCAAGTAAAGGAGCGAGAAGACAGGAAGAGGATCGAATTGGAGGAGTTCAACAAGGCGTTGATGGCTAAGAATGAGGCCAGATTTAAGAAGTTCGAAAGTAAGTTTTGAGGTTATGTTTTCTTAAAAATCTAAGTTCAATCTATCTCTTTCACCCGATCTGCCTCGGTGGCCGAGAGGTTAGGGCATCCGAAATATTGATTTTGTGCAAGATAGAGCTAGCGTGGGGTTTCTACGCGCATGCGCCCGCCTTTTATATACTTATGTACAGTGGTACAATTGCCTACAAATATAACTTTTAAATTTTGACCATACATAAACTCACGCCTTCGTTCCCTGAGCTACAAAGCTACCTACAAGTCTAAAAACTAAGCCTAACAGTACTACAAGCCTTTATTCCCTTAGTCGCCTCTTATGACATCCATGGGAAGACATGGAGTGGCACTATTCTAACCCGGCAACCACATGGATATTTTTTTTATTTCTAATTATATTTACAATTTACTCCATCGTTTTATAATTATTAAAATGTAAATGTTAGTAATTAAAATGATGGAAATTTATTTGCTGCCAATCTAAATTAAGTACCTAAGGCCTTACGCTGAGTACCTGAGCGACTGAGCATTGCTTTTGTGAAATACTAAGTTTTCCAGAATAAGACAACCCTATGCTCCGGTGATACCGAAAAGGCGTCTTAATTCAGCCGTAGGATTCTATACTGTACTAGAGGACGCCCGCGACTTCATACGCGTAGAATTAGTTTCCTGCTACATCCTCCATTTGTTCCCGTTGGGGGTCGATTTTCGGAAAATCCTTTCTTAGTGCTCACTTACATCATGAAAGGAACCCCTGTACCAAAGTTCAAGTTTCTAGGTACAGTAGTTTCGGCTATGCGTTGATATATAAGTCAGTCAGGTTTGCCTGCCAAGAAAGGATTTTCCGAAAATCGACCCCAACGGGAAGAAATGGGGGGAGTAGCGGGAAATTAATTCTCCTCTAGTACAGCATAAGATCATTTCAGATTGAGCTTTAATTATTTGTATAAGACATACATCCTAGGGATGCTACATCAAGCAGTTTAAAAAAAAACATCCCATTAGTGTGACTTTAAAAAGATTTTATGTTTAGAGCTGATCATTTATTCCGCTCTTTAAAACCATATTGCCTTTAATTTTACTGTATTGTCATCGTTTTGATGGCTCTTATTTACTTGACAGTAATGGCGGCCGAGTTAAAAACAATATCATAACATTCATAACATGTCAAAAGCGATATTGTTTAACTCTGTAGAATAGAAGCCTGGTTTATTATAAAACAAAACTATGAGATTTTTGCTTCTGTTGCACCTAAAAGCTATTTACTTATTTCTTCTGATTATTTGTCCGCGGACAGTTGACATTGGATGTCTGTTTTAAAACAATGAACAGATGGGCCTAAATCACCTGACTACTCATGGATTAGCATAGTGTCAATATTACTTGTTTTATCTAAAATGGTATCGTTCAATAGGTTTTAGCATTGCTAGTGGCATTTATTATGAAAAAAAATCTCGATGGCTAAAATTCAAATCCTAAATTCTAAATGTTTATTCAGTAAATTGACCTCATGAGGGCTCTGTAACATGTTGGTAATATGGAGTGAATCTACTAGCTTTGAACAAGACCATCATTGTGGAGAAGCGCTGGAAGACAATAAAAATAAATAAATATCAGGGGACAATATTACACAAATTGACCTATTCCCCAACTAATCTCTAAGAGCCATTACGCACTGTCGACTGGTTGCCAGCGACTCGGTCGACGGCGACTGTGACTTTCTATCTACACTAATATTATAAAGAGGAAAGATTTGATTTTTTGTTTGTTTGTTTGTTTGAATTGAATAGGCTCCGAAACTACTGGACCGATTTCAAAAATTCTTTCACCATTAGAATCCTACATTACCCCTGATGAACATAGGCGATAGAATAATTTCCAAAAATTTGGAGATCCGTATAAAAACTTCGATAATGTAGCCCAAGGTATTAAAAAAAACTTATAACGCATACACTGCGGAAACTATTGACAATAGAGCAAAGTGATGTACTACAGTTTTAAAGAGGACATCAATATCTACAAAAAAGTGGGCGATACCATATGTCTAACTATTCTACTAATAGATAGAAGATGATCTGATTGATTTTTTGATTATGTATAATAAATTCTGGATTATGTACGGGTATTACAGAAAACTCACATTAACCGAAGCAAAGCGAGGGCAGGTCGCTAGTAGTTTATATAGGTGTTTACGCACTTGGTCGCCGGTTGCCCGCCTGTTTGGGTCGCCGAGAGACCGAGTCGCCAGTGACCAGTCCACAGTGCGTAATGGCTCTAAGCTTGTACTATGGCTACTACACAAGGAATAGAAAAAAAAACCGGACAAGGCGAGTTGGACTCGCCCACCGAGAGTTCCGCACATGACACGGTCAACTTAATTCAAAATTTGCACCGCCGCCGCCGTTCCTTACATAAAGACCCTGTTTTTTTGTGATTTAACTAAAAATGTACAGATTTCAGATTTTTTTCTATACTTGTAGTAAAAGACGGTGTTACTTGCCAAATATCATTGTTCTAGGTCAATGGGAAATACCCTATACATTTTGATTCCCTCGAGAGTGTCGAAATGCACGTTTTTTGCGACACAAACGGCCGTATCTTTTTTTTACGTAAATGTAGAAGCTTCATTTTTTCACAGCTTCAAGGGACTGCAGATTTAAGTATACGGTTTAAATTTCAACTCGATACCTCCACGCGTTCCCGAGATAAAGGGTCTTGACAGACGGACAACAAAGTGATCCTATAAGGGTTCCGTATTTTCCTTTTGAGGTACGGAACCCTAAAAAAGAGTGGAAGTGGCATGGGCTTCGCTTAGTATCAGACACTATTATTAAAACAACAGGCTACCATGGAAAATGTTTTTGGTGCGGCTATCGTTTTTACACTCCAAAATAGCACAATATTTTTATTTATTTCCTATTTTAGAAATATCGAAATAAGCGATCGCGTAGAATTAGTTTCCCGCTACTCCCCCCAAATCTTTCCGTTGGGGGTCGATTTTCGGAAAATCCTTTCTTAGTGCTGACTTACATCATGAAAGGAACCCCTGTACCAAATTTCAAGTTTCTAGGTACAGTAGTTTCGGCTGTGCGTTGATATATAAGTCAGTCAGGTTTGCCTTTTATATATAGAAGATGAAAGAACTCGTTATGAGGATCTCAAATATATTCTTATGGTAAAATAAATAGTTTTGATTTTATTAATGAAAGAAGACGAAAATTGACCATTCCCCTGATCTCCGAAACTACTGAGCCTAAAATTATGAAAAAAAAACAAAATTTATTTCATTGCTTGTAGATTACAGGAAAACCTGTAAGAGTTCTATAAAAAAAAACGTGCGTACGGAACCCTCTCCACGCGAGTTCAACTCAAACTTGGCCGGTTTTTTTTTAATTTACTTTCCTTTAAATGTGTAGATTTTAAACCCATAAACCTAGTCGTTACTTGTGACGACGAAGTCTAGGCTAGGCCGAGCTTAGAACTTGGGTGGCCGCCCCCCCTTTAGGTCATTGCCCCCCCCCGCACAGAACAACGGCCTCCCTCGACCTAGCATGCGTGACCTATTGTATAACAGTGCATTATTCTAGGGAAATGCGTTTTTTTACTTCAGGAAGATATTTGCGAATCTTTTTGGTTCAGTAGGTTCGGTTGAAACTTAATGTGTTCCGTTTTACCCGACTGCTGCTGCTTAAGAAGGGTTATGTGTTTATCAGTCTATATATGAATGTAGGGAGCCCTTTGTTTCCCATAAGTTTTTTAGTCATGATGTCATTGTTGACATAATTATTGATAGTCTTAATTTTTTATGTCGCTGTTACTGTAAACTTTTCAGAATTTCTGAAATATCTTAACGTGTAGACAAGGCTAGGTTAGGGATTTAATTTATAATAATCCTGAAAAAGTAAGTTTCCTAAAAAAATAAGTTATGACTTGCGATGATTATGAACTAAAACACATTCTATGACAAAAAAATATTATGGCAGACAACATAGACCCATGAATGTATGTTTGTTTTGTGGCGCTGTAAAAACTAAACGCGTGGACCGAATTTGATGATTCTTATGTCAATCGATTTGTCTTAATCTTGTTTGTCACTAAAGGTATGACAGTTATCAAAATTCAATATGGCGGCAGCCAGACGCTATATTGTAAAAACGAAAAAAGAAGTCGACGAACTATAACAAGTGGGGTATCATTGAATAGGTATTTAGGAATCATCTTTAGTTTTCTTTCATCATTTTTCATTTTGAATGATAATTTAGGATTTATAACGATTTAAAGTTGGTCAGCAACAGTTGGGCTTTTTGAAGGTTGCTTTTTTTTCATGAGTTAGGTTAGGTTAGGTTAGGTTAGGTTACCCTAATAGGGGAGTATCTGTGTGTCTGTATGTCTATCTATGGCATCGTAACTTCCAAAAGGATGGACCCGTTTTTTTTAAAGAAAGCTAATTGAATTGTCTAAAGGAACTTTTTAAATAGGGGTTTGTTGTTTCTGTAAACTTATAGAACCTTTTTTTTATTAAAAAAACGGACAATAAACAAAACTGTTTTTATACAAACTATAGTTTTCTGTTACTCAACTATTCAAAACATAACTAACCGATGATTTTCCAAGATAATATTTAAAAATGAGCGTGGTTCATATCAGATCGACCTAGACACGGATAATGTCTGCAGTGACTTAACAGCCACTTTAATTGAATCCAATTTCAACTCTATTTGTATACGATTGAGGTCGTAGATGCTGTAACGCTACAATAATAGATGGGTTTTTTTTTTCAAACAGCAAAATGGTAACAATGAAGATTTATTTGCATACTCCGTGACCTGGTGCCCTTTTAGTTCAACGCCGTGAGACTCCTATAGGAGTTCGTTTTGTATAAGATTTTAAGTTAGCGGCTTTGAAATTGGTTACTTGGTATACTTATGGAGTTTATTTAACGTAATTCAATAGTATTGGTATTTTTTGATATCTACATTGACGACGCGGTAGCCCAGTTGGTAGTGTCCTTGCCTATGGACCTAGAGGTCTCGGGATCGATCCCAAGGGCAACATTTGTGTGATTTTCATTGTTTCTGATTGTTAGTTTTCCTTTACTAGAGACACGCCCTCGCTTCGCTTCGGTTTTATAAGCTTCTGCAACACACAATTTGGTATACATAATCTTCTGTGAAAAGTTATCTATCTGACGGTGGAAACCATATCAAAATCCGTTGCGTCGTTTAGGTGTTAGTGGATATACAGACAGACTGACACGGAAAGCTACTTTGTTTTATACTATGTAGAAAAGAAATACTTCATACCTTCACGTCAGTCTCCTAATGGGGTAGGTAAAGTTTGACCGCCAAAAAACCTCTTACAAAATTAATTAACATTGTAATTGCAACCTTGTCCTATTAACTATATAGGGTGCATTTTATGTATGGTATTATATCCTCATGTGAAAACCTGGAGATTCGGGAGGTTATAAAGTATGTTAGTTTGGTACAACCCCTTAGTTTAAGACTAGGTTTTAGTTAGTAGAATAGAGCTACTCGATTGATTAGCCCTTAATAGGTAAGTTTTTTTAATAGCGATCGGAAATCTTCGATTTTCTACGAATTAAGAGTGACAAATATACTGTCAGCTGCGAGTGCAACTGTGATAGCAATAACCAGCCGAACGTTATTAAGAAGTAGTAATGTGTCTGAACTGTTACTATGTACAAATAATCTACGATCGCATGCATTCAGCCTATAGAAATATTACATAGCATAGAAACCGGACTGTAAAATGAACAAAAGACGTATCTTTGACCTTATTTATTTATGGCATTCATAATGAGTTAAAAAGGGATGTGCATATAATATTACGTTATCTTAGAGCGTAACGAGGTTAGAGGTCTTTTTAACCGACTTCAAAAAAAAGGAGGAGGTTCTCAATTCGTCGGAATATTTTTTTTTTTTTTTTTATGTATGTTCCCCGATTACTCGAAGACTACTGGACCGATTTGAAATTTTTTTTCGGTGTTCGAATGGGTATACTTTCTAGTTGGTCCCATTGTCAGCAAATCTGAATCTGATGAAGGGATCAGTGAGGAATTGAGGGAACTCCTCAAATATTGTATGCAAACATATAGCAATTTTAGTATTTTTAGTAACAAGCGTAGCATTTGCATTCAGAAAGTGTCACTTGGTGAAGCGGAACTGATGATGAAGACCACAGATGGCCACCGGAACTCCTCAACGGTACCGATTTCAAGGGTGGCGATAAGATATCTCGATTAAGATAGTTGAGCGACTACAACGAAGCACATTTAATTGTTTTAAAATGACTATGATTTTCCCGCGGCGTTGCTTGCGGCGAGCTTGAAATGTCTTAAAGTTTCATATATCAACTAAGAAGTGGGACTACATAAGCTTATTATGATCACTAAAAAGTGTAAAATAAAATAAATGTTTTAAAAAACTAAAAACCGCCTTCAAAAATGCAAAAAATAACTTCTACTACTAGGTACTTAGTAGTAGGTACCTATCCTATTAGGTTAGTCTAACTGAAGTCGGCGACCACAATATTTTCAACAAAAAGCCGACTTCAGTTAGACTAACCTAATAGGATAGGTACCTACTACTAAGTACCTAGTAGTAGAAGTTATTTTTTGCATATTTGAAGGCGGTTTTTAGTTTTTTATAACACCTATAGTCAGAGGTTACCTGCCATAATATAAACTCGTTGAAGGACCTGTCAAAGAAGAAAAAAAAGCTGCTAAGCCGATTTTCATGAAACCTAGTTAAAAAGTTTTTTTTTTTAAACCGCCTTCTAATCCATCCATCTGTTTGGGGGCTAAGGCACCCAGACATACAGATACTATGACGTGTGCGCTTCAATTGTCTGAATGTTTGTTTTGGTTTTATTAAAGTCGTATAAAAACACCATCTAGCTAAACTCTTTATTCTATGTAGGTATATTCTCAGCGAAAATGGCGGGAAAGTACTAACGCAGCTGGCTGATTTGCGCAAGTCTATAATTGTCTATTCCTTTACAATTAACATTATCTGTGGGCCATTGTGCCGTTAAAGGGAGTTCCATTTTTAAAATGAACTACACGGATTTGCTTTTTGCTTGATTGGGAAAGTGAAACGGTTGCCGGAGTTCGGATTTCAAAATTTTCGAGCCGTTTTAACGTTTGTTTTTCTTTGTATTTTTTTAAGATGTGAATGTCAAGCAATTTTTTTATTCAGCTTTCGGATATATCACTTTATTTATGCAACTGTCAAATAATTAAGGCTCTTGAGATACGAGTGACAAAGTAAAGTTAGGTTTAACTGATTTCTGTAATAAGCGTAACTATGGTAATATCAATGCTATTAGGTAATGTTATTATTGGACTGTTATCACCATGGCAACGTTAATAACATTGTGTGCCGTTCTAATAATGATATCAAGAAACCCTAGTAAATAAATGTAGTAGTGATTTTTTATTTACTTTACGCTAAAACAACAGCGAAAGGAAAGTTAGGGCTCTGCGGCTGTTTTTGAGATAGATATATATACTGAATTCCAATCTCGACAACTTTCGCGTCGTAGTACAGACAGAACAGCGCGCGGCCAGTTTTGTTCGCTAGAAGTAATGGAGATGACTGTACTTTACCGTCATACTCATTTATTACGTCGGAATTTTAGAGACAATAAATCGCATTTCTCAACCAAATATGAAAATACCCTAAAAGAGATCACCAAAAGTGAAATTAAAATTAAAATCGGTCAAGAAATACGGATGATACAAGCATTTTAAACTGCTAATTAGACAGTTGTTAGACAGAGATCCGATATGCACTGTGACGTCATGTAACAGGTCGGCCATATAAATTCCGTGTAAAAATCTGTTTTGCTAGAAAGAGATAGGAACAAATCTTTGTTGGCTTATATCTTGGTTATTTTTATAGCTATTCAAAAAAATATTTTTCTCAACTGTTTGTTACACGAATCAAATTTTATTTAAGCTGTGAAAATAGGCATGAATATTCCCTATTCCCTTCTAAGATCAAGTGAAAAAGGGTCTAGTATACTCCGTTCACGTATATATATACCCTTTTTATTACGAGTTAAGTCGAGTTGTACCCTTTTTCACAGGAACCCAGTGGTCATTAACTGATGCCAGTACGCTAGTCCCGTACTAACGTATATACGTTTTATTGTTTTAATTGTGTAAAAGAAATTGGTTGCCTTTTACGAAATTTTAATTGTAGTAAGCGTTTTAATTTCATACGAGTCTAACAAGACGTTTGAAACATCTAAGATGCGAGTTTAATTAAAAATGATGTTGTTACTATCAATTCGTTGATATGTCTATATTATCATAGCAATTTTAACATCTCGTCTTTGGCTTGTTTTATTTTAAAGTCGTTGATACCGAGCCGTAATGAGTCAACAGTCTCCGCCTTGTGCCCCGCATTATTCGCCACAGACTGTACATTACATAACTGCCCACGTGATCGCTCCCGAGCATCGAACGTTGACCCTACCGGGAGCAGGGAAACTGCGTAGTGGAAACATTGGGAAAATTAACGGCTATATTATTGTGATCAAGTTTTTTACTCTTGAACTATGATAAGTTTAAAGTCAAAATGAACTAATCTATTGGGACGGGGTTTTTTTAAATAGGAAGCTGGTTTAATCCGGATTGATCTTTTATTTATTTATTTAAGAGTTATGAGCACTGAAAGTATGATCGCCATTATTTCTGCAGTCCTTATCTATATAGTTGTTCCTCTGTATACCTAAGTATGTTTATCTTTTGTCCAGTACAGTACCTACAAGTCTAGAGCTGGATCGTGTCACCTGATATTATATTTATCTATTTCTAGGTAATTTAAAACAATGTATACGTGTAACTTGCGTGTATAGGACTTACAATTCCAGTCAGTTCGCTGACTCTGCGTGTTTTAAAACAACTTTTACTTTACAAGCGCCATCTATGTTTTGGTGTTTGTATAAACGCACGTTTTGTTTTGGTTGGTTAGGTTGGTACAATGAAATGGAATTGGAGTCTTTTCGGCCAGCGTTTTTTAAACAACTTTAATTGTTGGCGCCCCGTTGCAGAATGTCTATGGTTAATTTGACGTATTTTTTTCTCGTCGTTTGACGCTTTTATAAGGTTTTTATGGTAGTTTATTATTATTTGAGTTTTAAAAAGTATCGGGAAATAACAAAACAATCGTATAACTCATCTATAATATTTTTAAATACGAAATTGTGTTTGTTGCTTTCGTCTTCACTTTAACGCCTCAATCAATCGTTATATTTGGTAATTCAGGTAGTTTACAAGTCGAAAACGTTCATAGGACCCAAAATAGAACAGTATTCAACTTTCAAGCTCGAGCGAAAAAGTATCAAATAAATATCCTTCAGCTAATCTAGATTCATTTCTAACTACAATATCATTCCTTGATTGGTCCATATTAAAACTAATTACTTATCTTGTACAGTTTAAATTTTCAAGTAAAAAAACGAACTGATTCACATATGACCAACACAACGCGCAAACTCACCTGTCAAACTTCCTAATTAAGATAAAAATCGAACTGTAACGCGTAACGCGCGAAAAGGAACGCGCGGAAGTGACGCAACGTTTCTGGGCATCTGTGTAAACACGCGCGGTTTTCTGAATGGCGGCAATGGCGGCGGGAGCGACGACCGCTCGGCGGTCGCTGCCCGATCGCTAGTGAAAGTGATTTGCGACCGCGTGCTTCTTGCGCTCCTAGTAACTCGAATGCATAGATTTATGGTGTACCTCGCTATTTTTGACGTTAGAGAGTTCTGATTGTTTTAATCGGTGAATCTTTGGGTTAGTTGGTAGGTGTTATGAGAGGTTATTAGTGACTGCGTCTTGGGCTATGCGCTCCTAGTAACTCGAATGCATATTTTATGGTGTACCTCGCTATTTTTGACGTTAGAGAGTTCAGGGCCCGTATTATGGTCACCTTTATCGCGGTGGATAAAGCTTCCATCATTCTCGCACTTACATACTGGTCAAAAAGTGACAGATGTTTTATCTACGTCGATAAACACGACCATAATCGGCCCACAGGGCCTCTATTCAACACGGTAAAAACAATATCGTTTTTGATCTGTTATCGTATTGTCACCGTTTTGATAGCTCTTATTTACTTGACAGTAATGGCGTCTGTCGTCATAACAATACCATAACAGGTCAACTGCGATATCGTTTTTGCCGTCGGGAATAGAGGCGCTGATTGTTTTAATCGATGCATCTTTGGAGATTTGTTGATAGGTGTTATGACTGCCAAGTGACTGCGTATAGGGCTATGCGCTCCTAGTAGCTCGATTGAAAAGGTATATAGTGTAAATCGCTAAAAAAATACGGAAATGAAGTTAGGTCTAAGGAATTGAATTGGCACATTGGATTAGTTGATTTTAGAAGTCTATGGTTTCATCAATTTCATCATTGATTTAATTAGGAAATTTAAGAGTAACTGCATTCAGGGCTATGCGCTCCTAGTAACTCAAATGCATAGTTTTATAATGCTTGGGTCGTAGTAAAAAGGGTATATAAGTCTTCTGAAGATCATGTGAAAAAGGGTTTAAGTCTAGTATACTCCGTCTATATAATGTACCCTTTTTTATTACGTGTTAAATCGACTTATTCCCTTTTTCACTAGGACCCCAGTTACCTCGTTATTTGTGGCTTTTTAGTGTTATAATTATGTTGATCGATACATCAGAATATTCTTATTAGAAAACTACTACTAGTAAGGTACTTATTTTATGAGAATCATAAGCGACTGCGTTTGAACTTTGCGCTCCTAGTAACTTTTTATCGTACGGATTTGGGGAAAGAAACACTTAGGTATAAAATAAATATCCGCACCTTAGACCAATGGGAAGCAGCTTAAATGTGCACGAGGTAAATAGGATTGGCTAATTTTGCTAGCCTCGCATAATGCACTTATCCTATTGGTAGATTTTCCTTCGCGCACAGCTTAACTACCTCGACAGCCTTAGTTCCTAAGTTGCCTACTTTTACGTCTCTATTTTTGAATTTAGATTAAATGGCAAAAATGTAACGGACAAACAGGGTATTTGGATTTTTATTTAAAAAATAAGGGTAATCCTTGAATTAAGAATTAAGTGTATAATATTAGTGCATGTCACCTAAAAGTGACAAACACTGGTGTTGTCATGTTTATTGTTTGGGACAGAAGTCAACCTAAGAAAATTTGATACATTTTTGGCCGACTGTACAAATAGCAACTGGCAAAACTTTTGGTATCGTTATTATCCCCATAGCAATCATTGTGGCCATGGTGATAACAGTTCAATAATAACATTATTTGCTTACTAACCTAACTGTGTCACTCGTATTACAAGAGGTTTCATTATGTGACAGTTGCATTTAAAACTAACACAAGTACTGAGGCTCTACTTTGAATATTAAAGTTCGAAATTACATTAGTTCCATCCTTTATATCTTATTGTATATCTTATAGGGTATGCATGGATTTTTTAAATCGCAGTTCTAAACAAAATATGAAAATACTCTAAAAGAGATCACCAAAAGAAAGATTAAAATTAAAATTGGCCATGAAATACGGATGATACAAGATTCAAATTCAAATAATTTATTCAGTAAGTAGGCCCTGCAGGCACTTTTACATGTCTGAGTCTACCAGCGCTTCCAAAGAGACCACTGTTGAGAAGAAGCGCCGCAAGAAACTCAACAGTAAGCCGTTTTTTCCAAATAAATCACTTATTACAATACTAAACTTAAGCTACATAATTTAAATGTCACAGGGATGTACAGGTCCCAGTAGTAATAATAATTAAATATATCAAAATGTCAGATTATAATAAATAATACAATTTCGGAGATGTAAACAGTCTCCAAATGTCAAATTAAAATTAAGAATTAAATATAAGTAATTTAAAAAAAAACACAAAACAAGGGAGATGTAGGGTAAACACAAAACAAGCTTTTAAACTGCTAATTAGACAGCGATTAGACAGAGAGATCCGATATGCCCTGTGACGTCATGTAACACGTCGGCCATATGAACTCCATGTTAAATTCTGTTTTGCTAGAAAGATATGAAACAAATCTGTGTCGGCTTATATCTTGGTTATTTTTATAGCTATTCAAAAAATGATTTTTCTCAACTGTTTGTTACATGAATCAGCTTTTATTGAAGCTGCAAAAGTCATATTCCCTTGTGTTGGTCAACTCGAACACCCTCAAGTAATTTAAACAATAAACAACCAATAACAAATCTAGATTACCAATGTAATCCAGTAATGCCAACAATCTAAACCCTTACACAGTTTAGCTCAAGTAGTTTAAGTTTACACTGTGGTATCTATTTAATTGCTCGAAGGAGGCAATGTACTCTGTCTATTTCCGCTGTGACATAGTAACGCATCTGTACAAATACGCTAAGACACACCTGCGTTTCGCGCCGGTGACAGTTCATTTAAGGTTATATACATTACAAATTACAATGTGCGGTTTTGATCGCGTTAGGCATTTTTTCTTTTTTAAGTCTTGGAGAATTTTAGCCCAAAAGAAGGCCCTGCCAAGATGCATTGCGCTAACTAGCGTTTCTATTCGATTCGTACAAAAAGTCACGTGATCTACCAGTGACGCGATTGGTTTAAGAACGAAACGAATAGAAACGCTAGTTAGCGCAATGCATCTTGGCAGGGCTCTCAGGTCGGCCGTATAAAGTCAATCTTATATTCTGTTTTGCTAGAAAGATAGACAAATCTTTGTTGGCTTATCTTGCATATTTTTATATCTGTTAAAAAAACAATCTCAACTGTTTGTTATTTAAATCAGCTTCTTGTGAAAAAATGCCATGAAAATTTCAAAATTCGAGCGCTGGAAAAATAACGGCTGCAATGACAGCTAGTGTTGTCACCCCTATAGAATATCGATGGTAGGGCGGTTACACGACATCAGGTTCGCTATAGTAATAGCAAAAATAGTATTTAGTCAACATAGATAGCTTCCGATAACCTGTTGGTTTATTTTGAAGTTGGTAGCGATGTTTACATTGACGATATCATTGTGTAATTGGGTCGCTTACTTGCAGATCAATTCGGTTACTTTTTGGGGTTCCGTAGGATGACAAACGGAACCGTATTGATAAGCCTTTATTGTACTATCAGACCATTGGAACCTTGACAGAAGGTTCCAATGGTCTGATAGTACGTTCATACGTCGTAACTAAGGGATGTATCTCTTGAACAGTGGCTCAAAGGTTAACTGGAAGAGATCCCTTAAAGGGATAAGTTCGCCTTTTTACATAACTTTTGTGTTTCTGTTTCTTTTTTTAGTTTATTTTCTGTTTGTGCAATAAAGAGTTAACATACATACATACATACAATCTTACACAAATTGACCTAGCCCGAAATTAAGCTCTAGGTTTGTACTATGGGTAGGCAACGATAAAAATATTTATATAGATGGCTAAATATATTTTTGTAGAATGGGTAAACGATGGATTTCCTTACAAAAAGTGAAATGATAAAGTGATGATTTTTGAAACGTTTTTTTATCCTCGTAAGGCCCACCATACAACGAAATTTATCAATGAAATGTTAATCTATTGTGAACGAAATAAATTCGAATTTCTAATTTGATCATTAGTTATAAAAACAACAGAAATTCCGTTTTACTTTCTTTGCACTAGTCCTTTATTTGAATGGCCGGACGAAGGCCTTTTAAAAGGACTTTGGGTCTTAGGAGGTTATGTTTTGTTCTATTGTCAAAATACAAGTGTCTTTGGTGTGATTATAGTGCAATACACTAAAGAAAATGTGAATCGGGTGGTGCGGGACCCTCGGTGAGCGTGTCCAACTCGCACGCAAACGATTTTTAAGTATTTGAACGTTTAGGAAAAGTAAACCTTTAATTAGAGGTCATTACAGTTTGATGTTGCTATGTGATAAACAAACTCTTGACTTTGATAGTTATTGAGATTCTATAGTAAGTCAGGAAATTCGCAGTTAAAGAATCGACTACGCAAATACCCTTTAAAAATATAGCCCTTAATTAATTTCCGCTTCTTCGTCTATTGTTGTTCTGACTTTTTGAGTAACGCATTCAGAGACAATGACGATTAAGGCGTTCCGTGGCGACTTTTCATAAAAATGTTTGAAAAAGGAACGACTTAATTCTCTCTAAGAACGGCGGTTACACCAGCCAGTTATCACTATATGGGTGACGTATTGATTTTTTCTTATTTAGACTGCCAGACGCTTTTGACATAAGAACTAGATAATAGGTGTCATTAACCCGGCCGTTTGTTGTGATTGAGTAGTTCGGAGTTTATCCGCTAGTGGCGGTGTAATGCCAGTTAGGTAATTGGCGGGAGGTGTAGTTCTATATTTAAATTTTGAATTTCTGGTGTTGGAATAGTTTTTGTCTATGGAAAATAGGAAATATGCATGGATTTTTTTAAATTGCGTTTCGACAAAATATGAAAATACCGTAAAAGAGATCACCAAAAGTGAAATTAACATTAAAATCGGTCAGAAATACGGATGATACAAGCATTTTAAACTGTTAATTAGACAGCGATTAGACAGAGAGATCCGATATGCAATGTGACGTCTATAATAAACTCCATGTTAATTCTGTTTTGATAGAAACAGATCGTTGTTGGCTTATATCTTGGTTATTTTTTTAGCTATTCAAACTGAAAAAAAAGTCATGAATATTCTCTATTGCCATTCCTGTGGTTGAACTAAAATTTTCAAATTAAAAGTAAAACTTTGTTTTGACACTTTTTATTTAATCGTCGAATTAGTTATTTTGTTATATATATGTAAACCACAGAACAGAAAAAACAGTAGAAGTGTCAAGTGGGCGTGTAACGTTTGGCTTGGTTATGCGGAGTTCCGCATAACCTACCATACTTTTGCCGCGATCGCTTATTTCGATATTTCTAAAATAGGAAATAAATCCAGAAGCATGCCTTATTGTGCTATTTTAAAATGTAATAACGATAGCCGCAAAATAGTATTTTATGTAACTGATACATAAAGAGGGTCCTTAAAATACGAGTGTGGTTTTATGAAACGAGCTGAAGGCGAGTTTCATAATAAGATCACACGAGTGTTTTAAGGCCTAATTATGTACAGTTACATACATTACTTTATCTACACACATATTATAAGTACTCTAAGATGCGTTCAGTAGGCGGCAGAACAAACATGGCGGCAAAGCTAACCTGTGTCACGAATATGAATGTTTTTTTTTAAATCATAGACAAACTAACAAAGTCCCTATTCTAATGTCATTCGAAATCAAAATGGCGTACGACACTTTACTTCAAATATACCGAGTCGACGTTCAATTGATACTAGAATTGGCCCCCTGTTTGAATTTTGTTGGTTTTGGAAGATGTTCCAAATTTGAACAACATTACTTTATCAAAAGTTGTATCGTAATTTTAACTTTTCATTACAGCTACAGATAAGAAAACATATCATAGTAAAATTGTATCAAGTAATGCTGGTCATTGTCTACGGATTCTGAACGCATTATAGAGGACTTATGATATGAGTGTAGATAAAAACATTTTCCATGGTGGCGTGTGGTTTTTATGATAGTTTGAGTATTGGCGACAACAGGTCTGATACTAAGCGAAGCTCATGCTACTTCCACTGTTTTTTCTATACCGTGAAGTAAACTGACTGGCTGACTGATCGATCAATGTATAATCGAAACCGCTGGCACCATGTATATAAAATTTTGTTACGAGTGTGGCTTTAATTATATTTACCTGCAAAGCAAATTATTTCTTTCTTTGCAGAGGTAAACGCACCGGCTGCCCCAGCTCCCGAGCCAAGGCTCCCGAAAAACGTTTTTACAAGGCAGGCGGTGATTACTGGGCCCCTGTCCGCACTGAAGCGCTGCTTGGAGCATAACTTGAGAGTGAAGGTAAGCTCTTCAGTAGCTCTGCTCTCCTGGTAGCGAGCTGGACTGGACCCTTCGTTATCCGTCTATCTGTTCGTTATAATTTTGAACTGCTGTGTCTTTTGAACCGTAATGCTATTAAGATAGCCCTGCAAGAGGAAATTACTGGGCACTCCGCTTTGAAGCGCTGTTTGGAGCATAACTTGAGAGTGAAGGTAAACTCTTCAGTAGGTCTGCTATCCTGGTACCGAGCTGGTCTCCTTTTCAGGGTTCCGTACCCAAAAGGTGCCGAACTGGACCTTATAAAGCTTCGTTGTCTGCATAGTTTTTTATAATTTTGAAGTGCTGTGTCTTTTGAATATTAGATAGCCCTGCAAGAGGAAATTACTGGGCACTCCACGTTGAGCGCTGCTCGGAGCATAACTTGAGAGTGAAGGTAAGCACTTCAGTAGCCCTGCTCTCCTGGTACCGAGCTAAACACCTTTACAGGATTCCCTACCCAAAACTGTCTGTCCGTTCGCCTTTTAAAAAGCTGTGTCTTTTATAAATAATAAACGCCGATTTTTTTTACAGGCTGTGTTACAAAATTAAAAGGTTATAATCCACACGCAACAAACGTCTTAAACTGTCGTCAAATTTTCCTCTGCGAAATCTCGGGAATTTGTTTAATTTGGGTACACCTCTATTCTATTTCGTAAAGCGATATCGTCTTTGACATATTATCATATCGTCAACGTTACGATAGCTCTTATTTACTTGACAGTAATGGCGGCCGAGTTAAAAAAAATACGATAATATATTATGTCAACGGTATAGCCTTATAGAATAGAGGCTCAGGGTAGTGATTCTTTCAAAAGCAAAGGTGAGCGAACGCAGGAGTGAATGTCCAAGCGGCGAGTTTAAATAGTCCCGTCAGTGCGAGCAAAACACATTTCAGCGCGTGTATTCAATTTGGCAGCATGGCTTCTCGATCGTATAAGGCTGCCTAATTGAGAATGCACGCGCTAAAATGTGTTTTGTTCGCACTGACGGGACTACTTAAACTCGCCGCTTGGACATTCACTCCTGCATTCGCTCGATCACCTTTGCTTTTGAGAGAATCACTACCCTGAACAATGCATATCGTACCTTACTTTGACGATGTGTGTGTATATGTGTGTTTTACGAAAAAACTTGGTTTAATTTTAATTCTTATACTACCTTTCCCTCAGCACATATTAACTAAAATGGTCATTCCTAACACATTCAAACCAATGTCGCGGTCCAAACGCTTAGAGAACTAAAGTTGCTTTTCGGGTCATTTTGTGCATGGCTGCTTACATCCTTTGTTGTTCACTGGCGAACTGCCAACGCGGAAAAGCGACGGATGCCGAAATAGAATAAAAAAGAACACTCTAGAACTGTCTAGAAGGTCTTGGAATGTAACGGAGTCAGGATTTTTGTTTGAGTTGGGTTTGACTTAAGTTTTGGTAGGTTAATTTAAGATTTGTCACGGGAAGACTCAGGTTTTGGGGGGGTACCTTGAGCAATTTAGCCTCCCCCGTCAATTCCCTATTGGAATGTATTGTCTTATCCACGAAGTTGCGATCGCTACTCATTTAATAGTACAAGTAATAAGCTCTTCCTAACATTACTATTTAAACCACAGAACAAAAAAGCGATCGCTTATTTCAATATTTCGATATTTCGATATTTCTAAAATAGTAAATAAATCCAGAGGCATGCCATATTGTGCTATTTTGGAGTGTAAAAACGAAAGCCGCATCAAAAACATTTTCCATGGTGGCGTGTTGTTTTTATGATAGTTTGAGTATTGGCGACAACAGGGCTGATACTAAGCGAAGCTCATGTCACTTCCACTGTTTTTTTCTATTCCGTGGTTTATACATATTTATACACCGTTTGGTTGCCGGGTTAGAAGGTAAGGCATGCTTCTGGATTTATTTCCTATTTTAGAAATATCGAAATAAGCGATCGCGGCAAAAGTATGGTAGGTTGCGCGGAACTCCGCATAACTATGCCACACGTTACACGCCCACTTGACACTTCTACTGTTTTTTCTGTTCTGTGGTTCAACCCTTTGAAATTGTACCCAGGGTTGCCAACCGTACTATAATATATAGTATTGTACTATATTTTGACTCTGTGTACTATATACTGTTGAAGAAATATATAGTACGCAAAAATACTATATTTCGGTCAGTCCTTAAACATGTGCGGTTTGGGTTGGAGAAATAGGCTTTTTTCTGCTCGGATAGTTGCCCCAATAGCAGGCAGAATGTTAGTAAGTAGTAAATATTGTGCATTAGATTTAATGACTAAATTTACATACTTTTTAAAAGTTTTTATTCAAAGTACTATATTTTCTTTCTGTGTACTATATTTTTTTATACCTTGGGTTGGTTTTATACTATATTTGCCCAAGATAAAGTTGGCAACCCTAATTGTACCATCCGTCATACGAAGTCGCAGACAGGCAGCCCGTTAAAGTTGTATTATAATATGTTTTTTTGGTTATGGGTTAACTTTTATAAACATAGCCGCGACGTGACCGAAGAGAAAATATACTTTTGTTTGTTATTGTGTTATGACGTGGTTAGCCTTGGTTGTAGCTTGCCTACGGAGCTAGTGGACCAGGTTTCGGTTCCCGGTAAAGGTATTTGTGTGATGATTGACGACACGAAAGTAACGAAAATGACACTAACCCCCTTACTAATAAACATTGAGTAACGGTGGTATAGCTATACAATGTTTTGTCCCTATCTGTCACTGTGACATTTGGATTTGACAGATAAGGACAAAACATTAGTAATTAATTAGTAAGGGGGTTTGTGTTTATTGAATTCGAATTAGAACTATCTCAATATCATGTTGTAAAGTTTGAGTGATAATATACGTGGAATTCGTTCAATAAAGTAGTAAGAATTAAAAAAGATTGCAGAGAGCATTTAAGATAAAAAAATTGAGGCTAAAATAGTTCTGAATTAACATTTTTAACATTAATGCTTTATACATTACGTAACACGCTATATTACTAAATTCCTAAAGCACATCCGTAAAACTTATTTTTTTTTAAATAGCTCACAATGCACTTTATCTAGCCACACAGCAAAAATGAAAACTTTTAGTATTCTCATACATACATAAGTATACGCGCCTATTAATTTTGGTCTTTAAAAAATTTCCATTATTCTCGTATCAGAAATCGTAACAGACGAACAACAAGATAATTTTTATTAGTTGTTGGTTTTGTAGCTGTCAACAATGTGACTCACTTCAGTCTAGGAAGGGCCTTGCGCTTACGCATGTACAAATTATATTTTACAGTTTCTATCGCCTTACTGCTATAGAAATAGAGTCGATTATACTCGAGACGCGCCATTTGGTGATTGGTTTATGTTATAGCCAATCGCGATAAGTACGGTTAGCAGAGAAAGCTTTAGTGTTTTTATTTATTTAAACATAATTAATAAATTTTAATGAGGTCACTGTGATTATCATAAAGGGCAGTACTTTATTTTAATAGTTTTTTTTTATGTTTTTGAAGTGACGTGGACATAAGGTCAAGCGGGGCTATTCCGACATTCCGGATATTTTAAACTATATTCCTATTATAGAAATTAAGGTACTTAAACTACTACAAAATTGCGCAAAAATACATTAAAAACGTTAAATTCTCTGGAAAAAAATTATGACGGATTTACCCCTCTATCGGAATAGCCCCGCTTGACATTATAGGTACATTTAATCTTGCCCAAGTACTTAAACGATTCCGTCAGTTTGGAACCACCTGACACAAGCAGGGGGGAGTTTCAACGTCTGTATCTGTGTATCTATATGTGGCACCGTAGCTCCTAAACGAACAGACGGATTCGAACGCGATTTTTTTTGAAAAGATAGCTGGTTTAACTAGGGTGGTTCTTAGCTAGGTTTCATGAAAATCGGTCTAGCCGTTTAATAGATATCAGCTCTGATAAGTTCAGGATTATTTTGCTGGTTTTTATAAATTTAATAGATATATTCTAAATCATTGTTGTTTGCTTTACAACTACAATCATACACAATTGATTTAAGTACCATCATCATCATCATCATCATCATAAGGAATTTAAGCAGCAAATTATATGTCACTATAGTTGTTGCATTATAGCTTGGCGCGGATGACAGATGGGTGACAGTTCGTATTATTACGTGACTAGTGACGTGCAGTGTTCAATCTGTCTTCTAAGATATCGATTAAAGGTCGATATAAGTAATTGAACAGATAAAAACCGTATTCATGCACCACAGTTAAGCAATTTAGATCTTTAAAGTATTATCAGAGCTTCAACATGATAAAATCATATTGCTTTTGACCTGTTATCGCATCGTCAATGTTACGATAGCTCTTATTTACTTGACAGTAATGGCGGCCGAGTTTGATCCAGTTGAATAGAGGCCCGAGTTAAGTAACAAATAGTCCTATGCCAGTTTTTACCACATTGTAAATAGTGTCATTACAAAGGTCAAAGTGTACAAAGTGAGCCGTAATGCCATGACAATGTGCACGGGATTTCCGATCTTATTACACCTGCAAACAACATCACAAATACTGTCTGATTTACATAGGTCCAGCAAAAGCATGCCAGTAGAAGTACATTGACGATTTGGTTTTCACGTTTGAGCCGAGAGCTACTGTAACGACGCAGTGTACTTCTACTGGCATGCTTTTGCTGTTTCCTGCCACTCGATATGATGATTAGATGTCTAGTGCAAGAACTAAAGAGGGTGGTCGAGACTTCGTACGCTTTCCCATTAGTTTTCCAGTTTCCCGTTACCCCCCCCCCCCCCCCTATTTATTACAGTTGGGAGTCGACTTTCTAAAAAAAAACTGCACTCTTACCCCCTTACTAATTAACATTGAGTAACGGTGGTGTATCTAAACCATGCTTTGTCCTTATCTGTCAAATTGAAATGTCACAATGACAGATAAGAACAAAGCATGGTTTAACTACATCACGGTTACTCAACGTTTATTAGTAAGGGTAAAATATATGTTTGAGGTTCTAATTTTAAGTGGCTTTCACTCCTGTTAAGGTTTATTTCGCTAATGTCGAGCTATTTATAGACAGTCCCATGAACTTATTACAGAAGTAAGGCTATGGATATCACACGCGAGGACAATTGTTCGGTGAAAGAGTATTTTCTCTAACGGACTAAATAGAAGCACATGGGGTTAGCTCTACGCGCTTCTGTCAAGTCTTGTTTGAGGTTATATTTTGTACTCAGATGACAGCTGTCAAAAAACGCCGTTAAAAACGGAGCGACTATAGTGTACCCAAATATTCCCTCCGAATTTCAACACCCTAGTTGCTTTGTCTGTTATCCAGTCACAGATTGTATATAGATAATTAAATACGACTGATAAGGTTTTTTTAAGGCCTTCTATAATACCCTTATGCATTGTTTTTAACTGCTGTGTAGTTTGTTGAATTACAAATGTTTTTCGACCTTGCTACTTCCTTATTTACATCGTGTGAGAATTAACAAGCATTATGACGCGGTTTTCACTGTGGAAATATATTAAAAACGTTAACAGTGTGATTATTTATTTAAGCTTTATTGCACTATACACAAAGTAGTTACGAATTGGCGGACTTAATGCCTTATGGTATTCTCTACCAGTCAACCGATGTGCCAAACAAAAACAATTTAGGGTTTGCAGCTGAGATAGATATAATAAAAAATTAAATGCAGTCATAATTAAATTAATAATAAAATATGAAGAATATACTCTAAATTATAAAAGGTAATTAGTTAGTAATTAAACAAGTATATCTACATACTTTAAAACAAGGTCGCTTCCCGCCTGCCCTGCGTAGAAAAAAGGGCGCATGTCTCATAGAACCGCGAATGTATAAGTGACCTTATTTCTTAAGGTAGAGGGTTAAATTTGCTTCGACTATCAAATTGCACATGCGCCTTTTAATTTAGAAGGGCGGTTGCCTACAGGTAGTCTTTTATAATGTCCCCTGATCTTAGGTCAGTCAACACACATATCAGTCTATTCCTAAACTTGGACTTTTTCATAATTTTCATTACCAGATCTCGGAATATACAGGGCAAAATTAAATGACAGCTAGGGATCGCCTGTATCGATAAACTGAAATATCGATGCATTTTCCATATTCTAGTGATCGCTCCAAGTTTTGTTGGCAAAAATATTTTTTTATTAAAAGTATGCAAATGAAACAAAATAGCAACATAATTCTGGTTATCCTTTATTTTAAAAGAATTTTTGAGCATCATCATTCATTGTGTATTTCAGAATTACTGTCCCATTTACTATTGTTAAAATAAACGGTCAGAATTTGTTCCAAATTTTCGGGCGTTAATCTTTTCCGTCTCGACGAATCCATTTCAGGTGGCTAAAAGACTTTTCAATGTGGAAGTAGGAGAAGCGAAAAAAATAATTACACACTTAGGGTGTTACCAGACCAATCGATCGATCGCCGGTTGACGGCATCGATTGACGTCAATCGAAGTCGATCGATTGGTCTGGTAGGAAAGGAACTATCGATCGACGGATATCGTTCGACTAACCAATCAATCGATTGCCGGTCGACGTTGATCGACTGGTCTGATAGCTTACGTTTACTAATCCATTCTGCCATCGATCGACGATCGATCGATTGGTCTGAGGCTCTACTTTGAAATCCGTAATACGAACTTCGTCTATTGCTATCCCTTTTGCTCTCGACGCGTCACTAATTCGCAAGAAAGTGATGGGGCGATCCGAAGTTCGAATTACTGATTTCAAAGTAGCGCCCCTGGTAGGAACTATCGATCGACGTCGACTAATCAATTCTACCATCGATCGATCCCCTCGATCGACTATCGATTACAAACAATGCTGGGGGCGATCACTAGTATATTATATGGGAAAAGCATCGATAGTTTTGACTTTATCGATGTAGGCGATCCCTAGCTGCCATTTAATTTTGCCCCGTATATTCCGACGTCTGTTCATGACCCATCTTTGCATATAGATTGAAAAAAATAAATGACAATTATTTTATATGGGATCTTAACTATGTTTTGTCTGACCGTACTTAAATATTTCTATTGATTTTTCAATGTGAACCTAGCCGAATACTTGGGTATATTCCAAAATCCCTTCTCTTAAAATAAAGGGTCGAATTATAAATAAAATGGCGTCTATAAAAAACTTTGTCATGTTGCCTTGGACAGATATCTTAGTGGTTATAGTTAATATTTAATAACAAAAAAAACCCAGGTAGTTTATCTAGTGCTACAGGTAGATAACGAGAAACATAAAACCTTTATATATTTATTCGAAGAATGTGTCTAACCTCGTAGGGCCCAAGCTATTTTTAGGACGTTTATAATAATGTCTAAGTGTCCTAATTAAAGGCATATACATGAAACCCAGAACGTTGAGTTTCTATATCATTTGGCTGGCTTTGGATATTCCGTTTCACCAAAAATTTTTAACAACGGTGTTTGTTTGAATTTTGTGTAGGACTTCGGGCCGCTGAGTGATAAATTTAAACATTAACTTGGGCCGCATGAACTACAATTCTCAGTCCTACAAATAGGACGCTGGTTAACGACGTATACATATAAAACATCAAAGATTCTAGTCACTGCCCAAATATAGAATAAACCTAGGATTTAGTCCCATAGACTAGGTTACCCAGTTCTCAAAATAATTGAATCGCTTAACTTCAAACTCAGATAAGTCCATGCAAAAGAACAACGGAATTTGTGTCTTTTTTCAAACAAATTAAGTTTTCAATTCGTATACCAAATTTCAAGTACTAAGGGTTAAGCTACTCAATTGTACTGCCCTTCTAAGCCAAAAGGCACTATCTCAGATAACACCCCTGTAACAATATCAACCTTATTACTGTGACACTAGAATTCAAAGTGGTTTGGTTATTGTATTTGGGATACTGCTTATTGGGCAGTGTAGCTGTGTTAGAATTAAAAGTACAAGCGAAAATCAATAATAAAATCGTGTGGGCTTTAAAATATTCGGCAAGGCCGATATAAACACTGTCATTGCTGCTCATGCGCCGCTCACGTGCGTGTAGCGACAGGAAAAAAAACGTTGATTAAAAAAAAATGCCCTAAAAATGACGCATGTGCAATTCGATTGTCAAAGTAAATTGAACCCTCGGCATTAAGAAATATGGTCAGTAATATATATGTGGTTCTATGAGACATACGCCTTTTTTTAGGGTTCCGTACCAAAACGGTAAAAAGGAACCCTTATGGTGAGACTTCTTGTCTGTCTGTCTGTATGTCACAGCAGGTTTTCTCAGCAACTACAAATGCTATCAACTTGAAATTTGGCATAGTTATACAACTTGCTTGCCAGCATATGTCTTTAGTAAAAAAAAAAATTATTAATAATTAAAAAGGGGTCTAGAATGGGGGGTTGAAAAATGAAAGTGGTTTGATTATGGCAAATGTGGTGTCATATAAAAGGCCTCAATCTGCACATTTCAAAACTATTTTTTTTTCTGTGATGTTGTTTTTGATTTATAGCCCTTATATCCGAAGTTTATTAATCCAAAAATCTGAAAATATCTATAGATAATTACTTATATTTGGGAAAAATAAAATGAAGTGTTCATTATTTACAATTATTGAGAAATAACAATAAAACTTTGAAAATCTGTATGTAAATTTAGGCTAGTCAAAATGGACCTTATTGGATAGAAAATAAAGTTCATAACAAAATGAGTATTTACTTTTACGGTTACCAAGCATATTATTTTAAATACGGAACCCTCGGTGCGCGAGTCTGACTCGCACTTGACCGGTTTTTTAAGGAGGGTATCTATATGTATCTACACATGTTAAATTTATAAACCTTTGGCGCCGGGGGTGGCTTGAGTAAGATTTTTTTTTTATTTTTGTTGTGGTTTTGTTTTTTTTTTTATTTAACGTAGGTAAATTAATTTCTAAAAATGTAAAGTATAATTTTTGGAGAGTTCATGTAAGTACTTAATGTATGTTTTCAAAATGTATTTTTCTGTGTTTAGTTTGTACTTTATTTAAAAATTTAAAAATGAATTATCTAATATTATGATTTTTATGTCAGTGTGAAATACTGTTTTTTGTAGAATTGAAAATTATGTTTTTATTTTAGCCATTTCTTATAATAATACCGAAATAAAAACCCCACACACACATGGTAAACATCAGTTATTTATTTGTTTTTTATTTCTTTTTTTTGCTATTAGAGTTGGTAATTCTGTAGCTCTGCCTACCCCACTTTAGTAATGAACGCGTAAAGCTACGTATAAAAACCCCAATTTAATAATTAATAACGTTTTACAAATTACAATCCTCCACAAAAAATAACTTTTTTTTCCTACGGTACCGAACTCGGGACCTTGCCTTCGCGCTCCCTCACGGCCGTCTGCTGTACCTACTCATGTTTGTGTGACTTGTACCGTACTTCCTCGTTTGAACTTGTACTACTCGATATGGTATCTTAATGGCTGATTTACATTGGTCCAGCAAATGCATGCCAGTAGAAGTACATTGATGAGTTGGTTTTCACGATTGAGGCGAGAGCTATTGTAACGACGCAATGTACTTCTACTGGCATGCTTTTGCTGGCCCAATGTAAATCAGCCCTAATAGTCCGCGCGTTATGTATGTACGGTCGTTATATTCGCTGCAGTACAGTCAAGCCCCCTTACTAATAAACGTTGGGTAACGGTGGTATAGCTATACAATGTTTTGTCCTTATCTGTCAAATCCAAATGTCACAATGACAGATAAGGACAAAACATTGTATAGCTATACCACCGTTACTCAACGTTTATTAGTAAGGGGGTTAGAGTTTAATTGTTATGCCACTGTGGAACCCTGTCGCATAACGTTAATCATTAATGTTGGCGTAATTTCTTACATGTGGTTTGACATTGTCATTATGACAGGGTTCCATAGTGGCTCAACAATTAAAGTCCTGACTGTACCTTAGCATCGTGCATTTTTATGTAAATTTACCTATCCTAGAACGAAATTTGTCAATGAAATATGAATCTATTGTGAATGAAATACATTTGATTTGTCATAAAAACAAAAGAAATTCCACTTTACTTCCTTTGCACTGCGGTCAGAGATCCCCAAACTTTTTTGTCTCGTAGACCACTTGGTAGTGATTCTTTCAAAAGCAAAGGTGAGCGAACGCAGGAGTGAAGTCCAAGCGCGGCGAGTTTAGTAGTCCCGTCAAAGCGAACAAAACACATTTCAGCGCGTGTATTCAATTTGGCAGCATGGCTTCTCGATCGTATAAGGCTGCCTATTTGAGAATGCACGCGCTAATATGTGTTTTGCTCGCTCTGACGGGACTACTTAAACTCGCCGCTTGGACTTCACTCGTGCATTCGCTCACCTTTGCGTTTGAGAGAATCATACCCAGTACAGTCAAGGAGTTTAATTGTTATGCCACTGTGGAACCCTGTCGCATAACGTTAATCATGAATGTTGGCGTAATTTCTTTCATGTGATTTGACACTGTCATTATGACAGGGTTCCATAGTGGCTCAACAATTAAAGTCCTGACTGTAAGGAAACTGTTTATTAACCTAAAAAGAAATAAAACTATCTTTTAATGTACTGGGAGCGTTTAATGTCAAAAATTTGCATACTTCTCGTTTGATTTTTAAAAAGTTATTGATGTCATTTTACTGATTAGGTAACGTACTTGGGTGGATCAACTTTTTGTTGCTGTTATTCTGTCCCGTAAGCCAGGAGCCCGTAAAACAGTGATAGAGTTTCTTAGAAAAGTGGTTATAATATACTAATACGTTTGGAAGAAAACCCATAACAAAATGGGCTTGTAATTGCCAAAAAAACTGATGTTTGCTGGATTTATATACTTTAAAATCGTGATTTTAAAGAGTGAACCAGGAGACGTCACCATGGCAACGAGGCGCAAAGAAAAGTTGATTGACCCAATTTCGATATCAGTTTTTTTTTGATATCTGTAATGGTTACGGAATAATCGCCTAGACACACTTAACGATTACACCTGTATAGAGTGAATCTACTAGCGCTTCGGACATGACCATCATTGCGGAGATGAAGTGCCGCAAGAAACTTCAGAAGAGGGCCGCATGAAACTCCAGTTTATATTCATACTAGAGGACGCCCGCGACTTCGTACGCGTAGAATTAGTTTCCCGCTACTCCCCCCATTTTTTCCCGTTAGGGGTCGATTTTCGGAAAATCCTTTCTTAGTGCTCACTTACATCATGAAAGGAACCCCTGTACCAAATTTCAAGTTTCTAGGTACAGTAGTTTCGGCTGTCTGTATAAGTCAGTCAGGTTTGCCTTTTATATATATATAATAAGCGGAATTGGATCAAAATGCATGCACCATTTTGAAAGTTAATTACTGACAAATTAACAACTAAAGTTAATTATAAGTTATAGGTAATAAATAATTACGCAGCTTTCGAAATGTTGCCTTTTGATTACAGTAGAGACATTATGAGGGTCGGTTACCAAACATTTATATTTTTAGGGTTCCGTACAAAAAATGAAAAAACGAAACCCTTATAGGATCCCTCGTGCGGACGTCCGTCCGTCTGTCACAGCCAATTTGCTCCGACACTACTGGACCGACCGAGTTGAAAGGGTGTAGCAGGATAAGCCTTCAAAAATTGCCCCCAAAGCTTTGAGTTCAAAACTACTATTAGTTGATGCCCCGTCAAATGAAAATAATTCATACCAATTTTTAACCCTCTACTGCCACCTGGAACCCCACGACATTCATTTAACCCTAAAACGTTTTTATTTATTTTCTCAAAAAGTATAAAAAGGAGAATTGTCAAATTTTGCACAAATGTTGATGTGATCAATACAAAGTATCAAAAAAAAAATGAGCCCTCTACTTACTTATTTTCCTAGAAAAAAACCTAAATTAAAAATTAAAACATCCTGTATAACAATTCAGGCTCGTTGTACTATCACCATTTTTTTACTTAATATTAACCAACTACCTAATAAATAAATAAATAAATATCAGGGGACAATGTCACACCAATTGACCTAGTCCCAAACTAAGCTCTAGGCTTGTACTATGGGTACTAGACAACGATAAACATACTTATATAGATAAATATATACTTAAATACATAGAAAACATCCATGACTCAGAAACAAATATTCGCGCTCATCACACAAATATCTGCCCTTACCGGGATTTGAACCCAGGACCGCTAGCTTCGTAGGCAGGGTCACTACCAACTAGGTGTAAGTTTCATGTAATTAACAAAGGTGGAACAGTGTGAAAATATAGGTATTGTTCAGTACGTACCATGTATGTAACACGCTTACGGTGACGACATTAGTAAAAGATATCGGCCCGCCAACCGGGAAGCCATCCTTTACGCATTAATGAAACTCATTAATACATATTTGAACAAATGTTTCTGTTTATTTTACTTTACTGTTTAGCAAAAAGGTACTACTTAGGTTACTCAGCATTTTACGTAAGTTCTTAAGTCCTGAACGTATGTACGGAACCCTCTCCACGCGAGTTAAACTCGCACTTGGCCGGTTTTTTTGTTTAACTTTTAGTAGTACGTGTTTATTACCTTTGCAGTTAAATAACTCAAAAGCCCTGGATATATTAAAGTAAATATGCATATGCATCGATTCCAATTATTTCGATCAAACACCAGAATGGATTTTATATTTTTAAATAAATATAGGAAAAAACATCGGGAAGCGAGTGTTTATTCAAGTTTTATTTCCACATGGATGGGTTATTAACAGAGGCCGGAATTTTCGTAGCACTTTCGAGCTGTCATAGGGACTTCTCGTTTATCGACTTCCGATATACATATTTTGTCGATACATTATAGAACACAACATAAAGAAGATTAAAAGTAGAGGTAAACATCAGGCGGTCTTATCGCTAAAGAGCTCTTTCAGATAGGTAACTTTTGAGAAGTTGAAAATGTAAAATTTGGATTTTCAATGAAAACAATCGATAGCAATTCGTGTTGCAATTCGTACGCGTAGAATTAGTTTCCCGCTACTCCCCCTCATTTCTTCCCGTTGGGGGTCGATTTTCGGAAAATCCTTTCTTAGTGCTCACTTACACCATGAAAGGAACCCCTGTACCAAATTTCAAGTTTCTAGGTACAGTAGTTTCGGCTGTGCGTTGATATATAAGTCAGTCAGGTTTGCCTTTTAGATTGACGGAAATATTTAATACCACAATAGAAGTAAGCTTATTGAAGATTGTTCAGAAACCGACCAGCGTGTAATTACATATGTCGTGTAAACTTTCTTTTTAAACGGAAAAGCACTAGGATGTTGGAAAATATATATTGCGTCGTATTTTATGTAACGAAGAGCGCTTCGAACGGATTAGTTTATTTTCTCGATATCAAAGTGATTGTATTTTAAAAATATACTCGTGTAGATTTTTAAATTTTAACAGAAACATCTGTTATGAAATTCTAAACTAAGTATATTAAAGCTAAAAAAATTCGTCGGTCTTAGGCAGGATTCGAACCTACATCTCCTCTGGCTCTCCGGGCCGATTCAGGCGCATTAATAATTATGCCACCAAGACCCTACTTAAGATCCACGAAATTAGTAATCGCTTGCTTTTTCATACTCGGAGGGTATGGTGACGCCATCTATCGTTGTTTATGTTTGTTGTTAAGTTTCTGTGGTCTCCTCTTGGAAAGCGCTGGTAGCCTGGTAGATTTTTGACGCGTTACACTGCCCGTGCGGCCTACTTACTGAATAAACAACTTTTTTTAAATCTTTTTTTTAAATCTATTAATGGCGATACAGTTGTTCCTTAGTGACCATTTTAGGGTTCCGTATTTAGCAAGGAACCCTTGTAGTTAAGCCATGTCCGTCCGTCTCTTTGTACTATAAAGCTGTAATTTCAAACACATGATTTTAGTTGAAAATTTAAGAAAATAAAATGTTCCTATTATGTTACTCTATGAAAAAAAATCCCTATAACCAAAACGTAACCTATAAAAAACCTTCCTCGTTTCATTGCATTTCACAAAGCAATTTCAACGTTATTTGACGCTGGTAAAAGTTCAATAATGTTTGTGTGCTAGCGCGTGTAGTCAGTAAGAGATTGGGAGGTGTTTTTTTGAGCACACTTCGAATGTTGGCGACCTTGCCGTGGCATTGCGGGGTGAACTTCTTAAGTGAATACAAGTACCGTCGGCAAAAAAAAGAATCCGGCTTCGATATTTAAGTTTTATTGTTAATATAATTAAAGGCGAAAGTAAGTTTCTTTGTTCAGTCCTTACTGTTAAACGCACGGAATAGAAAAAACAGTGGAAGTGGCATGAGCTTCGCTTAGTATCAGCCCTGTTGTCGCCAATACTCAAACTATCATAAAAACAACACGCCACCATGGAAAATGTTTTTGGTGCGGCTATCGTTTTTACACTCCAAAATAGCACAATAAGGCATGCTTCTGGATTTATTTCCAATTTTAGAAATATCGAAGTATCGAAATAAGCGGTCGCGGCAAAAGTATGGTAGGTTGCGCGGAACTCCGCATAACTATGCCACACGTTACACGCCCACTTGACACTTCTACTGTTTTTTCTGTTCTGTGGTTAAACACCTCGATCGATACACGCAGAATTTGGTGCAAATACAATCGGTAGGCTTGAGATGGACGTAGTTTTTTTTTTAGTGTCGGTTGGGTCTTGTGCACTGTCCGTCCTGGGGTGTTATTCTCTGAAAAGCAAAGGTGAGCGAACGCAGGAGTGAATTCCAAGCGGCGAGTTCAAGAAGTCCCGTCCGAGCGAACCAAACACATATTAGCGAGTGCATTCTCAATTAGGCAGCCTTATACGTTCGAGACGACATGCTGCCAAATTGAAAATGCACGCCCTAAAATGTGTTTTGTTCACTTTGACGGGACTACTTAATCTCGCCGCTTGGACTTCACTCGTTCATTCGGTCACCTTTGCTTCTTGAGAGAATCACACCCCTGGGCCAAACACACACTCACTGGGACAAAGTTTAGATAAGGCATCCGTCACATTTTGACACGTAAATAAGTACGAGAGTGACGGATGCTTTATCCACATTTGACACGCGATATAGACGCAACCATACTAGGCCCGCTGATCGCTTCCGGACCATCTTTTGCATTGGTTCCATAAGTCCATTTAATCCCTAGATTAAATTATCTGACGGTTAAATGTATTCGCTTTCTTTCTGATATGAAAAAAAAAAGTTAAAATGTATCTGCAAAATAGTGATATGTTCCATTTGAACTTTAAATTACCTATACTATTTGTTAGTCGTTTTTTCATTGAATATACTTTCGGTAACACAGGTTTTAGATATAATTCAAAAAGTATAGTAGGTTTTTATTTTTGTTATTTTCCATAGATTACGTGTTTTTGTAAGTCTGTTTATTTAGTTTATTTATCCGTTCAATCCTTCGCTTCCGGTTCCAAGTGCTTTGGCTTGTTTTCACCTTGTTGTTATCTTGATTGAGATTCATAAATATAATGGGTACGTTATAAATGTATTAAGTACTAACATCAAATACCAATTTTAGTAACATTGTAATTGCAACCTTGTTGAATTAAGGACAGGGTGCCTTTTATATTTGGTATTTTGTCCTCAGCACAAACCTGGGGATTTAGGAGGCCAGGAATATTTCTCGTTTGAATTACTCTATATATTTCGGGTGCGTAACGATCGATATAAAAATATTTTCTATAATATCAGTCGATATAACGCTCATTTGATATAATTATTGAATCATATAACAACATTTAATATATTTAAATATGATATAATTATCATTTTATATAACGATCATTTGTTCTAAAAATATTTTATATAACATACATTAAGTATAATGCATATTTACTATAATCAACTTATGATATAAAGTTAATTTCATATAAAGTACAGTTGGTATAAAAAAATACTGTCTATACTAACTCGTGTCCAACCCTACAAGGGTCGGTTTGTTAGTAATCTATTGTGACCCTACAGAGCGGTAACTCCTAGGTCTCAAGTAATATATAGGTTAGGTTAGGTTAGAATTGTGTCAAGGCGCGAAGCGCCATAACTACGCGGAATAGGAGCTCCGCAAAGCGGAGCTCCGTCGACTTTGCCTCACGGCCAGCGTTGTACCAAATATGTGGCAATAAAAAATAATATACCACATGATAATTATACAATATGATTTTTATACAAAATGATGATTATACCAAATCATGTTTATAATAAATAAATGATATACCAAATGATAATTATAGTAAATAAAAATAGATATTTTGATAATATACCAATCGTTTATTATATAAAATGAGTGATTATATCCTTTAAAATTATATCAAATGTTATTATATCAAATGAAATTATATTAATTATTTTTATACCGATCATTACACACCCATATATTTCACTATAGGGTATTTGAAAACATCTTTTTTTATTTGGTTGGAAACGATTTCGGTATCGAATGTTTATTTTATTACAGAATAAAATTGAAACGTTCCTATGTGTGGTTTAAAATGCGTAACGCCACCTTTGTTTCATGTCGATATAACCTGTCATAGTATTAAAAGCAGGAAAATTCTGATAGAAAAAGGACTCGATCGACAAAGCATCACTCGTATCTTTTGTTATTTTAATGGAAAAGTAACACGAGTTAAATAAAAAATCGACTTCAAAAATGATGTTCAATTCGTCTCGATTTTTTGTGTATGTTACTCGATTTTTTCGCCAATTGATAACCGATTTAATGGTTTTTTTTTTATGTATAGGTTTTATATCTTAGCCGTCTATTGAACTCATTATTAATTTGAAGTCGATTCATTGTTTTTAAATGTATTACTTGCTTAAAGATTACTTATATTAGAAAAACACCTAGATATGGTGCTCGGTCCTGCTTGGATAGTCTATCATACTCATGCATAATTTAAATCACTATGACACGTACAATACTTGAGTAAGTTCCCGGTCTGGAGATGCGTCAGTGACAGTTTTATACTGACGTGTCTTCAGACGAGGTCACTTAAAATCACAAAAAGGGAAATAAAGTTAAGACTACTTACTTACCTGACTCCTGACGGCGGTCCTGAGATGCATCAAATCGCATGCAACGTAAATTTTTAAATTCGAAGCTAACAGGAAAGCATACGCGTGAGTTTAAGGTTCAAAATCGCGTGGCTCATTTTAACATTATTTTTAACACAAAGCCCGTGACCTTGACGAAATTGACAGTCGAAGTGACACGTTAACTTTTAATCGAATAACTGCGGTTGTTACAAGTGAACCGATAGTAGGGAATGCAATGTAACCGGTTATTAACAGTTTTTGTATGAAAATAACCAGTTAAATCCGGTTATAACCGGTTATTTGCATTCCCTAACCGATAGTCAATTTATTTGGTAACAATCTTATGTTTGATGACATTGGCGTTGACACGATCTATGATCTTGTTTGATAGCATGCTCACAAATAAGAGCATAGATCCGTTTGACGGCCGAAATAATTATTGTGACACTTTTCCCAAACAAAGATTGTTACGTTGACCTTGAGTAAATTAGGGCCAAGGTTCAAAGTTCAAGGTCATGACTATACAGTTTCAAGGTTACGGTTTTGTGTTAAAAAGTCGCTTTGCAATTCGCAATTCGCGCGGCGCAGGCATACCGAAAATAATAGACAATTGACCATAGACTAGATACAAACTTTTTGCCGGCTCCATCGGTGTTGCCATGAAACATTTAACTTACGTTTGTCCTCGATCCCTTTAATTTATAGATGGCGCGGAAAGAAGGCGCGTCATAACTGGAAAGAAACAAAATGTTAGTAATATAACAAAAGTAAGGTAACATTCGACGATTGAAATATTAGGTCCTTACCTATGAAATTGGCGTTTTATATGGAGAATTTTATGAAAACGGTGGTTTTCATACATTTAATTTTGCGGATTATTTAGTAACGTCAAATGCAAACCAAATAAAATTCTGTCAGGAACATTGGACACTTCTAAGCTATATTATACATATCTTAATTACTTAAAAATAGTTCGCTTCATAAAACTCTGCGTAATTGAAACACTTGAACTCACAGCACATGAAAAGAGTTGAGTTCACACTTTAATTTTTAACACTAAGTAAGAAATTGAACCATATTATTTGTATCTAAAACCTTTGTAACATACTGTATTAATGAAATTTAAAAATAATTTGGAAGTTAAAATTGAAATGAATAAATTCCGTACGAAATAAATCACGTAATAATAACGCCAATTTCATAGGTAAGGACCCAATACTAGATATTTCCCCGAGTGCCTGGGTACGAGGTTTGTATGTCTTTGTTCGCTTGTAGAGCTAAACTGATGGCCCAATTTCAACTAACGACGTTTCGTTAGATTCAACGTGCAGTCTCGTGTGTCAATTTACATTTAAAAAACAAAATGGCGGTTTTGATAATGTTATTTTAAATCTTGCTTTTTTTCGATTTGACGCCATGGTTTACCCAGTTAGCTAGTAATTCTAGTGATACTACGAAACTAGCGGTCTGGGTTCAATTACCGGTAAGAGCCATATTTTTCTACCTATTTATCTATATATATAAAAGGCAAACCTGACTGACTTATATATCAACGCACAGCCGAAACTACTGTACCTAGAAACTTGAAATTTGGTACAGGGGTTCCTTTCATGATGTAAGTGAGCACTAAGAAAGGATTTTCCAGAAATCGACCCCCAACGGGAAGAAATGGGGGAGTAGCGGGAAACTATCTTCATTGTAGGTATCGTTTTTGTTTTTCTTTTGTACAATAAATTGTTTACATACATACATATTCTTATATTGATATCTAGTTGTAGTTACGTACACACTTTTGTACAGTGAAGGAAATTCCTAGACCACTTTGGACTATGTCAAAATGACGTGATCAATCAAAACGTAAGAGACTTTTAATGATTTTATTTACAGTGTCACTTTGACATAGTCCAAAGCGGTCTAGGAATCAATGTACTATCACGAACGTTAATTTGTGACCCATTTCAAGAAAAATATGCTTGAAGTCGTCAATGTCATTAGAGATGTCAAGTCATTTGTAACTTTTAGGAAACTCAACCTTATTGTTGTAGAATGTCAGATTGACTTTGGACCTAAGGTGGGTACCAAATTAAAGTTCGCGACTGTACCTTGTCGCTTTAACGCCTTTTTGATAGCAACAGTCCAAACACGACGTCAAATAAACAAAGCAAAGTGCTACTTAATAGGCCAGCTATACAAGCCAACAGCTCCATAACATTTATGCAACAATTAGTCCCCAATAGGTTTCCATTTGATCTATTAGTCTGATCGATTGGATCGATCGTTGGCCTGCGCGGGCGCATCTAACAGTCCACACGCAGGCGGAAGCGCCTGCGCAAGGCTAACGTTCCTGACCTCGGCTTTGTCTATTGCTATCCGTCCGAGGTCGCATGCATTGCCTAGTCTGATCGCGTCATTATAATACTGTCTCCTTCTAATGCCGCTATCTTTGTTTGTTTAAACTGTTAAATTAATAAAGTGACTAACATTCCATTTCCTTTTTTAAATCCTCAGAGTTGCCAACGTATTTGCGGTCTTAGGATTGTAGTCTTGGGATTGAAGTCTTGGGATTGTAGTTTTGAGAATGCAAATGTCAAATGGGTCTCAGATTCTTGCTGATTCCTTCTCCTAGCCATTAAAAAAGGTTTAATAGCGAAAGAAGGCAATAACGATGTTCCAGAATCGGCTCTTTTTTTTAAAAGATGTTCTGATTTAAAAATTATGCTTATTTTTTATTTTTAAGGTTCCGTACCTCTAAAGGAAAGAACGGAAACCGTATAGGATCACTTTGTTGTCTGTCTGTCGGTCTGTCTGTCTGTCAAGACCATCGGGAACGCGTGGAGGTATCGAGTTGAAATTTTAACCATATACTCAAGTCTACAGTCCCTTGAAGCTGTGAAAAAAACAAATTTCTAAGTTAACGTAAAAAAAAGATACGGCCGTTTATGCCGCAGAAAACGTATATTTCGACACTCAAAGTTTATAGGGTATTTTCCGTTGACCTAGAACTAGGGCAAGTAAACGTTATTCACTACGTCTTATATAGATGTAGTGAATAACGTTTTGCCATCGTTTTTTGTCGGAAAAGTTCGTTTTTATCTTGCTGTCTCAGTCAACATTAGCACCCACCGATAAGCTAATTGAGAAAGCAAGATCAATACGAACTTATCCGACAAAAAACGAAGGCAAAACAATTTACTACATCTGTAGGTAGGTACTACAAAGCACTATAGGGAAATATCGGAAAATTATACATTTTTAATTAAGTAAATCACAAAAACACATACAAGGTACGGAACCCCCGGTGGGCGAGTCTACTCCACTGTCCGGTTTTTTTTTTAAATTTAACTTCCTTAGTGAGAGTCTAAGAGTGCGTGTGTCGCGTAGATGCAAGCGCATGCTGAAAATGCAGCAGGAAGCGCACGCGGCGGCATTGAGGCGAGGCCGCGGGCGGTCGACGCAGGAGTGAACCAAGAAAAAATATACCGGTCGAGTTTGAGTCGGACTCGCGCGCTGAGGCTTTCGTACCGACTGTAGCGGTTAATCACCCGATTTTTTTATCTAATATTTTAATGTCAATTCCTTTTTTTCATATTTTTTTATTTTTACTTTTTCTCAGTGTATTAGTGACAGGTTGCAAGCCCATCGCCTAGCAGTACTACAAGCCTATATTCCCTTAGTCGCCTCTTACGACATCCACGGTAAGACATGGAGTGGCACTATTCTTACCCGGCAACCACACAGCAGAAAGAAGCCTTATAGCCTTCCCGAGATGGGATTCCGGACCCCTAGCTCCGTAGGCAGTGTCACTATCAACAAGGCTAGCTGTTTTTCAATTATAAATACCACGTATAGGAACAAGATGCTGCGTTTGCGCATTATGCCGTCCACGATACAAACATGGCGATCGAATGATGACGTCACGAGGTCGCCCGCAAGTCGCGGGTGAGCACGCGCGATAACATTATACTTTGTTGCCTTTTAAGCGAAATCGAAGCAGTGAGCTGAGATCCTAGGCGGTAAAAATCATATAGTTTGTGATTTGCCCTAGGAATGGTTTCGGATAATTGGTGGAATTACTGGAATAGAGACATTCTATCTTAGTCCTTAGGGTTGGCAACGCATCAATTAGTCCTGAGAATTCAAATATATCTCAGATCACACTTGCCATCAGGTGCCATATGTTCGTAATTGAGTGAACAGACTACGTAAACTAAATGTTTACTTTTTCGGTTTAATTGATCTGCCCCCTATGACAAATGTCTACCACATAGTCACCTGACCTTACACTTTTCTTGGATAAAACTGGCTGTGAGTAACAAACGAAGCGATCCTCAAAGTTTGGTTTCGCATGGAACCCTGAGAGCTAGACAAACTTATCGAATTGTTTATCGATTTTATTGATTTTATCTATTGATGATTTAATGTTTATCATTGACCCTGGTCTTACCCAATGCCGGTTACGCTAAGGGCCGCGACCTTGGCTTGAGTTATCGCAGGCGTAACGTATTTGTTTTTACAAGTTCTTTTATCACTAGATAAAGGGAGTGCCCTTGCGGCCAAACAAGGCTGTTTTTAAGTTCCGGGTGTTTTTTTCCGTTTTTTTTTTCAACTCCGCTGTTCCGTCTTCCTTCCTATGCAGTTTTTGTTGCAGTTAATTCGTTTTTTGGCTCCGTTTTTTAACGAACAAAAGAGTTTGGCGCTGATTTTGAGGTCGCGAATTGATGACTTCTGTTTATATTCTACTGGATAAAACTATATTGCCTTTGACGTTTTTTACTCGGCCGCCATTACTGTCAAGTAAATAAGAGCTATAACATGTCAAAGGCCTTATTTTAAAAAGTTGAATAGAAGCCCAAACTTGGATTTTCAATCGGTTTCCCCCACGCTACGCCTAAATTAGGTTTTTTTATTGTTTAGATTATTTCTTAAGTTATTTTTACACTAGGGGTACCCTTACTAATAAACGTTGAGTAACGGTGGTATAGCTATACAATGTTTTGTCCTTATCTGTCATGGTGACATTTGAATTTGACAGATAAGGATAAAACATTGTATAGCTATAGCACCGTTACTCGACGTTTATTAGTAAGGGGGATTATGTATAACCACATTATATTGGAATCTGTATTAAATAAAGGGAAGTAATTAAATGGTCAGCCGTTATTAAAATTGATCAGCAAAAAAAATCAGCAATTAATTCATTTGGGCAGCATAAAAAGATTTGGGTGGCAATAAATAAAAATCGGGCTACAACTCTTTGTTCAGCAAACAATTTATAAACGGGTAACGTTTTAAACAATTTCGATCAGCTTTTTTTGTCATTTGTCGGCCTAATAAACAGTCGAGCTGCAAAATAATTATTTGGGCAGCAAGATTTTACAATTGGTCAGCAGAGAAAACACGTCTGTAAGCAGTTTAATTAAGAGGTATGCATATTAAAATAATGGTCATCTATAATATAGAAGTGGATTGCGTTTAGTTTGAAAAGTCAGCAGTGTTTACAAGTTAAGTTTTGTCACACAATTTTGTATCACAATCACACCCTAGATTAACCAAAATTTGTATCATAAATATGAGGTAGGTTAGGTTAGGTTCGTTTTTATATCAGGCCCGGAGGGCCAGAACAACCCATAAATAGGAGATCCGCGTGAGCGGAGCTCCGTCGACTCTGTTAAATTTGTAAATTTGATGGTGGGTTTGGGATGTGTGTGTTGCCGGCACGGCAGTAAATTTGTTAATTACACCTTTGTGTACACAACTGTACCCAAAAGTGTATCTATTAGGAAACACTGCATTGGTATTTAAAAAGGGGATCTATAAGGAATAAAGGCGAACTTTTTTCAACGGTGTATCTGCGAGGAAAGTGTGCCCTAGAGGAATAATTCTATATAAATTGAATAATTTACAAAAAAAGTTTTGATTAATTAACAAAATTTTGTTGATGACCAATTTGATTTTATTGCTTCCTTTTTTCTGCTGGACAAAATGAATTATTTTGCTTACCTTCTGATTGCTTACCAAAATTTAATTATCTGTGGGTCGTTCAATGCAGCTCAAATATTTAATTTGCTGACCAAAATAATTTAGAGCAGCCCAATATGTCATTAATTGCTGACAGATTTATAAATGTTTGCTAACCATAAGTTGCTTACCAACTAGCTATTTTGGCTGACCAAATACATATTTCTGTTCACCAAAATGAGAATATTTTGCTGACCGGTTAATTGATACCCTTAAATAAACAACAATATACATCGACGACATGATTATCTTAGTTGTTAGTGACACTCCCTACATAACTAGCGACTGGATTTCGATTCCAGGGGCCCTAATATGGCTGCATTTATCGCGTGATAAAGTTTTGGTAAGGTCTCCGTCACCTTCTGACACGTAAATAAGTACGAGAGTGACGGATGCTTTATCCACATTTGACACGCGATATAGACGCAGCCATACTAGGCACGCAGGTAGGTAATATTGGTTCCTGAATCTTGAATATCATACGTGAGAGTTTTTTTTACCTAATTAAGTATATAATTTAGTAATAAATGATTTTTCATTACATCGAGTCAAGTTAATTATTCAAAATGTTGGTACAGAATTATCAACAAGTTTTTAGAGTTGTAGGTAATTCTGTAGCTCTGCCTACCCCACTCTGGTATTACAGGCGTGAAGGTTTAAATGTATGTATGCATTCCTAAGTTTTAAAAATTGGGTTCTACTGCTATTATAATATAATCGATCGAATGATATCGTTGATCAATATTTCCGTGTGGCCGTGATAAATACACGATTTTTGAATAAAAACGCGAATTACTTCACGCCCATTAAAACAAAGGTTTATTGAAAAGGTTAAGTAAGTTAGGCTGCATTACCACTTTTTTTTTTACTAATACAATGATAAAAAAAATGTCAGGTTTACATTCGTTGTAACTTCATTGTCTTATTTGTTACCACACTCGTCACTTTACATAATAACGTTACGTTAATATATACAAAGTAACGAAATTTTACTTAAAGTAACACACACATTAGAATAAAATTATTCAAAATAAAATCCTTAGTACGTCTAAATATTTTAACTTTCCAAATGCTAGCGGGATTTGAACTCACGAACTTTGGCAACCATTACTAAACCAAGTCAATGTCAAGGAAGACCCCACTAACCCAGAAACTTAGTTTTTCTGATCCATCAACCTTAGACGGAAGCGTCCTCGGTCAAGGTCACTGCCGACTGCAATGATTTGGTAATGACTCGGCCCTTGGACTTGGATCCGGCGATTCATTGGTATTCAGGTCGATATGGCTCCGAGGGCTTGATAAAGCTGATTTTGAGGTTAAGGGTTTAGTTAGATACCTTAGTTGAAGACCTATTAATGGATGATTCAGATCATTAGAGAAACGAATTTTTGTAAGATGACATTATAATCAAGAGTTTTGTTTTTTTTTTCACAAGAAACAATAATCAAAGGTGTCTATGATTTGCGCCTAATAATCATGTGTCACATGATGTTTTTGATTAAGAGTTTTTAAAACTTGTTCCAAATATTTTTTCTACCAGGAAATAAGCATGACAAGGAGTCGCTATGTTTACCAACTACAGAGCGGCGCCAAAAAACGACCTTGAGCGAATCTTTAAAAAAAGAACTACCAAAAACAAATGACTATTGATTGACCGCTAGAGAAAGCGATACGTGCGGCCTTGGTAGAGGCCGTGAACTTTAATTAAAGAGAACGCAACCGTATTCCATGTGTAATAACGTCTCAATCTAAGTGGCAGGTGGCGTGAAAAAAAATCACCGTCAATTGCCATAAAAATATGACTCTTATCTGTTTAAGTTTAAGTGCCTTTTTGTTTGGTTAGTATGCAAGACTTGATAGTTATGGCAGGCTGCAGTGAAAGTGAGGTGACGTTGAACGCGGAAGCGTTTGTTGTACGCTCTTATGCCAGTCTGCTTAATGTTCAGTTTGGTATGAACTGTAGTGAAGGTGTTTGATGCTTGTGGTTTTGGTGACGTCACGTGACGTAAAGTGTTTTGTTAGTGTTTGACACTTTATGTATCGCCGCTGATTTTCATACAAAGTTATAATAAACGAACTACTCGCCTGCTAGTTCTAGGATGGGGTCTATCTGGTTTCGAATTTTGTCTAACCCTGTGAAGCCGTTTATGCGTGATTGAGGAACAAACATCCAAATATCCATACAAACTTTCACAAGGGAATGATCAATAGTCCCTAAGCTTTAGTCTTGTATTATAAAATGATACACATCCTTATAACAGATACTTAAATTAATCTGTATGGAGCGGGTTTGGGGTTTGAACTAAAGGGGGAAGTGGCTGTCCCCTAGGTCCCTTCAAGCTTGGTAGGTACTTAAGTTGCGTATTTTCTTATTATTTATGTTATGGAGAAGACAGACGAGCACACAGCCATCTGATAGTGAGTGAAATCCTTAATACATCACCTACCTGTTGCGGAATACACCTCTGGACACTGAGTTCTACCATTCACAATTAAGGTGGTGGCCTCCTTGGTCGCCTGATTTGTCCATACCGTAAAACACTCAGTAACTTATATTTTACTTATTTTTTATATAGCAAGGACAAACGAGCTCTCAGGCCACCTTATAATAAAGGTGATTCAGAACCATATACATTTGCATTCTCTAGACTATATACATAAGACTGCAAATGCATTGCTAAAACTAAGGACTAAGGTGGACTATACTCGCGCCGTTTCAAAAGACCCGATGTGACAGCTGTCAACTTAGTACAAAATGTGTTTATGGAATATTTGAGGTTATATTTTGTACCCTATGCTAGTAATTACCCGACTGCCAAAGGAGGGTAATGCGTTTATCAGCTTATATATTGTGTGTATGTTTGTTCGTTTGTGATTCTAATGATTCTTATGTCAATCGATTTGTCTTAATCTGGTGAGTGTCATTAAAAATATGACAGTAATCAAAATTAACTAAGACGGCAACCAGTTGACAAATTGTAAAAAAAGAAAAAAGTCAACGAACTAGGTATAACAAGTGGGGTATCATTGAATAGGTGTTTAAAAATCATGTTTAAGTTTCTTCATCATTTTTCATTATGAATTATCATTTGGGATTTATAACGATTACCCTAGCAACAGTCGAATTTTTTAAAGCTTGTTTTTTTACCGATTTTCTTATCGACACTGGAACACAATGCGAATGCTGCGGGCCTAGTATGGCTGCGTCTATATCGCGTATCAAATGTGGATAAAGCATCCGTCACTCTCGTACTTATTTACGTGTCAGAAGGTGACGGATGCCTTATCCAAACTTTGTCACGTGATAAACGCAGCCATATTAGGCCCCCTGCTTGGTAGCTTAAAGGACAAGATGGTGGTAGCTATTTGCACTTGACCTCCTGGACTTTTGCATTCAGCATTTTGTATCTATAGCCCTTCAATCAAAACGCTGATTGGCGCAGTGTCATTCGCGTTTAAAACAATTGCGCTCGTTTAGCCAATGAGCTGAGTTTATTTGCAAGCTCTGCGGTCGCTCATGCAAACTCTACTTTGAAATCCATAATTCGAACTTCGTCTATTGCTATCCCTTTAACTCTCGACGCGTCACTAATTCGCAAGAAAGTGACGGGGCGATCCGAAGTTCGAATTACGGATTTCAAGCCTCAGAGCTCTTGGGAGAGACTCCTTTAGTGGTCGGAGGACCTTGTGAAGGGTCCGATCGCTACCACCGTCATATCATTTAGGCTACAGGCAGGGCGGGCAACGCATTCGCAGTCATGGGATTATAGTATTTGGGATGCATATGTGTATGATCTGAAATCCCACGTACTATTAGGTGCTGTTGTGCTCTTTCGACTTTGAGGTCTCACGGAAGACGGAGGAATCGTGAAGTGTGTTAGACAATTTTGTTTTCAATAATTATCTTCATTCTACTCAAACGCCTGAAGCAATTTTGGTGACTCTTTCACTATATAGATTTTTTTTCCTCGATTTCCGGGGTAGAATGTATTCGTTTTTCGGCTATAAACCATCTCTGAATCAAAGATCGTAGCATAAGCTAAAGTTTACTTTCAAGAAGATGGGATGATTTTTTTCAATGATTGTGGCAATAAGTATTGTGAAAAAAATCCCGATGGTTTTTTTTCCTGAACCTTTTTTTTTATTCTGATTCTTTCTGATGATTAACTGGTGGCAAAAATCAGGAAGTTTAAGGTCTTCCCAAAATAACATGTCAATAAAAATAGTCGCTGACGCTTGGTAGCCCTACGCCCTTGAGTAGCGCTGCCAAAAATAACGTTTAAAACCAAAAAGCAATATGTTTGTAGAAAACCATTCGAAATTGAATTTAAATATTAAGAGGTAAAGCTGTTAATTAAAATTAATCTAATTTCGAGTTAAAATGTTTTCAATCGACGAATACACGCGCCATCAGTTATTTGACGTAACATTAGTACTTGTACGTAAAATTACGTATTACAAACCTTTTTAAAATTCAAACGCAGCAAGGTTCAAAGTCAAAAGTATCAGTTTTAGAGATGTTCCGTTTTTCTTTTGAAGTTCAAAAATCAACCCAGGACAATGTTTTACCGGTTTTCAAGCATGTCTACAAATCTTGGCCACTGTGAATGTCATATCGCGATTACATAGAACAGAAAAATTTAAGGATCACCGTTACCGAAATTCATAACGTAATGGAACCAGTAATCGACAAGGACCAATGATCGACACTGATTCATATTTCACAGAAGATAAGTGTTATTCATTTGTTTTGTAACACTCAATTTATGACCATATGATCTTTGAATTAAGAGTTAAGTGTCGATCATTGGTGCATGTCAGCTTAAAGTGTCGAACACTGGTGTCATTACGTTACGTTCTTGGTAACACAACAGGAACTTTCTTGAAAATAATTTAGGACACATTTAGATAAAATTTAATTATTGCAGCTTCATATATTTTTCATATCTTTTCTCTTAATAGGGAATGTTACTTGGAGTACCCAATAAAAAAAGAACCTCCTGTTAACCCACGGAATAGAAATAACAGTGGAAGTGGCATGAGCTTCGCTTAGTATCAGACCTGTTGTCGCCAATAATCGAAACTATCATAAAAACAACACGCCACCATGGAAAATGTTTTTGGTGCGGCTATCGTTTTTACACTCCAAAATAGCACAATAAGGCATGCTTCTGGATTTATTTCCTATTTTAGAAATATCAAAATGTCGAAATAATCGCGGCAAAAGTATGGTAGGCTGCGCGGAACTCCGCATAACTATGCCACACGTTACACGCCCACTTGACACTTCTACTGTTTTTTCTGTTCTGAGTGTTAACCCATTCCCTAATGTGAACAAACGTGTGCCAAGTTTTGAAAATGTGTCAAACGTGAGTAACAGCCTTACCCCAAATCACACACGGTAACCTACATGACATGATTGGATTCTTTGGAATGTCGCAGGGGAGGTCACACAATGTATGCACCGCATTGTGCGCTGCCGTTGTGTGAAACAGAATAGGAAGAGCATTGAGTGAATAATCAAGCAATCATAGGTCCAGCAATTGACTAGGCCTCCACAGGATGTCGTTACGTGAACTTCAAGTCGAGTTTTCCAACGATCCTTGACCTCGAAAGCCTATTAAAACGCATGTAAAGGGAGTTTTAATTAAATTGTATCAACTTTTCCATTGCTTTTAAGGAAAAATATGCGCATTGGTGCAAATTGATACAGGCTTGCCTAGTGTTTGGACCAGTTGGTATACGTGACATATTGTACGCTTTGAGAACTGTGCAATTGTATATTAAGTGTTACTTTTTATAGCCTGTAATAATGAGTAAAAAAAATTTTTTTTTAAACAATGTAAGAATTCCGGTTCGGGCTTTGTCTTTTTTGTCATTTCCGTTTCGTTACCAAAATCCTATATTTAAGTAACAAAACGGACATCTATTTACATTTTTTTGGGATCAAATCGGTTTGTATTTAATTTTCCGAACCAAGCCAAAGCAAATCGAACCCAATTTTTTTAAACTTACCATAAACGCGTGGTTTCCTGACTTATACAGTAAGCATGCAAGTTTCGTATGAAACAAAAGACACCTTGGGAAAGACCAAGTTTTTACAGATTGTAATAATAACCTATCTTGCTTTGATATCGTAATCACATGGTTAAGTAAATAAAACCTGTCATAACGTCATAGATGGGGTGTTAGGTTTTTTTCTATCGCGGTTATTTATGGCTATAAACTGGGGACCAAGTGAAAAAGTAAGTTGACTTAACTCGTACTAAAAAAGGGTACATACATAAACTGAGTATAATAGACTTAAACCTTTTTACCCGACCGCCGAGGGAGGGTAATGTGTTTATCAGTCTATATATGTATGTTTGTTCCTGTGTGGCGTTCTAGGAACTAAACGCGTGGACCGATTTTCAAGTCTTATGTCAATCGATTTGTCTTAATCTTGTGTGTCACTATAGATATGACAGTAATCAATATTCAATATGGCGGCAACCAGATGCCAAATTGTAAAAAAGAAAAAAAGAAAGTTGACGATCTGTGACAAGTGGGGTATCATTGAATAGGTATTTAAAAATCATTTTTAGGTTTCTTTCATCATTTTTAATTTTGAAAGATTATTTAAGATTTATAACGATTTAACGTTGGTAAGCAACAACAGTCGGGTTTTTTAAACTTTGCTTTTTCTTATTACTTATTCACTAGAACCCCAGGGGCCTGTTTTATAAAGCTACAAATTACAATTTACAGGTTACAAGTTTCCATTTGACACAACCTCGACCAATGAAGACCAGCCATTTGAGCAGTGTTGCCAGTTTAGACCTGTAAAATGGTTACTTGTAGCTTTATAAAACGTGCCCCAGTACTAAATGCATTACAGATGTTTCGTGGGAGATGTTACTTTGTAAAGCAGGGCAGCAATTACAATCGCCTCAATGTATTTATTTTTAATGGCACCAATCATTGACATATGCTGTCATTATTTTCATGCTTCCGTCTCACTCGCTCCTTAACCGTTTGCGTATTGATATCTCCCTTCTTGTCATGTGGAGATTGTTCGAGTAACCTCGCTTAATATTAAGCGCTCAAGGTCTCGGTAATCTTTTTAGAGTTCTGTAAATAGTATGACCCTAAGATGTATTTTTCAATCAGCTCGAAGACGTATTGGTTTATCGGTGGAGCCTTTTGTTTTGTTTCCCATAATTTGTTTGGTCATAATGTAACTTTTGACATAATTATTGATAGTCATATGTTTTTATATCGCTGGAACCGTTAACTTTTAAACATTTCCTAAATATTTAACGCGTAGACAAGGCTAGGTTAAGTTAGGTTTAATTTATAAAAAATCTGAAAAACCATGTTATGTACGTCCGTTGACCTTATTTGACGACGCGCTAGCCTATTTGGGAGTGACCCTGCCTTCGAAACTAGCGGTCCTGGGTTCAAATCCCGGTAAGAGCAGATATTTGTGTGATGAGCACGAGTATTTGTTTCTGAGCCTTTGTTGTTTTCTATGTGTTTAAGTATTTATTTTCTCTAAGTATTTATATCTTTGTCTAGTACCCATAGTACAAGCCTAGAGCTTAGTTTGGGACTAGGGCAATTTTTGTGAGATCGTCCCTTGATATTTATTTATTTTATTTATTTATTTATTCCCAAAATAAACTGGTTAAACCTAAATTTGTTCTAAAGCATTGTTGTATACCTCTGCATCCAATGCATGAAACTTATTTATTACATTACTATAAGCACAAAAAAACGTGTTAAAACTGTCCTTTACACCACTCTTAGGGACCAAGGTAAACGCGTCCGGTACCCTTACCACGAACTACATTTACCGTACTCGCTAGCGAATCGAATGCTCTGTCCCTTGCACTCTATAAGACGACTCTAAATAGTGTGAGGGACAGAACATTCGACTCTCTAGCGAGTAAGGTAATTGCAACTCATGGTAAAGGTACGGATCGTACGCTGTTTTTTTTCACAGGGCCGTCGAAACAAAGAGTTCAAAGCCTTAATAAAAATCACAATCTCCGACGCTGTCTTTAAAAACTTGCGGTTGGCATGCAGCTGTCGCGTTTACACTAGCTGGAGTCCTAGTCAAAAAGGGTATAACTCTTCTGAATGTCAAGTGAAAAAGGGTGTAAGTCTAGTATACTCCGTTCACGTATATACCCTTTTTATTACGAGTTAAGTCGACTTGTACTCTTTTTCACTAGGACCCTTGCGGGAAACCAAACGTCTGCTGGGTTATTATATTATCGACAGCAAAGAAAGCCTATCGTGTTCCCATAAATTCTGGGGTCCTGGTAAAAAAGGGTATATCTTCTTAAGGTCAAGTGAAAAAGGGTTTAAGTCTAGTATACTCCGTTCACGTATATACCCTTTTTATTACGAGTTAAGTCGACTTGTACTCTTTTTCACTAGGACCCTTGCGGGAAACCAAACGTCTGCTGGGTTATTATATTATCGACAGCAAAGAAAGCCTATCGTGTTCCCATAAATTCTGGGGTCCTGGTAAAAAAGGGTATATCTTCTTAAGGTCAAGTGAAAAAGGGTTTAAGTCTAGTATACTCCGTTCACGTATATACCCTTTCTTATTACGAGTTAAGTCGACTTGTACCCTTTTTCACTAGGACCCTTGTGGGAAACCAAAGGTCTGATGGGTTATTATCAACAGCTTGGAAAGCCTATCGAGTTCCCATAAATTCAGGAGTCATGGGAAATATATTCCAAGTTGTTACCACCGAGTAGGTACTTTAGTGGTAAAAGATGAGAAAAATATTCCCAGCTGTTACCAGTGGTAACAAGTTGGTGGTAAGGTGGGAATGTCCCTTTTCATTGCTATAATGCAACGTCGGCCTAAAAAGGCGCAAACGGCAGGCGATTCCGGGTGGAAAGTTGTAAGCGCAAGGTCACGGTCTGTTGTCCTTTAACATACGACTTTATACGTAACAGGTTAAAGTCCTTTTGTTGACTAAATTTATACAGACGTAATGCATGAGGTCATTAAAAAAATATAGTCGAGTGAATCAATTCTTGCTTAAATTGTAGAAAACTTAATTGTTGCTGTCAGCGGTAGGTAAATAGCAATAATGAGGGGAACAAAAACGATTATTTTATTGTACTTTTACAAAGTGAAAAGCAAACACTGGGACACATTACGAAAATTCAGATAAAAATGATCAATATCTCCTAAACTAGTAAAAATCGCTGAACATACACAGGGGTTAAATCGATAGCTTAAAACCACGGAATAGAACAAACCGTGGAAGTGGCATGAGTTTCGCTTAGTATCAGACCTGTTGTCGCCAATACTCAAGCTATCATAAAAACAACAGGCCACCATGGAAAATGTTTTTGGTGCGGCTATCGTTTTTACATTCCAAAATAGCACAATAACGCATCTGGATTTATTTCCTATTTTAGAAATATCGAAATATCAAAATAAGCGATCGCGGCAAAAGTATGGTAGGTTGCGCGGAACTCCTAATTTAACCATGCCACAAGTAACACGTTACACGCCTACTTGACACTTCTACTGTTTTTTCTGTTCTGTGATCTAAACCCACCCTCAAACGAAAGGTTACAAACTAATACAAACAAAGGTAATCAATCAAAATATTACTTACCAAAGGATGTTATCATATGAAGTATTTAGATTTAGAACGTAATATGTTGAGAACTCGGTGACTACGACCTGGAACAAATGAAAAAATAATTAGGACATATGCGTTGAATTAATAGTACTTGACAGTTGCGTTTTTTTTTTGTTTAGGGGAGAGTTTAAAAAAGGAACATTTGGGAACATTTTACTGGCGCCCCCAAAAGATGAGCTTTATGTCCGTTTCGTTACCAAAATCCAATCGGTAACGAATCTGAACATTTTCTGGGGATATAATAGGGAAATTCTGCTGTACCCACTCCAAAGTAATTTTATTTTTAAATCTGAAAAATATATTTGTTTTTTAAAATGTATTAATAACACCACATTTAAATGCTATTATTATAAGTAGACTCCATGTCTCTCTTTATACCTTGTCCGGATAGGTGTTTAATTAAAGGTAAACAAACCAAACCACGTGGCTCTGTTCAACAGCCAATCATAACTGTTTGGTCGAGCTTTGACGTATCAGTGTTCTGCTCCTATTGGATAACCAACTATGTCACGTGGTTTGTTTGTTTACATTTAGTTAAATACCTATCCGAACAAGGTATAGTCTCGAACTATGAAAACTCCGAACCCTATAAGATATGTCAACCTTATTGTACCCAAAATTATCTTGATTTTTGTAAATCAGGTGATGACGCGAGACGCCGGTGGCGTTCGGGGATATCTCCACGGCTTCTTGGCCGCCTTCGACAAGCACTGGAACTTGCTGATGGTGGATGTTGTCGAGGTGTATCGGAGGAAGCCGTCCAATAAGCTCAAGGTGGCACCGCAAGGCGGTAAGTTCACAGTTCAGTTCACTAGAGCCTGGTGCTGTAACTGTTACAGTAACAGTTGCAGAACAAGTTCGCGAGCCGCGTACACATCACGATGTTACGTGCAACAGTTACGGCTCACTATACTCTTATTTATGTAAGATGACGCCTGTGACAGCTCATACAAACACTTATTAACCTAGTGACGCCGTTCAGGAATTTAAATAATTAATCGCCTATTTTTAAACACATCGCTTGTGAGTATAGTAAGGGATTGAAATTACGAAATACTGCTGTCACAGGCATCATCTTAGAAAAATCAGAGTATAGTGAGTACCCGGCTTAACGCTCTACCCTCATAAGCCAGTAGGTGGTATCACAAATGCAATGCCAAAGCAGATGCTACCCTCGACCTTTAGTATTGAGGTTGCATTTGCTACAGTTTTGTCTGAGATACCGCCTTTTGTCCTTGTAGGGCTGATTTAGGTGGTATACTGACGTAATACTAAACAAGACTAACTCCAATAATAGCGTCATTTTAAAGGACACACCACACCACACGGAAAGTATGGAAAAAAATATCGGTGAAATTCGATATAAATAAATCTTGTGTTTTGATAAATATTTAAAAATAGTCAATGAGCTGTGAAATTGTATGGCTAGTTTTTAAGTAAAATCAAACACATATGTACGGATAAATATATAATAAAATAGTAATGGCGGACTAGGTTTGAGGAGAAAGAAACGTTACCGCATTTTATATGGAATTTTCCAGCCCTAACAGAGTTGAGACTCGTTAGTTCTTGTCACACAGATGACGACTGTGTACAAAAAAATGTAGTTGGTAACGCTATAATATTTAGATTTAATTATTTCACAGGTCGCCCGGTGGATAAAGGCACAGCTGACTTCATCTCCCCTGTCCCGGAGGTGACATTTTCCAGCTCTGGCAGGCGTTACCAAGAGTGCGTTCGGGCTATCCGTCAGATGGTGGTAAGAGGTGAACAAGTTGTGACTATAAATATCGTTGACGAAAAGTGAATTGGTCACCGCAGCTGGTGTCAAAAGATTTCCATTGTGTTACTTTTTTTTTCCAAGTGTTCTATTAATTTAGGTATTTATTTTAGTTTCATAGAGGTTTATAATATAAGTTACTGAGCTATTGAAGTGAGTCCGGTATTTTAAATAAAAATGTGTGGAGATCTGATGGTAACAAACGGGTTTTTTTGTTGATATGTGCTGGAACTAATATTTTTAAGTTTAATTAAATTACGATTGATTGGAATTACTTTAATACTCAGAACAGAATAATATGCATAATGCAAATAATGCAGATATCTAAATCATATTTTTATTTATTTCTTCTTGGTAACAAAATTAAACTTTTTTGAGGTAACATAAGAAATATGCTCAAATCACTCGTAGTCAGGTAATTATATTTGGAAAATACGTTCAAAAAAGTTTTTTTATGACGATAATGCACATTTTTCCAAAATGGAGGCTTATTTAAGATCCAAATCGAGTTTATTATTAGTTTTACATCTAACAAACAACCGTAAAACTGCTATAATTAGTAAAGAAAAAATCAAAACAACAATTTTGTTCAAGCCTTTTCTATTGGTTTTAAGGATCGTAAGTTTTCTAGTCGAACTTTCAAAGAATCGAAAAATGTATATGCTCTGAGCAGTAAATACATATTATTTCTGAATGCATATCAAATAAAACTGGGAAATTATTAAATATTATTCACGATATTAATCTCTAGTTACGTAAGAATAGTTGTAATAAATTAACTTTGAAACAATTCCGGCACAAAACTTTACGAGAGTACATTGATGTACACTTGTATAGTGTTGTGGGATGGGGGCCAGGGGGGCGATATTGAATCATAATGACTAAGAGGTAGTCGCCGCGTATGGACGTAGCCAAACTCAAAGTCGCTATATTCAATTTCAATCGACCCCTAGAGATGCGCGCCAACAAACAAATACATTGGAGATGTTTGGAGCATGCTGAAAGTCGCCGTGCGACGATAGGCTATGCGTTAGTGTTCGCCGCGCATGGACGTAGCCAAACTCAAACCGGAATTGCGCCGCACGCTACAAACGTACGCTACACACGTACGCTACGCACGTGAAGTCACTGCTCTTGGCGTGTGTGACTGACGTCATTCCGTGCGTGTGTAGGAGCCTATACATTTTGATACGATGCGCATCTATTCTCACGTGTGTAGGCTTTAACTCTGTATATACATGTAATTTAAGCATATTTATTTATATTTAACTAAAGGACACCCGCGACTTCGTACACGTAGAATTAGTTCCCCGCTACTACCCCCATTTCTTCCCGTTGGGGGTCGATTTTCAGAAAATCATTTCTTAGTGCTCACTTACATCATGAAAGGAACCCGTGTTCCAAATTTTAAGTCTCTAGGTACAGTAGTTTCGGCTGTGCGTTGATATATAAGTCAGTCAGGTTTGCCTTATATATATACTAGAGGACGCCCGCGACTTCGTACACGTAGAATTAGTTTCCCGCTACTCCCCCCATTTCTTCCCGTTGGGGGTCGATTTTCGGAAAATCCTTTCTTAGTGCTCACTTACATCATGAAAGGAACCCCTGTTCCAAATTTTAAGTCTCTAGGTGCATTTCTGTTCTGATTATTAAATGTGAAACCAAAATTTCTTCGTGCGATATTACCCCGTATCTATATTTTTTCAACATTTTCTGAGATATATAACAATACAATCAATATTAGAGACTGTAAGAGAATAGGTTAAGGTTAAATGTTAGTCGTAAGATAGTAATCTCAAGAGCTTATATCACCCGGATAGGGAAACATGGTCGGAATTGCAATCGTTTATAAATTTTCAATAATTATTCGGAAGTATGGAAACGAAATGAAATTTCTAGACTGTTTTTTGAGCGTGAGTAAATATTACGTGAAAATTTCGGAAGGCCTTAAAATAATCAAGAGCGAAGCGTACTTCGTGAAATAATAACTGTAATATGTAATAATCATTATATCGGTAACTTTATTTAGTACTTGTTCATATATCAGAGTATCTTTTATACTCACATACCCGGGGTTATTGCATCCCTGCGGTAATAGTAGTTTTAAGCGTGTCTTTGCATAGATTTAAGTGAAATGTGATTTCTAAACGACCTATAAAACTACTAGACACAGTACTTTCATACCCGTATTCACAAACAATACTCAAAGGATCCTTCACTGAGTAAACGCACTGCGTTCAATACAGCTTTGTGATTGGTCCTTTTTGACCGACCTTTTGTTTATGAGACGATTTGAACCACCCTGTGCGTTCGTGAGCACTGTGAGACCTCATAGTGACGTTTGTGAATACGGGTGTCAGCTTCTTTAAAGCTTAACATAAACGAAAAGTGCTAAAAACTATTAAGGAACTGTATGTGCTGTAACTTATGTTGTACTGTAGTCTTTCGACTACTCTATGAGAGAATAAAATAACAGATTTAGGAAAGGATTGAATTATCCCTTCAAGCGGCAAGTAAACTATAATTAATTTAAATTTGAATTTTGATTTAATGTCATAAAGTATTAATTGTTTTTTGACAGAAGCCGTTATACGGCTGCTTGCCACTCGAAGGGATATACCACGTGTTTTTTTTTGTTTGATGTTTTATAATACTGTAACAGCTCTTTTATTATAGTACAATTCTGGGGTCCTAGTGAAAAAGGGTACAAGTCGACTTAACTCGTAATAAAAAAGGGCATATACATAAACGGAGTATACTAGACTTAAACCCTTTTTCACTTGATCTTCAGGAGACTTACACCCTTTTTCACTAGGACCCCAGAATTATTCGTTGTATTATCGATCGCTACTTTTGTATAATCGGTAATGCAATACGTTTTAAAAGCCCGAGTCGTTATTGAATTCGTCCAATAGGTTTAAGTAAGCTTCGGGAATTTGGGAGTATATTTACTTGTGCGTATTATTTAGCTACTAGCTTTTCCGTCCGCGTGGAAGCCGGTCGCTATTCCCTCGAGAAGTCTCCAGACTTTAAACTGTAGCAAATTTCTAGAAGGAACCAAAACTTTAAGATTTTTGTGTAGTTAAGTCTTTAAAAGTGTAACATGCATTGGAGAGAAAACTTTGTTAGATTTTTAAATTTCTAAACTATATTAAAGCGAAAAAAAATTGTCGGTCTCAGGCAGGATCGAACCTACATCTCCTCTGGCTCTCCGGGGCGATGCAGGCGCATTACCAATTATGCCACCAAGACCCTACTTAAGGTCTACGAAATTAGTAATCGCTTGCTTTTTTCATACTCGGAGGTTCAAATCCTGCCTGAGACCGACGAATTTTTTTCGCTTTAATATAGGTTAAAACTTTGTTAGCTTATGAATAACTCTTCTCTGTAATATTAATGTAAAATGTAAACTGTTTGTTTTCGTTACTAAATAAAAAGCAAAAAAATAAAAATAAACTACTTTGAACGCTAAAGTTCCAAAACCAGATATGTTTCTTTAAAAACCTTATTGAATCTGTAAATTAAACATAATAGAAGTCAGTTGTCTTGCCAAAAAAAAAATAGATTCTTAAAGTTGGTTTGATGGCTGATGGGTCCAAAAAAAATTGTTTTCTTTTTTTTATTTTCTTTTACAAAAATTAGTTCTTTGAGTCGCTTGGCGACTATGTCAGTCCCGTGATACATACATTAATATCAATAACAAGAAAAGAAAATACAAGTAAATTATGCACAAAAAAAAATTGTAACTTGGGTAATTTTTGTTTTTTTTCAATCCTGGAATTCCCAATTTTAGATGGGTATAGTATGTAAACGTCCAAATTCGCGATACTTTTGACGGTATAAACAAACGGGTCTTGATTGAGTTTGTCTCAAGGCACGTCAGAAACAACTGCTAGGGGTTTCTAATACCTATTGCCGCTCGGCCGATAGGGTTGCGTCGATGCGCGCCGCTCGAACCAACAAATGCGGTATCTCAGACAAAACTCCTGTAGCGAATGCAACCTTGTTAACAACGAGAGAGGATTGAATCTGCTCTGGCTATTGAATCTGAGATACGGCCTATTGGGTAGTATGGGTTGACGTGACTGAGAGACACTCGGCTGAGACAAGTTTATTATTACGTCTGTTAGTTATAAGTTAGCTATTTTAACTGAGCTGTTATAGGTATTAAAAGTATCTTTAGATTTTTTTCTTAGGATATTTGTAAAAGATTTTTACCATTTTTGTACTCTTTTATAAGTACTTTTATACATACCTCATGTTTTTTGTATTATACATTAGTTTTTTTTTGGGAAAATCCCATGCGTACAATTATTATAAGTATTTGATTAATTTTTTTAGGGCTTGAATCAATGTTGATTAGGTTTTTTGTGGATTAATAAGTTTATTTGTCATAATTATCGTTAAACCTAGGTTTGTTTATTGTAAATGTTTGTTTACTATTAATCTCACGATTGTGTTGGAGAGAAACAGCTTGGACTTATAGGAATTTTAATGTTAAAACCTAAAACCATATTTAATATGTGTAAATTGACTATATATTATGAAACCGCGATTAGTTTGGGATTGAAATAGCCTTCAATAGGCTATTTGACTAATTTTAGAAAACCTTATTAAATGATTCTTTATTACATAAGAAGCACACTACATTGATATTTCCGTGAGATTCTACTATATTATCAATAAAAATCCATTGAAAAGTTTAAATTTCCGAAACCGCGCCAAAAACGCTGTTTCTATCGTGGCGCTGGCCATGTGACAAGTGTGACGTTATATGCAAGTAAACAATGAAAAATCATTTGAAGAGATATGCCCTTATGATCTGTGGTTACTTGCGTGTGACGTCACCTGCGAGTAACCACAGCTACAAAGCAATCGCATAGCGTTTCTGCCACAGATAAAATTTCAAAATATATTACAATTTTTTCGTGTAATTTCCAAAAATGCTTAATTTAGTTTAAAATAAAGTGAAATATGTTGTTTTACGCTATTATCTAATAGGATGACGACAATTTGATGCATATTTTCAATGTTGTCAAATAGCCTATTCATATGCATTTTGACGTAAGTTTATCGTAAAACTGTCACCTCTAATACCTTTCTAATCGTGGCTAGATAATTATCAAATGTGGCGTTATCTATGAAAAGGGACCTTATTGCCGATGGCGCTTCCGCCATTATTAACGATGCTCCGATATAAATACAACGTCGCGTGACGCAGTGCGGCGTAAGCGCCATCGACAATAAGGTCCCTTTTCATAGATAACGCCACAAATATACTATGGCGTTTGAAATTTAAAAAGTGCCTAAGTTTTTAAGTTTTGTTTTGGTTACTTATTAAACTATAAGTTTTTTAGTAACAAGTTATTTTAGAAAACTATCAGTGGCCAAATTACTTGATAATTCGTTTTTTTTTCTTGCCTGTGGTATTCTTATACCCGGCAAAAAATGTGTTTTTTTCTTACAACGGATTGTATCCTATTTACATTGACTTATTGTATTAAAAAAACTACATTGGAAGTCTGAATTTCAATATATTTATTATATTTAAGGTAACATTATATTTAACTAAAAGTTTCTTAGAAACTGTGTATCCGTAGTATTAAGTTTGTACGAAAAACAAGTCTGGCCAAATAAATTTATTTCTAAAACATTAATGGTTTTTTTTTCTCTGCAAATTAAGAACCTAGTACTTTTATTTTGCTTGTAGTAAGTATATTAATAAAAATTGTGGAGCGAACCTATAAAATATATGTCAAAACAAGGTTTTTGTCGTATTTTGTTACTTATAACCTAACCTAACCTAGGACCGACGGGTTACTCCTTACATATTTTTATTAGATTATTATTTAATGACTAATAATTTATTTGTATGACCTAAACCGATTCATTAGCAAATTGAAAATAAAATCTCTCCGTATACTTCCTAGCAATACAACCGAGTCACCGTAAGTACAAAACCTACATTGTACACTTGCAACATCTACGAGCGTCTCGTTCTATCACACGAAATTAAAGTAAGTCAAGCTACAGTCGCAGTAATTTCTCAAAATTTTGCCCACTCATTAACAATTCTAGATTTAAAAAAAACAGGTGTGTAGTAGACTGCGTGAAACTATGCAATACAATTTCCCAAAATATTTGTATGGGAAGGTCGTTTTGTGTTACCGAAACTCATACGGTTTTGGTAACAAAATAGGAAAAAACTATACATATATTTTAAGATAAGGATATTTTATTTAATTATTACATAATACTCGTATCTGAAACTCTGACAATGGCTATTTGAGAAATGCTCAACTGCACTTATCGATACAATTTTCTCTCGCGTGATCCACCCTACGTATCAATAATCAAATCAATAATACATGAGCGAAGGCACTGGCCGGAAACAATTCCAAATTCAAATTCGAAATTCGCACGGCGGTTATCTTCCCAGTATTGTCAACCGTAAAATATCAACAGCTGGTACGTGCAAATGAAAAACTTTCGATTCAGGCGTGCGAAGCGACTCGAATTATGTTTTAAAATTATTTATATACAATTTACATAAATAAGTTTGATACGATTATCGTCAAAATTACTAAGTTTATTCTTTACGACCCAGCTACTACAAAACGAAACTTTTCAATTTTAAATAATAACAAAAAGCAAGCTTTAAAATACCCGTTGTTGTTAACCAACTTAAAATCCTAAATGATCGTTCAAAATGAAAAATGATTAAATCAACCTAAGGATGACTTTTAAATACCTATTCAATGATACCCCATTTGTCCCTTGACTTTTTTTTTACAGTATGGCGTCTAGTTCCCGCCATTTTGAATTTTAATTACTGTCATATTCATATCTTTAGTGAATCTCGCAAGATTAAGACAAATCGATTAACATAAGAATCTTTAAAATCGGTACACGCGTTTTGTTTCTAGAGCGCCACACAGGAACAAACATATATATATTTATTTATTATTTATTATTATATAGGCTGATAAACACAATACCCTTCTCCTTCGGCAGTCGGGTAATTAAAAAAGTATAAATTGAAAATATCATTTTCTAAGTAGAGTGTATGGTCCAGTACTTTTTAAATACTATTAGAGGATGCACATGAGCTCGCGTATTTGATGTAAATTGATCACCGTCACAAATTTTTTGAAACCAACGAGACAGTACGGTTTCAATAAGATAAATAGATGCCCTGTTAATTACTCTTAACGTTTAAGTCGGAAATCGACCCCAAGATCGCTAGTTTCGTAGGCAGGGTCACTACCAACTTGACTTGTAGTACCTATAGATACCCTCTAAGTCCCCAGTGCGAAGGACGGGGTTGCATCTTATACTAAATAAGTACTTATTGTACGCCCAGGACTTAATACGCGTAGAATCAGTTTCCTACTTCCCCTTTTTCCTCACAAAAGGGGGTTGATTTTTGAAAAATCCTTAGTGCACCCATGGAATATTCCTTCTAAAGTGCAGTAGGCAAATTTGTACAGTCATAATTAAAATATTTTATAATGCTTTAGAGGATCTAAAAACACTAAAACATAGGTATATAATTTAAGGCGTTTAATAATATCGGAGCTTATATATTAAACATTAATTTTTTTTCATCATAAAATACGCCCATCAATACACGAACAGATTTATAATAATTAATAATATTAATAATACATCGGCCCCAATGCATTTCTCTTTTATGCGCGTCGAGTATTACATTAAGACCCCAATACAATATATGTGGAGGTTTATAGAATAAATGATAATTCAGGCTCGACCTCTCCCTTTCAGACTCGCTGGTTATTTAGGCCATGTTACTAATTAGTTCTGTTTCCCTTTGAGTTGCAGCATGATTTCAGATATCCAGAATGTTAATTGCTCACTAGTTGTACGCCATTAGGTGACATATCGTTTTGACTGATTTCGTGATTAGTTTTTGATGTGGCGTGTTGTGCGTATCGTATTGACAGAAAATAATTATTATAGATGCACTAAACAACGTGGGACGACACACGTAACAAAGCGCTAGGCAGGTACAAACTCAGGTCCTAGTGAAAAAGTGTACAAGTCGACTTAACTCGTAATAAAAAGGGTATATACATGAACTGTGTATACTAGACTTAAACCCTTTTTCACTTGACCTTCAGAAGACTTATGCCCTTTTTCACTAGGACCCCAGTGCTATATAAATAGTCGCCGTCAATAGAATTTGCGAACTATGTAAACAAAACCAAACGAACCAATTCACCATGATTACTCGATAATCACGTACTTTTATAGATCAAGTGAGGTCTTTGCAACGATTTATACACTAAATCATTATTTTCATATTAAGTTTAAGATGAAATAACTATTCATTATACGTTATTTTTAATAAAAACACGCTTGGTGAATATTTTAGGTTATGTGTCAAACAGTACTAATTTGTTTACATAGTTCGCAAATTCTATTGACGGCGACTTTAGCAATAAATATCTAGTATTCATCAAACACTAGTAATAATCACTTCTTAAAGATTTTCTATCAGATTATGGGTAAAACAGTTACGTGGGAGGTTGGAATCCCGCCAGACCAATACCCGGGCATTGTCTCGCAATCGAAAATAGAAACAAACATGGCAACATTAGGAAAAAATGAACGTTAGTTTGAACGTATAGTGGCCAGTATCTAAAGTCAAAATTAGACACGAGTGGGAAAGAGATAGTAAGCGTTATTAATTACGATGACGAAAGGAGTGCAAGGGTGCGAGGTCTGAGTTCGTTTTATGAGTTTCAAATATTTCGAGTTCTCGAAAGAAAAGCTATAGGAGGTGTATGAAAATGTATGCTTGTCAGGACATTCAATTTAATGACATGACAACCGGTCGAAATGGTTAATAAGCAAAAGTATAATATACCGTTTATTTTAAAAATACGCTAGTATCTTATTATATCTGCCTAAGGACCTAACCTAGGGTCTAACCTAGGTCTTCCCCAAGGTTAGCTTACCACTTAACTTGAATTTATATCTTTCTAAAAACATTTTAAAATTGGATTTTTTCCCCAAATATTATTTGTCTGTTTTGTTACCAAAATCCATTTCTTTTGGTAACATTAATGGACAATATAAGTAGCTTTGGTGTTTTGTCCACACTTAACTAATAACAAACACGAATTCAACGAGATTAATACCCTATTTCAATGCAGCTAAGTTAAAATTAAAAGCAAATAACTTCGCTCGTTTACTTTCCCATCTTAACAAAGAAAGGCGTAGATGCAATTTAATTTGTGAAGTGAATTGAAGCTTAAACTATAGAGAACAAGGTTGTTTAAGTAACACAACAGGAACTTTATAACCTTTTTTCTATGGTACAGATCTTTAGCTACTGAAGGTAGCTCTGGTTTCAAAAGAAACGACCAGGGAACCATTGTTTTCTTTGCGGCCATCGTACTTTCATACATAAGTGGAAAAACTACAATAACGTGCCATACAAAACAAAGCTTTGGTCACTGCACCTACAAATCTACGTTGAACGCGACCCGTCCACATTTGATTATTAAATACTTCCTCGATTAAATTACCAACTTAAATAAATAGTTTAAAGAATCCTGGTCAAATGTAGATTAGTTATGATTAAAACTCTAAATACAGTGTTCATTAATCCTCCCTTAGCCAATAATTCTTTACATAGTATAAAAACATCGCTTCCCGCCGTCTGTCCTCCTGTATGTACGCTTTAAATTTCAAACTCCATAACGGATTAAGTATAATGCGGATTTGATCAATAGATAGATTGATTCAAGAGGAAGGTTTTTATGTATAAAAAAATCTGGATTATGTACGAATGTGACGGAAAGGTCAGTTAAACCAACCGGGCGGGTCGATGCTATATTCGATTACTTAGAATTGGGTCCAAAATATTAGCAAATGCCTAATTTTAAGTGAAAAAATGTAAATGTTTAAGAGAACACCGCTCTCACAAGTTATGGTGGCTCTTGACATATTGTAAGAGTAAATAATATAATAAATAGAAACAGTTTACACAATGAAAACCTATGTGTATGTGTGTGTCAGTCGTAAATTCGGTCCTCTTTAGCGAATATTGTGTTAAAGTTGCTTTTCCATGTCTGCATATAACAGTATTTGGTGTATTAGTCCACGAACTCCCTCACTATGTACCTACTCAATTTTACGTGATATAACGACGTAACCGTTCAACGCCAGTTTGTTAGACGGGGCGCCCCATCGTCGATTGGAAATACTACACTAGAGTTTAAGTCACTTTGTGTTCATCTGCTATCAAATCATACGGAAATAGGTGTCAAACATATTTCATCACGCCGTTATGACATAAATACAGTTGGAGTTAGATATTTTCAAGCATCTTCTTTAAATCGATTTATTTGTTGGCGGCTGCACAGCATCCTTAGTTTTTTTTTTGGGCATGTTGTCACGTCACCATAGAACTGTGTCGCAGTGACGTTTCAAAACAAATCGTAAGAATCGTCAAACAAAATGTCACTGTGACTCTGTTCTATGTTGGTCAAGCTTCCAATTGTACATTAACGTACAGTCGAAGCGAAGCCATATTGCGGCAGGTAATACAAAATGGCGTCAAAATGGTCCAGTTCGCAAGAAAATCCCGGCTCGGTATAAGGTCACGCGGAAGGAATTGTTCCCGCGTTTTCCATTTCCCCGGGCGTCGATCCCTGCGCGGACGCCGACCCCGCGCTTTTTGCGCTTTCACGAGGCAATGGCTAGTATATTGCGCTTGTAGACATAGTGATTCAATTAATATTTTTTACTGCCATGGCTGTTTTTATTGTAGCGTTGCAGGGCCTCTAGTCAACACCGTAAAAACCATATCGTTTTTGACATGTTATCGTATTGTCAACGTTTTGATAGCTCTTGTTTACTTGACAGTAATGGCGGCTGAGTTAAAAACAATATCATAATAGATCAAGTACGATTTTAATTTTTACCGCTTAGAATTTTCAAGAATAAATTGTGGTGCCGTGACCAGGATTGAAATGAAATAAATTATATTTAATTGAAATTAAAGGGATGTATACAAGTTGACAATAATAAATTAAATTATGTCGCAGCTATTATTATAAAGTCTTATAGGAAAGGTAACTAAATGTATGTATGTATGTATGTAAACACTTTATTGTACAAACAAAAGAGATAACAATTATAAAATAGACAAAAATATAACAGGGATGTACAAAGGCGAACTTATCCCTTTAAGGGATCTCTTCCAGTTAACCTTTGAGCGATTGAGAAATAACTATTACAACGAATAAGCAAATAAGTACAACACTAAAATAAATTTCTATAAATATAATCATCATCTATCATTTATATCATATTTATCATTTTCATAAATAATACAATAGGCCACAAATAGATGCCTGTCCCCCCAATGTGAGGGTTGTTTTGTTTTGGAATTATTATTCTGCGAACAATAACCTGCTTCTATTTAGCAAAAGTTTCCTCTTATCGTAGGAAAATTTGTCCGAAAAGGAATAAAATAACAATGTTTTCGGATTTTAAATATTTCTTGTCAAATCATCACTGTCAAAAACCTTACTATTTTTTGTATCAGCTGTATTTAATGAATCCTCCAAAAATGCTATATCAAAGCTACTTTTTATAAGTATCCAATTGTCTATTTCAGTTTAGGCGGAGTTTCTTCCAGCCAACGTTGTTTAAAAAAAGATGTCCTAACTTTCCCGCCGCTGTTACTCAGTAGGTATTTATAACCCTTACGTAACGCGGGCCGATGCACCGGCCTGGTGCAACCACGTGCATCTGACGGTTAAACTATAGTTAAACAGAGCGAGTTTATTGATTCATAGTTAACTTGGCGAAAAATATGTCGCATTTTTTATTCGAGTATTGAATTAAATATTAGGGGACAATTTCACACAAGGGCTTATTCCCAATTGTCCGCACCTCTTTGTGCACACTGCGGACAACAGGGAATTTTTTCCCAGTTGTCAGCAGTGTGAACAACTGGGAATAAAAACAAACTCAGATGTGGACAACTGGGAATGAAAATTCCCTACTAGGTGCGGACAGCTGGGAATTTTTATTCTCAGTTGTTTACACTGCGGACAACTGGGAAAAAAATCCAGTTGTATGCAGTGTGAACAAAGAGGTGCGGACAATTGGGAATAAGCCCACACAAGTTGACCTAGTCCCAAACTATGCCCTAGAATTTGTACTTTTAAGCTAGACAACATTAAACATACTTAAATATATAGAGAAATACATAAATAAATACATGGAAAACATTCAAGAATTAGACAAATACTCGTGCTCATCCCATATCTGCCCTTACCGGGATTTGAACTTGTCGTCAACCCAATAGCTTGAAAAAAACGACGAATCAAATAACTTTCCCTAATGACCCCCTGTCACTTACATACGTCGTAGTCATTGTCGTAATTGCGGCCGATAAGAAAACGGATTTTTAAATTGAACCTTGTACAGGGTTTTAGGTTAATAATATGAAGAAAATATCATTTTACACATTATATAGATGATACGATATATATGCGTAATAAGCAATATTATTTATTTCTAAGCCTTGCTTGGATTCTATATAATTATATTTATATCTCTATAAATACATATAAGTAGGTATGTTTATCGCTGTCTAGTAACCATAGTACAAGCCTAGGACCTTAATTTAGGATTTGGTAAACGATTTAACAGGAAAGCAAATTAAAGATTTAAAATCAAGCTGTGAACCGTAAGAAATAGGGCTTTTTTCCGTTATTATATTTAATATTTTCACTACAAACCTATAGTTTCATAAAGCAAAATATAGGTAAGTTACTTTGTAAAGGATATGAAAACGTTAACAAAAAGAAATCTACTTACACTTGCGTCTTTTTACCACCACAATGTATTTAAAATATACAATTATGATATTTAGAGTAAAATAACTTTCATTTACGTCAGTGTATCTCTAGATATTTTGATAAAACGTTGACGCAATTGCAACAATCAGTCACTATTTTGCAAATATTATTTAAAAAGATTTGGTAATAACATTACATTTACGTCTGTGTATCTTTGAACCTTCATAATACGCCGTTGTCGCAGCAAGTTTGCTGGAACGTCAAAGGAAATCAATTATAACAATTTATTTCTGTTGAAAGAGCAAAGTATTTCAGCTCGTAACATAAAAAAATCCTATACGAGTGTAGTTTTTTTAAATCCACAATGGTAACCCCGTTAATTTGATGGTTGCGTCATGTATGTTTCAAATTTAAAAATGGATTTTAAAGTCACGAACGACCTGAAATAGGTTACGAGGTTTTCCATCACCATTTCCGGGGTTTTCGACAATATTTAAAATCACGTTTTTTACGTGCCTTGCTTGTATATTAGTTTGTGTTTGTAATTATAAAATACAAAAACAAATTGGATCATTCTATATTGATCGAACAGTTCCAGTATTTATAAAATGCATGGATTTTTTAAATCGCAAAAAAAAACATACATAATCTCACGCGTTCATTCCCAGAGTGGGGTAGGCAGAGCTACAGAATTACCTACAACTCTAAAAACTTGTTGACAATTCTGTAACCACATTTTGCACAATTAGGCTAAGGATGTTTATCAGTGTATAAGCGACAGGTTGCAAGCCCATTTTAATAATCGGATATCTCAACAAAATATGAAAATACCGAAAAAGAGATCACCAAAAGTGAAATTAAAATCAAAATCGGCCGAGAAATACGGATTATGCAAGCTTTTTAAACTGCTAATTAGACAGCGATTAGACAGAGAGATCCGATACGCCGTGTGACGTCATGTAACACGTCGGCAATATAAACTCAATGTTAAATTCTGTTTTGAACAAATCTGTGTTGGCTTATATCTTAGTGATTTTTACAGCCATTCAAAAAACGATTTTTCTCAACTGTTTGTTACATGAATCAGCTTTTATTTAAGCTGCGAAAAAGTCATGAATATTTCCTACATTGTCTAAAGCTTAGTTTAAAACGAGGTCATCTGTGTAAGTTATAAGTTGATGGGCTGATTGGGTAGCATTTTTAGGTTTCCGTACTCAAAGGGTAAAAACGGGACCCTATTACTAAGACTCCGCTGTCCGTCTGTCTGTCTGTCACCAGGCTGTATCTCAAGAACCGTGATAGCTAGACAGTTGAAATTTTCACAGTTTATGTATTTCTGTTGCCGCTATAACAACAAATACTAAAAACTGAATAAAACAAATATTTAAGGGGGGCTCAATCGTGATTTTCTTGCCGTTTTTTGCTAATGTTGTATATATGGTACGGAACCCTTCGTGCGCGAGTCCGACTCGCACTTGGCCGGTTTTTTATAATATATTAACTATATTAACTAGAAAGGTTAATGAAAATGAGTCGGGACGTTTAAAAAAATAGTTAATAGCTTTTAAATCAGGGTTTTTACTTATTGAATACTTACACCAGTCTTCACAAACATCACTATGAGGTATCACAGTGCTCACGAACGCACAGGGTGGTTCAAATCGTCTCATAAACAAAAGGTCGGTCAAAAAGGACCAATCACAAAGCTGTATTGAACGCAGTGCCTTTACTCAGTGAAGGATCCCTTAAGTATTGCTTGTGAAACGGGTGTTATTAAAGCATAAGCGAGTACTGAAACAGATTTCACTGAGACGACGAATGCGAAGGTTACCGTAAGTGGATGACATTGGTCCTTACATACATAATTTAGTGCGTTGGTATGTATGACGGAAGTATCACGACTAGTTAGCCTTATATGAGGGCTTTTAGCCGTTTATAATAAGTGCGCCATGTTGGAATTGTGACGTCACCAAGTTGCTAGGTTGCCATATGCATGTAGATAGAATATATGGCGCATACGATTGAGACAGGCGTATAAGTAGATAACGTGATGTTGTTAGAATAGGATTTTATTGAATACTAGACGACGCCCGCGACTTCGTACGCGTAGAATTAGTTTCCCGCTACTCCCCCCCTTTCTTCCCGTTGGGGGTCGATTTTCGGAAAATCCTTTCTTAGTGCTCACTTACATCATGAAAGGAACCCCTGTACCAAATTTCAAGTTTCTAGGTACAGTAGTTTCGGCTGTGCGTTGATACATCAGTCAGTCAGTTTAGCCTTTTATACATATAGAAGATTAAAATGAATGCTTTAACTAAAATAGGTTTATAATAAATAATGGGGACTGTATATAATTCTGGGGTTCTAGTGTAAAAGGGTACAAGTCGACTTACCTCGTTATGAAAAAGGGTACATACATAAACGGAGTATACTAGACTTAAACCCTTTTTCACTTGATCTTCAGAAGAGTTATAACCTTTTTACAAGCTTTTATTTTTATAATTGTGTGTGTGTTTGTATTATTGTGTGTGTGAATTTGAATTTTTTAACCAGTTCCCTTCAATAGAATGGGCTTAAATTTGTACCACATTTAAACCCGATGACAATGAAATATTATTGTATCTACGAGCTGATCTGATGATGGAGTCAGAAGGAAGCGATAGGATCTCCGCTATACTAAACGTAGACCTACCGTGTTGGGACTCATTAGTTTGATCCTGATGAGCAGATAATGGCTGCGCAAAAAATAATTACAGTCGGCAACAAAAGCCTGTCCCAAAAATGAAATTTATGGCAAAAATGGTATAAGTCGACTTAACTCGTAATAAAACGTAACAATCTTAGGTACTTTTAAAATTCGAACGCCATAGAATAATCTAGAGTCCTAGTGAAAAAGGGTATAAGTCGACTTAACTCGTAATAAAAAGGGTATAAACATGAACAGAGTATACTAGACTTATACCCTTTTTAACTTGATCTTCAGAAGACTTATACCCTTTTTCACTAGGATCCCAGTTAACGATCCTTAAACTCCAGTTAGCGCAGTTATCCCAGCCTGCGCCGGCGCATCTTTACTCTTTTTGCATTCGTTCTTACAGCGGGGCTGACCTATTTGACGTAAATAGCCGCCACGTGCCGCAGTCGCTTGCCGCGCGGCGTTGCTCGCCTTTTTGAACGTTCAATACCACTTACTTGGTATACTAATATATGGATATCTAAAAAATATTGGGTTAATTTTCATAGAACAATAGGCTAGACAAAAGATTATAATTAAGACCTTTTAGCTTAGTAAAGTACTGCACTCCGGAGAAGAAAAACCTAATGTATATTTTGTTTTTGGAAAAATAAACAGTATATTTTTAAACCTACAATTTTAATTGGTAAAAAAATCATCGAATGTAGGTACCTTTAGAATGATTTAAAGACCTGTTGTATAAATTATAGGAAAATATTTATTATTCTCGAGGCACCCGCCACAAATGGGAGCCAGCAGCGACGCTGTTTGGTCTCGATGACGGTGCTGCCCTTCCATTCCACACTCCGACTGACAGACTGAGTGGAGAACGAAATTCCAGATACAGCAGAAGCATAAAAATAATTCCTGAATACTGAACACTGATTGTAAAAGCTCTCGAATGTATATTCTCCTTTTTTTGTAACATTTTTAATTATGTAATTATCTTTTAATTAAGTTTAATGTAATAAATGAAATTATTATTTATCTGTAGGTACAACGTGTAACATTAGTTAAATACCCAAAAATAATTACAACTTTTATAGCTGAGATGACGACTGAGTATTTTTGTAACACGTTGTTTGTGTTTATAATTGTCTAGTATCGAATAGTACAAGCCTAGAGCTTAGTTTGGGCCTAACACAGTTTGTGGGAGATTGTCCTCTGATTATATTTATTTTATTTTATTGTACTAGTTTCAATAAAACGTAGATTAATTAATATGTTATGTAGTTTATTTGAGTTTTCTGTAACACACTTAATTAAACCAACATTTATTATAAATAAAAACCTTCCTCTTGAATCACTCTATCTTTTGATGAATACCGCATTAAAATCCGTCGACGGGAAGGGACTCTGTTTATACTAGGTATATAGAAATTGTAATTTATATATAAGCCTAAGCCTGTGTCAATTCAAATTGCCAAAGATGTAAACAAGTTAGTACTGTTTGACACATAACCTCAAATATTCATCAATCGTGTTTTTAACTAAAATATCGTAGAATTAATAGTTATTTAATCTAAAATTTAATGTGAAAGCAAAGATCAAGTGTATAAATAATTGCTAAGACCTCACTTGGTCTTTAAAAGCACGTGATATATCGAGTAGGTAATAATGGTAAATTGGTTCATTTGGTTGTGTTTACATCTTTGCCAATTTCAATTGGCACAGACTATAACTTTTTTTTTTTATTGTCAATATAATTAAATTTCTACACTAACATTACCCAACGATAATTAAGTTTTTAAGATTGCGGAAGCCGTAACGTAAATTAACAGGATTCTAACAATTATGTCAAGTTTCATAGAATCACCGCGCATGCACTAAGGCCGGGGACACATTCACTTGTTACGTTTTTCATCTATAATATTGTACTTAAAAATATGAAAAATATAACATATAATGACACGGATAGTAACACACACAGACACATATTACACAAGTTAAAATTATAAAGCCCCTCTTTTTTAGAAAGAACAAGAAAAAAAATACATTTATTCACTACACACACTAGACACAGAAAAAAGTAATAACAGAAAACAACAATAAACGAGTAGTTAGTGTCTTCGCGGCAGTGAATCTGGCTCAGCATAATGCTGAGGTGTTTAACACCTGCAGCGCTGATTCAGGAGTGAAAAAAATATTCCTGCTGTGGTAAGCAGCCTTTGGGTACGAAACGGAAAAACTGAAACTGTGAGCATTTCTTAAAATGTAATACTTTCCTAACGTGTCCTAAAAGCTTTATTATAATAACTTTCTTTTTCTTTACCAAAATCAAGGGTAACATTCAAGTTTTAGGGTAACAAAAATGGAAGTTTACTGCTCAGTTTCATGGGACACATTGAAAAATTATTAAGTTATTGCTATTTTTGTTATCTTTTCTTTCATTTGCACTGTTTTATTTTTTCATTTTATCTTTAGATACACGTATAGTCGAGTGATCTTGCCTACGAAAGATTGGATATTTTTCTAAGTATTACTATTTATTTATTTTTCCAAGTACCATGTTTATCGTTGTCTATAATAGCCCACAGTACAAGTATCGAGCTTCGTTTAGGACTAAGTAGGTCTTTGAGTGCGATTAGGTGAATCTAATATTTAATTTAGCTACTAACAATATTAAACGAAATTCTCAATAAAACCTCTTAATATTTATTATATTTAATATGAACAATGAAACCGTGTTGTCTCTCTGTGAGTCCCGGCCGATAGTCGTGACTGTGGCTTTCACTATTTCCTACACTTATACAATAACTCTATAATTCTATATTCTACGTTTCGCGACAATTCGTACAATGGATTAAGGCTTGACGCTTATCATCACGATTTACTCGAGTGCGCGGAGAAAGAAGGGAATCCAGGACCAGACACTTTAATTCCATACAAAATGAACTCAACAAAGGAGTTCTTGGCAGCGAACGTGAATTCGCTTGAGCGGAGAAAGAACGGGAGTTGTACATTAGGGGGACAAATCTGGAGATTAGTTAGCATAATTTAAACAGGTTCAACCCAAGCTCTAGGCTAGATATCGATTAACATTATTATGTAAAGAAATACATACTAAAATATATGATGTTTTCTATGTATTTCTGGAAAAAATACTCAAACTTATCACTTATATATTTGCATTTACTCGGAATCCAACCCGGGACCTCTAGCTTCGTAGGCAGGGTCACTAGCAACTAGACTTTCTGTGTCGTCAACGGAATATGATTTCATAAGTTTACTTTGAAATAAATTAATACATCACGCCAATAATATAAAAGCGAAAGTTTGAGCGCAAGTATGTTTGTTATTCCTTCACACCGAAACGGCTCGACGGATTTGGATGAAATTTGGAATGGAGATAGCTTATATACTGAATTAGTACTTGGGCTACCTATTATCTCGAATAAAACTGTTTCCGTGGGATGATCAACGCGGACAAAGTCGCGGGCAGAAACTAGCCTATAAAATGAATTATAAAGAAACCATAGTCCACCTCCACAACCTATTGTCATACTTACCAAAATTATCAATGCGAATGTCCGTCATCACAATTCAATGCCTAAACCGATCCACATACAATTTAGCATAAATATAGTTCATACGCTGTAGACTGACATAGGATATTTATTCCGGAGAATAAGACAGTTCCTAAAGGAATAGCGATATATTACCTCTCAGTATATGTGTTATAGTTATACTATAGGCCTTTAAACTCCCATACATTGCATTCCTAGATGAATTACAAGTCCTAACTCAGTACTCTGAGAAGGCCATTTCTCCTAACCACGAACGTAATCCCGCGTCATAGTTACAAAACTGCATGGTGCGCAGACGCAAACGCGCGCGTTGCTACAACCAGAGAATCTGACTCGGGCTCGCAGGGAAAGTGCTTTCGACGTCGTTGCCCCGGTCGACGACCTAGCGGGGGACAAGGAGGGCGCTATACGCGCAAGCGGGACGTCTACGAGTTTGTGCGTTCGCGATTTTACCGACTTTCTTCGCGCAAGGAAATGATCGCAAGTGTGTTTTTTAACGATTCCATGATGTTAATAATAATGCAATGTGGCTGTGTTTGAGTTGACGTTGTGTTTTGTTTGGGCTTTTTTTGTGTATAGTTTGTTAGATTCATTAAGGCCCTGTCATCCCGGCTTATAGACGCCTCTGGAGATACTAGATCTGGTGCTTAACTGGACGTAGTTAAGGGAAAAGGCATCAATCCACCGTGGCTTGCACTCGAGTAATTTGCAGTTTTAAGTTCAGGGAGCCTATAAACAAAATTTAAACAATAAAAGATTGGTTTTACACAAAATTATACTATGAAGAAAATGACCGCAAAATGTTTTTCTTTATGTACTTATTTACAAAAATCATTCGCAGTTTTTCATTACTTTTCGAGATAAATATTAGGACTTAAGTGAATTGGATCCGTTTTAAGAAAACTCTCTCAAAGGATTCGGTTGGCTATTCAGAGAGGATTTTAAACGTAACAGAAACGTCTGTTTACGAAATTCTAAACTATATTAAAGCGAAAAATCGTCGGTCTTAGGCAGGATTCGAACGATAGATGGCGTCAGCAGCTCCGAGTATGAAAAATTAAGCCATTACTAATTTCGTGGATCAGTAGGTCTTGGTGGCATAAGTGGTAATCCGCCTGCATCGGCCCGGAGAGCCAGAGATGTAGGTTCGAATCCTGCCTAAGACCGACGTTTTTTTTTTCGCTTTATTATAGTTTATCCAGAGAGGTAACGCAGTCAGTGTCAGGGATCAAGCTGCAGGAAAATCTGCTAGAGGGGTTCTTTCTGTACGTTTAAGTTTTTGTTTCTAAAACCTGTAGGTTCAGTCGAGGAAATTGATTCCTAGACCCCTTTGGACTATGTCAAAGGGACACTGTAAATAAAACCATAAGAAGTCTCTTACGTTTTGATTGATTACGTCACTTTGACATAGTCCAAAGTGGTCTAGGAATCAATTTCCTCGACTGTACCTACTTAGATGTTCAATATTTTGTTGTTCTCATAATAATAAGTTTATTAGAACTATTCTAAGCCGCAGTTTGAGTCAGGTGTTTAAAAAAAGGTAAACTCAGGACTCAGGGGCTCTACTTTGAAATCCGTAATTCGAACTTCGTCTATTGCTATCCCTTTTGCTCTCGACGCGTCACTAATTCGCAAGAAAGTGACGGTGCTATCCGAAGTTCGAATTACTGATTTCAAAGTAGAGCCCCAGGACACAGACGAAGTACCAGGAGTTAATGAATGATAAAAAGTTATTCTCTGATTTAAAACTAGTCTTAACTTGTTTCCTTCCGCGAATAAAATTCTTTCATTAATTAGTTACCGTTGCTTCTGTTCTTTTTTTAAATATTTTTTTCACAATGTTTTTGTTTCTGCAACATGCCGAGTATTCCATTTACAAATAACTGGCGACTGCCCTCGCTTGGGTTAGTGTGGGTTTTCTGTATCATCCGTACATAAAAAAACCTTCCGTAAAATTAAGTTCCTGTCAAAAATTCAATTTTTGGGTCAAGCTTTTGCTGCCGACTTTTTTTTTGCAAAATCTTTATCTGCCTATTAAGATTAACTATTGAGTCCTAACACGGTGGGTCCGCGTTAAGAATAGCGGAGATCCTGTCGCCACATTGTGACTCCATCATCAGATCTGAGGGCTTATTGTCTAACGCACTCAATCGCAACCGGCTTCAAAGTGGAGCAATTGTTTTCATTTTGTATGCAGACAAGCCTTCGATTTTCAAAATGAAAACGGTCGTGATTGCGAGTGCGTTAGACAATAAACCCTCAGTTCTTAGATACCATAATATTGCATGTCGTCGGGTTTACATATGTGGTCCAAATGGTTCTCTGCCGTTTCGGCAAACAACGTTTCCCAATCTGATTCATTTCCCAACTGTTTCATTTGGGCAAATGTTTTTTTTTTCTAAAACGCCACAAGGTGAATTTTAAATCCTTTGTGGTACAAGTACCGACCAAAGACATGCCGAACATTTTAAAGGAGGAATTCAGGGGTTTCATATTTCGGCGATTCCTGCGTCGGCTAGTGGGAAACTGTGTTTTTTTTAGTTCTAATGTTTTAATTGAACTGAGTCTCTAGACAAGATAAATAAAATAAAAATAAAAGTATATTTGAACTTGTCAAATTGGTTTGCCTAAATATAAATTCTACTTAGGGATGATTTTTCAATCCCCAGATAAAAGTATGTGTCAGTTAAATGTATTACTATCCTTTTCTTAATCATATAAATAATAATAATAAATAAATACCAGGGGACAATGTCACACCAATTGACCTAGTCCCAAACTAAGCTCTAGGCTTGTACCTATGGGTAATAGACAACGATATAAATACTTATATAGAGAAATATATACTTAAATACATAGAAACATCCAAGACTCAGAAACAAATACTCGTGCTCATCACAAAAATATCTGCCCTTACCGGGATTTGAACCCAGGACCGCCAGCTTCGTAGGCAGGGTCACTACCAACTAGGCCAGCGCGTCGTCAAAAGATGCTTTGCACCTTATGGTTATCGTAAAAGGTAAAGTATTGACGTTTAAGCTATCGGGCGGTTGCGTCAAGCGTTATGTCAATTCCATAAACTTTGATAGCTTTCGAAAATCGTTTACGTTAACGTTAAGCATATTGTCTAGGGCCACTGAAATATGTAGATATGGTACAGTCACCCAATAAAAATATTGAGCATTCCTAGAACCTTGTCATTGTGACTGCACTTGCTACTGTCATACTTGTCATTTGATCTTCAGTTTGAAGTTTATTATGACAGTGCACTAAAGTGCTTAACATTTCCGTTGGACTGTACACGTTGCATTTTAGTTACTGTCTGTATTGTATTGTTAAAATATGAATGTATGATTTTCATTACTCTCAATCAGAAATTACATCTAACAAATATCATACACACCGTGCAAACATTATCTTTGATCTGTTTTTTTTTGCCATAACAAAAGAACTAGGAAGTTATAGGGACCATGCCGCGAGCGGACCTGCTAGAGGGGGTTTTCTTTTTATAGTGGTGATTATTATTTACGTCTTTAATATTTGAGTAGCTTAGTTTTTATTTTGATTTAAATAAGTTTAGTTTTAGCCCGTGTGGTGCCGGGTTTAGAATGTTGCCACTCCATGTCTTCCATTGGATGTCGTAAGAGACGACTAAGGGACTTAAGGCTGTGTAGTGCTGTTAGGCGATGGGTTTGCAAACTGTCACTAATACACTGGATAACATCTTAGCCTGGTTGTGCAAATGGTCACAGAATTATCAACAAGTTTTTGGAGTTGTTGGTGAGTTTGTGGCTCTGCCTACCCCACTCTGGGAATGAAGGCGTGAGTTTATGTATGTATGTATGTAAGTTTAGTTTTAACTTTTAATTGTATTATACTAGGAAGTGCAGTTAACTTTTATTTTTATTAGTATTTTTTTTAATTGGAAAGCTTGAACGTCGCGTCATTAACAGATACCGGAAAATCGGAAAAAGATCCTTAGAGGTTTTTCCCAATCTCTAGTCTAGATTAAATCATTGTTTTTTCTTAATTAACGGCCTAGTATGGCTGTCTATATCGCGCGTCAAATGTGGATAAAGCATCCGTCACCCTCGTACTTATATTACGTGTCAGAAGGTGACGGATGCCTTATCTAAATTTTGTCACGCGACGAACGCAGCCATATTAGGGCCCCAGTTATCCTTTTTTAGTGCTCGTCTAGGATAGCTAAGGAATATTGTCTTCAAATTGCATCTCCCTGGGACCTAGGTCTTTGTGCTTCTTTCAACCATCCGTTTCCGGAGGACCTAGGGCCTAGGCCGGAACGGTTTGTTGCTGACGTCTAATTCCCTGAATGTCTAAATAGTTATCTTCCAGTTGATATAATAAAAAAACAAGCTTTAAAAAACCGGATTGCTGCTATCCAACTTTATTATAAATCCCAAGTGATCAATCAAAATGAAAAATGTTAAAAGAAAACTAGGTAAAGATGATTTTAAAACATCTATTCAATGATACCTCACTTGTCATAGCTCGTCGACTTAATTTTTTTACAATATGGCGTCTGGTTGCCACTATATTGAATTTTGATAACTGACATATCTTTACTGAAACAAGATTAAGACAAATCGATTGACATAAGAATCGTGTAGTTTCTAGATCGTCACAAAGGAACAAACATTTATATATATATATATATAGGCTGATAGAAACTTTACCCTCCTCTTTCGGCAGCCGGGTAAAAAACAGAAATGTAACTAAATGTTGACGCCTGCGCGGGCGCAGTGACGTTGCACTTTCACTAGCAATTAACTGGTAACTGCCGGCACGCTATGCATACTGGTATAGTATATCTAGAAATATATAAAAAACTCCAGATATAATAAGTAATTTATAAACTGGCAACCCTTGAACTGAAAACACTATTTGGTAAAGTGGAACTGATGATGAAAACCACAGATGGCCACCGGAACTCCTAAACGGTATATATTTCAATGGTGGCGACAAGATATTTCGATTAAGATAGTTGAGCGACTATGACGAAGCATATGTACGTTTAAATATATGACTATGACGTTCCCACGGCTTTGCTTGCGGCGAGATTGAATTTCAATGTTCTATAGTTTCTTATTAATTCTTATTAATGAAAGGGGGACTACATAACAGCATAATTATGATCACTAAGCGCAGTGTTCACCAACAATTAAACGGACGGTTAGCGGTTTAACGGTTGTCAAATGTATGGACTAACAGCTGATTAAGACTTAACCGTCTGTTAAATTGGTTGGTGAACTCAGCCCTAAAAAGTATAAAATAAAATAAAAGTTAAAAAAAAAAAACAAAAAACCGCCTTCAAAAAGCAAAAAATAACTTCATTTAAAATGGTAGGTAATAATGGTAGGTAGGGTCAGTCCAACTGAAGTCGGCGTCCAACAATATTTTAACCAAAAGCAGATTTCAGTTGGACTGACCTACCATTTTAAATGAAGTTATTTTTTGCTTTTTGAAAGCGGTTTTTTGTTTTTTTTATAAGAACACGTTTTCAAATAAATTCTCTTCTCCTCTTTATATCATTTACTAGTCAACATACCTCTTCCAGGGGGCTTAGTATGCTACGCGAGATTTACTGTCATATTTTACGTCATTCATATGAAAATATGACATAACGTCACACTTTAAGATGCTTAGTAATAAAAGGACTCAATTCACACAAAATACACTTTTGTTTAAAAACTTAAATGTTTACCCTTACGTTAGAATATTGAATAGACATATTTGACACTAAATCGCGTTTGACGAGGTTTGACGTTCTCCTCGCCTCGCATGCTAAGCCCACTGCAATTAGTACCAGAAGCCACTCTGTAATTAAATAAGAGCGGCGTTAAGCAAAGAAAACGGAAAACATTTCGTTTCACAACGCAAGAAAATCTTGACGTCCGTTGGAGAAGTCGTAGAAAAAATTGTTCAAATCTCAACATCGTTACGAATGTTTTCGCTCAAGTTTGTGCACGTTGCTATTTAATGTGATCCTATTGATAATAACGTGACGGTTTTCTAACGAATTCATGTAACTTTTCTGTACTTTCATTAATTGATTAACGTTTTTTTATTACGCAACGTTATAAAAGTTCACGGTTTTTCTCGAGTTCTAGGCTATTCTGATAGAACCCGAGACTACGAGCTTTTGTAGGGAAGATCAACCAATTAGGTTAGTCACGACGTCAAATTAAATTATTGGACAATGTGATACAACAACAACAACATAAACTCACGCCTTCATTCCCAGAGTGGGGTAGGCAGAGCCACAGACTCACCAACAACTCCAACTTGTCATCGGGTTTTATTATTTGGTCCAAATTTCAGCCCATTCCGTTGACGGGAAGTGGGTCAAATTTAACTTGCAAGATTTGACCCTTACATACATACATTGCAAGTTAAATAAAAGCTTGTAAAATCTAAGCGTACTTACAGAGAGACAGAGAGCGGGAAGCGAATTTGTTTATACAGTGTAAAAATTAGTCCGTGGAGTCCTAGCGCTCAAAGCCTCTTCAAGGAAATTTCGAAGAGGCTCATTGACGTCACGGGTGACCGAAGAGCTGGCAGTTTCCTCTCTCAACGCACAAGTTTAACTATCCAGCGAGGAAATGCTGCCAGCATCTTCGGGACGATGCCGCAGGGCCCTTTTTTAGATATAGCTTTTTAGTTTTAAAATATAATTAAGTTTATAATTGTAACTTTAGTTTAATAAAATACATACATATGTATAGTCTGTGCCAATTTAAATTGGCAAAGGTGTAAACAGAAGCAAACCAATTTACCATTATTACTCGATAATCACGTGCTTTTAAAGATCAAGTGAGGTCTTAGCAATGATTTATACACTTGATATTTACTTTCACATTAAGTTTAAGATAAAATAACTATTAATTATACGTTATTTTAAATAAAAACACGCTTGAGGAATATTTGAGGTTATGTGTCAAACAGTACTAATTTGTTTACATCTTTGGCAATTTCAATTGACACAGGCCATAGATAAGTAAATAAATAATAATATTATACTACCACAAACGTAAACAGCAGCTAAAACCTACAATCAGAGGTAGCGATCAACATTCAGTCTTGTCTTGTTGATTTAGCCACAACATCTTCAAACTTTCTTTCAATCTCTCAATTTTGTATTTTGTCGGTCTATTTTTCTAGCCTAGATTTAGTTTCAATTTTCAGTTATTATCTTATACTTATATCATGTATTATTTTTCACACCACATGCTCGAAATTGCCCAATTATATGTATATTATGCAAACCTCAAGGGGCTTCTAAACGGGCCATATTTTCACTGCAATATCTGGCCGGCAACTATTGGTGTCTTTCTCTAACATACGAGTAAGAGAGGGACAACAATAGTTTCCGGCCACATATTGCAGTGAAAATATGGCCCGTTTAGAAGCCCCTTCACCTAAAGTAAATCATTATAACCCGTTGGTTAATAATGAGTTTTGAATTCGTATGAAAAATTACAAATTGTAGGTGTTTTTTAAATAAGGTTCTTTAAGTTTTAACAGAACGTGGTTTTTTATCCCCTCGGTGTATAATCTACTATTTATTATAACGACACTTTAACTAAATTTAAATGACGACACTTTAACTTAGTTTGTAGTTACCACAGGACAGAAAAAACAGTAGAAGTGTCAAGTGGGCGTGTAACGTGTGGCATAGTTATGCGGAGTTCCGCATAACCTACCATACTTTTGCCGCGATCGCTTTTTTCGATATTTCTAAAATAGGAAATAAATCCAGGCGCATGCCTTATTGTGCTATTTTGGAGTGTAAAAACGATAGCCGCACCAAAAACATGTTCCATGGTGGCGTGTTGTTTTCATGATAGTTTGAGTATTGGCGACAACAGGTCTGATACTAAGCGAAGCTCATGCCACTTCCACTGTTTTTTTTATTCCGTGGTAGTTACCCTGTCTTCGAAGCTAGCGGTCCCGGGTTCAAATTCCGAGCGCGAATATTTTTTCCTGAGTCTTGGATGTTTTTTTTAAAGTATATATTTCTCTATATCAGTACGTTTATCGTTGTCTAGTGCCCATAGTACAAGCCTAGAGCTTAGTTTGAGACTAGATCAATTTGTGTGAGACTGTCCCCCCATTTTTTATGACTGTGTATTGTAACTTTAGTTACGTATATCGTGTTGTGACAAGCATATTACTTATCTTTGAATCAGTAGATTTGTTTCAGTTACAGAATGCGTAGGTGTATTCTAAGAGTAGGGGTATGGGGGGGCAAACCTAAAATCAACCCGGGGCCACAGTGGGCGGAAAATTAAAAATAATTTTGAAAAGGAAATGGCTGCATAAAAATATGCTATGCATTGTGTATTTATTACTCGTAGAACAGCAAAAACCAGCCTTCGATTTCTAGACAATACTTTAGTTTATTAAAAAGTATAGTATAGTGGCGCCGGCAACTGGACGCACGGCGTTCGCATCTGATGTAACTAAAAAAAAAAACTATAAATAATTGTAAAGGGGTCTAGAATGGGGGTTAAAAAATGGAAGTGGTTTGATCATAGCAAATGGGGTGTCATATGAAAGGGCTCAATTTGTATATTTCAAAACGATTTTTTTAATTTTCTTGTTTGTACTTTTTGATTTATAGCAAAAAATGTATGAAAAATATCCGTTCCCTCATTATAAATCTGAATACATCCTGGCGTACAGATAATTATTTATATTTTATGTGAAAAATAAAATGAAGTGTTAATTATTAATTATAGTTTGAAGAAATAACAAAAACACTTTAAAAATCTGTTTTAAAATTTAGGCTTGTCAAAATGGACTTTATTACATAGAAAACGAAGTTTATAACAAAATGAGTATTTTCTTTTACGGTTACCATATACTATCTTAATTAGCATAATTATCTTAAATACGGAACCCTCGGTGCGCGAGTCCGACTCGCACTTGACCGGCTTATTTTTTTGTGGGACCGTTTAGGAAATATTAAGCTCAGAAAGACTTCATTTATGCTATAGTAATTAACCGGTTGACAAGTAGGTATTCAAGATGGATCTCGTTTCAACTATTACGTTATATTTTATCGCCAGTGTGGCCCGCGCTTTTTGAGTCGGTACCGCCACCGCCCTATATCGATCCCCCTACCCTTTAGTGGGGGGCATTGCGTCCTCGTGGATGCATTGTTACGATGTTACCCATGTTTGTAACAATTTATATTTGTGTTACTAACTTACATTATGTTATCAAAGATTTACCGACATTTAGGTTAAAAGGAAAATCGTCCACTTGAATCTGAAGTTGGATCAAGAGAAATATCCAGTGATTTTAGTCAAAATGGTATTGTGCTTTCTATTTAAATAAACATTAAATGAAATATTTTTGTTCAGGATCATGGCCACCCTACATTGAGTATTTCTTTCTCGTCTGATCGGTTCACTTTTAAATAGGTTTTAACATAAAAATGTAAGGTGACCATAATTTTAGTATTAATTACGGAAACATAATATTACTTTAATAAAATGCAAAACTTTAATAGTTTCAAAAACCACAATACTAATAGAATCTCAAAAATTAAGTTAGGATCACGACCTATGTATATTAATTAAGCCCGAATGGTTTTTTTTGCCATTACAAATTAGATGCAAACCGTTCAAATTAAAATAAGCAATATGTCAATGTAGTTTATATTGCATTAATGAATCAAGTACAGTCAAGGGCATACAAATATATACGTTCCCAAGACGTCAAAAATATCTATACAGTATACACCTTTATGCCACTGGCAATAAGGTACGTGTATACATATATTTGACGCGATGGCTGTATAGATATTAATGCCATTGACTGTAACTGTACATACCTGGAAGACCTAGCCTCGATCGGGTTGAAAACGAATTTTCACGATGATGACAATTTAACAGATCGATTTTTATTTATTAATTTAAAATTATTTGCACAAAATACAATAAAGTAATTAAGTACATACGAAGTCATAAGAGGCAACTAAGAATAAAGGCTTGTAGTACTGTTAGGCGATGGGCTTGCAACCTGTCACTAATACACTGGTAAACATCTTAGCCTATTCGTGCAAAATGTGGTTAAGTACTGAATTATCAACAAATTTTTAGAGTTGTTGGTAAATCTGTAGCTCTGCCTACCCCACTCTGGGAACGAAGGCGTGAGTGTATGTATGTATGTACATTTAGAATCTTAATACATTATCAACTTACCATAAAATACTTTTAATTTTTCGTCCAAGCACATTCAACTTCAAAACAAATTGAATTTCGTTTAGGCATAACTAAACAGTACAATTCGTTACACGTGGCTCATTGATGCCCAGCGCCCCCCACCCCTACTCTTACACCCAACCCCCCTTTTCCCCCCTACTACGCCGTGAATCGATCCAAGCCCATAATATTTGGAAACACGCTTTGGAATTAATGTTAGAGCCACTTATTTCGTTTTGTTTGTTAATGAAGTAATAAATGGTGGAAAAAATATTCTTAAGCGACTAAAATGTTGGACATATAGTTCAAATAGTTCATTTTAAGCTTCAGGAAGGAGTGAATAAAGCTTCTTATTTTCTTGGGAAGCTTTGGTAGTGTGTAGGTACCGTGTGCCCACGCGGGATCTTCTTTACACATATTATTTTGCAGTATTATAACAGTTTTTGCCGCACGCCAGATTTCGATAAAAATATTCATTTGAAATTGCACGCAGTTGAGTTGGTACTAATAGTCAATGTTTTTGTGAAATTTTACTTCCATTTTTAAACGGCTTATTTTATTAGATTAGAGACAACCTGTACTCTGATTATTCTAAGATGATGCCTGTGACAGCTCATATAAACACTGATTACACTTATTTCTTTAACTTTACATAAATACTACTACGGTACAAACCTAGCGACGCCATTCAGGAATTTAAATAATTAACCGCCTATTTTTAAACACATTTGTGAGTTTAAGTGATTGAAATTACGAAATACGGCTGTCACAGGCATCATCTTAGAATGATCAGAGTATAGTTTCAAATGATAAGGATAAATGTCGCTAATTAGAAATATTACATCACTTACAAGATTTTAAGTATCTACATGATACAGTCATTGCAATATAGATCCATTATAAAGGAAATAAAATTATTTTTGTTTTTGTTTTTATGACTAACACTCAAAATAGAAAAAAGTGACTCTGATATTTTCAATAGGCAAATTTCGTTGTACAGTGGGCCAGAATAATCTATATATATAAAAGGCAAAACTGACTGACTTATATATCAACGCACAGCCGAAACTACCGTGCCTAGAAACTTGAAATTTGGTACATGGGTTCCTTTCATGATTTAAGTGAGCACTAAGAAAGGATTTTCCGAAAGTCGACCCCTAACGGGAAGAAATGGGGGAGTAGCGGGAAACTGATTCTACGCGTACGAAGTCGCGGGCATCCTCTAGTCGGAGTATAGTAATGATGTAATAAATATTGTTAATATGATGACAGATGACATGTGAAAGGAAATATGCTTTTAGCCTTTAGAATAGAGGTTCTAATAATGTCATTGTCAGAGGGGTCAGCTCGTAGCTGATGTCAATCCCCCCTCATTTTGCCTATAAATAGGGGATGTCTATGACAACTACGCATATGTACACTCCCGGTTGATCAACCTGTCTGTTTCACGAACAATAGGCTTAATTTCTATTGACAACTTTTCCGGGGTGGAATCACGTATCACATTCCGCATGGGAGGGTTACATAAATATTGAATTGTTTTACCCAACGGCGACACTTTTTTGTCTATGAAATGGCTTAATGAATAGAGAATTTATGGATTTTTTAAATCGTAACATAACATAACATAAACTCAAGCCTTCATTCCCAGAGCGGGGTAGGCAGAGCCACAGACTCACCAACAACTCCAAAAACTTGTTGATAATTCTGTGACCACATTTTGCACAACCAGGCTAAGATGTTATCCAGTGTATTAGTGACAGGTTGCAAACCCATCGCCTAACAGCACTACACAGCCTTTAGTCCCTTAGTCGTCTCTTACGACATCCACGGGAAGACATGGAGTGGCAACATTCTAAACCCGACACCACACAGGCACGGGCAAATCGTGTTTCTCAAAATAATATTATGATGACCGTAAAAGAGATCACTAAAAGTGAAATTATAATTAAAATAGGCCAAGAAATACGGAAGATACAAGCATTTTAAACTGTTAATTAGACTATGCCGCACTCAGAGACGTCAATTAAATTTAATGCTTGATTAAACCCAACTAGCAAAGTAGTCATATAAGATTAAGATTATTCAGCTAATAAATCGTATAAAAGTCATATAAACGCGAATTATACAGAAGCTGTCGTATAAAGCCAGCTTATGCAGCATATTAGTTACTCAGCATAACAGTCATATTACGATGCAGAGTACACGTTTAGTCGACTGCCTTTTATGACTTAAGAGTCATATAAGATATTGCTGAGTAAGACACGTTTAATAGACGCTTATATGACTTTTCACTCGAGTAACAGTAACTTATATAGCTGACTTATGACATACCAGGCAAAGTCGAGTAAATGAAATATGGTTGCTATTATATGACTATTGTGATATATAAGTTGCATGAAGTCATATAAACGCGAATTATAGATCATGTTATATAGAAGTATCTTAGTCAGCACTTTGGTATAAGGTGATACTATGATGCTGAGTAAACGTTTACTCGACATCTTTTTATTACTAAAGAGTCATACAAGATAATGCTGAATAATCTACCTCTATACGATGCTCATGTGACTATTCGGTCGAGTAATAACATCTTATATACCTTTTGGTCGAGTAAATGAAATATGGTTGCTATTATACCACTTTTTTGTTTTACATGTTACGTTAATATAACTTTTATAGCACTTAATATATGTCAGTTTTAACAGAATGTCTGAGGAACCCTAAAATATACCCAACATAGGTGTCATGGCGCTTTAACCGCTAAACGTGCTATATAAGAATCAGTTATATGACATTTTAGTGGTATAATTGACATATAACTGCATCTTACGTAATAAATCAAAATATTTATTGAAATTAAATTAAAATAAGTATTAATTATTGTGGGGCGTTAAATATTTACAATTAAACATAGTATACTTTATCAATAAAGTGGCCTTTGCAGTACATTTCCACCATTAAGACGAATTTAACAGCATTCATAATACCGTTCGAGTTATAATTTCAACATGGCCATATATTTCTTAGAAAGATAGAAAGATCAAAATAATAATCACCTGAGATGTCAATCCTTCTGCTGTTTAGCATTCCAGGACACGTTACTTTTATTCCACTAATACGCAGTATACGTAGCAATAATATACCAAATTAGTCATAACGTAGTTCCATCGATGATAATTATATAACTAATAAGCAACTAACTCAACGATTATATGTCTCTTATATGATTTAAAGTCATATAAATGCCATATAATTCGCTCTTATACAGCTAATTAGTAATAAGATAGTCACGTTGGTGATTATTATACGATCAATAAGTGGTTGGCGGTTGCAGTTAAATGACTTTTATATGACTAAAACGCTGAGTAAAATGGGCCCAAATCGCGTTCTATAAACATTTTCATTACGTTTATATGACTAATGTCATACGCTAAAAGTCTGAATATGTTACGTTGCCGCGACCATTATATGATCGAATTTTGCTAGTTGGGAAGTCGCTGCTGTCACTTTCTTTGCTATAGCAATAGAATAAGACAACAAGTCACTAAACAAGCATTAAATTTAATTGATGTCTCTGAGTGCGGCAAGAGATTGATATGCGCTGTGTGACGTCATGTAACAGGTCGGCAGTATAAACTCCATGTTAAATTCTGTTTTGCTAGAATGAGATAGGAACAAATCTTTGCTGGCTTATATCTTGGTTATTTTTATAGCTATTCAAAAAATGATTTTTCTCAACTGTTTGTTACATGAAGCTTTTATTGAAGCTTTGAAACAATTAATATTCCCTATTCAAGCTTTCTTTAAAAAAAAACTGTTGCCGTAGCTGTCAAACAGATGGCCCAATTCAGATATTTTTGAAGAGAGTTAGTTACATCGGTATGGTTCCTAGCTAGGATTCATGACAATAGGCTATTTGACTAATTTTAAAAAACCTTTTTAATTTATTCTTTATTACTTAACAAGTACACTACATTGATATTCTCTTGAGATTCTACTTTATTAACATTAAAATCTATGTTAATTTAGAAAGAAAGGGACAGCCGTATAACTGCTAAAGTCGCCGTCAATAGAACTTGCAAAAGATGTAAACAAAACCAAACGAACCAATTCACCATGATTACTCGATAATCACGTACTTTTAAAGATCAAGTGAGGTCTTTGCAACGATTTATACACTAAATCATTATATTCATATTAAGTTTAAGATGAAATAACTATTCATTATACGTTATTTTTAATAAAAACACGCTTGGTGAATATTTGAGGTTATGTGTCAAACAGTACTAATTTGTTTACATCGTTCACAAGTTCTATTGACAGCAACTTTATATTTAGCTCTGTACCTAACCTAAACTGAACTGCTTTAATATGTCATGCTCATCATCATCATCATCATCATCATCATCATCATCATCATCATCATCATCATCATATCAGCCTGTTGCAGTCCACTGCTGGACATAGGCCTCCCCCAAGGAGCGCCACAGCGCGCGATCTCCGCCCTTTGCATCCAGTCACTGCCAGCTGCCTTCTTCAGGTCATCGGTCCATCTAGCCGGGGGCGTCCTACACTACGTTTGCCTAAGCGTGGTCTCCATTCGAGAATCTTCCTAACCCCTATCCTTCCTGTCATGCTAACCCCCCTTTTTATAATTATTAATTCAAGTTTATAACATTACATAACATATAATCAACCTCCGACATCGAAAGTAAGATCTTGTATAAATTTACAAACGCTCATTTTATATTCATAAGTTCATAACTTTCATAAGAGAAGTTGTTTACAACGTTTTTATCTAGCATTCCTTTGAAGATTGCCGAGATTCGCAGGAAAAGTCTATTTGAAAGCTAAAAGGATTTCATTTTAAATATACCTCCTTTAGAGCCCTCGCTTTGCTCGTCGCTCAAAGCAAGAAAAGCGATGTTTTAGAAACACCGTGAAGCAGGAAATTTGTTTGTGGAGTCGCAGATGAACGTATTTGAGCGTGGTTTTTTTTCAAAGAAAGCTTGTTTCATCAGGATGGTTTTTAGCTAGATTTCATGAAAATCGGTTCGGCCGTTTAAGAGATCAGCTCTAGAATTAGGGGTTACCATTATATCGTAACATTATGGTTTTTACCTAGAGGAATACCTACACTTGGGTCATGTTTGCCAAATCGTTACTACTTTAGAAAAACTCGGATCTGATATTTCGAGATGTATGAGTTTGAATTTAATCTCAGAATTAAGTTTAATATCGTACGTCTCGAAATATGAGATACGAGGATTTTCCGAAGTAGTGACAATTATTGATTTTACATCTTTTACGTTTAACATACTAAATGAAAAAGATGCAACGATAGTAATTGACAAATAACAACCAAGTGAAGCCGCACCTTTAAAAAAAAAACACCGTCCAAGTGCGAGTCGGACTCGCGCACTAAAGGTTCCGTTTATCTATAAAAAAATAACGTTTGTTGTACTGTTTTTAGTATTTGTTGTTATAACGACAACAGAAATACATTATCTGTGAAAATTGATTCTTTCATTCATTCATTCTTCTCCCCTACTATCTAATTAACTAATTACATTAATGTTTAAAACCACAGAACAAAAAAAACAGTAGAAGTGTCAAGTGGGCGTGTAACGTGTGGCATGGTTATGCGGAGTTCCGCGCATCCTACCATACTTTTGCCGCGATCGCTTATTTCGCTATTTCGTTATTTCGATATTTCTAAAATAGGAAATGAATCCAAATGCATGCCTTATTGTGCTATTTTGGAGTGTAAAAACGATAGCAACACCAAAAACATTTTCCATAGTGGCGTGTTGTTTTTATGATAGTGTGAGTATTGGCGACAACAGGTCTAATACTAAGCGAAGCTCATGCCACTTTCACTGTTTTTTCATTTTCTGTGTTTAAAACTATTCCCGTCACATGATTTTCATTCCTTATTCCTTCTAATAACATGCCCATAATGCCACAATCTATTCTCTTCCAGTCATTTTCTAACATATTACAATACAGAGGGCCCTGCCAAGAGGCACTACGCTAACTAGCGTTTCTATTCGTTTCGTTATGAAACCAATCGCGTCACTGGTAGATCACGTGACTTTTCGTTTCACGCCATCTACCAGTGACGCGATTGGTTTAAACACGAAACGAATAGGAACGATAGTTAGCGTAGTGCATCTTGGCAGGGCCCTCAGATGCGTTAACAACCCTGCAGCTATAAGACGCCACTACCAGTTAACTAGGATGTCTAATATCTAAGATGTTATACATAGGTATACTATGCAAACTATGTTGTCAGCTTGCATGTTACACCAGTCATATTGACGTCGTGTTTACGTCGCGTTGAGGGTTCCGCACCGGCTGACTCACCCTTTGCCGGTTATTTGAGATCAATAGCTTTAGAAGTGCATACATTTCAGTTTTTGATCATGTTTTAATTTCTTTGTGACTAATATAGCCACGATCGCAATAACAGGTAGGTTTTTTTTTAGGAGACTATGTCACACCAATTGACCTGGTCCCAAAGCGCTAGGCTTGTACTATGGGTATGGGTACTAGACAACGATATAAATACTTATATAGAGAAATATACTTAAATACATAGACAATATCCATGACTCGGAAACAAATATTCGCGCTCATTACACGAATATCTGCCCTTACCGGGATTTGAACCCAGGACCGCTAGCTTCGTAGGCAGGGTCACTGCCAACTAGGCCAGCGCGTCGTCAAGGTATTAAAAAAATATACGAACCCCGGAGGAAAACATTAAATAAATACTAAAAATGGGTGTGAGTTTTGCTCGCGCTGAGTCGATTCGAAATGGAATTCAAATTGGAATTAAAATATTACCTACTGTGTTGCGATACGGAAACCTCGGTGCGCGAGTTCGACTCGCACTTGATCCGCTTTTCCTATTTTGTTACCACGTTTTTGTATAATACTTTTAGGGTTCTGTACACAAAATGAAAAAAACGGAAACCTTTATACATGTAGGATCACTCGTGCGTATGTCTGTCTCTCCTTCTGTCTGTCACAGCCAATTTGCTCCGAATCTACTGGACCAAAACAGGTGAAATTTGGTAGGATGGTGTAATCCTATGACCGAAACACAGATGTGCATAGTATTTTTGTTTTTTAAATAAGTGTAATTTTCGGGACAAAAACGTGACGGGTGTTATGTATCAAATGAAAGGGCTCGTTATGATGATCTCAAATATATTTTTGTTATTATTGTAAAATAAATAGTTTTGATTTTATTCATGAAAGAAGACGAAAATTGACCATACCCTAATCTCCCAAACGACTGAGCCCAAAATTTTGAAAAATATACAAAATATAGTCGATTGCTTGTAGATTACAGGAAAACCTATAAGAACTCTATCAAAAAAAAATACGTATGTAAGGAACCCTCTCCACGCGAGTTCAACTCGCACTTGGCGGGTTTTTTTGGTTACCTCCTCTCTTGGTTTTTACAAGTCAACTTCCTTACTTCTTAGATCTCGCTATCAATATAGACCAAACTACATGTCTGGCGAAAAGCTACTGAAGTGAGAATTAATTGAGTGAAACAAACTGGTATTATTTACATTGTTATTTTGAATCACCCATTCGTGAATTTTGCTGAAAGTTTTGATCAAGTTGCATTACGAGACAAAGTATAGTTTATCTTTGAGCATCAAATAATCAATGCAAGTTGTCAGAAACCCTCCGAGTATGAAAAGCAAGCGATTACTAATTTCGTGGATCTTAAGTAGGGTCTTGGTGGCATAATTGGTAAAGCGCCTGCATCGGCCCGGAGAGCCAGAGGAGATGTAGGTTCGAATCCTGCCTAAGACCGACGATTTTTTTTCGCTTTAATGCAATTTGATCTAAGATGATGCCTGTGACAGCCATAATTATTTCGTAATTTCAATCATTTACAACTACACTCACTCATTGCTGGGTTAGAATAGTGCCATTCCGTGTCTTCCCGTGGATGTCGTAAGAGGCGACTAAGGAAATAAAGGCTTGCAGTACTGTTAGGCGATGGGCTTGCAACCTGTCACTAATACAATAAAACATCTTAGCCTGATTGTGCAAAATGTGGTTACAGAATTATCAACAAGTTTTTAGACCTGTTGGTAATTCTGTAGCTCTGCCTACCTCACTCTGGGAATAAAGGCGTGAATTTATGTATGTTCTATACTCACAAACGAGGTATTTAAAAATAGGCGATTAATTATTTAACTTCCTTGACGGCGTCGCTAGGTTTGTACCGAAGTATTTGTAAAGTTAAAGAAATAAGGCCGCATTTCACCAAACTGGAATAAGGTATTACTTATACCTAGATTAAACGCCGAATTTGTATGGACTAATCTCGGAGTAAGTTTTATTCCAAGTTTGGTGAATTGCGACCTAAGTGTAACAAGTGTTAAGTGGCGTTATCTATGAAAAGTGACCTTATTGTCGATGGTGCTTATATATATATATATATATATATATATATATATATATATATATATAAAAGGCAAACCTGACTGACTTATATATCAAGGCACAGCCGAAACTACTGTATCTAGAAACTTGAAATTTGGTACAGTGGTGCCTTTCATGATGTAAGTGAGCACTAAGAAAGGATTTTTCGAAAATCGACCCCCAACGGGAAGAAATGGGGGGAGTAGCGGGAAACTAGTAACTAATATCGACACGACCTTAATTGGATCATGGTGCCAATTTTACTAAGAACAATCTCCTATTTTTTTGTCAAAATGTCAATATATAGATAGAACCAAAAATGGCGCACGTTTTTTTATTCCAATATAAGAATTTCGTAAAATGAATGAAACACGTGAACATTCAGAAACAGAACAATGCCGAATTGAAATTACTAGCACAAACACTAGGGTAAATTTTAACTAACACACATAAGGTTCTATTTACTGAGTGGTATTTCCATTTGCCTCTGCATGTAAATTTGTAAAATACGTTATCTATTTCCTGGTTTCGGGCTTTTCAATAGGGATGCAACGATAACGAAGCGGTGCATCGTTTTGCATCTGCAATCGTAATAATTACGATGAATAACGAAGCGATTTATCATAGTAAGAATGGCCCTGATTATCGTATTGTAAAAACTAAAACTACATAGCGTTAATCGAAACACACTTAGTAATGACTGGCCAAAATACGAGATTCTAATACTTACAAAAAAAACTCCCGCTTAAATCTGACATCTGTCATTTGTCAAATTTAAGTTACGAAAATATACATTGCGTCGTGAATCGGTTGTTTTTACCCGACTGCGTCAAAGCCCAAAAGGAGGGTTATGTGTTTGACCGACTCTATATTACCACGAATTTAATAAATTATACCTGGTTAGATTCGTCTTAACCACTACTGTCATAGGCTATATTAAAATTATAGGATTGGAAATCAAAATGGCGGATTTTTGGCGCCAAATTGCGCGGCATGAAAACTAACATTATGTTGACGACATTATTCAAACAGCCGTTGGGTTTTCAAAGCACGCTCTCTGTTATGTTTGTTATTAACTATTATTATTGTTGTAGAGTTGTGTCTAAGTAAGTATTTGCGGATATAACGTCATATATCTTTTTTATTTCACTTTTTCTTTAAACATTTATCACTGTAAAAAAAAAACTCTTCGTAAACAAAATTTTGAGTTTTAGCTCTTTTTATTAATAAGCGTAATGCATCGCTTACCTTAATTACAAATAAAATAAATATCAAGGGACGATGTCATACAAATTGACATAGTTCTATACTAAGCTCTAGGCTTGTACTATGGGTACTATACAACGATAAAAATATTTATATAGAGGAATATATACTTAAATACATATAAAACATCTAACACCCGTATTCACAAACGTCACTATGAGGTCTCACAGAGCTCATGAACGCACAGGGTGGTTCAAATCGTCTCATAAACAAAAGAGCGGTCAAAAAGGACCAATCACAAAGCTGTATTGAACGCAGTGCGTTTACTCAGTGAAGGATCCCTCAAGTATTGTTTGTGAATACGGGTGTAAGACTCAGAAAATAATACTCGTGCTCATCACACACATATTTGCATGCCAAAGACCGGGAATCGAACCGGCAGGCAGGGTCACTACCAACTAGGCTAGTGTCGTCCTTACCCTAATAAATAACGATAAATATACATACATACATACATTAAATCACGCCTGTTTCCCAGAGGGGTAGGCAGAGACCACTTCTTTCCACCTGCTACGATCTTGACAAATCTCTTTCGCTTCTTCCACATTCATACATCGAGTCATGCACGCGACGATAAATATTATCGTACTTAATCGTAAATGGCCGAACCGTTGCCTCCCTAGTTTTAACAGAAAGTGCTATTGATGGAGCTCCGTTCGGAACAGAATTTTGCAATATGCGGGATGTAATAATCCCCTTTCCGTTAGAGGTGTTATGCTACATGAGTGGCGTGGAAATTCCAGCTCGTTTCCATTAATTTCATACGTAAAATAAACATTCTGCTAGAGCTTTAACGCTGGTGCTAGACTTAAAAAAAAGCGGTCACAAATAAAATGACGTCATTTCGACCACTAGTTCAAATACGTCATTTCGACCAATGACGTCATTTCTACTCCCGTAGCATACACTGATATTTTTTTTCTAAGTCAATAATAATTGAAAAACCGGCCAAGTGCGAGTTGAACTTGCGTGGAGAGGGTTCCGTACAACATACGTATTTTTTTTCGTTTATCGGCTAACTACGTAGAATGTTTCGTCTACATTGTATTAAGCCATCCTCTTTGTTATTCCAGTACCCATGGAATATTAACTCCAAATTTCAAGTCCACCGGCCCAGATGCCTGTCAGTCAGTCAGTAACAGAATGTATATCCGTTATATCCGTTTATATCCGTTTATATCCGTTAGCGCATGTTAATTGCTACTGACAGATTTGTGCAGGTTGAAGGATTGAAAGCTTGCTTTTAGGGTGGAATATATATATTACAGTCGAGTTCATAAGTATGTGTATCTATTTAATGTCATGTTTAAACTGCCATGTATGAATTGTCACAGCGATTAACGTGACAAGGTACTAAAGTGTACACATATTTGTGAACTCGACTGTATGTCATGTTTAGAAGAAGAAAAATAAAATAAAACGGCCAAGTGCGAGTCGGACTCGCGCACGGAGGGTTCCGTACCATATCTATACAACATTAGCAAAAATCGGCAAAAATATCACGTTTATGGTAAGGGAGCCCCCCTTAAATATTTGTTTTATTCTGTTTTTAGTATTTTTAGTTATAGCGGCAACAGAAATACATCTGTGAAAATTTCAACTGTCTAGCTATCACGGTTCGTGAGATACAGTCTGGTAACAGACAGACAGACAGACAGACAGACGGACAGCGGAGTCTCAGTAATAGGGTCCCGTTTTTACCCTTTGGGTACGGAACCCTAAAAAACCAAAGTGTTAACAAAGTGTTTGATAGACTGGTTAACATTATCTACGTAGATATTTATTTAATGATTCATGGGTATTGAAGTACTTTCCTTAAAATCCATTTATAACATAATTATTACTTAACAAAAACACACAAAGGTAAAAAAGTTCTTCAACGTTATTTTAAATCCATCAAGCCATTTTATATCCACGTGTAAAAATAATTTAATTGAGAACTAACGGCCTTCCTTGAATAAATCTCGCTCCGTTGAAAATTTTCCATTCCAACAGAAGCTTTATTTTCCTGTAATTTAAAACATAGAAGGCAAAATTAACTAGTAAAAAATGAATAACTAACTATTTCTTATATTTTTAAATTGCTTTCGTGACAATGAGTCCTGAAAATGCAACTAACACGCGATATTACTCGTAAATTAGTAAAAGGCTCTTTGCTTTTTGAAGCACGTGTATATTTTTTATGTTATTAAAAGGTAAACTGTCAAAAATCACAGATAACAAAATAAACAAACGTCAAATGTTCCACAGAACAGACGGCACGTTTTATTTTTAAACTTGGATCAAGTGACCTTAGCGCATGAATGTAGTGCCAATGTCACCGTAACTAGGTCTCTGTCGCGGCCTCCCTAGTGCGGCGCTGTACATGGTGGACTTTCGATTTCGTTGATGAATACCAATTTAAAAATTTGAATCTTGAATTTCGATTGCTCCATTTATAAATTCCATTGTTAGCTGATTTCTTTTGACTCTGTGAAAGAATTCCAATTTTAAAGTTTGAATTTCATTTGTTGGGTCTATACTGTTGACGGTTTTGCTTTTTACTTTTAAAGTGCAAGTGGGCAATGGTGTGATTTTAAAAGCAATACTTATTCGTATGTTGTTGAGTTATTTTGTTATGTCATTCTCGTCCAAGGTCCTATTATAAAACTGCTGCTAATTAGTAAACAAATTTGTTATTTGTTTTAGTTTTTTATTCATAAAAAAATAATAACTATTTACATAAATAAACATTGAAGCTTAAAATCCGTGATCATATAAACGAACATACCTATCTGATACAGTGAGCATTGTGTTAAAATAATATAATTACAATACAAGGTCTGCTTAATTAAGACGTTTATTCCAAGGGCATGTAAGCATTCAGTGCCCCAAACATGCCCAAATTTTGTAGCATTTTTTAAATCTATAATATACAAAAAACACTGGCAACAAAACATTTGTCAATTTCAAGAATAAAATGATACGGTCGAAGATTAGAACCTTCTCCTTTTTTGAAGTTGGTTGCTACAATGTGGTTAATCTGTTCTTGTTAATAATGTTATACGAAATCAGAAAAGAGTGAGAGGCCCTAACGGCATCCATTTTAAAACTTCGCTCAAAAAATGTTCAGGGTTCAAACTCGTTTTTTTTTTATAGGTATTTTTTGCTTTTTTCTAATTACCTTTCATACTAAAAATAACCAAACTAAATAATCTCAAGGTTAGGTACATAGAGAGCTTGAAACAAGATAGGCGTTAAATTAAAAAAAAAACTTTTTAACCGATGGTTACGGCATTTGTGTACCTAACCTGTATTAGTCCATAGTGAAAAAGGTTGTATATTTTCGAGAGTTGTCCAAATTTAATGAGTTTCGCGTTGTTTTAAAACAAATTTATGTGTTAAACTCGCATTGTTTGCAAAAAATATCGCTAACACAATATAAATTATATGTTAAACAAGATTATTTTGATATTTCTTCCACGATTACCTTACAAGGCACCAAAAAAAACTCACAATTAATTTTAAAAGGCACGCAACACTACGACCATGATGGTAACCTTGCTATCGCGAGCCCGCTCGCACGCGCCCCGCCGCCGTATCTCTGTCCCGCACTACCGGATTCCGGTCGAGCCTAGAGTTTCCTCAACAATTGTATTGTTTAATTCGTAATTATTTTATTGATGATATTAAAGGTTACATTTACAATGTTTGTGTTTTTGCTATTGTTGTAGTTCTTTTTTTTAAACGTTAGGCGTAATTATATCGGTAATCAAAATGACGTATAAATTCATCTAAAGGGTTTAAGTCTTTGCATGCAGTAATAAAATAAATAAATACAGTCAATTGCGAGTCGGACTCGCGTGCCGTGGGTTCCGTAAAAAATAACCCACTATCTATACGGTTCAAAAGATACAGCTCTTTAAAATTAGGACGGACAGCGTAGACATATCAAAAGGGTCAAGTTGGGCTCCCTTCTGGTACCCTAAAAACTAGACACTGCCTCTCCCTTTTCACGCTACTCAGCCCTGAAGCAACGCTCATCCGTTAACAATAAGAAATAAAAAAATATGTCGTCAACTTAGGTTGGCTAAAAGAAATCCCATAAAGAAATAAGTCCACCTTTGTACATTCTTATTCTATAAATATTGTATTTTAATTTCTGTTTTTGTACAATATAATGTTTACATACATACATACATGCATGATTACAATATCAAAACAAGATAGGGTAAACTGACAATAGCAATCTGAAGCCGTTTACAACCTGACAGGAATCAGGCATAACTTTTTTTCACAGCTTCAATAAAACCTGATTCATGTAACAAACAGTTGACAAAAATATTTTTTTAATAGCTATAAATATAGCCAAGATATAAGCCAGCAAAGATTTTGTTCCTATGTTCTAGCAAAACAAAATTTAACATGGAGTTTATATGGCCTACGTGTTACATGACGTCACACACATAGGATCTCTGTCTAATCGCTGTTTAATTAGCAGTTTAAAATGCTTGTATCATCCGTATGTCTTGGCCGATTTTAATTTTTATTTCACATTTGGTGATCTCTTTTACGGTATTTTCATATTTGGTAAAGAAATGCGATTTCAAAAATGCATGCATATTCCCTATTATAGCAATCATAAAGCTGTCTTTCGCTGTCTGTAATAAAGAAGGATTTAATTCGAGTATGCACAAGTATGCACAAGTTTTAAGATCTCAAATCCATACAATTATGTGTGTGTGATCGTTAGCCGAATCTTTACCGTAATAAAATATCCTCCAAACCATGCATAAGGCCCTAACATGACCTGAACATACAATAAATATAAATAAATATCAAGGGATGATCTCACACAAATTGACCTAGTCCCAAACTAAGCTCTAGGCTTGTACTATGGGTACTAGACAACGATATAAATACTTAAATAGATAGAAAACATCCAAGACTCAGAAACAAATACTCGTGCTCAACACACAAGTATTTGCCCATACCGGGAATCGAACCCAGGACCGCTAGCTTCGCAGGCAGGGTCACTACCAACTAGGCTATCGCGTCGTCAATTAAGCCTACAATTCCCTATTCAAGCCATGTTATCACATTCTTATTAAATCTGGGTTGCATTACAACACAATGTATTGTTTGTTTGATTCGAATAAGCGTTGAAAACAACGCACTCAGCATAGCATTGGACTGAATTAAAAGCAATCTTAGCGAAATAACTGCAGTGACGTACTGCAATTGGAGTCAGGTCAGGCCCTATGAGCAATGCTTACTAACGTAAACTATTTTCGAAAACTATGGTACTGACATAAGAGATGAAAGCGGGCATCCGGTGGCTTACGTCAATCCGTCAATTTTCGATATCGATAATTTTCGCAGAAAGCATGTCCCCTAGGCTCATAGGCTGCCCTCATAAGCCAATAGGCGTCTCAAATTCATTCAATCCTCTCCCGTTAGTAATGAGCAGAGCACGGAATTTCCGTGGCACTTCTCAATAACGCTAGTGACTTCTCATTTATCGACTTCCGATGCATATAAAAATATATCGATAAACAACACGGAACATAAAAATTATAACAATTTTAAAAGTAGAGGTAAACAACAACATGTCTTATCGATAAAAACCTTGGGTAGGTGTAGGTCCTTAAAACGTTTGGGTAAGTGAAAATTCGAAATTGACATATGCAATTAAATTTAAAACTTACTTGGAAAGCAATATTATTTAATAATTAATCAGTTCCCAAATAGCAGCCATAGCCGCTTTTTTAATTTCATGTTCAAAATTTGTGTTAGTTAGTGCTAACAAGTTAAGTGTTTCTTGTGTGTTTGTGTTGTAAATGATCATCATATTTTTCCCACATTTGGTTTACGAAAAGCTACTAACAGTCTATCAAAGTTTAATAAGTATCGATAAATACCTAATTGAAAGTCGATAAATGAAAAGTCACTATGACAGCTCCAAAATGCCATGAAAATTCCGTCCTCTGGTAAAGAGGTTACACTACCTACAGGAGCTTTGCCTGAGATACCGCCTTTAATCTTAGCAGGATAGTAGGGCTACATACAGGAGATGAGGTTTAAAAGCACACATTATAATGACACGGTTAGCTTAGTAGCTAGCGACTCTGAGGCCCTACTTTGAAAATCGAAGTTCGAAGTTACGTTAGCTCCATCCCTTTTTCTCGTCTCAGTATCGAATGCCGAGTGACAGGGATGGAACTAACATATCGAACTTCGATTTTCAAAGTAAGGCCTCTACCTGCGAAGCTAGCGGTTCCATCGACCCCCTATTTAAGTAAGTATGTTAATCTTTGTCTAGTGACTATAGTAAGCTTCGTTTCAGAGTTTTAATAAACAAACAGATTTAACTCTGACAATAACAAATTACAATTGCTAGTAAGTATTAGCCCTACGCCCCACATCTAAAGAAAACAATTTAAAAATATATAATATTTGCCTCAAAAATAGTTTGGCTAAAAACATCAGAATCCGGAGCGCTCACTTTTAAAAACGCTGCACGTCACACTGCACGCGTACCTAATTATCAATCGATCCTAACATTACAGCGCGTAAGAACCGAATTTTTTCGCAGTCGAAACCCAACAACCTTCGGCGTTTGCGCGTTAAACTTCACCTACTGAACGTGATCATGGCCCACTTTGCCGATTACATACTCCGTTCCACCTATGACGAGTTTTGCAACGATAAGATAACCACTATTTGTACGAACTCATTCTCAAATTTAACTTTTTTTGGGCTAAGGCCTTTTCTTGCGTTCGAAAGCGGATTTGAAATTCAAATTTGGAATTTCCATGAGACTTCAGTTTATTTCGTGAATAAAAATCACACAGCATTTATCATTCAATATCTTCGAAATGCTAAAACAAAAATGACCTAATTAGTTCCTACCTAACAAATGAAACAAAACGTAGAATAAAACTACAAAAGTAGTCTTTTATTATCCTGCTTATCCTACTACAATTAAAATCTACCAATATTTATTAATTAATTTACAATAAGTACTCATTAACAAAAAATAAAATCATTAACATTGTGCAATATGTAAATATCCTGAGACGGCCTTTTACTATGTTAAAAAATATTATGTCATAAAGAAAAAACCGAAACATTTTCCATTCCAAATTTAAATTTAAACATTCTTATTTCAAATTGATTCGGCGAAGGCGGAAAGAGCGGTCGTCAGATCAGCAAGGCCAGTCGCCAAGGTCCACTGGTACTGCTATAAACCCAATTTAGAGCCTAGTTTACCAACAAATAAAGTTGTTAATCGATTGTGTTAATATCGTAATGCAAGACAAGTTGGGTGTTTTAATGCAGCATTTTTCAGCAATGGCTAGAGATCAAGGTTTTTTATCGAATAATAGTTACTTATTTAGTATGGTTACTTTAACTCGTTTTGAATGCGTTGTTACACGCAAAGGCCGTTCTAAATTTGAATTTGTTCGTGGTGTATTTTAAGAAAATCTTTATTGTGGAAGTTTACTAGTTGGATTATCCTTGTTTTAGTTATAGAGATGGTATTGAACTACACATTTTTCTGACAATACAAGTAAATTTAATTTTAATTTGCCACAATTAAAGATGGGCTTCAAAAAATGGATTTTTTGTCTATATATCTTTTATATCAATGACCAAAGACAAAAATTGTAACTGGCCGCCTACAAATGAAACAATTAGATACTTTATTGCGTCTTATCAGTATAATTCGCTCCAATTACAACCGTAAAACTATAATGCAAAAATTCAAGTAGGTCACGGATGCCCGAAACATTACGCTCTCAATTAATGTATGACTACGTGTCAAGTGAGGGAGACGAAACAAAGGAGTGAGACAGCCGATTTGGCAATGACGCTGTCTGTAATTGACGGACGAATTTGGAACTAACAATGACTCGTATGAAGTACATTTTGTTTCTTAGCAAACAGCGCCACCATGCGGATGCAAAGTTAAATTAGCGGGATATATTGATTTTTAAGTGTTACACAGATAAGCTAGTAAAATAGGCGGCGTTTTTATTTTGTAGCGTAAGGACTGATCTGATTTAAGTAAAGCTTTAATGCCTTTAAATATGCGTAAACAACATGTGAGTGGACTTTAAAACTTTTTCGATGATACAGATTTAAAAAAAGTTCAAGCTATCTGAACTCCTAGCTAAGGTCACTTTAGCGTAAAGGCTAAATCATGCCGCGCGATTTGTTATGACTAATTTAAGACATAATTAAATCCGTATTTAACCTTACACACGTTATATTCACATTTCAATTGACCCCGAACTTTTCCGATATTTCCCGACGACACCCGACGTCTGACTTTATTATCTCATGATGTTACCGAAACAACTAGAGGGCTTATTGGGAGGCCAGAAATCTATTACACTATAAAAAGTAGGCCAAGGTTGCGACGGCCTAAAACCAATGTAAGCTGGCCTCCGCGCTTGTACTACCGGTCCCCGGTATGGAGCGACGCGTTACCGGCCGGCAGGGAAGCGGAGGTCAAATTAACCTGGTTGAAAATTCAAGGCGATGATGACCGAATATCACCGGAGGTTGCCGAAGCTGCCTAGATAAAGATTCGCAAATACACAAGCAGATGCAAAAGAAATTGTGACCGAGTTCCTTTTACTACAATCGTAATTACAAACATGGCGGCAGTCATGTAAGTGTCAGGGCTGCCTTCTTGCGGAGCGTTCCTAATCAATCTAAAGATTTATGATACCCTAGTCCCTAAAAATAAAAGAGCTTGTTTTTGGTTACCTTAAAGAATTGACAGTTTAGTAATTGACACAATAGAAATGTATTTTTACATCATAATTCAACGGCAAAAACAACAAAGTTTGTTTCATACATGGCAAGAATATTTATGGTCTTTTAACGATGCCCGTAAAAAACCCATAAAAATAAAACTTAATAGAAATTTTAGTTCTTGCCGTCCAACCCTTTGGGGTCGCCGTAAACCGATTAAAAAACAACAGCGTTGTTCTTTTGAACGACACGAGTATCGTTGCTTTAACAAATGATTTACCTGGTATTAAAAACTTCATTGTTTTAAGCATTGTTCATTTAAAACATGACGCGAGTGATTAAAGTTAAATAAATAGTTTTATGCTGAATCCGAAACGAATTAAAATTAGATTATGATGCTAACGATGACCAATTAATAGGCTGCACAAGCGAGTACCCTTTGCCTTTCCGTATTAAATAAACTAAAGAAAATATTTATGGTTCTATACACACGTAACATAGTCTGTGACGATTAAGTCGTTGCTAAGTGGCGATTTTTCATACTCTTGTTTGAAAAAGGAACCAGTTTATTCTCTCTATAATGTTTTTAAGTACAGAACATTCCATCTCTCCCGATTCCGGTAAAGAAATTAGATAACCGTTCTATTACGTATTGCAATCTATATATATAAAAGGCTAAACTGACTGACTGACATATCAACGCACAGCCGAAACTACTGTACCTAGAAACTTGAAATTTGGTACAGGGGTTCCTTTCATGATGTAAGTGAGCACTAAGAAAGGATTTTCCGAAAAACGACCCCCAACGGGAAAAAATGGGGGGAGTAGCGGGAAACTAATTCTACGCGTACGAAGTCGCGGGCGTCCTCTAGTATTACATATAAATAAAATAGACGCTTCAATAGACCTACCGGTAGCAATAAAATTGAATTACATTTGCAATAGCACAGAAATTATTTTGATAGTTGTCTCTGTCTGCACTCGGAAGACCTTTGAAATTCTCAGTGACTCGAAACGTTCTACACAATCTGATTGGTTGACACTCGGGATGCAACGATTTGGCCATCACGATTATGATAACAATATTAATCGTTATTTATTACGATGATCGATGCATTACGATTATTAAAAAAAGAGTTAAAATTCAAAGTTCGTTTCCGAAGTGTTATTTTTTTCCTTTATAGCATCTTTATAGAGATAAAAGTTATATGATATTTTGATATATTATATGACGTTTACTCCGCAATAAAAACTATCTCATTAAACACTACAATAATATTAATAATTAATAAAATAACAAACAAAACAACCGACTCACGGCGCAATGTTTATTTTCCTAACTGAATTTTGACATGTCATCCATCAGATTTATGCGGGAGTTTTTTTGCATTGGAATCTTGTATTTTGGCCAAAAATTATTAAATCGCAATTATTACGATTACAGATGCAAAATGATGCATCCCTAGTTGAAACGTTAACTGTGAAAATGTAACTAAAAAAACAAACCCACTTTTTCATTTTTAAAATAGTAAGGTAATACTTTTTTTAGAGAAGAGAAGAGTAAACTCGAAAAGCTTTTAATAACTTACTAGTAAAAACCCTGAACCAATTCCAATTCGCGATTTTTAAACATTGATATAAATCGTGCTCGCCCTAGATTCTAATTTCTGCTGGACTATCAACAATTGGGACAAACTTTTTTGAATTAAATTATTATTTTTAGAAACTGTTTCAGTGCCAGGTTCAAAATTAAATATTAAAAAGTACTCAGCTTTGGGGTAAGTCTGGGGAGCTAGGTGGTCGAATTACGGTCTAGTGGGTCGAACCAAGATGTCACGTAAAATAAGTGTGGTCTTTGGACGAGTCCGTCTTAAATATAATGTCTGGGATCATAATATATAATTTCAATTAACAGGAAACACGTATGTTGTTTTTAGGTAGCTTGTTTGACGACCGGAAGGTATCTACATATATGATAAGTCATTAAATATGAAATTTGCAATAAATATGATAGTTAATTAAATCCAAACAAAAATACAGCCGCCATTTTTTTTAGGTCTGTTAAAAAGTTTATAATCTTGCAAAGGCACATTGGAGCCTCTTTTTTAGTCAGTGGTCTTCTGTATATTTCAATGCAGGAAGTTATTGGTATTGAATTATAGAGTAGATCAGTAGAATGTTGATGGATACAGGAAAAGCGTTTTATATATAGACATCTAAAATATTAAACAAACGAAGCGTTATTAACGTGAATAGTAACACCATACGCAATATTTCGCAATAATATAATTTAGACTGTCAGCAAGTACTTAGAATACTAGTTGACCTAATAAAAGGACTACATGTTTCTACGTTTTTTTTTTAATTAAGTAAATAAGAACAAAGTACGTGTTCTCTACAAAAATAGATTAAAATACAAAAAACTGAAAAACAGATTCTACTACGACTATCCTACAACCTAAAATCACAAAAAAATTATGAATAATTTTAAGCGGCCAAGTTATCATGCAATAATAAATGCTGGCCAAAAATCGCACGACTTATTTTTAATATCAGTACATTAGCTTATCTGTGCTGGGTATTTTTTCACGCGCGCATCGCATCGCAAAGTGTGTCAAGGCGAGCGCGAGGATTGGAGAAAAATTCGCGAACCTTGACGCTGATAGGTCGGATTTAGGCCTGACCGCGTTTATTCTTTTTATTTTGGGTGTTTTTTGTTACGCATTGTGTTAATTACGTGTAGGTTTTTGAACTATTGTTACAGATTAAAAAAGGCTATCAAAAGTCTCAGAAGTTTGAAGTTCTATTTAATTATTGGCATTGATTTGATTATATTACTAGGCGTTTCCGGCTAACAGCCGCACTCAGAGACGTCAATTAAATTTAATGCTTGTTTAGTGACGTGTTGTCTTATTCTATTGCTACAGCAAAGAAAGTGACAACAGCTACTTTGTCAAGCATTAAACTTAATTGACGTCTCTGATTGCCGCAGTAAGACGCATTTAAGTTATATTAAGTACATTTAAGATCGTATGCATCTATTTCATCTGCACTTGGATACGCATATAAATATCTTATTTTACAAGCTGTACTCGGATTCAACACCTACGCTCAATGCGGCAGCATAATGTGCATAGAATTAACGTCAATTTATAGTATAATTTAATAAAAAAACTAGCCAAGTGCGAGCCTGACTCGCACACAAAGGCTACCACTCCTGTATCGGGCCTGCTATATATTTTTTATTTAATTTGTTTTTTTTTTATATAGAAATACACACTACTTATGTGGAAATTTCAACTGTCTACCTTTTCATGGGATACCACTCGCTTACAGACAGACGCACGGACCGCGGAGGCCTCGTAACACCCCCTTTGCATCCCTTTTGGATACGGAATCCTAAATACATTCTTTTTTTTGTTCCGTGTAACTAAATTGCTTCAGTCTAGCGGTTGCATAAACGTACGAAAGCATATGAAAACAAAGGCTAACGGATTACCAGATATAGTAAAATATAACGCCAAAAAAACACTTTTCACTGCCGAAAATACTAAATGATCACCAAAAACTAACCTAACCTAACCTAACCTAACCTAACCTAACCTAATTTGGTGATCGTTTACTAATTTCGGTGCTCATTATATTTGTTGCCAAAAACAAATGACAATCGCAGCTGATCTCCATCCTCACACTAACATCTAACTAACTTCTCATCATAACCATCTTCATCTTTTAACTTGATAAGGTTGTCTGGATGAGATCGCTATTTAGCAATGAGACCGCCTGATAACTGATATTTTTTTTGTTAATCCGTTCATTGAAGTATGTATTTAATAAAGTATTTTGTATTGTATTGTAACACCGTGATGTATGCGCGTTAATTGTGTTCGGGGAACTAGACGCATTTCATATAAACCGGCGCGGCGAGTTAAAGCATACAATCGTGCTGAATTATTGTTGTTTGTGCTTTACCCCTACGAACCGCACCATAACCCTCAACTATTCTCCCAACCCTGTACCAATTGAAATATCTATAAGCCAATCGCCTACATCCTATCATCATTTCTAGTAAATTACAATCAAATTACTACAAATTAAACTAAGCTACTCTCTAAAAGATTCAAAGTCCATCCACTGGAAGCCGTTACAAAATACGTTAGAATCATATTCAACATTTATTTATTCCAAGTTTGAATTTAAAATTTCACACCGTAACTGTGAGCTCGTAAATATCGTCAAATCACTGTTACTTTTCCTTTCGTCCGAGAGAACGAGTCGAAAGTAAGTTGAAGCTAAATATGGTGATGTTTTTTTTTTACTGCATTCATTGGCTTGTTTTGCGGTTGGTATTGTTAATAATAAAGAATGATGTGTAGTTTTTTTTGGTTTGGATGCTAGGATATTTGCCGCGTTGTATTTTTTAAATTTTATATGAAATTCGAACGGCATGGTTCCTATTACGTATTTCCTGTTGGAAACGCAAAAAAATCGCAGTTGCTGCATTAAATACAACATATTTGATACAACTAATAACTCATTTTAACATAATATTTTAAAGACTGATTTAAAACAGCAAATACAAATGAGAATATGTCTAAATAAGTTATTAATTTCTACTTTAAACATTCGCATGGCAGCCATCACTGTAAAAAAAATATACACATCCTTTTAAATTACATTATATGAAAGGTACACGGCAAGAACATATCTAGTCTAAAAAATGAGATTTTAATCACGAAATTAACTATTACCTACTCAGGTATAGATATAATTCTTATAAAATAACTCGTTTTCAACTTTAAAAAATCTCTACACGATAGTTACGTACGAAATTACCTACATGGTTACTTACTTTCAAATTTCAAATCGTGATATCTCAAGAAATGTGACTAGACCTGTTCTTCCCTTTACTGTATTATAACACGAAAAAATATGAATTTACAAGAACAAAGTATGATTTAAAATAAACAATTTTACCCCCTATCCGCTTCCTTCTATTTTTATTTTAATAATTCAATTACGCAACACTCAAACTTTATTTAAAAGGATACTCGTTTAATTATTTAACGTTTTTTTTTGTCAAATAACTGGGATTATGAGCTATAAATAGTTTTATCATTATTATTGGCGTATATTTATAATGACGACTCCTACTGTCGAATGGCTCAACGATGGGCATCAAACCTAGCTTAAAACATACCAGATAAAAAGACCTTTTAAAAAAAAATGCGTCCATTTGGGCCACATACACAGATACGATAAACATAACTCTCGTAGGGGGTTAAAACTTAATTAATAAAAAATACCACCAATTTAAAGCATACAATTTCTAAAACAAAAAACAATCGAATTAATTACTCTGTTTCGGAGAAACTTTAAAAAGAAATAAAACTTAGGCGCGATTGTAATCAATGACTTCGTACTTTCACTGGCTTGTTCCGTACACGAAGAAAAACGCGGCAATGTGTGCAGCCGCCATATTAGAATGTGTCATTCGACAATAGCGTAATAAAGAGGTGTTGCATTATGAAGAAATGTGCGTGTTTTTTTAATTAGATAATATTATCTTCCGCGTTGCTTGAAAAAAAGTATAAGTAACAGGTAATCATTATAAAATACCGTTTTAAGGGAAAAGTTGGAACAAGTTGTCCTGTTCATTCAGAACAGCGCTTTTGTTTTTAGGGTACCTAACCATTAAAGTTTCGACATATCCGTCTGTTCGTCTGTCCACAGTTTAATAAAGAGTCTCTTGGTATTTTTCTTCTATTTTTTTTGTGGATAGCTAAAAATCATTGGTGGTGACCGTTTAGAAAATGTTGAACTGAAAATGTGTCATTTTCGCAGCGTGCGTGTCTCCCACCCCTTATAGCCAAAACCATAAGTAAGCACGTAATTATAACGAATTTAAAAAGTGAACTATCACGACCAAGTACACGTGATTTGTGCCTGAGATACCAATCATCACCAAAAAACTTTAGTTAGTAAATTAGTTCATTCTCGTTGTTTTTCGAGATAGTGTTTTTTGTTTGTAGCATGGTTTCGGAAACCTTCACTGAGCATGGTCCGAAATGAACATACCCGGCTTTTTTTTTCAAACATACACGTACAGAGGATTTTATAATAAAAAAAGGTCCTTGGCATCGATCTATAATGAAACCAAGTGTTCTTATTTCAAAACAGCGCCATCTATTATTTTGTTCCTGTTTTGGTAATCCTTTAAATTGATTCTAAAAAGGGGACGATTCACTGCACTAGTAAATGTCCAACTAAAATTGATCAGGAACAACAAAAGTCATTTAAATGATTACAAAGTTCTTGACTCGTCGCGTGCGATGGCCGTTTCATTTATTCGGTGGTCTTCACGATATAATAAATGATATTCCTATCTTCTTTCTACCTTAAACCGTGGTGATATGGTCGTGTTTTCTACGCTGTCTCTTCGGCTTTCGATCAGTTAGTAATGTTTATAAATACGGCGCATGCGATTAGCGACTTTCACTTGTTTCTGTGATTGATCGATGAAAATTCAGTTTAATTTTATTAAATGATTGTGCGTGCACCTGTTCTTGTGGTATAAGGAAGTGAAAAGTGTGGTCTTTTTTAAATTTAACATCATAGTAAATATAGAACAAAGTCGCTATTCCCGCCGTCTGTCCCTCTGTATGCACGCTTAGATCTTTCAAACTACGCAACGGATTTTAATGCGGTTTTCATCAATAGATAGAGCCAAGATTAATGAATAATAAATTCTGGTCTATGTACGGGTGTGACTGGAAACTCACAAAAACCGAAGCGAAGCGAGGGCGGGTGGCTAGTTCGAAATTAGGCCGTATCTACTCGTATGATACCGCTGGAGTAGGTACGTAAGGTTTATGATGCCTACGTATTAATAATTCTACAGACGAAAAAGAGCAAGATCTTTAATGAATACCAATCTTTAGGAGTTAGATAAGCTTAAGGGTGTTTTGGTCCTAAATATTTAAATGACTTCGTTAAAGAAATTGACAAGGTGGATATTCTCAAGCCGCAAACACCAAATTACGCCACTGTTTTTGGGATCATATTGCCAGTTTCACTCGGAGCAGAGCGTCCACTTTCCAAAACTTTATCTGCTAAGTTATACACTCTGTTATTAAAAAATAAAAGCGTGTGGATATTTTTCATAGCTCAGCAACAAGTAACTAACCGTCGTTTTTAGAGACATTTTAGTTTTTTTTTACTTTTTAAAAGTTGTGTATGAGAAATAGTCACTAAGGAATCGCTGGATCGTCATTAACACTGAGGTCTCACAGTGCTCACGAACACACAGGGTGGTTCAAATCGACTCATAAACAAAAGGTCAGTGAAGGTTCCTTTAAGTATTGTTTGTGAATACGGGTGTTAGCGCGGTATTAGTAAACTGATCTCTACCATTTGTGAATTTGAAAAGTCCTGACATAAAACCGGACATTTCGATAAAATTCCGGACATTTTAGTCACGAAATGGAAACATTGGCGTGATGTTTCAAGTTTGCTTGTCAAATTGCAGCCATATTTCAGCTCATCCAAGAGCTGTACTAAAAATATCAAAATACAAAATATTTATTTAGTAAGTTGGCATGACATGAGCTTTCTTTTACACGACAGTAATATGGAGTGAATCTACTAGCGCTTAAGCGCTAGCGCGAATTTGGACTATTTCGGACAAGACCATCATTGCGGAGAAGAAGCGCTGCAAGAAACTCCAGGCAGAAGATCATTTTCTCACTCATAAAAACAGTAACAATTAAAAAATAATGTCTAGGAGAACAACACGACGAGTCTACATCAAACCATAACTAAAATAATGAACAGAACAAGTCCTTGCAAACGTGAACAGACCGGACCCCATAGCACCCCTTCAAGAGTATGACGCGTATCTCAGCCATCGCCTCCCTCAACCATGTGTTCGTGAAGGTAATGCTTCTCATGTTGGTAATACGATATGACCTGCACGTAACTGAATTTGCAAGTTTGCATCTAGTATCTATAAAGGAAATGAGATATTCTATATTGCATGGGAACTATTGTTGACAAAGCTTTGTATGCAGTATTTATTAAAGTTTGTAAGACAATTGCCTAGCAGGTCGACTTGATTTTGTATTCTTTAAAGAAAAGAAAGGTTGCAACTTGTTTTATTGTTTTCTTGTAAGTTGATACCTGTATTTTATATCTTGAATACGCTTTATAAAACTTGTAGCTAGTTTCATTGAAACCTACGGCTGGTAGAAGATGCTGGCTATCGTAGATCAACATGCGCTGGTTAGAAATTAAATTGTATTAATTTCTCCGTGAACCTAAAAGTCAACGCGATATTAATTTAGAATAGTGTTAGGTGGAACGGAAGGTGTATATTTTTCTCAAGTATTAATCAGTTTGTATTTAACGCTAACTCGTGTTGTATGCGAATGTTTCTTGCGGCCATTTCGATTTTTCTAAACAGTGATCTCCTCTCGGGAAGCGTTAGTACCTACGGACTTAACAGAAGCACATGGGGCCCCATATACGGTATGATTCTTCGGTTCAGACTGAAATCGACCGATGGATTGTTCGTGGACAATATCGTATACAAATTTCAATCGAAATTCGAATCGTCACGATATCGATTGATCGATTGGTTGATTGATCGTAACGACGGATCGTTCCATATATGGGGCCCTTTAGCTCCACGCGCTTCCGTCAAGTCCCTTTTGAATAGTGTTTTGTGGTTCTCTTTTGACAGGTGTCACTGAATGTATTTCTACCCCGCAAAAGGAGGCGTGTGTTGTCTACCTGTTTGAGTACGCGTAGCTTCCAAACGCATGGATCGATTTGAACGCGTTTTTTTTTAACACAAATCTAGATTAATCGGGATGGTTTTTAGCTAGGTTTCATAAAAATCGGTCGGGCCGTTTAATTTATACGTGTGAGAAAGTGACGGAAGTTTTATCCATATTTGGTCACGCGATAAACGCAGCCATATTAGACCCCCTGCTGGATCTTGGGTTGTGTTGTGTCGTTATATGATAGTTTTTCCTTAAAAATGTGAAAACAATATTATAAACAAAGATCTTGAAGCATCCCTTTTGATTCATGTGGAGGCTTGGCTGCATGTGGGCTTTTAATGTTTGCTGTTCCATTTGCAAAGCCTGAAATCTTATAGTCAACATCGTAAAGTGATTATTTACTCATTACAACATTCAACAACTTGAATTGTTGTTGCCACTATACAACCTTGTCGTAGACCAATGATAAACTTTGACATTATTTATTTACCGTATTGTCGCCGTTTTGGTGGCTTTATAGGTACATACACCATAATGGACAACATACATCCACCTTCGGACTGGAAATGAGCTGCCAACCCTAAGGAATAAGACGGAAACGCAATAAATAATTTCACCTGTCCTGCACATTCTGCACAAGGCTGACCACCACTGAATGTGACCGTAAGATCATCGGATAATGTACTAAAGTTAGAAAAACGTATACATGGCCAATACCGGGGTTAGATCTTGGTACCTCAGGATCACGAGTCGGGACCCTTAGTCATTAGACCACCGTCGCCCCATTCTCCATGCTCCAAAAACACATGTATATTTCAGTGGTCTGGAGTTTTTTTAGTAGCTTAGCTTTCTGACACATTCATCTTTAATGTAGTCAGAAAGCATCATTTCAGCATCAGCGTACTATTAAACTTTGTAACAGTCATGGAACATTTTTTCGTCGCTCTCTTTTGTAGCTTTGACCTTCTAAATCTTAAAATTGTCTACACAGCACCGGTGATAATGAAAGCCTTAGATCGCATATTCATCGCCATCGCCTTCGGCTCAGAAGTCACATGGCCACCATTTGAGACATTCTTTGTTTTACCGCTCTAGGCATTAAATGTTCTGGCGTTCAACGTCAGTTCTTTGCAACAGGGTAGGGTATTTTTCCTTGAAATTACATTAATAAATGGGTCCTAGTGAAAAAAGGGTATAAGTCTAGTATACTCCCTTTACGTATATACCCTTTTTTATTACGAGTAAATCCCAGTGTCAGCGTAAAATATTCTACTATCTAAACTTACCATGGCATTGTAAGTTATTGCCTTTTGCAATTTTTAATAACCTTTTTTTCCCGTCAATAATCAGAAGGAGTTTTATTTAAAAATTATATTTTAATCCATATTAATATTGTAGGTATAAATTCAAAAGTAATTCTATTTGTTTGTTACTTTATCACAGTTAATTTGGTTTCGAGATAACTTGAAACCCGACAAAGAAGAAAGGGCACTTTTGAAAATTTTACATTTCCGGGGGTTTGCAATAAAAAAAACTATATCGCGAACAGAGTCGCCGGCGACTGCTTGCATGTATTATAATTTGTTTTTCCTTTTTAAGTCCAATCTTTATGCCATAAAGCGGTATTTGTTAGCTAACTGACTGAGCAAGTTGTGTAGGAGTAAGTACGTGTAAGTTACGTCGGAAAGGTAGAATGCGTATTTTATAATAATATATTAAAGATAACGCAAACACGGACAGCGTAGCGATAACAAACTAAATGTTATTATATTACCGTGTCATTAATATAATTATTGATGTTTAAGTAACTGATAGTTTTCGCATCCATTTACTCAATTGATTTAAAATGATAACAGTTTATTTTTCACAGAGACTTTTTAGTACCTAAATAAATAGATCAAGCAGTTTTAATTTTTAAATTGTTCTTCTTTTGTTTTTTAAAATATTTGACAGCTTTTTTTAGGAATTTAGAAGTGTTTTTTGCGAAGGTTGGAAGGTGTTATTTTTTTTGTTTCTACGCAGTTGTTGTACAAGGTCATAAGTTTATTTTAGACAAAATTGCGTTGGTCCAATGCTTACGGCAAAACGCAGTAAGTAGGTGCGAGTAACAAAACACATTTTTCAAGGTCTAGATTGTGAGTCAGATTTTTCCTTTGTATGTTATATTATATGTTATGTTTGTATAAAACCGTAAGACATAAAGGCGTTGAGATGTTTCGCTTCAAAACTAAATAAGTTCATACAAAAAGTTTCACAATAACACCACGTAAACTAAAGATTTTTAAAAGAACGCTGTCGCTTTTCAATTTTTTTAATTTATTTACAAAATTAAAATAAAAGTTAACATTAATTCACCATAACATTATTATTATTTCATTCACCACACATTTTTAATTAAAACCCTCCTTTCAAAACATTTTTACTTGTCCAAACTCCTTTACAATTTTACACACTAATAAAATACAAATACACAAAACGTAATCGTAACTTAAAATAAAAACTTACCGTAGTAATCGTAAATCCAATCCAACCAAAACAAAAACACACTTCTGTCACTGTCAATCCACGGCACTAAGAAACTCACTGCACGTCTGGTCGGGTCCAACGTGAGAGCGCCACTGCGTACCGAGTGTCACTGAACTAGACGCCGTCCCGCTCCGCGCGGCCGAAATGTTATCACTGTCTATGGTTTAACTAATTGGGTCAGTTCTCTTTTCGAAATGCAAATTCCGGAAGTATATTCGAATTTTAAATTTGATTTTTTTAATTTCTAGTTTTTTGCATGTGGCTTCATGTTTATTTCGTTATTGCGGCTGGTCTTTCTTTGAAATTTTGTTGTCATTACAATAGCATTTGTTTTTTTTTTCATAAGGTCTGGGTATTTGGTTTATATGCCAACTGTTAATTTTCCTATCACACTTTGATTAAAGTTCAACTAAAATAAAAGGCTGCATTTCCGGAACTAATGAAGTCTACTTAGTCGTAATAGTTTTCCTTTTAAATTCCTTTTAAGTGGTTTCATTTAAGATATTTTTCAGAGTTTTAGTAGTTTTGGCTATCGGGGTAGGGGGAGGGGGGGGCGCTACTCAAATAAAAAAAAACCTACCGACTTCAGTATTTCCTAAAAAATATATCTAAAGATACCTTAGTGGATGTTGTAACTTAAAAAAATACAAAATGCTTTACATGTATGGTAGGTACCCGAAAAATGAATATTTTCCAGTTTTTTTTTACAAGTTTGTCGGCGTAATGTAACATGCATCACTGTACCAAATTACACTCGATTTTTTTTAGTTACTTAATAGAAAATAATAATAATTAGAAAGTGCTTTTACACTTGATTACGTAAGTAGGTTCTATCTAAGTATGAATATAGATTATTATAAAGTCACGACCTGCTTAAATGAGATCCACCATATTGGCCCCCCATTTGCATCTCACGGACCCCTTTCAGGTCTTCGTTGACCCCTGGGGGTCAATATATAGCACTTTGGGGATCACTGGTTCAAAAGATACAGCTCTTTCAAGTTAGGACAGATGGACGGACTAACGTAGGCTTAGTCCCATGGCACCGTCTGCGTACAATCCAGTTCATAAATATGTGTACACTTCTGTACCTTTTCACTTTAATCACTGTGATAAATTGTATATGGCAGTTTGAACATGACATTAAATAGACAAGGTACTAAAGTGTATTTTATGAACTCGACTTTACGAAACCCAAACAAGTCTATCAAAAAACAAGCTTTTAAAAAATCCAACTGCTGTTTGGATAATATCGTCAATATACCTAACGTTAGTTATTTTATCCTTATATTTTTTATTTCATTTTTTTTACAAGGCAACGAAGAACCAATTAAACATACATACATACAAGTTAATAACATAACAAAAAGCAAGCTTTAAAAATCAGACTGTTGCTAACCAACTTGAAATCGTTATAAATCCTAAATGATCATTCAAAATGAAAAATTATTCAAGAAACCTAGAGATGATTTTTAAATAGATACCTATTCAACGATACCTCACTTGTCATAATTCGTCGACTTTTTTTTCTTTTTTACAATATGGCGTTACTGTCATATCTTTAGTGACACTCACGAGATTAAGACAAATCGATTGACATAAGAATCATCGAAATCGGTCCACGCGTTTAGTTTCTAGAGCGCCACACAGGAACAAACATTTTTTTTTTATTATTGTTTTTTAATCTGCAATCAGTCGCAAAACTTTAATCAAATGCTTTGAGAGAAAAGGAGATTTATGGCAAGATGGGGCCAGTGCCCTAACTTCCCTTATCAGGCTAGCACAACGGCTCTTTTGAGTCTTTTCACATGGTCTGCTCCAAGTAATGAACTGGTCAGGGGGTTTGGGTGGTTAGATAGGCGGCAGGAACAAACATACATATATAGACTGATAAACACATTACCCTCCCCCTTCATTCTGTGGCCCGTTTCACGAATCTACAAGTTACAAAATACAAGCGGAACTCTCTTTCTTGTATTATATTAAATATGTATCTACTTATACTATTTAGGAGTTATTAATATTGTAAATATTGTAATTAGTTAGAAAGAGACTTCCGCTTGTAATTAGTAACTTATAGCTTCGTGAAACGGGCCTCTGGTAAAGAAAGTTAAAAATAGTAATATTCTAACCCCCTTACTAATAAACGTTGAGTAACGGTGGTATAGCTATACAATGTTTTGTCCTTATCTGTCAAATTCAAATGTCACAATGACAGATAAGGACAAAACATTGTATAGCTATACCACCGTTACTCAACGTTTATTAGTAAGGGGGTAAGTTTAAAATCTAAATATGGAACACTTCAATCTTTTTATACCTACCTAAGCCATACTTAAGAAGAACTTCCGTGAGAATGTCACAGATGACACTAAGGGCCTGTTGTTTGATCAGTAGTTAAACTAACTAATTGTTAAAAATCGTCAGTAATAGTTAAATTCTCAAGGAAATGTGTCAAATTTTCGATTCCATTTTCAAATTTTAACAATTAGTTGAGTTAACTACTGATCAAAAAACGGGCCCTAAGGCCCTACTTTGAAAATCGAAGTTCGAAGTTACGCTAGCTCCATCTCTTTCTCTCGATTTAGTGTCGAATGACGAGAGACAGAGATAGAGCTAACGTAACTTCGAACTTCGATTTTCAAAGTAGAGCCTCAGGGACAATAGAATCTACAATTTTCAGCTGTCCTGAAATAACTCGCGCCCATAGCGACACCTATCGATTATTTCTGATACTATCAATACGGCCTCCACCTACATTCGAACATATTTAAATTTCGAAAGGAAAATAACCGGGAAAATGCGCCGCGTCCAACGTCCTTAAATAATCCGCTTAATTCTATTTTGCCACTAATTGACACCTACGTTACGCTCATTATTATATAATAGTTGGAGCTTATTATTGTTATCTATCAATAATAATCAAGACTCTTTTATTAAGAATTATGACATACATAATTTGAATACAAGAAATAAAAATAAAATTGCTATTAAAAAATTCGTGTCCTTAAGGTATAAATCATTTGTAGGTCAATGCATTCATTTCTATAATAAATTACCTGACGAAGTTTTAAAGTTACCATTTCCAGTATTTAAAAATTACCTGAAAAAGTCGTTGATGTCTAAAGCTTACTATAGGGTCGAAGACTATCTAACAGATAAAAATGCTTGGCCTAAATTAAACACCTAAAAATCTTAATAATAACTTATCATACAAATATGTAAACATTGTCTAGAGGACACGGTTTCTGTAGGAGAATGTATCGAAACTAATTATGTATTGTTTTGCACCGTCATAGGTAAGTATACATACATACATACATTAAATCACGCCTGTTTCCCAGAGGAGTAAGCATATTTATTTTTTATATTTACTATTTATGAGTTCTTGTAGAAATTTTGAGATTTGACACATTTTCCTGCTCAACTACGCATGATATATATAGACATATTTTTGTTACATTCATTGTTTTATATAATGCTAGGTTAAGTTTTTTTCGTCGTATAATATCATATCACAAGAAATGTTTAAAAAACGATTGACTGTTGAGTTTCTTGCGGCGTTTCTTCTCAGCAGTGGTCTCTTGCGTAGCGCTGGTAGATTTTTGACGTGTAAAAGTGCCCATGCGGCCTACTTACTGAATAAACATCTTTTTATCTTATATCCATAGAGCTAATGCAGCCAGTCTCATAAGGCCCATGCCACGGGCGGACCTGCTAGAGGGGGTATTTATAGTGGTGATTATTATTTACATCTTTTCACTTTTACTTTTTTTTATATTAAGAGTCCAGAAAAACTTAGGTTCGTTTAAGAAAGTAAATAGTTATGCAAGTTGAAAGAAAACGTACTTAAGCTTGAGAGCCTTTTCATTAAGTACCTCTGTGGAATCAGGTCTCGGTGTAATGTCCGAGCCAATTCAAAATTCAAATTCAAAATTACAAATATTTATTCAGTAAATGAGACTGGTGGGGGCCTTCAAAAAACAAGCATCGAGCTACACGGCCTTCCCAGCGGAAGGGAGTCGCCTTAGCTATCAATATTACACTCAAATAGTTCTGTCTGACATTTCTTGCGGGGGGAAATTTGCACACAAATGCAGCTCTGCACACCTACATACAAAAACAAAACTGTAATGATGACACTGATACATAGGAAATGGAACAATACACCGACAGAACTTGCACACCTGGGGCAATTTTTGTGTACGAACGAGTCACAATTCACACATTGACACGATAGGGCTTTCATCTCTTTCATCGGCGATAAGTCTGATTTGTTGCTCAACAGATCCGAAAACAGAGCAATTCGGCATTTTAAATGTAGGTAACGTTCACTCGCGGGACTGGACTCAGTCTAGTTGACAATCCGAGTGATAACTAGTTTTATTAGATGTGCATGCCCGCTTGGGCTTGTACTTTGACAGAGGCGAAATGGTGCGAATGCCTTCTCCCTTCCGTGTTGCTCGATAGTTGCGGGTGTTTAAATAGCCTAATAGGTCGCGATGATCATTTACCATCAAATAACTCGCCATCTCGCCAACACGTCTGCCTCCTTTTGCACATGAAAAAGGTATATTTTTGATTACATAAATACGTAATAAAAAATGTAGCGGCATGGACAAAGATCGGTAAAGGCATCCTGCGGCCTAGTATGGCTGCGTCTATTCTATATCGCGTGTCAAATGTGGATAAAGCATCCGTCACTCTCGTACTTATTTACGTGTCAGAATGTGACGGATGCCTTATCCAAACTTTGTCACGCGATAAACGCAGCCACATTAGGGCCCCTGCACCGACCTCGGTGATTGCAAAAGGAAATGAAGATGACTTGAGTTTACCATCTTCATCAATACATAGTATAAAACAAAGTCGCTTCCCGCATGTCTGTCTGTCTGTCCCTATGTATGCTTATATCTTAAAAAGTACGCAACGGATTTTGATGCGGTTTTTTTTAATAGATAGTGTGACTCAAGAAGAAGGTTTTTATGTATAATAAATGCTGGTTTATTGTACGGGTGTTACAGAAAACTCAAATAAACCGAAGCGAAGCGAGGGCGGGTTGCTAGTTAGAAATAAAAATGAAAGTATGTTCGTTAGTAAGCGCACACACTAGAGAAAGGGTGGGCAAATTTGGCATTTTTTTTTATTTCCTAATAGGTACTCATAAGGTTTTATTGTTTTTTTTTGTAAACATGTGGACTGGAAAACATGTGTCTAGGCTCAACTAATTGAAAATAATGACCCATTTTTTCATAGGTAAAATTATAATAGAAATGCACATCATTTCGATAGTATATCTCTCTCTATTTCAATAGAGTTCTTGAATCGTCAGTTTTTTAAATATTAAATTTAAAAAACCCGGAATGAAGCTCTACATTAGTATTATGAAACTTAACAACTTTATAATTATTTTAAATGCTACGAAGAACGCAACATTACGAAAATAAAACTCTATGTAAACAAAGTTGCGTTCAGAAAAAAGACTTTTCCTTTCAAAGCCTACAGTTGCAGCAAATCATATTAAGTGAATACAGCCGATCGAAGCCGAAAGCATACGAGTTTACCCGACCGCCGCCGAAGCCGCCCGACTCGTCGCGGCCACGACCGAGGTCGAACGCGGGAAACACGTCACTCACTCAAGGCGATCTCTTTTCCCGCCAAAGTACGTCATGACAAAAATTTTACAAACTTCTCGGACCCGGCAGTGGCGCTACCATCTACATGAAACCTTAAATTTAATATGCAGAAATATTAGTTCCAATTTTAACCGCAGTGCCGTTTAATTTGGCATTTTATTGTTTAAGAACGCAGTTTTGTTTTGTAGGTAGTGTGTTGTTTTATTGAGTTTTATTCGTGTAATAAGTGTAGCGTGTGACCTTTGGAATATAATTTAAAACAAGTGCGTATCGGCTGCGCGAAGGGTTCCGCGTTTGGCCATGAAAGATAAGTCAATGTTAGGTTACGCACATCGTGTTTTTGAATGTTAGGTTAGGTTAGTTCAAATAATGTAGTACCAACATACGAAGTTGAAATGACTGTTTAACAACCATAGAGATTACCCAAGACTTTTTGTTTTAATAATCCTTGCCCAGCTTTAGCTTAATTTCTTCTAAGAGGATTTTGTTATACTTAGTTATTATGAAAAACTGTGTGGTGTGATGTACGTTACTGTTTTTCGCTTTTTTAATTTGTTTCATTCTGAGAAATATTGTTACGGAAAGGAAACCGTAAAGACATAGTTTTTCATAATATTTACAACATAAACCCCCTAAAACGAAACTTTCTTACTTGAAATTTTATTTTGATCCTTTGCAAGACACTTAATAAGAGAAAATATAAAATAGACTCCGAATCTTATTATTATGATATTTATGACAATATTCCTTAAGTTTGCTCTATTAACATCAGTAAATTGCAAAAGGAGTTTTTAAGCTCATTTTATTTTAGATCTAAAAGGAATAAACTTACACGAAAAATTTCGAAAAATAACTGTTTACTTATTTTTATAAATCTACACAATAACAAGTATTTTTATTAATTATTTATTACTGTCCTGCAAAGGATCAAAATTAAATTTCAGGTACGAAATTAATAAATTTAATTTAAATTTAATTTAATCTTTGGAGTAATGTCCACACTTTTGCGAGTAATTACGAAAAATTGTCCGATCCCTCACAAGTTGTATTTTCTCGCTTGTAGCTCAGTGTGTCACTATCGTAACAGACTAGATAGAAAGGGAGATCCGAGCGACAAACAAGTCGCGGACAGCATGTGCTAGCCGTGCCGTGGTGGGCATATGAAATATATTGACATTATGCCAGATAGAGAGTGGCAGCGACAAAATTTATCAAAGAGTCACTGTCAAATGTAAGTTCCAGCTGTCACCAAGACTTTTGGTGCGAAAAAGGGTATAACTCTCTTAAAGATCAAGTGAAAAAGGTTTCAAGTCTACTATACTCCGTATATGTAATGGTCAGGGTAAGAAAAGGCTCGTCGCTTTTGGACCCTAATAATATATCATTGAAATGAAGTGTGGACAGTGGAGTCTTGGTAATAGGGTCCCATTTTTACCCTTAAGGTACGGAACCCTAAAAACGCATCCAAATCGGTTCACTCGTTTTAGAGCTACCGGTGCCACACACACATAGCGGTCAAACTTATAAGTTATAAGTTATAGCACCCCTCTATTTGCCCTTTGGTGAACGCGGGGGTTCGAACTCGGTACCTTGCGATTTCCAGTCGACACCCTAAGCCACTATTCCACCGACGCTCTCGCGGGCTTCTCGTAAAGCTGCGCATGACCACGATGACCATTACGAAAGTCGCCTTGAAGGAGGTCGCCAATTCTAAGGTCCTCGGGTAGCCTCGGTGGGACGGAGTGAGGAATAGTGCGCACGCGCATGCCGCAAGGCGAGCGTAGAACATAGAGCTATGATACATAAGTAAAAAACCGGCCAAGTCCAAGTCGGACTCGCGCACGAAGGGTTCCGTACTATATCTATACAACATTAGCGAAAAACGGCAAAAAAATCACGTTTGTTGTACGATTATGGGAATGAAGACGTGGGTTCATGTATGTAAACCTGATTTATCCCTTTTTGGGTTCCGTACCCAAAGGGTAAAATAGTACCCTATTAAGGTAAGACTCCGCTGTCCGTCTGTCTGTCCCGAGGCTGTATATCATGAACCGTGATAGCTAGACAGTTGAAATTTTCACAGAAGATTATATTAGTATTTCTGTTGCTGCTATAACAACAAATATTAAAAACAGAATAAAATGAATATTTAAAGGGTGCTCCCATACCATAAACGTGATTTTTTTGCAATTTTTTGCTAATGTTGTATAGATAATGGTACGGAACCCTACGTGCGCGAGTCCGAGTCGCACTTGGCCGGTTTTTTTGTTCATAATTACTTTGTTGACATAATTATTGGTAGTTATAATTTTGATATCGCTGGATCACCACCGCCCACAAACACCAGCAGCTCAACAAGAATTTGAGGAATTTAGAGCTCCTGTATATAATTTCAGGGTAGTGATTCTTTCAAAAGCAAAGGTGGGCGAACGCAGGAGTGAATGTCCAAGCGGCGAGTATAAGTAGTCCTGTCAAAGCGAACAAAATACATTTCAGCGCGTGTATTCAATTTGGCAGCACAGCTTCTCGAACGTATAAGACTGCCTAATTGAGAATGCACGCGCTAAAATGTGTTTTACTCGCTCTGACGGGACTACTTAAACTCGCCGCTTGGACTTCACTCCTGCATTCGCTCACCTTTACTTTTGAGAGAATCACTACCCTGGCAAATATGGCGGCGTTCGATTTGACGCCACGGTCACGGTTTCAAAAATGACCATAAGGCCACCTCGCAAACTGACCGAATATTGGCGTAGTGATTCCAAGGTCTTGCCTTGTAGGCTGTAGGCTGCATGGCCATGGTCCGTCGTGTGGTTAATATGCATAGTAATAATGTTGATTATTAAATAATACGAGTAGGTGACGGTACCAGTTATGGACCGGACCTACAGAACATTAAAAAAACCGGTCAAGTGCGAGTCGGACTCGCGCACCGAGGGTTCCGTATTGAACATAATATGCTTGGTAACCGCAAAAGAAAATACTCATTTTGTTATAAGCTTTATTTTCCAGGTAAGTAATAAGGTTAGTTTTTTTGTTATTTCTCAAAAACTGTATATAATGAACACTTTATTTTATTTTTCCCAGAAAATATAAGTAATTATCTATACGGCAGGATTTTTTTCAGAATTTTTGATTAATAAACTTCGGAGATAAGGGGGGGGGGAACGGTCATTTTTTGTACATTTTTGGCTATAAATCAAAAAGTACATCACAAAAAATGTTCATAAAAATAGTTTTGAAATGTGCTGATTAAGACCTTTCATATGACACCCCATTTGCTATAATCGAACCACTTTCATTTTTGAACCCCCATTCTATACGCCTTTTCAATTATTAATAAAATTAATTTCATATTTTTTTACTACAAATAGATGCGGGCAAGCAAGTTGTACAACTATGCCAAATTTCAAGTTTATAGCATTTGTAGTTGCTGAGAAAACCTGCTGTGACATACAGACAGACAGACAGACAGACAACGAAGTCTCACCATAAGGGTTCCTTTTGTACCATTTTGGTACGGAACCCTAAAAACAGTGTAACGTGTGGCATAGTTATGCGGAGTTCCGCGCAACCTACCATACTTTTGCCGCGATCGCTAATTTCGATATTTCAATATTTCTAAAATAGGAAATAAATCCAAAAGCATGTCTTATTGTGCTATTTTGGAGTGCAAAAAACGATAGCCGCAGCAAAAACATTTTCCATGGTGGCGTGTTGTTTTTATGATAGTTTGAGTGTTGGCGACAACAGGTCTGATACTAAGCGAAGCTCATGCCACTTCCACTGCTTTTTCTATTCCGTGACCGAACCAATGATGGACACTTGATTCTTTATTTTACAGAAGATAAGGGTTATTCATTTGTTTTGTAATAATCAATTTAGAACCGTATGAAGTTTGAATTAAGTATTATTATTATGTGGGATCTTGAGATTGAAAATGTCTGTGGCGTTTAGATTTCAATTGCGATAAGGTGGCTTATAAGCTCTTTTGGTTTCTTCATGCCTTAAATAATAAAAATTAAGCTTTTAAAACCCGACTGTTTCTAACCAACTTTAAATCGATATAAATCCTAAATGATCATTCAAAATGAAAAATGATGAAAAAACCTAAAGATGATTTTTAAATACCTATTCAATGATACCACACTTGTCATAATTCGTTGACTTTTTTTATAATATGGCGTCTGGTTGCCGCCATTTTGAATATTTATTACTGTCATATTTTTAGTGACACACAAGATTAAGACAAATCGATTGACATAAGAATCAATCGAATTTCTAAAGCGCCACAATATAACAAATATACATAAATATACTGATAAACACATTACCTGTCAAGTTAAATAAAGTATCTGTCAAAAAATTCCTTTTTGGCAAGCTTTGTTACCGACAGTACTTTTTTTATGATATTTAAAAGGCGAATGAGACCGAGCCTTTAGAAACTACCTTACTTAAGCTTGTAACTGCTATAATACATCAAACGCGAGACCTAAGCCATCTCGTTGTAATCTAACTGCATCATTTAAAATACGTCATTCCAAATGATTTCTGTCCACAATATGCAACTACGTCTATTACGTAAAAACGGCCTAGGCATCTCGTAGAGTAGGCAACTTTATAAGGGAATATAGTATAGGGTGACGTAACCAGTAATGGACAAGGACCAATGATGGACATTTTAATTCTTATTTTACAAAAGATAAGGGTTATTCATTTGTTTTGCAACAATCAATTTTGGACCGTAAGAAATTTGAATTAAGAGTGAAGTGTCCATTACTGGTGCGTGCCAGCTAAAAGTGTCCATCATTAGTACCGTCACCCTATTAGATAGATAAAAACCCGCGACATAATGGTGATTTCTTCTTTTAGAGCTGATATCTCTTAAACGGCCCGATCGATTTTCATAAAACCTAGCTAAGAACCAACGCAAGAAAACCTGGTTTCAAATAAAAAAAACCGCATCCAAATCGGTTCACCCGTTTAAGAGCTACGATGCCACAGACAGATACACAGATACACACGTCAAACTTATAACACCCCTCTTTTTGCGTCGGGGGTTAAAAAATGGTATCAGAGTCTCGGCTGCGAACATCATTTTCTCTGTTATATTATGTCAAATCTTATGTCCGAAATGACTTGCTTTTATTAGGGTTCCGTAGTCCACAAGGACTGCAGGCACTGCAGCTGAAGAAGAGTCTAGCAACGCAGAGCAAGGGACGTGGTCTACAAAGTTAATTAGCAGTTTAAAATGCTTGTATCATCCGTATTTCTTGGCCGATTTTAATTTTAATTTCACTTGTGGTGATCTCTTTTACGGTATTTTCATATTTTGTTGAGAAACGCGATTTGAAAATCTACGCATATTCCCTATTAATAAAAAATATCCTGTCTAGTACATTTTTAACGCAAGACAGAGATAGATTCATTCAATATGCGGTGAAAGTCAGCCCCGTAGAAACGAGAAAACGTAATACGTACAGACAGACCGACAGTGTAATGTTTCAGTTACCGGAGAGTACATTAAAATATTGTTTTAGATGGCTAGTGGCCTGTCCCAGCTCCGCTCGGGTTAGTGAAGAAATGAAATGAAATTATTTCGATTTTTTAAATCGCCAATCACCAAAAGTGAAATTAAAATTAAAATCGGCCAAGAATTCATTACGTTTGTATAAAAAAAATACACCCGGGCGACGCCGGGCGCGGACACCTAGTTTCTGTATATAAGTATTTATAGCGATGTCTACGGGTCTACCCATAGTACAAGCCTAGAGCTTAGTTTGGGTCTAGGTCAATTGGTGTGACATTGTACCGTCATTTATTATTTTAAATTCACTGTTTTTGAAGAAAGAGATCATCATAAAGAGTCCCTCTTTATCCATAAAGCCCGCTAGCAGCTGGCGACGGGAATTCCGACTTCCAATTCCAAATTACTCTCCTCTCAACAAATTGCCGCTTCGTTTACCTAGCTTTGCGTTTCTTAACACCCGTATCCACAAACAATACTTAAGGGATCCTTCACTGAGTAAACGCACTGCGTTCAATACAGCTTTGTGATTGGTCCTTTTTGACCGACCTTTTGTTTATGAGACGATTTGTATCACCCTGTGCGTTCGTAAGCACTGTGAGACCTCATAGTGACGTTTGTGAATACCAGTGTTAGTCTTCCGTGACAACGGTGTAGTGAGTTTTGGTGACGTAGAGACCTCGTCATTACTTACAATTTAATTTTTTTGACCTTACTTTGTAACGATTTTATTTGTGTTCGTTTTAAAAATAATTATTTATTAATTTATTACCTTGTAATGTTACATTTAAGTATAATTGTATTTTATGATTGGAAAAAATGACCTTCCGCTGGAGTTTCTTGCGGCGCTTCTCCACAATGATGGTCTTGTCGCCCTAGTAGATTCACTCCATATTACCGACGTGTAAAAGAGCCCTCATGTGGCTTTACTGAATAAATATTTTGAATTTGATTTTGAATTTTTATGGAATGTATGGCTCTGGAAATATCCTCATACATTACGTCTACCTCATCATCGGAGTGCGTCGAATTTGGAGCGTACCTGTATGACCTTCAGCGAATACCGTTTGGTGATTTTGAGTATAAGGTAAGCTACTCTTGATGACATACTCTCGATCTTGACAACGTTGTTCACAAGAGACCTGTGGACGATAAACCCGACATCTCCCTGGGACAATTCTGGGGACCTAGTGAAAAAGGGTATGAGTCGACTTAACTTGTTCTACAAAAAGGTATATACATAAACGGAGTACACTACACTTAATCCCTTTTTCACTTGATATTCAGGACACTTACAACCTTTTTCACTAGGAGCCCAGAATTAGCGACAGTAGATTGTTACCCAGGGGATGAAAGTGATCAATTGTAGCCCGACATATTTAGGCGCTAAAATGTGTTATGCTCGCTCTGATGGGACTACTTAAACTCGCCGCTTGGGCATTCACTCCTCCATTCGCTCACCTTTGCTTTTGAGAGAATCACTACCCTGGTACTTTATTTAAACATGCAATTATTTTTCTTCCCTATGGTGGACAATGTATTACTTTCAACCCGCTTCTAAAATAAACAATGGCCTACTTTCAGACTTCAAAGTATGAGACATGAAATAGTACATTATTGCCTAGGAAGAGAAGTAGGCAATTGCGGGCCAAGTATTGGTTTAAACGGACGAGCTTGCTAGTCCGTCTAAAAATACGAAGCCCGCAATTGCTGTTCCTGCCAAGGCAAATATAGTGCTTTTATCAAAAATCGCAAGAAAAAAATTGTAATCGCGTAAAATCTTCATCGTTTGAACTCATTTTTAACCAACTTCAAAAAAGGAGGAGGTTATACGTTCCACTGTATGTATTTTTTTTTTTTTTTTTTTTTTCACCGATTACTCCGTCAATTGTGGACCGATTTTAAAAATTCTTTTTTGGTTTGATAGAGTATACTTCCGAGGTGGTTCCATTGTCAGCAAATCTGAATCTGATGAAGGGATCAGTGAGGAATTGAGGGAACTCCTCAAATATTGTATGCAAACATATAGCGATTTTAGTATTTTTAGTAACAAGTGTAGCATTTGCATTCAGAAAGTGTCACTTGGTGAAGCGGAACTGATGATGAAGACCACAGATGGCCACCGGAACTCCTCATCGGTACCGATTTCAAGGGTGGCGATAAGATATCTCGATTAAGATAGTTGAGCGACTACAACGAAGCACATTTAATTGTTTTAAAATGACTATGATTTTCCCGCGGCGTTGCTTGCGGCGAGCTTGAAATGTCTTAAAGTTTCATATATCAACTAAGAAGTGGGACTACATAAGCTTATTATGATCACTAAAAAGTGTAAAATAAAATAAATGTTTTAAAAAACAAAAAACCGCCTTCAAAAACGCAAAAAATAACTTCTACTACTAGGTACTTAGTAGTAGGTACCTATCCTATTAGGTTAGTCTAACTGAAGTCGGCGACCACAATATTTTCAACAAAAAGCCGACTTCAGTTGGACTAACCTAATAGGATAGGTACCTACTACTAAGTACCTAGTAGTAGAAGTTATTTTTTGTGTTTTTGAAGGCGGTTTTTTGTTTTTTATTTGAATTGCATACAAACAGTAACTTCACGTGAAAAAAACCATCACTCTTTACCGCCTTTTTGTTTATGCCAAGGAGAAACGCAAGCTTTGTTTAAAAAAAAACAAGCTATTCCAGACACAGATATAAAAGTTATGTTTCGAAATAAATCTGGACGTATAAGACTTAATTGTGCCCTAATTTTATTATGGCCCTTTTGACTTTTTAAAAAGTTACAAGCTAGATAGTAATGGAATTTGTATGCAACATTGCGGGCTTGTGTAGCGAGCACGCAATGTTCTTTTTTTTTAATTTGAGAACTGTCAGTAAACTATGTACTTCGCATCTCAATATGTAGATAGTAATGTCAATTTTCCGGACATTTTTGAGAAAAATATATTACATACCTATAAACCGTGTGGTGCCGGGTTTAGAATGTTGCCACTCCATGTCTTCCCGTGGATGACGTAAGGGACGGCTAAGGGACTAAAGGCTGTGTAGTGCTGTTAGGCGATGGGTTTGCAACCTGTCACTAATACACTGGATAACATCTTAGCCTGGTTGTGCAAAATGTGGTCACAGAATTATCAACAAGTTTTAGGAGTTGTTGGTGAGTCTGTGGCTCTGCCTACCCCACTCTGGGAATGAAGGCGTGAGTTTATGATGATGATGATGATATATTTACATACCTAAGCTGAGCGGTAGATGCGATCTGTCATCCTTAGCGTATGCAGCAATGATTTTTTATCGCATAGAGACGGAAAAGATGGTAAGAGACACCTGTGACCCATAGACATTAGGATACTCAGGACTACAATCTGAAGACTGCAAATCAGTGTTGCCATAGATTTATCTGTATCTATACAGATTTTAAGCTATTGTTACAGATCACAGATTTGGCTCTAGTTTTATACAGATTTTTTTAAAGTTGACGCATCTTATGATTTGACGTTCATCAATGTAGCTTTGGCCTATTAAAAAAATTTGGGTGAGCGGGACAGCAGCATACGACGTTCGAATTTCGAACATTAGAGTAGCACTTCAGACTCTAACTGTCGTCAATATAATAATTATTTTGTCCGTGGTGATGATCAGTGATCGGAAATAGGTGAGCTAATTTACCTAAACTGCATGCATGTTCATTCAATAATGTATTCCCATCTCACTCACGCATAAATGAATATGCGTCAAGTTTAGGTAAATTAGCTCACCTATTTCCGATCACTGGTGATGATATATACAGATTATAGGTAATTGATGCCATAGATTTTGAGGTTCAGCATATGGCAACACTGCTGCAAATAGCCATCGCTCTACAATGCTCCCAAAAGCATGATCAATACAGAAAAGATGAACGACGCGATATTAATAGAACAAAGCCAGATTATTTTTTAATCGACGCACACGCTTGCGCCGTAAACACTCACGCGCACATGCACAGTAGAGTGGATTACGCAATAGAGTGCGTTCACCGCGAAACTCACCGATGCACGTACAATGCGCTTTTTTCCTTGCAACTGAGACTGTCAAATGGCCAGTGGTAACCTTGCCTGTTGGATTTTTAACACATCCTGTATAAGGCCTGTATAAGGCTAGTTGTTTTTTAAAGTTATGTATGTACGGAAGTTGGTAAAGATGGAATTATTGATTTTATTTTCATTTATATTTTTAAGTATGGCGGTTAATTTATTACATGACAAGACAGTTTATTTTATTTATCACAGAAAATTTAGAAAAATAACCGTTTCCTCATATGCGAAGTATATCAGTTGAATAGGTACCTATTCAAAAAAATATTTAAAAAATACTATTCACCTATACTTTTCATGAAATAAGACATGAAGTTTTGAAACGTATTAACGTAGTATTTAACTATTTCGCTAAGTTATTATCTATTTCACATCTCCAGATATCACTTTCTGAGGGTTTATTCTACTTTGTAAAATGATATCGCTTTTGACATGTTATCGTTATGTCAGCTTAGCTCATGTTTAACTTAGTAATGGTGGCCGAGCCGAGTTAAAAACAATACTGATACATGTCAAATTTATTATAGAACCCTGACAAAAGTCGCTCTTTCCTTTTCTAAATAACAAAAAATTAATAATTTTGGGTTCCTAGTGAAAAAGGGAATAAGTCGACCTAACTTGTACTAAAAAAACCGGCCAAGTGCGAGTCGGATTCGCGAACGAAGGGTTCCGTACCATTATCTATACAACATTAGCCAAAAACGGGATTAAATATTTATTTTATTCTGTTTTTAGTATTTGTTGTTATAGCGGCAACAGAAATACATCATCTGTGAAAATTTCAGCTGTCTAGATATCACAGTTCATGAGATACAGCCTGGTGACAGACAGACGGACAGACGGACAGACTTAGACTTAGTAATAGGGTCCCGTTTGTACCCTTTGGGTACGGAACCCTAAAAAGGGTATATACATAAAAGTAGTATGACGACTTAAACCCTTTTGCACCTGATCTTCGCGAGAGTTATACCCTTTTTCACTAGCTTTATTATCTGAAGATTGTATAACTATTAGATAACGATATCCCTATACAGGCTGTAATCGTTAACCCCCTTACTAATAAACGTTGAGTAACAGTGGTATAGCTATACAATGTTTTGTCCTTATCTGTCAAATCCAAATGTCACAATGACAGATAAGGACAAAACATTGTATAGCTATACCACCGTTACTCAACGTTTATTAGTAAAGGGGTAAGAGTGTCCAGGCGATTATTCCGTAACTATTAAAGATATCAAAAAACTTTAAACTGATATTGAAAGTACGTTACCTAATCAGCAAAATGACATCAATAACTTTTTAAATCAAAAGAGAAATATCCAAAATTTTGATGTTAAACACTCCCATAGGTACATTTAGTATGAGATTAGTAGAAAGGTTTTAGTTACACACATACACATAACGTTCAAACTTATAACACCCCTTATTTTTGCGTCGGGGGTGAAAACAGACCCTAAGTCTCTTTTAGTCTCAGTAAATGTGATTATAATCTATTTTTCTAATGCTATGTGGTGTATCCACCTGCGCCAGCGCAGACTTTGAAACTCGAAGTTCGAAGTTAGCTCCATCCCTTTCTCTCGATTTATTCTCGAATGACAAGTGACAGGGATGGAGCTAACATAATTCCGAACTACGATTTTCAAAGTAGGCCCTCACACAGTTCTGTGGCTCTAGTGAATACGTATACAAGTCGATTTAGCTCGTTATAAGAATGGGTTAACGTCATATACAGATAATACAATTAATACACTTATACCATTTTTCATCTAAATCTTGGGAGACTTGTGTCCTTTTTCAATATTACACAGTTTTCACGAAGAAAGGCGCACGCTTCCGTGATCTACAGGGTGATTGCGTAAGAACCCTTTGTAAACAAGTAAATGTAAATTACAATATACGGTTAAATAAAGTTGAGTCCGTTTGAGACTTCAAAATAAATTCCAATAAGTAAATGCTTTTTTTTATACAATGCTAATCATAAATGTATTTTTCTCTATGTCTGGCTAAAAGCTTGTCTACAAGAGGCTCCGAAATGACAATAAAAAACCATATCTTTATAATTTGCGTGTATTGCATTTTGAGTTTAAAAGATATGAAATCGAAAATTAATTAAAGCGTTTTAATTTGTAAAATATTACGTAACAATTTTGAAACAAGGAAATGCATCAAATATTATTCCCGAACGCTAGAGTTAATTATAGTTAATCTTGTGTCAAAAATGAAAAAGGTGAATGGAAATTTATTTTTATTTGCCAAAAAAAAAACTCTTAAAAATTTCTTGCGGCCTCTCTTATCTACGGACTTTTGGGAAGCTGGTGAAAGTGCTCGACGGATTCATCATAGACCCATCTTTAAGGATTGCCATTTTTTGACTCTCGATAAATATGTTGTGAATTACACAAAGCAGAAAAAACGAACAAAGAAATCCAAAGTGAATCGTGCGAAAAATTACGATTGCTTTTTTCATTTACTTCTAGCTTCAGATATAATATTATTTAACTTATTTTAATGTTGTAGCGCTTTGTTACGTAATAACATCGATATAAGCTTACTAATGAATACTTGTAAACAATAATCTATATATATAAAAGGCTAAACTGACTGACTGACATATCAACGCACAGCCGAAACTACTGTACCTAGAAACTTGAAATTTGGTGCAGTGGTTCCTTTCATGATGTAAGTGAGCACTAAGAAAGGATTTTCCGAAAATCGACCCCCAACGGGAAGAAATGGGGGGAGTACCGGGAAACTAATTCTACACGTACGAAGTCGCGGGCGTCCTCTAGTTAACAATATGTATGAATATATTAAATTGTATGAATGTGGAAGAAGCGAAAGAGATCTGTCAGGATGGTACCAGATGTGCTCTCTACCTACCCCTCTGGGAAACAGGCGTGATTTAATGTATGTATGTAATAATTAACAAAAGAAACAAATTCGTTTTCAGCATCACCCCTGCACTTTCCAAGAGCCAAGCGTGTGCGCGCACGGCCCACCACACGCTCACTTTCACTCAGCGAACTATTCGACAGGCGCGTTCACACAGACACAGGCTGCAACTTGAAATATAAATAAAAATAATACTTTTCTCAAAAATGACCGGAAATGTTGACATTACTATCTACATATTGAGACGCGAAGTAAATAGTTTACTGACGGTACTCAAATTAAAAAAAAACATTTGCAACAAACATTGCATACAAATTCCATTACTATCTAGCTTTGAAAAAGTGAAAATGGCCATAAAAATGAGGGCACAAGTCATTACATCCATATTTTATTCGAAACATAACTTTTTTATCTGTGTCTGGAATAGCTTCTGTTTGTATGCAATTCAAAAAATGATTTACTGTCATTAGGTGCAAATGGAAAATCGTCCACGTGAAATAACCATTCTGAAAATGGGTCAAAAGTAATAGTGTCCAAAGTGAATTTAGTCATAATGTAATTGTGCTCAAAAGTATTTACAACCAAATTTATTTTCGTTGTAAATTAATTAAGTCCCAATGGAATTTTGTCCATTATAAATTATGACCAAAATGAAATACGCACAAGTGAATGTAGTGTAATATGAATTAAGACCATATAATATAATATAAATTGTACAAATTTCAGGTAGGACGTATTTACAATTGGTCATATTTCTGAGTGTACGTAAATACAAATGGACATATTTTTTTCGTCCAATGTCATATTGGACAATTTTACCATGGGACATGATTCCATTTTAGACGTTTTTCCAGATGGACAATTTTCCTTTTTGTTGTATTTCAAATGGTCATTTTTCTGAACTGACGTATAATTTCAAGTGGACGATTTTCCATTTGAACCTAATGACAGTAAATCCCTAAAGCGATGAAGATTTTACTCCAACACGATTTTTTCTTGCGATTTTTGAGAAAAGCACTATATTTGCCTTGGCAGGATATTGGCTTGGCTTGATATTTTATATAAAATATCATTGTTTATCTTTATATCCAAGTACAGTGGTGGTCACGTGAAAAGGGACGCTTGCAAAAGCCATGAAAAAAAAAAACCGGCCAAGTGCGAGTAGGGCTCGCGCACGATTACCATTATCCATACAACATTAGCAAAAAAACGGCAAAAAAAACACGTTTGTTGTATGGGAGCACCCCTTACATATTTATTTTACTATGTTTTTAGTATTTGTTATAGCGGCAACAGAAATACATCTGTGAAAATTTCACCTGAATAGCTATCACGATTCATGAGAAGCCTGGTAACAGACAGACGGACAGACGGACAGCGGATTCTTAGTAATATTGTCCCTATTTTACCCTTTGGGTACGGAACCCTAAAAATTATACAATAAAAAATATGAACCAAATCACAATTTCTAATTAAAATAATACCTAATTAGATCATTATACCAAAATTCGTTAGTCATAGATATTGTGTCAGTGTGGACGCGGACTGTCCACTTCTATTAGAAGACTGTGGTGGTGTGCAAGCTGCAGTGCACCTACGGCTGTGTGCATCTAATGCATTACTTGCACTGCACTATTTCATATAGAGCGGTTGAGGCGAAATTTTGGATAATATATTATTGCTGGTGTCTGTACAATCGCGAACATTAATTTGGTACCCACCTTAGGTCCAAAGTCAATCTGACATTCTACAACAATAAGGTTGAGTTTCCTAAAAGTTACAAATCTCTAATGACATTGACGACTTCAAGCATATTTTTCTTGAAATGGGTCACAAAGTAACGTTCGTGATAGTACACGGAAAAAAAAATGTCTAGCTACTAGCTATAGCTAACTTATATTAATAACTTTAAATTTCAATATTTCCTAAATGGTCCCCCAACTCTACATGTATAGTCTGTGTCAATTGAAATTGCCAAAGATGTAAACAAATTACTGTTTGACACATAACCTCAAATATTCACCAAGCGTGTTTTTATTGAAAATAACGTATAATTAATAGTTTATTTAGTTTTAATCTTAAACTTAATGTGAAAGTAAAGATCTAGGTGTATAAATCATTTCCACAAGTAATAATATTAATAATAATAATAATAAATAATAAATATCAGGGGACAATATCACACCAATTGACCTAGTCCCAAACTAAGCTCTAGGCTTGTACTATGGGTACTAGACAACGATATAAATACTTACATAGAGAAATAAATACTTAAATACATAGAAAACATCCAAGACTCAGAAACAAATACTCATGCTCATCACACAAATATCTGCCTTTACCGGGATTTGAACCCAGGACCGCTAGCTTCGTAGGCCGGGTCACTACCAACTAAGCTAGCGCGTCGTCAAAGTGGGAAGGTTAAACCTGAGGGCTTATTGTCTAAAGCACTCGCAATCACGATCGTTTTCATTTTGAAAATCGAAGGCTTGTCTGCATACAAAATGAAAACAATTACTCCACTTTGAAGCCGGTTGCGATTGCGAGTGCGTTAGACAATTAGCCCCTCTGATTCGGTGTAACCAAAGACATTAAATGTATAGTAGTAATAGACGGGGCATAGCGAACAAAAAAGTGATGCAAAACTTGTTACCTCGAGGTAACAAGTCGTACGTCGTATAGGCTACTTTGACACGCCCGTCATAGATGGCATTCATGATCACAGTTTTTCTATGAAAATGTCTCAGATGCCCACTCTATTACCTATAATATTAAATCTCTTTGGGTGTAACCTACCAACCAGTAAGAAATCACTCTTGATAAATGGGAGATTTAGGTTACGTTAGGTTTTCAGCTGGCTCGAAGGGCCAAAAACACTGTTAGATTCGCTTTTGGTTCGAAAAAAATCCTACTGTTGGTAATGTTGGGTAGGAAGGTTGGCCCGAGTCGGGGCCAAAGTCAATCTGAAATCTATATATATAAAAGGCAGACCTGAGGGCAATGCCAAGATGCATTGCGATAACTAGCGTTTCTATTCGTTTCGTTTTTAAACCAATCGCGTCACTGGTAGATGACGTGATACGAAAAGTCACGTGATCTACCAGTGACGCGATTGGTTTAACAATGAAACGAATAGAAACGTTAGTTAGCGCAATGCATCTTGGCAGGGCCCTCTGACTGACTTATATATCAACGCACAGCCGAAACTACTGTACCTAGAAACTTGAAATTTGGTACAGGGGTTCCATTCATGATGTAAGTCAGCACTAAGAAAGGATTTTCCGAAAGTCGACCCCCAACGGGATGAAATAGGGGGAGTAGCGGGAGACTAATTCTACGCGTACGAAGTCGCGGGCGTCCTCTAGTCATTAATAAGTTTTAGACAATCATGATGAAGTTACTTTTAATTTTGACATGTAATGCAAACTTATACTGTACTTTTTTCACGAAATAACAAACTAAACTAAACTAAACTATCGAGGGGTATATACCCCCTCTATGGCCGCACGAGCGGGGGGCTGCAAAGACGTTCGTTGCTCCCGCTTAGGTCGTTGCCCGACGCGTGCGCCGCTTTCGCGATAACACGATAGCGACAGAGATAGCTGTATACTCTCTTCTCACACCCGAATTTCATAGACAATAAGTTAAGGTACCTAAATTTACCATCCAAATTAGTACAAGTTTTGTAGAAAAATATTGAGCAAGTATCAAAATGTTACATAGGTACATACATTATCACGCCTGTTTCTCTGTGTAGGCAGAGACCACTTCTTTCCACCTGCTACGATCCTGACAAATCTCTTTCGCTTCTTCCACATTCATACATCGAGTCATGCACGCACGTCGGTTTCGGGTACCTACTTAAGATTCGGCCCTTTTCCAGTATTGAACTTAAATTATAAATTTATATGATATTTTTACGGCATGTGGAAAAGGCTTACAAGCACACATGCCACCAGCCCCCTGTTTCACCATCTTGACAATGATAGGTGACAGGTGACAATTCGCTATACATTGCAAAGTTACCAAGCTTCCACATCAGTGGGATTCATATCAGCTGCGCCATGTACACTAAAATGTCACCTGTCACCTGTCATTGTCAGGATGGTGAGATAGGGGCTGTTAGTAAGTGGGTTCGGAGACGTTAGCAATCTCAAGACTTGAATCCTAAGATCAGGAAAATAAACTGATGACTCAGTGTCCGTTTCAAGATACGTGTAAGAAAACGGAAATGTTTATTTTTAGTGTTCCGAAGATCCTTATATTTTTTTCATGTCCGTTTGTCCGTCTGTCCCGATTTTACTCAGAAGCTCTTGGTACTACAAATAAGGCTGTATTAAGGTATAGTTACACATTCAAAATCCGCTGACTTTTTTTCTAGTACCTACCTCCCCTATATGATAAGCAATTTTTTTTTTTGCACCGAGTGAAGTATCATTGCATAGCTCTTAAACAGTATTTTTCACTTATAATAGAGAGCTTTTTAGTCGAGTACCGTGTTTAGGTCACGAAGCTTGCTGAGTGGCCTAAGTAAGGTACGAGATTAAAAAGCTTGATTATGAGTTATGACACTATTGTGAAAATACTTATTGTAAGAGTTCATTAAAAAAGATGTTTCGTCACTGTCACTACTCATTTTCTTAGTTTTTATTTTAACTTATTAATTAATAAGTTAAAAAGCTTAGCTTAGCATTGAAAAGAAAAGTTATCACACCACCGGCGTCCGTAATGTTGCAGTACCTACTCTGCAGTGATTGGCTAAATACTATGAGGTCTCACAGTGCTTACGAACGCACAGGGTGGTTCAAATCGTCTCAAAAACAAAAGGGCGGTCCACAAGGACCAATCACAAAGGTGTATTGAACGCAGTGCATTTACTCAGTGAAGGATTCCTTAAGTATTGTTTGTGAATACGGGTGTTATACCCTTAATCACTAAGGAACTCAGAATTATAAGGATTGGATCATAACAGCATAAGGCTTTACCGACCTCGAAAGTTTGTTCTAACACGTTGGTTACAACGTGATCAGAGGTTGATGGTAGGGTTGCCAACCGTACAACCATAGTCCAATTGTACCTTATCACATTCTAAAAATATGATAGCTTTAGCTATAGCTAAAGTTTAGAGCAATTGATTTAAGGCCAAACAGTACCTACATAATTATAAATACCCAGCAATAATAGCAGTAATGTATCATATTTTAAAATAATATAATGAGGAAAATTGGACTATTGTTCCAGGCTAGGACCATAGTTGTGTAGTTTTACGGTACTATAATATAGTATTGTACTATATTTTGACTCTGTGTACTACTATATACTGTTGAAGAAATATATAGTATGCAAAAATACTATATTTCGGTCAGTCCTTAAACATATGCGGTTTGGGTTGGAGAAATAGGCTTTTTTCAGCTCAGTTAGTTGCCCCAATAGCAGGCAGAATGTTAGTAAGTAGTACATATTGTGCATTAGATTTAATGAATAAATTTACACACTTTTTGAAAGTTTTTCTGCAAAGTAACTATATTTTCTTTCTGTATACTATATTTTTTATACCTTGGGCTGGAAAATACTATATTTTCCCGAGAAAAAGTTGGCAACCCTAGTTGAGGGGGACATTTAAGGGGTTAATCAGAAAAGAAAAAGCTTGTATTAACCTTGACTCTTTTTCTAAGTTTTCTCAAGCACAGTTCTAAGGCGCGGTGCGGCTCGATCCAGTGCAAACTTAAAAAAAAAACGAGTGTTGCTAACGAACTCTAAATCGTTGTAAATCCTAAATGACCGTTGGAAATGAAAAACTGGTCAAGTGCGAGTCGGACTCGCGCACCGAGGGTTCCGTATTTAAGATACTATGCTCGGTAAATGCAAAAGAAAATACTCATTTTGTTATTAAATTTATTTTCTATGCTAAGGTCCACTTTACCTAGCCTTAATTTTAATACAGATTTTCAAAGTTTTTTTGTTATTTCTCTATAACTGTAAATAATTAACACTACATTTAATTTTTCCCTTAAAATATAAGTAGGTATATGCCAGGAATTTTTCCGAACGGTCATTTTTTGTACATTTTTGGCTATAAATCAAAAAGTTAAAAACAGAAAATTAAAAAAAAGTAGTTGCCCATTTGCTATACCTAATCAAACCATTTTAATTTTTCAACCCCCCATTCTAAACCTCTTTTCAACCTCACAGAGCGTTGTAAATTCAACTCTATATCCTCGCGATTCGGCGCTGTGTGAATACGACGACCCGCGATGAAAACGACATACTCGGCGCCCGACCCGCTCCCGCCCGCCGCTGTGTGAATTGCGCTTTACGTTGAAACTCCGCTTTTTCGAACGAAGCGCTTTGCATCATACTTCATAATGCGTACTGCAAAAGAGTTCAAAGCTTATCTATACTTCCGAGTGCTTACAATCTGAACCTATTTACAGCGAGGTTGAATAAGTAGCTTCCTGGAGAGCTTGGTTTATCGAAGACAAAATCTTCGTTCTGTAAGGGCAAAAGTTCAAGAGAAATTAAATAATAATTCATTTAGTTTTATTAGAATAGTGCCACTCTATGTCTTTCCGTGGAAGCAGGAAGAGGATACTCACACCCGTATTCACAAACGTCACTATGAGGTCTCACAGTGCTCACGAACGCACTGGGTGATTCAAATCGTCTCATAAACAAAAGGTAGATAAAAAAGGACCAATCACAAAGCTGTATTGAACGCAGTGCGTTTACTCAGTGAAGGATCCCTTAAGTATTGTTTGTGAATACGGGTGTAAGGGCCTGTTGTTTGATCAGTAGTTAAACATACTAATAGTTCAAAATCGTAACCATTTGTCAAATCTGAACCAAATATGTCACATATTCCATTTGATTTTTGAATTTTAACCGTTAGTTCAGTTAAATACTAATCAAACAGCGACGCCCTTTACGCTTGTTGTTTGATCAGTAGTTAAACTAACTAATCGTTAAAAACCGTAACTAATGGTTAAATCTCAAGGAAATGTGTAATTTTTTTTTATAAATAGATACTGCTTATGTAAGCACTGAGTAAACGTACTGGGTATTGATTCTCTCAAACGCAAAGGTGAGCGAATGCAGGAGTGAAGTCCAAGCGGCGAGTTTAAGTAGTCCCGTCAGAGCGAGCAAAACACATATTAACGCGTGCATTCTCAATTAGGCAGCCTTATACGTTCGAGAAGCCATGCTGCCAAATTGAATACACGCCATTACACGCGCTGAAATGGTGTTTTGTTCGCTTTGACGTGACTACTTAAACTCGCCGCTTGGATTTCACTCCTGCGTTCGCTCACTTGCTTATGAGAGAATCACTACCCTGCGTTCAATACAGCTTTGTGATTGGTCCTTTTTGACCGACCTTTGGTTTATGAGACGATTTGAACCACCCTGTGCGTCCGTGAGTACTGTGAGACCTCATAGTGACGTTTGTGAATACGAGTGTTGTGTTATACCATTATCTAGTTATGTGTATTTATATCTGCACGGCTAGCACATCTTGTCCGCGACTTGTTTGTCGCTCGGATCTCCCTTTCTTTCTTGTCTGACGCACCTGAGCGACAAGCGAGAAAATACAACTTGTGCTACCCATGTTGTGTATAAAAGCGACATACAAAACCTCTTTTCTTTTGTCTCTTCCGTCACCTCGATATGCTTTAAAGACGTTTTGAAAAATGATACTTCCTGAAAGCTCGGCCATCAGGGTTCATCGGCAGGGTCCAACAATGGTGTAGAGTGAACCTTTTGTGCATTCAGATCCATTAATGGAGTCGAACAAACTTTATATGTACGGTCAGCCTTATAAGAAGCTGCACACTTTAGTGTTTTGTCACTTTAACGTCATGTTTGAACTGCTGCACTAATCTGTCAAAGGCTTTAAAGCGACAAGGTATAAAAGTGTGCAGCTTCTTATAAGGCCGACTGTACTTACACTAGCATTCACATTTGTTCCTCTTCAGGGTTCGTATTAGGCATCTTATTTCTCTTTATACCGCCTGTTTCACAATCGTCAAGTAAAGCATATTTTACAGATAAAAAAACCCTTTCTCTTTCTGACACTTGAAAATAGACAAGGAGACGAACAACTTTAAATGGCAGATAAATTTACTGGTCGATTGTGAAACAGGCCCGTTTATTTTATTTCTTACCTATTAAATCCGCCGTAATAACACAACGTGTGTGTTTGTTAATAAACAACGATAGATGGCGTCACCATACCTTCCGAGTATGAAAAGCAAGCGATTACTAATTTCGTGGATCTTAAGAATGGTCTTGGTGGCATAATAGTGTAATGCGCCTGCATCGGCCCGGAGAGCCAGAGGAGATGTAGGTTCGAATCCTGCCTAAGACCGACGATTTTTTTTCGCTTTAATATAGTGTAGTAACGTCATCGGGACCTGTCACTGAGCCTGGTCAAATAGTTGTCTCCAAGGTAGTGTTCTCTTTATAACAATTCAACGATCAAGCTTTAGCTAATCACTTTGACCTCGACATCTTTTATGACTCCATACCAGTCCTAAGGCGTAAAATGCTTGATTCCTTATTAACGTCGTGTTTTTTTTTAATTTTGTATTTCATTCCAGCATGTTGTTACTTCTACAATGTGTTTGATAAATGTTTTTTTTAACTCTTTTATCTTATTTATTAATATTTCATGTAATTCTAAGATTGTATTTTTTATTGTATTAAAATTCAAGATTAATTGTTTTAACTTTTAGTGTTAGTCCCTAATAGACTGTATGATTGCTGGCGCGTGCCTGTTATTGGCGCATAAACTTTTCTTTGTATACATCCCTACCTGGGAACCAATTCTCGTGAATTCAAGATGATTTTTTATGCGAGATAATATGTCAAAAAAATGTACGCAGTTGACAGTGCATATCGCATGAAAAATCATCTCGAAGTCACGAGAATAGGGTCCCTGTACCTATTTCAATTTGTAATGTTTATGTGCTGTTGGCATGTCAAATAAATACCTAAATTAAAAAAAATACCAGTGCAATCGGTGTCGCATGCATTGTCGCATCATTTTTCCCTTCTATAACTTTATTATATGTATAGACATAGATATATATACCTATATTTTTATAGGTAGCCTATAACCTGGCCGGGGATTTTCTCGACAGATTAGTAAAGTTTGCATCAAAATCCGTTCAGCCGTTTTCATGTGATGCGCGTACAAATAAACAGACAAACAGATAAACAGATAAACAGACAAACAGACAAAAATTCTAAAAACTGTTATAACGTGTTCTGTTATCGATTCTAAATATCCCCAGCCAACTTTTTTTGGAATATCTGCCATGTACAGACTTTTGATTTCGACCCTCTTCAGCTTTATTATATGTATAGATTACAGAGGCGCTAGACAAGACGCAATACGCTAACCAACGTTACTATTCGTTACGTTTTTAAACCAATCGCGTCACTGGTAGATCACGTGACTTTTCGTATCACGTCATCTACCAATGACGCGAATGGTTTAAAAACGAATCCAATAGAAACGCTAGTTACCGCCATCTTGGCAGGGCCCTCTGGTGCCTTAACAAATATTATTTTCCTCAATAGTGGTCTTAGATATGTCCAACATTCACATTTTCATCTAGTTTAATCCACAGAACAGAAAAAACAGTAGAAGTGTCATGCGGGCGTGTAACGTGTGGCATAGTTATGCGGAGTTCCGCGCAACGATATTTCGATATTTCTAAAATAGGAAATCAATCCAGACGCATACCTTAGGGCCTGTTGTTTGATCAGTAGTTAAACTAACTAATTGTTAAAAATCGTTAGTAATAGTTAAATTCTCAAGGAAATGTGTCAAATTTTCGATTCCTTTTTCGAATTTTAACAAGTATAGTTGAGTTAACTACTGATCAAACAACGGGCCCTTATTGTGCTATTTTGGAGTGTAAAAACGATAGCCGCACCAAAAACATTTTCCATGGTGGCATGTTGTTTTTATGATAGTTTGAGTATTAGCGACAACATTTCTGATACTAAGCGAAGCTCATGCCACTTCCACTGTTTTTTCTATTCCGTGGTTTAAACAGTTCGGGGTTAATTTTAACCCGTCAAATTGCTGTTCCCAAGGTAGTGTTCTTATAACAAGTCCAGTGCCTTCGGTGTCGTATCTATTGTCGCATTATCAGGGATGATTGGTTGGCTGGTACAAACGCCTCGTTAGGTGCAAATTGTGATGGATGCACCATTCTAGCCTAATTGGAAGTCCTTAACCTTAATCACGTGTGTAACGCCACGTATGATAGAACTAGAGGACGCCCGCGACTTCGTACGCTTAGAATTAGTTTCTCGCCATTTCTTCCCGTTGGGGGTCGATTTTCGGAAAATCCTTTCTTAGTGCTCACTTACATCATGAAAGGAACCCCTGTACCAAATTTCAAGTTTCTAGGTACAGTAGTTTCGACTGTGCGTTGATATATAAGTCAGTCAGTTTTGCCTTTTATATAATACTAGAGGACGCCCGCGACTTCGTACGCGTAGAATTAGTTTCCCGCTACTCCCCCCATTTTTTCCCGTTGGGGGTTGATTTTCGGAAAATCCTTTCTTAGTGCTCACTTACATCATGAAAGGAACCCCTGTACCAAATTTCAAGTTTCTAGGTACAATAGTTTCGGCTGTGCGTTGATACATCAGTCAGTCAGTTTAGCCTTCTAATATAGATAGATTATTGGAAATCAAAATGGCGGATATATAAAGCTTGCATTTTATTATTAGACTTGTTAATTTCCTTGTAGAGTTAGATAATGGCGATGTCGTTCCGTAGTGACGATTTTTTATACACAAGTTAGAAATAAGTAGTTAATTTTCTCTAAGTATACGGCGGAAAGATGTCAACAGCCAGTACCTGTTGCTCGTGAAGCCGGAGAGGGCGAGGTGGCCAATCTGCCCCTCCACCGGCTTTCCGGCGACAGAAGCAACACGTAGTTGGCTGTTTGTGTTCCACAGATAATTTAGAGAAAAATAAACGCGTCCTTTGTAGGGTTCCGTACCAAAATGGTAAACACTCTCACAAAGCGGTCATACCTTATAACACCCCTCTTTTTGCATCGGGCTTTAAAAACAGGAAGCTATTTAAGCTGTTAAGTTTACACCCGTTGCACCTCTGCACCAGTGCACTAAGGATTATCGTTAAAATGCACAAATACATATTCCCTTCTTGATGGATAAACCCAGATTAAACCCCGGAACTGGGCGCTATCAAAGGGTTCTAGCGAGGCAATATTTATTTACAAGCGCGGCAAGTTAACTGGCACAGGTTCCAGGTAAATGTGAAAAGTACTGAAAAAATTGAATTTATTTCCTGGGTAGTGATTCTCTCAAAAGCAAAGGTGAGCGAATGCAGGAGTGAATGTCCAAGCGGCGAGTTTAAGTAGTCGCGTCAGAGCGAGCAAAACACATTTTAGCGCGTGCATTCTCAGGCAGCCTTATAGTTCGAGAAGCCATGCTGCCAAATTGAATACACGCGCTGAAATGTGTTTTGCTCGCTTTGACGGGTACTTAAACTCGCCTCTTGGACATCACTCCTGCGTTCGCTCACCTTTGCTTTTGACAGAATCACTACCCTGGAAATGACTATGGGACAATCTCACACAAATTGACCTATAGTCCGTTCGCGTTAAGAATGCAGTGAATCATCAGTGCAACAAATTATATTTAAAAAGATTAAGTTTAATGGATAAAAATAAACCTAATTTTGAGCGACCTGATTGGTTAGGGGGCGTGGTTAGGCCAGCGGACAACACTGATTTACTGCATTCTTAGCGCGGACGGACTATAGTCCCAAGCAAAGCTCTAGCCTTGTACTATGGGTACAGACAAAGACTTTAATTGTTGTCGTATAACGTTAATCATTAATTTTGGCGTAATTTCTTTCAATGATTTGACGCTGTCATTATGACAGGGTTATAGTGGCATAACAATTAAAGTCCTTGACTGTACTAAACAATGATATAAATACTTATCATACTTAAATACATAGAAAACATCCAAGACTCAGTAACAAATACTAGCGTTCATTACACCAATATACTGGGACCCTATTCTCGTGACTTCGAGATGATTTTTCATGCGATATGCACTGTCAACTGCGTACATTTATTTGACATATCTCGCATGAAAAATCATCTCGAATTCACGAGAATCGGGTCCCTGCCCTTACCGGGATTTGAACCCAGGACCACTAGCTTCGTAGGCAGGGTCACATCCAAATAACCTAAGGCCTACACTTCAACAATGGAGGCTAAACGAGTCAAAAATACAATTTCATTGTACCAAGCAGAACTTTTACTATAAAATCGCAACAGTATATAAAAAAAACTGCCTTGGCTGACAATACACAGCATTGAAGATTAAAAAGAAACGGAAAAAAGTGACCAGCGACAATAGAACTCGCTTTTTGCCGGATCCAGGTCACGCGGTGGCTAATCTGAAACGTTTTCACTTCGTTTTGGAACACTTTCCGGTTCCGTGGCCAAAAGGAATCAACGGAACCCTAAAAAAAAGTTAAAATCATTTATTGTTCAATTGCAGAAGATGTTATGGATACATTGGTTGGGCGCATCGCATACTACTGTTTCCGGTGTACAATAATTAGAGCACTATTTATTATATTTAAAAATTACATTATTAAAATATTATCAATATTTACCTACATTGTAATTATTGAATATCAAATTAAAAATTAATGCGCATGTTATTAAAAAAATCATGCAGGGTATAAAAACATACATCAAGTAAGAAATTATATAATTTACAATAAAATTTGTTTCTGGGTAGTTCCGTCCAAGAAATAAGTACTAAATACTAGGTATTTGACCTGTATGTATTTCCGACTCTATATTGCCTCGTAACTATTAAACGGCTAAACCTATTTTAATAAAGTATAAATGGTTAGATTCGTCTTAACCACTAGAGTGTCATAGGCTATATTAAAATTATTGGAAATCAAAATGGCGGACTTTTGGCGCCAAATTGCGCGGTTTGAAAACTAACATTATGTTGACGACATTATTCAAACAGCTGTTGGGTTTCAAAGCATGCTCTGTAAGACTTGTTTGTAAGAACCAGAAACAAATAATAATCAAGCGCAACATAAACTACCTAGTTGAAAAAAAAAACGCTCTAATAAATAAATTTTAAGAGACAATCATATTGACCTATAATCTTAAACGATAGTTGTAATATGGATACACATTCCTAAACTCAAGAAAAAAAAATGCTTATCAATTCATAACACAAATACTTATTTGCCCAAATCGGGAATCGAAGCCAGAATAGCTACCTCCGTAGGCAAGGTCACTACCAACTAGTATAAAAGAAATTGATTGATGTATATTTGTGAATCCCTACACAATTTACATTACAGAAAGAAATTGTACTAAGGCCACATAAGGTGCACATAAGTTACTAAAACCAAGTGTCAAAGTTTTGTGCAGGGACTTTAGGCAAGACAGAGATATACGATATCACTATCCCTTCCACTTACAGGAATTTGGCAGGTCTGAACATTGATTTGAACACGTCATAAAACGGCCTCAGACTGTACATTATGTAATAAACGTATATATAGTTCAATGGTACAATTTTAATCTGTTTTAATCATATTATCGGCTGATTCAATCTCGACCTTACTTGGCGGCCACTCGTGTATATACAAACGAATGCAATAAGAATACTTTAGTTATTTAAATGAAATAGAAAATATATTAAAGCAGTTCTGTTATTGAGAGTTAAACGCTTGTATTTGAGTAATTAATTAATCATTAATACTAACAATCTCTTTGATACTAACAGTATTGAACAAACAAACGACAAACCTTAAATTTAAGAAATTAAAAAACACCAAATTACTTTTTTAACTTTTTGTTCACTCATTAAAGACTAAGGTCACGCAACATACTGCCTGTACCATGTGTTAAATCCATAATCAGTAAAAACAAACAAACGCATTAAAAACGTCACAAAGTTCAAACTTAAATTCTAGCTTTGACACCTTACAACGTCATAATGCTCATCATTGCGCAAAGTATATTTTATCGATTGAGACAATGCCGCGCGCACTGTGTCAGTAGGTCAAGGGTGCGGCCTACTTACGGCCCGAAATTCGCGGCTGCAGCCAGTGCGGTGAAGAGGCCGCGCGATGCGTTGACGGTTTGATTTTTTAATTTTTGTCTATGGCTTTTAACTTTTCTTGTAGTAATATTTTTTTGTGAGGGCTTAAATATGAAGTTTAACGGTCTCTTTTTATTGTTTAGGGTCCGTTTACACAGACCGGCTCGGAGAGGAGAGTAGATTTTTATCACGTTGGAAACAGAGTTTTGAACCATTGTAATAAGGTTTATTTTTGCATGTGCACTTCTTTTGTCATTAAGCATTGACAAAAGAAGCGCACATGCAAAAATAGACCCTTATTCATTATTTATTTACTGAACATAGTTAACTAAAAACTGTAACGCAACTGGGAACGCTACTATATTTTTTTTATTGGAAAAAATCTGTGTGAAATCTAGGATAGCTTTAATCAAAGACCGTATCCCGGAAAACCAAAGCATATCCACGGGAATAGCGGCAACAAACGAGTATGCGACAGTCGCGGTCAAATTGCCACCGTTATAGTCAGCCAGCTCGGTATCGGTGCGACCGGTATCGGTTTCGGCCGCGGCACAGCACTAGCGCAAGGGCGTGACGTAACGGTTAAGGTCGCCAGCAGGTGAATGGGAAACTCCTACGCAGACACATGGGCCTAAACTGACATATGTAATGTAAGAGGAAATGCGGGCAGGGGGACCTTTGAACAAGGAGCGTATAAAATAATGAAACGTGACAAGCTCCAGTCAAATAGAGAGATAGAGCTACAAAAAAAAACCGGTCAAGTGCGAGTCTGACTCGCGCACCGAGGGTTCCGTATTGAAGATAATATGCTTGTGCTTAGTAACCGCAAAATAAAATACTCATTTTGTTATGAGCTTTACTCTCCAGGCAATAAGGTCCATTGTGAGTAGCCTAAATTTTAATACAGATTTTCTTAGTATTTTTGTTATTTCTCAAAAACTGTAAATAATGAACACTTCATTTTTCCCATAAAATATAAGTAATTATCTATTCGTCAGGATTTTTTTCAAATTTTTTGATTAATAAACTTCGGAGATGAGGTGGGTGAACGGTCATTTTTTGTACATTTTTGGCTATAAATCAAAAAGTACATCACATAAAAATAAAAATAGTTTTGAAATGTGCAGATTAAGACCTTTCATATGACACCCCATTTGCTATAATTGAACCACTTTCATTTTTCAACCCCCCATTGTAGACCCCTTTTCAGTTATTAATAAAATTAATTTCATATTTTTTTTACTATAAATAGATGCGGGCAAGCAAGTTGTACAACTAGGCCAAATTTCAAGTTGATAGCATTTGTACTTGCTGAGATAACCTGCTGTGACATACAGACAGACAGACAGACAGACAACGAAGTCTCACCATAAGGGTTCCTTTTGTACCATTTTGGTACGGAACCCTAAAAATCGGGGGACAATCTCACTCAAATTGACCTAGTCCCAAACTAAGCTCTAGGCTTGTACTATGGGAACTAGACAAAGATAAACATACCTACATAGAGAAATGCATACTAAGATACATAGAAAAATCTAAGACACAAAATAGGTTTAACAAAATATAAGAAAAAACCGTTAAAAATTGATCTGTGTATTTGCCTTTACATAAATAAGACATTGATATATTCCAAATCCAAATTTCAGAATTCCGTGAAACGTATTTATAATCCTGGGGCTCTACTTTGAAATCAGTAATTCGAACGTCAGAGCGCCCCGTCACTTTCTTGCGAATTAGTGACGCATCGAGAGCAAAAGGGATAGCAATAGACGAAATTCGAATTACGGCTTTCAAAGTAGTGCCTCTGAGGCCCTACTTTCAAAATCGAAGTTCGAAGTTACGTTAGCGTGACAGAGATGGAGCTAACGTAACTTCGAATTTCGATTTTCAAATTAGGGCCTCTGTCTCGTTTCCTCACTTTTAACACTGGCAATGTGGCACAGGCACACCCCTACAATGTGCTTATTGATATCAAAAAAAACCTTGCGACAACGCGACATGCAGTAATATGAGTAATCCCCTTTACACTCGGCCGTATGAAGCCAAACAAAAGAAAAAATATAATTTTAACAGCCATTGCAGTCTGTGAGCACTGAGAAGGTGCTTTAGGTTGGTTTTCTCTCACTCGCTCTTAATGAGAGCGTATGACAGCGAGTGGGAGAGAAGTACAAACCCGAAGTACCTACTAAAATCGCACTGTAGGTACACTAAAGTTAAAAACCGGTCAAGTGCGAGTCGGTCTCGCGCACCGAGGGTTCCGTATAGATTGTGATGACTATGCAAGGTTTAAAAATCCAACTGTTGCTAACCAACTTTAAATGGTTAAAAATCCTAAATAAATAAATGATCATTGAAAATAAAAAATGACAAAATAATCCCAAATATGACTTTTAAATACCTATTCAACGATACCCTACTTGTAATAGTTCGTCGACTTTTTTTTTACAATATGGCGTCTGGTTGCCGCCATATTGAATTTTAATTACTGGCATATATGTGTCATATCTTTAGTGACACACAATACTTATTAAGACAAATCGATTGACATACGAATCATCAAAATTGGTTCACTCGTTTAGTTTCTAGATAGCCGCAAAGGAACAAACATATATATAGGCTGATAAACACCTTACTCTCCTCCTTCGGCAGTTGGGTACAAAGGAAACTATTTAGCCTAAATTGTATCTTGATTCTTGGTTGTCCATAAAATATATCTAATTGCTACTCAATTCACCGATTCTCGTATCCCCACACCGGAGCACACTAATATGTACACTGCTACTTGGTAGGTTACAGGGGCTCTACTTTGAAATCAGTAATTCGAACTTCGGATCGCCCTGTCACTTTCTTGCGAATTAGTGACGCGTCGAGAGCAAAAGGGATAGCAATAGACGAAGTTCGAATTACGGATTTCAAAGTAGTGCCTCAGGACAAGATGGCGTTACCACTTCGAACCCTGCACAAGGTCCTATCGCCATGACGTAGCTATTGACACCTTGACACAGATTAAATAATAATGACATTGAAATTTTGGTGTGTCGTGATTTAGACAAATACGCGTCATCTAGCGGTCCTCCTACGAACTAAAACTATTTCTTGTTAATCTATGCTGTACTAGCGACCGCTTCGCTTCGGTTTATTTAAGTTTTCTGTAACACCCGTACAATAAACCAGCATTTATTATACATAAAAACGTTCCTCTTGAATTACTTTATTTATTTAAAACCGCATCAAGATCTGTTGCGTAGTTTTAAAGATCTAAGCATACATAGGGACAGACGGACAGCGGGAAGCGACTTTGTTTTATACTATGTAGTTATATACTATACTATATATACTATGTACTATATTTTTTTATATATAAATGGCAAACCTGATTTACTGACTTATATAAGTTATATATCAACGCACAGCCGAAACTACTGTACCTAGAAACTTGAAATTTGGTACGTGGGTTCCTTTCATGATGTAAGTGAGCACTAATAAAGGATCTTCCGAAAATCGACCCCCAACGGGAAGAAATGGGGGGAGTAGCGGGAAACTAATTCTACGCGTACGAAGTCGCGGGCGTCCTCTAGTAATATTATAAAGAGGTAAAGTTTGTGAGGTTGTAGGGGTAATCTCTGGATCTACTGAACCCATTTTGAAAATTCTTTTACCAATAGAAAGCCACGTTATTTGTGAGTGTCACCGGCTATATATTAACCCAAAAAAAAGTTTATTGCCCAACGTATTGGGCACGGGAACCGCTAGTATATTATAAGCAAGTCTAGGCGTTACTGTATAAACTACTTACTTTTAATTTCTCGACGAAGAGTGCATAATATTGCTAAAGTTGGCAGTGTTTCACGATCTGAGGCTCTACTTTCAGATCCGTTATTCGAACTTCGTCTATTCCTATCCCTTTTGCTCTCGACGCGTCACTAATTCGCAAGAAAGTGACGGGGCGACCCGAAGTTCGAATTACTGATTTCAAAGCAACTGGATCTCAATAACCATATACCGCCTTTGTTGTTGTTCTTTGGATATATTAAACTTTTGGTATTTTTTCCTCGAAACTGTTTATCTATTTAATTATTTATTTATTTATTAATACAATTAGAAAGAAATCCCTCCATACTTTTATTTTTCCAACTTAACGACACCTTTTCCGCAAGTTTTTCAATCTTTGAAGCTTAGTAATTAATTAGTTGTTTGAATCCTTGTACTTAACAGACAGGGAGAGGAAAAAAGTTTAAACATGTTCCTACTTCAATATTGAAGCACATAATTGGGGAGTTTCAAAAAAATAGCACACCTTTGACTTTTTCTTTAGATTTGGGAAAAAAATTGCACGTTGGTTGGGATCATTATTCTGAACTAGAAAAAATTGTATCCCAATATGTCCCCAAAAATATGTATGGAATTGTTCCGTTTTGTTATCAAAATCCAATACGTTTCTTGGTAACAAAACGGAAAAATCCATACATATTTTTGGGGACAAATTGGGATACAACTTTTTCTAGTTCAGAATAATGATCCCAACCAACGTGCAATTTTTTTCCCAAATCTAAAGAAAAAGTCAAAGGTGTGCTATTTTTTTGGAACTCCCCAATTAAATAAAAGCTACATACATGCTAAATTTCATGCTTTCTGCCAGAAGATGGGACCGATATTGAAATATTTTTGAGCTAGTAAACCTTACTAGTATAAGAAGCCCCACAGCACTGTTCTGTTGACTAATGACGCCATCTATGGAGGAGTAGCAGAACTAATAATGTTAACGAACCAAATGAACCCGTCGAAAATGTTGGTAATGCTATTTATAGCTGTCATAAAATCGAACTATTAATTATATTATGTTTATTAGAATAGAACAGATCGTTTTTATGTAACATATAAAGAAATAAAATCATAAAACAGCTAACCTTCAACAAGAGATGGCGCTAATTATAGGTAAATGTTTTTTAGCTGATAAATCTGACTAGGCTGGAGGAGATTAATACTTTTCATATTCAATTATGTTTTTTAAATATACTAAACAACAAGAGTTTATAAATTGAAAAAAATATCGTTCATTATAAATATACTGCGGAATAAACATGACGCTTAATTCAAACGCTGTAACAAAACGCATTTGACAGCTATGGTACTGTGCTGTCAGTGAGGCTAATATTTTTATTATTTCTAAAATAAACACTGCATTTCAGGTCATTTAAAACTAACTCTGAAAAATAATATAAGTTTGTTGTTCGTTTGTGCACTATAGTGTTTAATATTGACTGTATTTAAATGTTTCTGCATCACATTTAATCGATTTAATGTCAAGCGTAGGTTGTTTAAATTTGAGCGTATTATTTTAAAATGAACATGTCCCATTTGTGTCGGAGCTGTATGAAAGAGGTAGTCTTGTGGGAAATCGAGAATTTCGACAATAGATTCATGAATATGTTTAGTTACTGCACTAATATTCAGGTAAGGTTAACAAGTCAGCTATTACCGAATTATTTGTGTTTAAAAACCTTAATTACAGCACGAAACTGAATGTTTTTCTGTAATTGGTATATTTAAGTTATCGGTGAGCACTTGCACATAGAAAACTACTTGAAACTTGGAGATACTGTTTGTATTTTTTTAAAATTTTAAATCTTGTTTTAAAGGCAGTTATATGGTAAAAGGACCTATGAGTTTTTTTCTTTTACTATCTAATAAGCTCTGATGTTTGTCTAACAGACTTCACTTTAACACAAAAGACTTTCCAAGAGCTATTGCGCTGATGTGTCAAGGTCTGCAATAAGTGTTTTGATTTAATATATTTTGCATTTTACCTTTTGCATGAAATAAGCTCAAGGTCTGGGGCTAAAACCAATATTCCGTATACATGCTTAAAAAAAATTAAACAGTCCAAACAGCCAATCAAAACTGTTTTATCGCATTGACGTATCAGTGTTCTGCTTCTATTGGCTGATGAACTATATCACGTGTTTGTTTTGTTTACATTTTTAACATAGGTCCACAATGACCACCAAATATTATTGATTGTGGGCAAGTATTTTTGCCAGCGAGTTTATTTAATTGTTTTATTTTATTTATCACATTATTTTACAAAAAATACAGTTTTGTTATAATATGCTTTGCTCTTTTTGTTATTTTTTATGTAAGCCTAAGCTGCCTAATGCGAATGTCCTTTTTGTTATTTCGTATGAAAGCCTAAGCTGCCTAATGCGAATGTCCTTTTTTTTCTACTTGCTTATGCAGATTTTCACATACTAGCTGAAGCAATTTAACTATTATGTTTTTATTTCATCTTAAGGGCAATTCACACAGCGGGCGGGGCATGTCGTTTTCATCGCGGCACCCGCACTGGTCGTCGTATTCACACAGCGCAGAACCGCTCTGCGCGCGCTGTTAGTGGCGGGCGGCGCGGTCCCGACACGCGGCCGACCTGTCCAGCCGCGTGTGTGAATGCTTCCATATAACTCCATGTATAAACACCCGCCGAACTACCGACCCGCCCGGCGCACGACCCGCTCCCGCCCGCTGTGTGAATTGCCCTTTAATGGTGGTGGTAGCTAGGCGTCTTGTGCAGGCTCCGTCGATCACTACCACCATCTTATTCTTTAACCCACCGCCAAGCAGCATTCGCATTGTGTTCCGGTGTGGGGATAACACAACCGGTGACATTACTGGCATAGAGGCATTCCGTCTTAGTGCTCAGGGATGGCAACGCAATTAGATAAGGATTGTAATTTTAATATTTTAACTTAAGAATAGGGAATATGCATGTTTTTTTTACAGCTTCAATAAATAATTCATGTAACAAAAAGGTGAGAATAAACATTTTTTGAATAGCTATAAAAATAACCAAGATATAACCCAACAAAGATTTGTTTGTATCTCTTTCTAGCAAAACAGAATTTTACGTGGAGTTTATATGGCCGAACTGCACAATGACGTCACCGGTGCACTTCGGATCTCTTTGTCTAATTAGCAGTTTAAAATGCTTGTATCATCCGTATTTCTTGACTGATTTTAATTTCACTTTTGGTGATCTCTTTTTAATTTCACATTTTGTTGAGAAATGTGATCTGCCTCTGCTGCCATTAAAAATAAACTTTTTATTTAATTCGAGTGCTTGTTTGTTCCTAAAGAGTTTAGAGCGCTTTTAGACTAGTCTTAAGTTGTGCTGCAATCATAGTAATGATAAGCCATTTTTGCTGCCACGCGATAATCGCCACACCCAGTTTCCTACGCGACGCGACGCGATTTTTTGACAGCTAAAAAAAAGCGATGCGACGCGCCTGCTTGAAATCGCGTCGCGCTGCTTGATTTAGGCGTCATCTGCTATGGAAAGACATGGGCTCTTTGATAAAAATAGAATATTAATAAATACAGCAATGATATGCGAAACTAAAGCATTATTTAATCTCATTATTTTAGCGGTTATGTCTTATCCGATGTGATAATATCTGGATATGGTACTTTTATGTTCCTGCACTGTATTGCAAAAAAGTTCGCGCGAATAAATCAAGCTTCGCATCGCATCGCACGCATCCGCGATCGGTCAGCTCGTGCGCAATTGCTAACTGCGCACTAACCGTATTTTACGCTCGGTGTAGTCGTTTCTTAGTGAGCATTTTTCATACACAATGAACAAGTAAATTGTCTCTTAAGGTGGGTTTAGACCAAACGAGCGAATGTTCTAGAATAAGTTTTGTCTTTATTTTTACAAAGAAAACGTAAGAGTAATGCATAGAATTCTTCTACGTTCGCTTGGTGTAAATCGGGCCTAAAATGTTTCTATGGTGGTAAATCACCTTACCTGGTAAGACCTGAGGCTCTACTTTGAAATCCGTAATTCGAACTTCGTCTATTGCTATCTCTTTTACTCTCGACGCGTCACTAATTCGCAAGAAAGTGACGGGGCGATCCGAAGTTCGAATTACTGATTTCAAAGTAGATCCCCTGGGGCCCTAATATGGCTGCGTTTATCGCGTGACAAAGTTTGGATAAGGCATCCGTCACATTCTGACACGTAAATAAGTACGAGAGTGACGGATGCTTTATCCACATTTGACACGCGATATAGACGCAACCATACTAGGCCCACTGATAATAGTAGGAGATCCGAATAGAAGACGATTTGCACCGGGCTGCTTATTTGACCAAAAGTATTTTATATCAAATTTGATACGCTAAATAATATGTAGCGAATAGGTTGCCTGAAAAAATTCAGTCAAGTATATTATCAATTAAAAAATTAAAAATTAACTTTGGCTTGAAAAAATTGCAAATGCTTGTTTAATAGACAAATTACATACCAATCGAAAGTATGAAGCCTATAGAATTTGCAAACGTTAGGTTGACTGTTTTTTCCCGTCAATCTATTGGATAGGCAGGTATAAACAGGTAAGTCGGTACTAATAATTTGCACCAAACCGAACGTTTGCATATTCTATAGGCTTCATACTTTCGATTGGTATGTAATTTGTCTATTAAACAAGCATTTGCATTTTTTTAAGCCAAAGTTATATATATTTTTTTTAATTATTAATATACTGGACTGAAATTTTTCTGGCAACCTATTCGCCACATATTATTCAGCGTATTAAATTTGATATAAAATACTTTTGATCGAATAAGCAGCCCGGTGCAAATCGTCTTCTATTCGGATCTTAGACCATAAGTATGGAAGAGTTCGACATTTAATGATATGACCGTCTGTTGACTCACTGGGTTTTATTGTATTTACTTCCTTGCTTTGTACCTATGTTATGCTAAATACTTACTTCCAATAGGTGCTACGACATATAGCTGAGCGGATACCATTTTCGCAGCACTACTTTTCACACTAAAAATATTTATAAATTAAGCGAAATAAATGTTTCCTGTTTTATTCTACTCTATTCTATAAATATTTAGCTTCACAATCCTCTTAACAATCTACTATAACATATTTTTTTTGGCGTTTTCTATAAGTAAATGGCATAGTTAAGGACTAAAATTAACAACGGTAATTTTTAGGGTTCCGTACCCAAAGGGTAAAAACTGGACCCTATTATAAGACTCCGCTGACCGTCTGTCCGTCTATCCGTCTGTCCGTATGTCTGTCTGTCTGTCACCTGGCTGTATCTCATGAACCGTGATAGCTAGACAGTTGAGATTTTCACAGAAGATATATTTCTGTTGCCGTTATAAAAACAAATACTAAAAACAGAATAAAATAAATACTAACTAAACGTGATTTTTTTTTTGCGGTTTTTTTGCTAATGTTGTATAGATAATGGTACGGAACCCTTCGTGCTCGAGTCCGACTCGCACTTGGCCGGATTTCCATTACGTCACGGCAGTTAACTATACTGCTATAAGACAAATAGTGTCATCTCAGACAAAACTCCCGTAGCAAATTCAACCATTTTACTAACGAGCGAGGATTGAAACTGCCTCGGTTATTGAATGTGAGATACTGCCTAACGGCGTATGAGGGCATGGCGTGACGTAATGGAAAAGTTACTGCTGTTAATTTTAGTCCTTAATTACGTGCACTTTTTTTGGAAAACTCCCTTAAGGGATTTACTGTCATTAGGTTCAAATGGAAAATCGTCCACTTGAAATTATACGTCAGTTCAGAAAAATTACCATTTGAAATACAACAAAAAGGAAAAATTTCCATCTTGAAAAACGTCTAAAATGGAATCATGTCCCATGGTAAAATTGTCCAATATGACATTGGTCTATAAAAATATGTCTATTTGTATTTATGTACACTCAGAAATATGACCAATTGTAAATACGTCCTACTTGAAATTTGTACATTTTATATTATATTATATGGTCTTAATTCATATTACACTACATTCACTTGAGCTTATTTCATGTTGGTCATAATTTATAATGGACAAAATTCCATTGGGACTTAATTAATTTACAACGAAAATAAATTTCGTTGTAAATACTTTTCAGCACAATTACATTTTGACTAAATTCACTTTGGACTCTACTTTTGACCCATTTTCAGAATGGTTATTTCACGTGGACGATTTTCCATTTGTACCTAATGACAGTAAATCCCTTAAGGGTCACACAGACAGAAACTGCTATTTACATCAGTTGAAACAGTACTATAACGTACAAATATTTTCATTACAGGTGACCGACCAAGATGTTTTACCGAAGCAACTATGCTACGAGTGCTCTGTTAAAATCGAGGCTATGTATGGCTACATCCAAGAGGCTCACCGAGTCAACCAGCTGCTTCTGAACATGCTCCAGCCCAGCGTCATCGTGGAGCCTCACAGCGTGCCCAGGCTGGATTATGACGAACCGGTACACTCAATTGCTATTAAATGGGCATTTCTCCACTAATTGGAAAATTTGAACAGTCCCCTGCCTTCTCTTCAAATAACAGTAAAATTGTTTTTCATCACTACTCCAGTGTCGTTCATACCATGATCAATGTATGTACAAAAGTCAATCTCATCATTTTTTTTCATTTTAATCACAATGGGGCGACAGCTTATATCTTGATTATTTTTATAGCCAATAAAAAAAAAACTCACCTGTTTGTTATTGAGCGTTTATTGAAGCTGTAAAAAAAACATGGTTATTCCTTATTGCCGCTTTAAATATTAAGCAATAACAATTAGGATTGTTCATATTTTTACAATTACTCTGATTCGAAAACGAGGAATAGGTTTTTAAAGCCGTTCTGCATTATCAAGTTTTTGAAATATTTATCAATTTCGGATATTCCGACAATAGTACATTGTTGCAGAGGATAGAAAGTACGCGATTTTTGGACGAGTCATATAGAGGGCCGAAACGTAGTTGAGGCCCTCTAGTGTACGAGTCCATAAATTGCACTTTCTACCGAGGCAGACATAGTGCTTTTCACAACTACTGAGAGGAAATAAAATAAAAAATCATATTCAAAACTTTCAATTCACTTTCAATAGTGTTATTCAATTGGCGTCGGTTTTTCAAAGGTATTATAGAAGCTGTATCACCGCCAATTTTACCATAGATAACATTTTTTTTAATCTGGACCCCTATTCTCGTGGCACTAGAGATTAATAAACTAACATTCGAGATGAAGATGTCAACTCCATATAAAATTGTATTTGTTTCGTCATCTCTAGTGGTTCGAGATTAGGGACCAAGTTTGAATTACATTCAAATAAAAACAGTGTCATAGTTTTTAGTCTGTGTATCTTTTAGCAAAAATACACCTAATATTTTACGACACAAAATGGTGTGTTCTGATTGGTCGATTTCAATTTTTCATTTACGGAGCTATGACACAAAAATTGATTGATTGATTTTCATTGGTTCTTAAAGTTGGACAACAATGTTCTCGACCAATCAGCAAACATGCCGACAAAAACATTATTGGTGTGTCCTTATAAGTGACGTTTTGTGACCCCAAACAAAACCATCTATGGCCATATTTCCGAGCAGTGTTGTGAAAAAGTATATTTAACCTTTGTTTGACTTTCGTTTTCGGCTTGAAGCCCTCCTAGGTGTATCTTATGGGATAGACGAAAACCGCTTGAAATAATATGTTCTATCACAATCACTTTTTATCCTTAGATATCATTTAATTGTTGTAATTTATTAGAAAACGCCAACCCAAATTTAAAATAATCATGTCATCCATAAAATGTCTGCTAAATAAATAAAGATATTAAAACAAAACTATTGGGTCAAATACAAAATTAATAAAATTGGTTTCTTTAAATTACTCGTTCTTTCGAATTACAATATAAAAACCGTGAGTTATTTTTTGGGGTTTCGTACCTCAAAAGGAAAAAAACGGAACCCTTATAGGATCACTTTGTTGTCCGTCTGTCTGTCTGTCCATCTGTCAAGACCCTTTATCTCGAGAACGCGTGGAGGTATCGAGTTGAAATTTAAACCATATACTCAAATCTACAGTCCCTTGAAGCTGTGAAAAAATCAAACTTCTACATTTACGTTAAAAAAAGATACGGCCGTTTATGTCGCAAAAAACGTGTATTTCGACACTCTCGAGGTAATCAAAATGTATAGGGTATTTCCCATTGACCTAGAACTATGAAATTTGGCAAGTAACACCGTCTTTTACTACAAGTATAGGAAAAAATCGGAAATCTGCACATTTTTAGTTAAATCACAAAAAAAACAGGGTCTTTATGCAAGGAACGGCGGCGGTGCAAATTTTGAATTGAGTTGATCGTGTCATGTGCGGAACCCTCGGTGGGCGAGTCCGTTAATATTTCAACCGTCCCAACAGGTCCAAGAAACATTTGACACTAATGAAACAGAACCCGTCGATCCCAACCATGACGTCACAACAGCCATTACCACCAGCGTAATAAAACTGACTACTGACGTCATCAAGGAAACGGCTCCAACTGTCAATGTGACAGCAACTTGCGAGGTCCCGAAGCATGTATGCTTGGTGTGTCAGAAAAAGTTCCTGTCCAAGGTCTGGTTTGAGAAACATATGAAGAATCAACATGGCGGGAAGTTGTATAGTTGCACGCAGTGTTCTAAGAGTGAGTTTATTACAAATACAAATACAAATATATTAATTTATATTTATGACTCCCACACTAGGCGTAGCCTGTATAGTCATAATAGTGGTCTCTGCGTACCCCTCTGGGAAACAGGCGTGATTTAATGTATGTATGTAAGAACTTTATGTACTTAAATGAACATGATAGCAATAAATAAATAAATAATCCTACTTTACTCAGTTATGGCATAACTCGGTTGAGTAATATGACGTCATATTACTCAAACGCCATATGAATTACACGCAAAACATCGTTTTGTGAGAAATAAATAGACAAAAAACTTTAAAAGGCTAGAACTTTTTTATTTTATAACCAATTTTAAATTTGATTTTGAATTATTTTATCATACTACGTATATTGTTTTTTTTTTTGACGACACGCTAGCCTAGTTGGTTGTGACCCTGCCTACGAAGCTAGCGGTCCTGGGTTCAAATCCCGGTAAGAGAAGATATTTGTGTGACGAGCACGAGTATTTGTTTCTGAGTCTTGGATGTTTTCTATCCCCCTTACTAATAAACGTTGAGTAACGGTGGTATAACTATGCAATGTTTTGTCCTTATCTGTCAAATCCAAATGACAGATAAGGACAAAACATTGTATAGCTATACACCACCGTTACTCAACGTTTATTAGTAAGGGGGTATGTATTTAAGTATTTATTTTCACTATATGTATATGTATTTATATCGTTGTCTAGTACCCATAGTACAAGCCTAGAGCTTAGTTTGGGGCTAGGTCAATTTGTGTGAGATCGTCCCTTGATATTTATTTATTTATGACAGTAGATACATATTTAATATAATACAATTAAAAGTTAAAACTAAACTTATTTAAATTAAAATAAAAACTAAACTACTCAAATATTAAAGACGTTTATTATTTATTTATTGATTAAATTAATATATGAAATTCAATATCAGGCAAATAGTGCAAATACCCTATTGATGCTGATATTATTTCTCCCCCAGCGTTCAAGAAACCATCTCTCCTCTCCCTCCACTCGGTGTCTCACTCTAACGAGAAGAAGTTCGAATGCCAGTGTGGGAGGAGATACAAGCGGCGGAAAGAGCTGACAATACATGCGCGGACGCACCGGGAGGAGCGGCCGTACCAATGCGACCATTGCAACCAGAGGTATAGTTGATATATAGACAAAAATAATATCATCTAAAAAAAACCGGCTAAGTGCGAGTCGGACTCGCGCACGAAGGGTAGAAAATCACGTTCAATTCTATTCTGTTTTTAGTATTTATTGTTATAGCGGCAACAGAAATACATCTTCTGTGAATATTTCAATCGTTTAGCTATCACGGTTTATGAGATACAGCCTGGTGACAGACAGACAGACGGACAGCGGAGTCTTAGTAATAGGGTCCCGTTTTAACCCTTTGGGTACGGAACCCTAAAAAGTAGCAGGATACTGGCTAATATGAGTCATATGCAATCAAACGTTAATTTTTTGTACATTTTTGGCTATAAATCAAAAAGTACAATACAAAATTTTTAAAAAAAATAGTTTTGAAATGTGCAGATTGAGCCCTTTCATATGACACCCCATTTCCTATAATCAAACCACTTTCATTTTTCAACCCCCCATTCAAGACCCCTTTTCAATTATTAATAAAATTAATTTCATATTTTTTTTACTAAAAACAGATGCAGGCAAGCCGGTTGTACAACTATGCCAAATTTCAAATTGATATTGCTGAGAAAACTGCTGTGACATACAGACAGACAGACAGTCTCACCATAAGGGTTCCTTTTTTACCATTTTGGTACGGAACCCTAAAAACAAATGACGGTCTTGCGAATTAAAAAGTAATATGTGCCCAGAGAGTAATATTTTCGGATTCCGTAATTGCTATTTTTTGTTATTGTAAGGGCCTGTTTCACAATCGAGTAAATTTATCTGCCATTTAAAGTTGGCTCTCTCCTTGTCTATTTAAGTGTAAGAAAGAGAAAGGGCTTAATTTTTCTGTCAATTATGCTTCACTTGTCGATTGTGAAACAGGCGTATATTCATTTGTATAACAAAAACCAGCTCTAGTTTATTAGAAAACACAATAATAGTAATAAGGGCGCCACTGGACACTCGGCGTAACCTAAAGAAAACGAATGTTGATGCAGCCATTGTGCTGTTCCAGTTTCAAGCTGAAGAGTGTCCTGAAGAGCCACCTGGTGCTGCACGAGCCCAGCAAGCCGTTCCTCTGCTACATCTGCGGCTGGGGCTTCGCGCAGGGTAAGTCTTAACGTCTTTCAACAGAAAGAAAGAAAATAAAGAGATATTTATAAAAAAGCAAAAGGCCGAACTGCGTGAAAAACCTTTAAATCGTTATAAATAAGTACTAAATTATCATTCAAAATGAAAAAAGATGATTTTTAAATACCTATTTAATGATACCCCACTATGTCATAGTTCGTCGCCATTTTTCTTTTTCACAATATGGCGTCCGGTTCCCGCCATATTGAATTTTGATTGATGATTTACGTGATACAGCGCCATCTAGTGAGTAGCCCTGATTCGGGATCGATCTAATTATTTTGTCAAATTATGGCTTCACAACATTATTATTTGTACGGGAGGTACTCGAAAAAACTACAATATCTTATTTTACTAGTTTGTCGGCGTAATTTGAAGGGTCTGGCCGGTCTGCTATAGTAAAATATCGTAAAATTTCTTAAGTATCAGAGCGAATTACAAAAGTATTTAATGTTTCCAAAAATAAAAGTTTTTTTGTAGAATTAGCTATTTCCATTATTTAAGGAAGATGGCGTTCATGGGTGTTCTTTTTTTCCACCCTTTTACACAAATAGCTTATTTCCACTTTGTTGATCCAAACTAATATTTTTGAAAAAAAATATGTAATAGAATATTAAATTGTGTATATTATATCAAAATATGGTAGGTGTCGCTAACTTGCAACTAAAAAAAAAAACTAAAACTAAAACAGACAAAAATGTTGACTTCAAAAGAAGCTAGGACTTTTTTTTTTTATAAATGTATCTTAAATACATGTATAAAATATTCGAAGGACGTGTCAATCGATGAAGTAGTTTGGCCAATATAAATTAAAAACTGTTTTTTTTTTTTATATTTTGCCAATCGTAAGTATTTAAGGCTTAATATTCAGTAAAATTATATTTGACAATGAGGCAAATAAACGTGCATATTCAGTTTTCATATTCAGCCAGGGGTGATTTTACTATAGCAGACCGGCCAGACCCTTTATCATTATGATTATGCTGAATTACAGCTTTGTATAACTAAGAGTCTCTGAGTATGGGAGTAGGTACCCGAAATAAAATGTTTTTACAAGATTTTTACTACTTTATCGGCGTCATTTAAATGTATAATCGGAGCGGATAGACGGATAGACGGACGGGTCTATATCGGAATCCATAATATCGTTTGTCCTAATCGTCATTTGTCCTAATTCTTCGTTTGTCCTAAAAGCCATTTCCGCCTGATTTTTAAAACTTTTTAGTGTTGTTATAACACAACTCTAACCTAACCTAACCGCAGGTATTTTTGGAAAGCTTAAAAAGTTGTCTGACCCAGCTAAAAACCAGATTAGGACAAACGATAAATTAGGACAAATGACGATTAGGACAAACGATATTATGAATCGCTAATGAGATTCTAGACGGACATGGGGAAACTATAAGGGTTCGTTGCCGTCGTGTTTCCAGCGGGCAACCTCTCAGTGCATATGCGCACGCATTCCGGCGAGAAACCGCACGCGTGCGCGCGCTGCGGGTTCCGCGCGGCGACCGCGTCGAGCATGCGCCGGCACGAGCGCGCGCACCGCGCCGCGCGCCCGCACGGCTGCCGCAGCTGCGGGAAGGCGTTCCGGGACAAGGCCGGCTTGGTAAGAAACGTGTATATTTATTTGTCTATATTATATGTATATGTTACATATGTGTATATATTATGCTTGTGTATTTAATTATTTTGATATTTATTATTTTTATTTTTATATATCGACGGTTCTGTGACTCAACCTCGTATATTGAATTATGTCCAGTATAAACTGATACGCACTAAGTATCCACTCGCGTGCTTAGTGAGTGTCAGTTTATAGTGGACAATATTCTATATACGAGGTTGAGTCACAGAACCGTCGATATGTATCTGTTATTATTTATTCTAAAATAGGTCTAAAACTTTATTCACGCAATTTCTGTTAACTTTGTTTTTGTACTTGTGTGTACTCCTTTTCTATTTTTCTCATTTTCCTCAATCGTCCAAAGGATAGCTGGAAGAGATCCCTCAAAGGGATAAGTTCGCCTTTGTACATTCCTTTTCTGTAAATATTGTATTTAAATTTCTGTATAAAGAGTTTACATGCATACATACATACGTGTCCATACTAATCTGTAATGGGCGGGTGACGGATGCAAAACACGTCAAATGTGGCGTTATTTATCAAAAGGGACCTTATTGTCGATGGCGCTTACGCCGCACTGCGTCACGCGACGTTGTATTTATATCGGAGCATCGTTAATAATGGCGGAAGTGCCATCGACCTTAAGGTCCCTTTTCATAGATAACGCCACATAGGCTATTTGACAACTGACGACAACAAAAGAATTAAAATTTGCTCGATCTTTAAATTGTAGTATCAGCCTTATAGAGCCCAGACCCACCATAGACCGGTGTCACAGTGACATTATAAAACAATCTTTTTGGCACTTCTTACTAGAGATGCAACGAATATTCGGCAACTATTCGGTATTAGGCCTATTCGGCCACTTTTTTCAGTATTCGGTATTCGGCCGAATAATTCCTACTATTCGGCCAAATACCGAATATACGAAAAAAAAACGCTATTTTATCAAAAAAAAAAATAATTTGAGAATCATTCAACATTTCCAAATAGGAGACTTTATTCGTAACTGACGCCATATTAGTCAAGAAGATAATCTTTTTTTTCAGACACGCCACGAGCGCTCTCACACCGGCGCACGCCCGTACCGCTGCCCCGGCTGCCCGCGCGCATTCTCCGACAGCTGGAAGCGCAAGACGCACCTGATGCGTGCGCACCGCGTGCCCCTGGCGCGCATCCCGCGCATGCGTGCAGACCCGCAGCACGTGCTCGTCAACTACGACGAGTATACTTAAGTTAGGTAGGTTATGGGCCCTCAACCCATTGCTTCATTTCTTAGTCGACTTCAAGGCCATAAAAAGGTAGTATAATACCGAGGATCTCAAGTAGAGTACCCGAGGACAGTGATTGAGCGAGCCCTGACACTACTCGCTTCGCTTGTCGTCACACTAGTTCTTGTAATAGGCCCTAATTCCATTTCTTTATTGCCTAGTCGACTTCAAGGCCATATAAAGGTAGTATAATACCGAGGATCTCAAGTACAGTACCCGAGGACAGTGATTAAGCGAGCCCTGACACTACTCGCTTCGCTTGTCGTCACATTAGTTAGGTTATGGGCCCTAAACCCATTTCTTTATCGCTTAGTCGTCTTCAAGGCCATAAAACGGTGGTATAATATCGAGGATCTCAAGTACAGTATCCGATAATAGTGATTGAGCGAACCCTGACACTATTCGCTTCGCTTGTCGTCACACTAGTTCTTGTTATAGGTTATGGGCCCTAAACCCATTCCTTTAATGACATTACTCCAGGACAATAAAGGCTCCGGCAAACCAAACGCGTGGCAGCAGCAGCGCGTAGCGTCGCGTGGCGTCAGGGAGTTGTAAAACAACAAAACAAATGGAACCCCGGCACACCGAGACGCGCAACTGCAACTCCCTGACGCCACGCGCCGCGCTGCTGCTGCCACGAGTTTGGTGTGCCGAAGCCTTTAAGCGAGACCTGACACTACTCGCTTTGCTCGTACACTATGACCTGTTCTAATTAGGTACAATTAGAGTAGTTAACAATAGGTTATGGGCCCTAAATCCATTTTTGTATTGCTTAGTTGTATTCATACCATAAAATGTAGTATATTACAGATGATCTCAAATTAACTAGTGATTAAACTTGCATACTCGCGTCACACCTAATCACAATTTAGTGTTTTTAACCCATAATGGCGGCATTCTTCTTGCCGTAGTAATTAAGCAAGCCCTCTAGTATTATTGAGTGTTATTTTTGTATTTTTTGATTATTAGTATTTATGTTGACGATCTCAATGTAATTTCGTATTCTTTGATATGTAATGCAATTTATATTGTAATAAATTAGTTATTTATGTGACTGGTGCATAATGAGAGGCATTAAACACGAGTGCGGTTAATAAGATTACACGAGTGTTTTAATGCATACAGTCGCATACATAACTTTATCTACATACATATCATAAGTTTTCTACAATATGTGAGAAACCTGTATCCGTCGTTACCCTGCATCTTAATGTACCTGCATCTTAATGTTCACATTAAAGTGCAGGTCACTTGTACTGTAAAGTGAACATTATGATTCAACTACAGCGATAACCGATACTTTATTGACATGTTATACTTTAATGTTAACATTACAGTGCAACCACAGATACAGGTAACATAATGTAGGGAATTTGCTTATCGCTTCTGAACATATTATATTGAAATTATGATATGGATGTAGATAAAAATAAATATAACATTGATGAATAAATAACCACAACACAACCCTGGCACTAAACGTGCCGCGTGCGAATGAATACAAGTTATACAATAGACAAAGAGGCATAAACTAGGGTGATGGAACCAGTAATGAACAAGGACTAATAATGGACACTTGATTCTTATTTTACAGAAGATAAGGGTTATTCATTTGTTTTGAAACAATCAATTTAGGACCGTATGAAATTTGAATTAAGAGTGAAGTGTCCATTACTGGTGCCTGTCAAAAAGTGTCCATTATTGGAGCTGTCATCCTAGGTACGCTTCTTATATCTAAACGCAGGTTTTGTTATGAAGTGAAACTTATGTACTTGTAATTCAGTGCCAAAGAATTTTCTTCCAACTGTATGTCTAACTATTGCTAATACTAGTACAAACAAACAGCAAATAAATAAGCCTTTAAAAAAAATTTCTTTCAATTTCATATATCATTTACAAACAACGTGTTACGAAAGGAAATTAATAAAAAAAAAATTTACAACAATCTCTATTAAAATACAACTTATATGACTGAGATGGCAGCATAATATAAAATTTATGTCAACCCAAAATACATTTTTTTTTTGAGAATTTTTGTAACACGTTCTGTATATCTAAATTAATTAAGACATAAATACACAATAAAAAAATCCTTAGTTTTTTTTTTATCTATGCATCTGTAACTGACCATGCTGTGTGTGTACATAAAGGTTAACTGGAAGAGATCCCTTAAAGGGATAAGTTCGCCTTTGTACATCCTTGTTATATTTTTTTGTCTATTTTATAATTTTTATCTCTTTTGTTTGTACAATAAAGTGTTTACATACATACATTACATACATACATATTGTTTTGGGCTGTAATCTAGGTTATAACACCTATCTGTATATTCTTCATTTTTACATCTTGATTGCTGTCTGTTTTATGTACCTAAATAAATAAATAAATAGAACATTCTGTGACTTTAGATTGTAACAAAACAAACACCTGTAACTCAATAAACAAACGCTTTATTTAACATCAACATTTAAAAAAAACATCACTATTAAAAAGCATCAAAAAATAAATACTGTATATATATAATAGCTCTTTGGTAATACTCGAGACCGCGGAAAAGACGAACGCACTATAGAGTATGGAGTTCATATGCACATACTTCCTTCTTGTTTTGGTCGCCATGAGTATAATGCTTTCAATTCTCGATGTCCCGTCGCACTACAAATATTTGAAAAAAGAACAATGGACCTGTGCACTAGCAAAAATCTATTGCTACAGCATCTCTGAGATTAAAAAAAAAACGGACAAGGCGAGTCGAACTCTCCCACCGAGGGTTCCGCACATGACACGGTTAAATATAATTTGCACCGCTGCCGTTCCTTGCATACAGAATCTGTTTTTTTGTGATTGAATTAAAAATGTTGGGTTTTCACATTTTTCCCTATATTTGTAGTATAAGACGGTATTAGGTACTTGCCAAATTTCATAGTTCTAGGATTCTAGGTCAACGGAAAATACCCTATAAATTTTGATTCCCTTGAGTGTCAAAATATAGGTTTTTTGCGGCATAAACGGCCGTATATTTTTTTAGAAATTTGTTTTTTTCTTAGTTTCAAAGTACTGTAGATTTGAGTATATGGTTTAAATTTCAACTCGATAACTCCACGAGTTCCCGAAATAAAGGGTCTTGACAGACAGACAGACAGACGGACAACAAAGTGATCCTATAAGGGTTCCGTTTTTTCCTTTTGAGGTACGGAACCCTAAAAAAAATCTAAACGTGTACTGAGCCACGCTAAAATCTTATACAGCCACTCTTTGGTAAAACTATACTGAGTCTTACCCCCTTACTAATAAACGTTGAGTAACGGTGGTATAGCTATACAATGTTTTGTCCTTATCTATCAAATCCAAATGTCACAATGACAGATAAGGATACATAACATTGCATAGCTATACAACCGTTACTCAACGTTTATTACCTAGTAAGGGGGTTAATATATAACTCGGGTGAAAGCGAGTCTCCGCTCAGGTTCACTTTGTCCATATTCCCATCTCGTCCACATTCTCATCTCAGCCACATTCCCATCTCGTCCACATTCCCATCTCGTCCACATACCTATTTCATCCACATTCCCATTTCGTTCACATTCCCATCTCGTCCACATTCCCATCTCATCCACATTCCCATCTCGTCCACATTCCCATTTCGTTCACATTCCCAAAAACTAGTGAACAACCAAGTGATGGAATTTATATAGAACAACCCTACAGGCCTAAGTTAGGTTGCAGACGAGTTAAGAATGAGGACGAGTTGGGAATGTGGACTAATCGGGAATGCGGACGAGTTGGGAATGAGGACGAGTTGGGAATATGGATGAGATAGGAAGTGGACAATTTGGGATTGGTATGTGGACGAGTTGGGAATGTGGCCGAGATGCGAATGTGGACGAAATGGGAATATGGACAAGGTGAACCTGAGCGAAAGTCTCGTGTGAATAGGGAATATTCATGGTTTTTTAAATCGCATATCTCAACAAAATAGTAAAATACCGTGAAAGAGATGACTTGTTTAGTCAGATCCTTCGGTTTCCTTCACTTGTTTCACGGACGGTGCATCCTGCGGCGCTCTAATATCTCTCATATACGGATACGTGACTTCTCTTGTGAGCTCAGTCACCTCTCGGAGAGAGCGTTCAGAGCAGTAGGAGAGGAGATACGAAATTGAACCAGCCTGAGGAGTGTAAAATCATTAGGAAAATAGCAGATGAACTAATGGGGAATATCTAGACTTAATAGCCGCGTAGCCAGATAAAAAATACTTGTGAGAATACTAAAAGTTTTATTTTTTGCTAGATGATTTACTATCATTAGGTACAAATGGAAAAGTTCAGAAAAATGACCATTTGAAATAGGTACAACAAAAAGGAAAATTGTCCATTCATTCAGGAGAATAACGTCTAAAATGGAATCATGTCTTCATGTCTACGTCCTACCTGAGATATGTACATTTTATATTATATTTATATGGTCTTAATTCATATTACCTATAGACTACATTCACTTGTGCGTATTTCACTTTCGTCTTGGACAAAATTCCATTCGGACTTAATTAATTTACAACGAAAATAAATATAAGGTACCTATAACCATAGGTACGGTCACGAGCGTTAATTTGGGACCCATTTCATGAAAAATATGCTTGAAGTCGTCAATGTCATTAGAGATGTCAAGTCATTTGTAACTTTTAGGAAATTCAACCTTGTTGTTGTAGAATATCAGATTGACTTTGGACCTTAGGTGGGTATCAAATTAAATCTCGTGACTGTACCCCTAAATACTTTGGAGCACAATTACTTTTTGACTATATTCACTTTGGATACTATTAATTAGTTTTGACCCATCTTCAGAATGGTTATTTCACGTGAAAGATTTTCCATATGTACCTAATGACTGAAATCTTGCGTTACGTAATGATACATTTTTAAAATGTTTATTGAATTTCAAAGTAATCGAACTTTTAGAATTCTCAAAACTTTTTCATGAATTTTAATGTCCCATGTGACAAGACTAACGGCCGAACCCTATATTCAAACCGCGGATAGATAAGGCTTACTTCGGGTTAACATTTGACATTTGCCCATACAAAATGTGTCAAATTTTAATCCGAAGTAAGCCTATCTATCCGCGGTTTGAATATAGGGTTTGGCCATAAGTGGCAGTGGGCGGGGCATATCGCTCGCAGTAAGTATTTAGTCCCATCTCGTACCCGGCTTCGGTAGCTAGCTTTCAAATGGGAAATGTGGCTTCCTGTCGCGTAGCCAGTTATGCAATGGGAGCAACTTTCCCACCTCATTACCATATTTGGAAGCTGGTTTACCGATTCCAATAATGAGATGGAAAGAATTCCCATTCCGTAGTCTGCTTCGAATTGGGATCATTTCTCACACTTGGAAACGAGCTACCAAATCCGGCTACGAGATGGGATTAAAGGCTTGAAGTTTCATATTCAAAAACTTCATGGATGTACAAATCTACAATGTGTGGGACACGGACAGGGTGATGAATAAGGTAAGGATTTTTGGTGGCATACCATGTTTCTAGAATCCATCCAAAGCGAACGTCACATGGACGGCAACTGCCTTAAATATTGGAAATAGCAAATAGTGGCGTAGCGTTCGACCACTTTGATTCCCGGTTAAGAAAGACGAATTTTCAAAAATCCATAATTCCAGTTCCTATTGTTTTTAAAAGTAAAAGTACCCTAACACCCGTATTCACAAACGTCACTATGAGGTCTTTCAGTGCTTACGAACGCACAGGGTGGTTCAAATCGTCTCATAAACAAAAGGGCGGTCAAAAAGGACCAATCACAAAGCTGTATTGAACGCAGTGCGTTTACTCAGTGAAGGATCCCTTAAGTATTTGTTTGTGAATACGGGTCTTAGGCTGCGGCTCCACGGAGGCGGAGACGAGCGGAGCTGAGTGGAGTGATTACAATGTAGTAACGCAGTTACGTCTCCTCTCCGTTCCTCTCGTCTCCGCTTGACTGTTTCCACTGAAGCGGAGTGGAGACGAGATGTGGATTTCAACTAATATGCTTGGTCAACCCCTACACGTCTCCTCTCCGCTCTGCTCGTAGGGAATGCAATTTAACCGGTTATAAGATGGTTTTGTATGAAAATAACCGGTTATAACCGATTATTTGGATTCCCTATCTGCTCGTCTCCGCCTAAATGGAGCCGCACCCTTAGTCTCCTTTGCGTAGAATTTACTATTTCCAATATTTAAGGTAGTTGTCCATGTGGCGTTCGTTTTTCCACCCTGTCTACTGTCTATGGATGAGGACCTTGGACCCAGTGCCGGACAGCCGGGAGCCGCCGAGGGACTGCTGCGCCGGGCACTCCTCCGAGCACCGGTCGTTCACGACCAGCATCGTCGCCAGGTCCCGGAGCTCGGTCACGGCGTCGCTCGCCCACTCCGCGTCCTGTGCATGCACTCCCTTAAGCGGGGCTTCATGGCTGAATTTCGTAATGCCTTGATTTTTGGCCCGATCTTAATGTCATAAGCCCTATTTACAATAGTCAAGGACAGTGGCAAGCACAGAACAGAAAAAACATTAGAAGTGTCAAGTGGGCGTGTAAAGTGTGGCATAGTTATGCGGAGTTCCGCATAACCTACCATACTTTTGCCACGATCGCTTATTTCGATGTTTCGATATTTAGATATTTCTAAAATAGGAAATAATTCCAGAAGCATGCCTTATTGTGCTATTTTGGAGTGTAAAAACGATAGCCGCACCAAAAGCATTTTCCATGGTGGCGTGATAGTTTGAGTATTGGCGACAACAGGTCTGATACTAAGCGAAGCTCATGCCACTTCCACTGTTTTTTCTATTCCGTGGAGGCAAGTATATATTCTAAGGACAGTGGAGTGAATAATAGAAAGCGATTCGGGGCCGGATTTAGAGGTGTGGAGGCCCTGGAGCAACAAAGGGGTGGAGGCCTGGACCTCTGGCCCCAAAATAAATTATTTTCCAAATAAAATGGTATTTTTTTTTAATTGCAGTTGCTTCTCAGTGCCTTTTGAGATTTTGATATTTTACTAATTGGAGTTAACAAATAGATCGATGATTTCTGTTAATATTTAATATAGGTTATTATGTTTGTAGAAAGTATTGTAAGTAACGGGTAAAACGCGAAAAAAAATAACAAAGTAAGAGTTGTTTACTAGTGTTTACTAGTCTGAATTTGATAATTTTTTTCCGAACTCTATTGTGGGGGCCCCTTTTTTTTGAAGCCCCGTTTGCCCTCCCCTAAATCCGGCCCTGGCGATTTTATTTGGATCCATTGGCATGGCAACACTACGACACACTACTGTCTGATCGGTTTACACTACTGTCGACTGTCCACTGCACTTGATCAATGTAAATCGGACTTTATGGCCGCTAACAAATCCAATTAGAATAAAGCCATTTCTAGAACGTAAACGCGTGCCGTCGCAATTGGAGCTTCGGCATCTAACACCAATAAAATTAATTATGTACATCGTAAGCTGTTAAAAACGTAAGCGAGTAGGTAAGCAAAAGGTAAAAACGGTAAGGCACTAACTAATGCTAAATAATAAAATAAACAGAAAGCAAGCATTTGAAAAGCATAAGCAAATAAAAACGCCATGCACAAACGCGCCGCTAAATAAAATAGCTGGCTGCCAAACATTTGGCCAATACTCGTCGAAGATTTTACCCGCGCAAACTCACTGCCTTATAATGGCTAGAACGTTGTAACGCCTTCTAATAAAATGCTTACTACGCAGTTACATGTTCGTTACATGTTACGTGTTCTAGAGTGGAGACTGCGTCTCGGCAAACGTAGTGTAGGGCGCCCTCAGGCCAGGTGGGATGACGATCTGCGAAATACTGCAGGCAGATGCTGGATGCGGCAAGCTGAAGCGCTCAGGTTCACTTTGTCCATATTCCCATCTCGTCCACATTCTCACCTCGGCTACATTCCCATCTCGTTCACATTCCCATCTCGTCCACATTATTATCTCGTCCACATTCATATCTCGTCCACATTCCCATTTAGTTCACATTCCCAACAACTAGTAAACAGCCGAGTGATAGAATTGATATTGAACATCCCTATAGTCCTAAGTTAGGTTGCAGACGAGTTAGGAATGTGGACTAATTGGGAATGCGGACGAGTTGGTAATGAAGACGAGTTGGGAATATGGACGAAATAGGAAGTGGACAATTTGGGATTGGTATGTGGATGAGTTCGGAATGTGGCCGAGATGAGAATGTGGACGAAATGGGAATATTGACAAGGTGACCCTGAGCGAACACAGGGCGTTATGGCGCTCATTAGGGGAGGCCTATGTCCAGCAGTGGACTAATATAGGCTGATGATGATGATGACGCAGTTACATCGTTGTAAGTAGTACTACCGCGTTACCTCGGCAAAGACGGCCCCGCACAGTGCGTAAGGTGCACGGCCCACGGATGCCACGAGGTCCTCGATCTCTTCGAACGTGGTAACGGCCAGCACCGGGCCCCGGATCTCGTCAAGCAGCAGGGGGTGCTGGTCGTCGTTCACCAGAAACACAGTAGGCTCGACGAAGTACCCTACTTGGCCGCACGCGCGGCCCCCAAACACGAGCTTGCTTTGGGTGTTGTTGATGTGCTTCATTAAACGTGAAGCAACCTGGGGTTTAAAAAATGCGTTTGTAGCAATGTAAGGTAAGATGGGGCAAGTGCGTCAAAACTACACTATCTCCTAAAAAAGGTTTGTCGCACTTAACCCTTTCAGGTACTTACCCCACCTGACCTTATACCCTATAAATAGTTAGTTACTTTTGGTGGCAACCATGGGTCTAGAATCCATGGAGTCGCTATTTCCATTAATATTATTAGGGTCAACTCACATCGAGACGCGACGAGACGCAGACATATAAGTACTAATTTACTCGTTTACAAGCGGGCTGTCATTCGCGAGAGTTTTCGTACTTATCTTATTTAATAAATAAAATGAAAAATTGTTAGCATTGTCTGTCAATCACGTAAGTTTTATATGTATAGAGCACGGACGTAACGTTGCACTAAATAGGTGTGAAGCATGCAAGGTCGGCACATTCGTTCGTTATACACGACTTACCGCACGCACACCTACACTAGGTAAGACAACGCGCCGAGCTTCAGCACGATCAATTGACAGTTTGACCCGCCATACACGGGCTGCTTTAAGCAGTCGGGAACCGACTGCACTTCGTTGCTATTGGTCTTAGTGCGTTCGCGTGCACGCACACAGACAGCCATTTTGCATGCTTCACTCATGAATAGACAAGGTTACGTCCGTATTTTTTTAGGTCCGCTGTATAGACTGGAAGGATACGAACCCTTTGGTAAGCCTCCAGAGATATTAGCGAGGACATGAAGCACCGGTGGTCCAGAGGATGCGTCACGAACAGACTCTTCAGTTGCTTGATCATCAAGTTGAGGAAGGGGGTCAGAATCTTCTTGTGGACGTATACTCGGGAGCATGACGTAGTCTTCTGACCCGCCATCTTTGTTTTAATACAAGATAATTATTAAAAACCCCCGATATAACGGTGACCCTTCTTTCAGGCCTGTTTTATAAAGATACAAATTACAATTTACAGGTTACAATTTTCCATTTGACACAACCTCAACCAATGACAACCAGCCATTTGTGCAGTGTTGCCAGTTTAGACCTGTAAAATTGTTACTTGTAGTTTTATAAAACGTGCCCATGATCGGGTGTTGGTCGACAGTGTAAAGCCAGCATAACAATATGTGGTCGCACCTCAAACGCCGCGCGTATTGTGTTGCTGGTGGCGCATTCAAGGTCGGCTGACGTATGTACTATGTGGAAATTCTTGGCGGACCCCGTCCCGGCGATACGGGGAAACCTGAGGAAGTACGGAACAGGTAAATAATAGACTCCGAACAGCGAGTCGCGACACTACATTTTTTCTCAAATTCATCATATGGCAATAATTTTACCTATGAAATGAGTACCTACCCAGACGCTATTCATTTCGTGTTACCAGCCCCGTATTTCACCATCTTGACAATGACACGTGACAGGTGACATTCGCTCAGGTTCACTTTGTCCATAATCCCATTTCGTCCACATTCTCATCTCGGCCACATTCCCAGCTCGTCCACATACCCATCCCAAATTGTCCACTTCCTATCTTGTCCATATTCCGAACTCGTTCTACTTCCCAACTCGTCCACATTCCCAATTATTTTACATTCCTCACTCGTTCTCATTCCTAACTCGTCCTCATTCCTAACTCGTCCTCATTCCTAACTCGTCCTCATTCCTAACTCGTCCTCATTCCTAACTCGTCTGCAACCTAACTTAGGACTGTAGAGCTGTTCGATATCAATTCGATCACTCGTTTGTTCACTAGTTGTTGGAATGTAAACAAAGTGGGAATGTGGACGAGACAAGAATGTGGACGAGAAGGGAATGTGGACGAGATGGGAGTGTCAACAATATGGGAATGTGGACGAGATGGGAATATGGCCGAGATGCGAATATGGACGAGATGGTAATATGGACAAAGTGAACCAGAGCGGTGACATTTAGGTATACATTGCGAAGTTAACTAAGCCATGTAAACTGAAATGTCACCTGTCATGTGTCATTGTCATGTGAAATAGGGGGCAGCTAGTGATATTTTGAATTTGCCGCCTTTTTGTAAGTCACCACTCGATGTTCGGACTCTATATGCTTGAAGTATGCTGTCATTATGACATTTGGATTAAAATATATTTTTTCAGTATCATCTACTTTAAAGGAAACTTGTGCGAATTCGACTGTTATTATGTGAAAAAAAAGAACTTAAGAAATTTACTTAGGCAAAGATACTGCAGATATTACCTTACCTGTTATAACGATATATGTTGTTTCCAATACATTGCCAGATATGCTGTAGAGCGGGTGTCGAGCCGCCAAAAGCGACGCCAGCCAGTTCTTTTCGATAAGAAATACACTTTAAAAATTCCTCTTGTTCAGCGGGAATAAAGTTGATCACTCCTGGGGGTAGACCAGCCGCGATAAGGCACTCCAAAACGCAGTAACAAGCCAATAAAGAGCAATCGCTTGGCTTCCAAAGGACAGTATTACCCATTATAGCTGGCGTAATAGCTAGCTGCGCCGCATTGGACAGGGAGTCACTCGGCGTTATAGCGGCAAAGAAGCCTTCTAAACCGTGATAGTGATTCAAATTCGTGACGCCCTTCGCGCCTTTCGTAACGCAACGGCTTGTGGTAAGATCTCGAAGGAAATTACTGTTGATTCGTGTGTAATCGATCAGTTGACAAAGATTATGCTCTGCTTGTATGCAGGTCATGGCTTGGCCTATCATTTGAGCGGCGATTATCCTTTGCCGTTGCTCGCCAGCCATTATGTCCGCCGCTTTGTCGAATATGTTGCATCGCTTCTCTATAGGCAGACGTTCCCAGCATGGCTGTTCCTTGACAGCGCAGTCAATGGCTCGGTCGACTATTGCACCCACTGGCCGGAAGAAGTAGCTGCCGATTATTCCGTGATCGAATGGTATCACCAGTGGGTAGCAACCACCGCATCCTGGATACCACAAGTAAATCGAATCAGCATCAATCGTTGGCAAAAAGTAATTTTAAAGGGCGACATACATTGTACGATTTTTCTGTACGATATGTGGCTTCAGAGCGATCGAAACGACTATAGTGCTCGATCAGAGCTCGACTATAGTGCTCGGCCAATAAGAATTCTATACTGACACCTGTCATTCCAGTACCATCAATACCAACCTTAACCCCAAGTATAGGATATAAATTGGTTTACAATCAGACAATCACGCACTTGTCACATCTATTGATCAATGTAGAAATTCTCTTTACATAAATGGATCCTCAAGGAATCGATTGACAATGTCAAACATAGAAAAAAATATGATAATTTACAAATGAAACTCAGTGAGTTTTTAACAATGTAATTATGGTTTTATTTTTAACAACACAGACTTATCCATATTAGTCATAACGTTTGAAGTTAAAGTGACATAAAATGCTACCGGTCGGATGACAGACAGACAGACGGACAGACGGACAGCGGAGTATTAGTAATAGGGTCCCGTTTTTACCCTTTGAGTACAAAACCCTATAAAACACAGCCGTAGTATAGTTCGTTTAAACGTTCATAAATGGATGGAGAATAGTGTCGATACCTGAGTATAGTTTTTCAGTGCCAAGCACAACTGGCATTGTGATCGGGTACTTCAAGAGGCCCGCGAGTTGTTGTCCAAGCTCTTTCCTTTCCTCAGTACCCTCGCCGTGCTCCTTTACAGCCTCGTTTTTCGGTGGCTCACTGCGGAATCTATTACACTGAGGAAGCACTGCGGACTCACCGGATTTTACTTGAAACATACAGTATTAACAATCAAAGGTTGTCCCAGCACCTACATGACAAGATAAGTAAGCTGGGCATTCACGATTGCTCCAACAAGCCGAATAGAGCAGCGCCGCGCCAAAATCGATCCGTGAATGTCAAAACTGTAGCGTTTAAAAGTGCTTGGCGCGGTCCGTTAGATTTCCAAATGGACGGAAAGCCAGCGCGACGCGCCAACGCGCATTCTGAATGGAACTATCGTGAATGTCGAATTCCAACGTAGGAACACGCCAGTCCACCGTGCCAAGCCAAATGGCATAATCACGAATCCGTTTTCTGGTTACCATTTTCTAATCAGTCTGCTCCGTCATGTCGCACCGTTGAGGCGTAGCGTGGCACGCCCGTGAATGTGGTTTAAATTTTACGCCCATCCAGAGGCTCCACTTTGAAATTACGGATTTCGAACTTCGTCTATTGCTATCCCTTTTGCTCTCGAAGCGTCACTAATTCGCAAGAAAGTGACGGGGCGATCTGAAGTTCGAATTACTGATTTCAAAGTAGAGCCCCAGTTGTATACACCCCATCTGTCTACTATTTTGTAGGAAAAGTGCCTTTTGTAGATATACTATACTAGGATTTTATTGAGACTTGTTTTAAGGTCTAAATTCCAATGCAGCTGATGTTCACGCACAGACAACAAAATAGTTTTAAGTATTGAATTTATGTAATTAATATTAAGTGTAGTAGTTATTGAAAATTAAATCATTCAATTATTCACTGACCGTTACGCTGCGGCTCCACTGAGGCGAAGACGAGCGGAGCGGAGCTGTGCCAATATTAACCAATAGAAGGAAGGAAGAAGCATGTGGTCACGTCGAGCGCGCCTTGCTTAGTTTAGATTCTATTGGTTAATATTGGCACAGCTGTCCTCAGTGGAGCGGCAGCCTTAGTGTCATATTGATAATGTTTAAGTAATTATTACACTCTTTTTCACCTAAGATGAGTCCTAGCTGTCACAGTGGTAAACGGTATCTAAGGAGTAACTATAAGGACCCATATTATGGACACTTGTGAGTTGCAATCCCATAGGTCCCAAGTTCCGTGCTTCCGCTGCTGCTTTAGGTACTAAAGAATGGTTTTCGTTGAGCTCAAACCACATTCCTAGTGCCTACGTGAAAACGAGGGAAGTGCCCTGCAACTTTAGCCTTTTACACAAAACAAAACTAACCTTCCCGCCGTTGAACCCAGAATATAAAATTGTCCGTTAAATTTGTTAATTCATTGCCGCAAACAATCCGCAGCAAATTGGGCCTACGGGACATTGTAATAATTAATAATTAATTAATAATACACGAGAATTTTGTCTGCTTTGATGGTTTACATGTCAAAATATGATTTGATATAACTCTGTCATTTGTCTTGTCTCAGTATATTATAAAGAACAAATAAGCGTGTTAATATTCTCTTTGAAAGAGACATTTAAATTTTCGGGAAATATTTATTCTTTGTGTTGCAATTTAGTTATCTTATTCGCGCGTTACGGTAGTATAGGTACCTAATTATAAATAATCAACAGATCAACTTCAAAACTTCAAAATAAGCGCGCAATCGCCGCGCAATTTATAAATCCCACCGGATTGCCAGTGCAAAAAAGATAAAAGGCCGAAGTGAACAAAGAGAATCGATGAGTGTTGAGTTGAGCGCAGAACGTCAAATAATGCTATAATGATCGCATTAAAATTGCAACGTGTGGTTTTAAAAATGTGATTGGTTTTTGTTTAACATTTGCTGACTCTTCAACAAGCACCGAGAACGCCTTAAATATTTACAACGGCAACACGTCCCGCCATAAGGACAAAATTATTTTTGTGATTTGACTATTTGCCTGAGACGTGACGCGCGTCGTCGGCCGTGCCAGAATCCGAGCAGATTGGATAATAATTTTGTGTTTCTGTAAAATGTGAATCATTGAAGGTCGCGAAGCCCGTTGCCAATTAGCCCGTTGTCTGCGAGCCACATTGTTTACCGCTGCGGTCGCGGCCTGTTTTACGTAACTCTCGGATCGATAGCGGAGTCGACTATCAGCTGATAGCGATGTTAAGTTTGTATTCGAGGGCTGTAAAGGCCGCACGGCCTCTGGAGCGCTCGGTTCATACTGTCGTGCAACTGCCCAATATAGCAGACTTTTCGGTGAAAAATGAGCCTATCTTAGAATATCGCGCTGGGAGTTGCGAGCGGGAAGCACTCGTGTGCGAGTTGCAGCGTATCTCCGAATACACCGAGGAAGTGCCCATTGTCATTGGTGATGAGGAGATCAGGGAGGGCCCGGACCGGTTCCAGCCCATGCCGCACGACCATAAACGGAAAGTCGCCAAGTTCTGGTACGCCAGCGAAAAAACCATCCAGAAAGCGATCGATGTCAGTGTCAAAGCGCAAATTAAGTGGGACCGCACACCGCTCGAGCACAGACTCCGCATCTGGGAGTGCGCCGCCGATGCCATGGCCGGGGCCTACCGCCAGCACCTCAACGCGGCCACCATGCTTGGTCAGTCCAAGACCGTGATACAAGCAGAGATCGACGCCGCTTGCGAACTAATAGATTTCTGGCGATTCAATAGCTTCTTCCTGAAAGAAAACTGCAAGTTCCAGCCCATCTCGGAGGACTCTACTGTTACTAGAAACTCAATGAGATACCGCGGCATTGATGGTTTTGTCGCATCCATCAGTCCATTTAACTTCACTGCCATCGGAGGTAACTTAGCTTACACGCCTGCTCTCATGGGAAATGCTGTGGTTTGGAAACCTTCTGATACTGCTATCCTTTCCAACTGGAGGATCTTTAACATCATGCGTGAAGCTGGCGTACCACCGGGTGTTGTGAACTTCGTGCCTTCTGATGGCCCTGTATTTGGTAAGACTATAACTACCTCCCCGCATCTTGCTTCTATCAACTTCACAGGCTCGGTTCCGACTTTCAACTGGCTATGGGGCGCAACTGCAAAAAATATTGACAACTATATAAACTACCCTAGGCTCATCGGAGAATGTGGTGGCAAGAACTTTCACTTTGTACATCCAACTGCTGATGTTCAATCTGTTGTGACATCTACCATCCGTGCAGCCTTTGAATATAGCGGGCAAAAGTGCTCAGCTTGCTCTAGAATGTATGTAGCAAGGTCCATCTGGGAATGCGTCAAAGAAGGTCTAATAAGGGAGCGTTGTAGTATTAAATATGGGAATGTGGCAGACTTCAAAATGTTCTTGGGGGCAGTGATTGACGAGAAGGCCTTTGATAGAATCTCAGGTTACATCAAAAATGCGAAGGATAACAAGAAAAATACTATTATTGGTGGAGGGACATTTGACAAAACTATAGGATACTTTATTGAACCAACAATAATAGAAACGACTGATCCCTTAGACAAGCTCATGACGGAAGAGATCTTCGGGCCTGTGCTCACCATATATGTTTATGAAGATGCCAAGGTGGAAGAGACTTTGAAGCTCGTGGGTAAATCAACAAGATTTGCCTTGACAGGAGCTGTGTTTGCGCAGGATCAGAAATTCCTTTTCCACGCTCTGGATGCATTGAAACTCACTTGTGGAAACTTTTACATCAATGACAAATCTACAGGTTCAGTTGTTGGGCAGCAGCCGTTCGGTGGCGGCCATATGTCAGGCACAAACGACAAAGCTGGCGGGCCATCCTATGTTCTCCGTTTTAGCAGCCCCCAATCAATCAAGGAGACCTTTGTACCTCTGCGAGACATAGAATACCCATACATGAAAGAATGAGGAGGTATTCTATAACAATAATTAGACATAGCTGTAGCAAGCAGTAATCAATGTTAATAATTAAATCTAAATTTTTAGATCTAAAATGATTAGAATGCTATATTTACCTCTCGGTGACCGGCTAGTATTAAAGCTGTGATGTTTTCTCCTTACTGGCAGGACGTTATCTCTCGTTGCTCGTCGTCCGTCTATCTGTCTGCATTTACCCTTTGTAACTGATATCTGATAACCTACATGAGTAAAGCGTTTATTTATTCAGTGAAATTATCTAAAAGTACGTTACTACGTACTTGTGTTATCTCATATCTGTGAATTTTTAGAGTATGTATGGTATTCCAATAAATTATGCCTATATTATTGTTGTTTCTTTTACATTATGCCGAAAAAATTACTTATAAATGCTACGCGCGATTTTGATTTTCTATGTTGGTTTGTTTACTACTATGTTGGAAATGTTTTTTTTAGCGTAGCGAATGTGCAAGTTAGGTTAAGTTAGTTTAGGTCAAATTTGGAATGGAGATAGCTGATACCCTATTAAACACAGGGGGGGGTACCTTAACCGGTAAAAAAACAGTTATTACTTATTCTGTGGTAGTGGACAGAAGCTAGCTTATTATATTGCACTAGAGGACGCCCGCGATTTCGTACGCGTAGAATTAGTTTCCCGCTTCTCCCCCTATTTTTTCCGGTTGGGGGTCGATTTTCGGAAAATCCTTTCTTAGTGCTCACTTACATCATGAAAGGAACCCCTTTACCAAATTTCAAGTTTCTATGTACAGTAGTTTCGGCTGTGCGTTGATATATAAGTCGGTCAGTTTTGCCTTTTATATATATAGATAGATAGATCAGATAGATTAGGCCATTAGGGACCTGTGTAGTGTCAAATTTAGTAGCATCAGTTATTTATATTGGGAACGAGCCCAGCAAAATAGTAAGTGGCCTACTCAATTGGCAAATTGCAGATTGCCTGCACTACGACCCAGTGAAGGCCGCGTGAGCCAAACGCCGCATAGTCACTGCGCTAACAAATTTATACTAATCGTGACCTGAACTCATAGTTCTTTTCTGTTCTGAGATCCAAATGACCCGCTTTAGTGTCCGTTCTGTATACAAATCAAAGCGCATGGTTCCGAACGTGTTTATTCTTGCTAAACGAGTGACCTAATTGAATCCTCTATCCCTTTCCCACGCTTGTTGGGAGGCGACCGAGGGAGATAGATTTAATCAATAATTTCAGGCAGGGGACATGCACAAGTTGCATTGCAGCACGGCAAGCGGAAAATCTGCAGGAAGATAGCTTGTAACTATTACCAACCTAATAGCAACGTGAATAGAGCTGAATATGCAATGGCTCGCATGTTGCAGATGCGTCGTTTTAACTTGTACAGAATACCTAATTCACGTTAGGTGCCCAAGACACAGTATGAGGGGACTTTTATATGAAACTAGCGGCTTCGCCCCGCTGCAAATTTCTGACTTTCCCGGTGGATTTTTTAAATTTTTCTCTCCTTAAGAACCATCCTCGTACTTCAAGCAATATTCTAAAAAAAGTATTAGCGATTTCGGTTCAGCTGCTCTCGAGATTTGCGCTTAGCAACACATTCAGGGATTCATTTTTATATTATAGAATATAGAGAGTTTGGCAAGGACCGTGAGCCAACGGAAATGTTGGGGTTTACGTAAACATTATGTAACTACTTTAGGTACGGTCGGCCTTATAAGAAGCTGCACACATTAGTGTTCTGTCACTTTAACGTCATGTTTGAACTACTGCACTAATCTGTCAAAGGCGTTAAAGCGACAAGGTACAGAAGTGTGCAGCTTCTTATAAGGTTGACTGTACAGTCAATTAAAATTTTTGATTTATGGTAATCGGTCGCTATTGGGTGCAACCATTGCTGCCAATGACTAGTTTTCTTCCAGTCGTTGGTCGTGGTCCGCCTATGTTGTCCACCTGGGCATTTTAGCAAACCTTAGCAGGTCGACGGAGCTCCGCTCTGGCGGAGCTCCTACTTCTACATTATTTTGGCCCTTCGGGCCCTCTGAAGAACTAACATAACCTAAACCTACCTATTGATATTGTCCAGTTTACTCTCCGTAATCCACATATGTGGACCAAAATAGGTGGATCACGGCCAATGCCCCTTTTTCTTCTTTGTTTTGACAACAGCGCCGTGTATAGGTTGATTGACGTGGGCCCGAAACGGGGGTTGAAGTGAATGTATACCGCTAGTTTTTTAGGGTTCCGTACCTCAAAAGGAAAAAACGGAACCCTTATAATCACTTTGTTGTCCGTCTGTCCGTCTGTCTGTCCGTCAAGACCCTTTATCTCAGGAACGCGTGGAGGTATCAAGTTGAAATTTAAACCATATACTCAAGTCTACAGTCCCTTGAAGCTGTGAAAAAAACAAAGTTCTAAGTTAACGTAAAAAAAAGATACGGCCGTTTATAACGCTAAAAAGGTATATTTCGACACTCAAGGGAATCAAAATTTATACGGTATTTACCGTTGACCTAGAACTATGAATTTTGGAAAGTACTTAATACCGTCTCATACCTACTACAAATATAGGGAAAAATCTGAAAACCCAACATTTTAAATTAAATCACAAAAAAATCAGGGTCTTTATGCAAGGAACGGCGTCGGTGCAAATTTTGAATTGAGTTAACCGTGTCATTTGCGAACCCTCGGTGGGCAAGTCCGACTCGCCTTGTCCGATTTTTTTTTAGTTTTATAATAATGGTCTGGTCTGATAATAATGTTCAAAAGTGGTTACATATCTTTGTAGCCGACTGTACTTGTACAGTCAACAGCATAAGTGATCATTTATGTACCTTGTCGCTTTAACGTCGTGTTTGAAATGTTATACAAAATTGTGAAACGATTGAAAGCGACAATAGTACATAAATGATCACTTATTTATGCTGTTGACTGTACTAATGACCATATGGGGAAGTAATTAAATGGTCAGCCGTTATTTAAATTGATCAGCAAAAAAAAATCAGCAATTAATTCATTTGGGCAGCATAAAAAGATTTGGGTGGCAATAAATAAAAATCGGGCTACAACTCTTTGTTCAGCAAACAATTTATAAACGGGTAACATTTTAAACAATTTCGATCAGCTTTTTTTGTCATTTGTCTGCCTAATAAACAGTCGAGTTGCTAAATAATTATTTGGGCAGCAAGATTTTACAATTGGTCAGCAGAGAAAACATGTCTGTAAGCAGTTTAATTAAGAGGTATGCATATTAAAATAATGGTCATCTATAATATAGAAGTGGATTGCGTTTAGTTTGAAAAGTCAGCAGTGTTTACAAGTTAAGTTTTGTCACACAATTTTCCATCAAAATCACACACTAGATTAACCAAAATTTGTATCATAAATATGAGGTAGGTTAGGTTAGGTTCCTTTTTATATCAGGCCCGGAGGGCCAGAACAACCCAGAAATTGGAGATCCGCGTGAGCGGAACTCCGTCGACTCTGTTAAATTTGTAAATTGGATGGCGGGTTTGGGATGTGTGTGTTGCCGGCACGGCAGTAAATTTGTTAATTACACCTTTGTGTACACAACTGTACCCAAAAGTGTATCTATTAGAAAACACATGCATTGGTATTTAAAAAGGGGATCTATAAGGAATAAAAGCGAACTTTTTTCAAGGGTGTATCTGCGAGGAAAGTGTGCCCTAGAGGAATAATTCTATATAAATTGAATAATTTACAAAAAAAGAGAGTATATTTGAATGAACTTTGTAATAGTTGCGCCCATTTTGTTGATGACCAATTTGATTTTATTGCTTCCTTTTTTCTGCTGGACAAAATGAATTATTTTGCTTACCTTCTGATTGCTTACCAAAATTTAATTATCTGTGGGTCGTTCAATGCAGCTCAAATATTTAATTTGCTGACCAAAATAATTTAGAGCAGCCCAATATGTCATTAATTGCTGACAGATTTATAAATGTTTGCTAACCATAAGTTGCTTAACAACTAGCTATTTTGGCTGACCAAATACATATTTCTGTTCACCAAAATGAGAATATTTTGCTGACCGGTTAATTGATACCCATATGAAAGTATGTAGTCTTTTTACCTTGTCGCTTTGACAAGTTAGGTATACTACACTACAGCACAAAATTAACATGACTTTAAAGTGACAAAGCACGCTAATAAATGCAAATGGCCGCCCGTATCACAAGTGATTAGCCATGGTTTGGCTCTGAAACGTACGGGCTTGGGTCTTAGAGCTCGTTCCCACTGCGTCGTGTGTCGGATTCCGATTTTAATCGGGTGTCGGCGCCTGTGTCCCCACTATGTCGGATGTCGGATTCCGATTTTTCCGATGACGTATCTTCTCGGTGCGATCAGCGGCAGCGACGCGTGGGCGGCACAGGGTGTTGATTCTCTCAAAAGCAAAGGTGAGCGAATGCAGGAGTGAAGTCCAACCGGCGAGTTTAAGTAGTCCCGTCAGAGCGAGCAAAACACATATTATAGCGTGTGCATTCTCAATTAGGCAGCCTTATACGTTCGAGAAGCCATGCTGCCAAATTGAATACACGCGCTGAAATGTGTTTTGTTCGCTTTGACGGGATTACTTACGAGTAAACTCGCCGCTTGGACATCACTCCTGCGTTCGCTCACCTTTGCTTTTGAAAGAATCATATGCGAGCGTTGATCCGACACGATTTTTTTCCGAACGGGAGGGCTGACAAAACACGATATTTTTGGTCGGATCCGACACAAAATCGTTGTCGGTCGAGTGTGAATAGCTTCATATAAAACGTTCTGCCACTGGAACGACCGATTAAAAATCGGACCGACACACGACGTAGTGGGAACGAGCTCTTAGCCTATATACGAGTAGCTATAGCTACCTACTAAGTACCTACATAATATTGTAGTAATGTGAAGGCATCCATCAACGTCTGTTCGAGAATAGACAATAGACATTGTGTAATAATTAATACTAATAACGAAGTATGTTAGAACAAATGCCGTTAAGACCGAGCTGGATACTAGGGTATAGTGTGGGTATAGTATATATCTTTTTAGGGTTCCGTACCTCAATAGGAAAAAACCGGTCAAGTGCGAGTCGGATTCGCGCACCGACGGTTCCGTATTTAAGATAATATGCTTGGTAACCACAAAGGAAAATAGTTACTAATTTTTATGAACTTCATTTTCTTCGCAATAAGGTAATAAGGTAAATTTTAATACAGATTTTAAAAGGTTTTTTTGTTATTTCTCAAAAACCACATTTGGGGGTTAAATTAGAAAATATATCAAATGAAAGGGCTTGGTATGAGAATCTCAAAAAAATATTTTTAATAATTTTACGATTAAAATTGACCATAGAACATTTTCAGGAAATAGTTCTTTACCTACCTAAGATAACAGGAAAACCTTTATAAAGTCTGGGTTTTTAAAGTTCCTAACTTGGGAAATTTCTCAAAACGTACGGAATCCACTCCACGCGTGTTTTACTCGAAATTGTCCGGTTTTTACCCGACTGCGTCAGAAGGAGGGTATCAGAGTTCCGTAGGTACCTAAAGGGTGCTAAATGGGACCCCATTACCAAGCCCCAGTCCGCCTAGACTTTGACCCCGGGACCTCAGTTTACATTGTATAGTAGATTGTGCCGCAAGGGAGCAAAATGACTTGTTTACGGCGAGGTTTTATTGAAACTAATGCGAAGTGAAGAAGTCTTTAGCGAAAATTCGAGTGTATTGTGAATTCTTTCAAATTCTCTCTCGTTCATAGAAATATATGTGCAAATCTGTTGACATGGCATACACCTATTTTTAACAATGAACGAAAATTAAAAAAAATTACATTTTTAGTAGGAGATCCGAATAGGAGAAATTCAATATGCTATGCTAAGTAATATATGGCGAATTTCAGAAAAAAAACAGGCCTGTAGGTGCTTATATCATTAAAAAAAATATAAAAACTAACTTTTTTTAAATTTGCAAATCCTTGTTTAATAGACAAATTACATACTAATAGAAAGTATGAAGCCTGTAGAATATGCAAACGTTAGGTTTGGTGCAAATTATGAGTACCGACTTACCTGTTTATACCTGCCTACCCAATAGTTTGACGGGAAAAAATAGTCTATTGCTCACTGTTTTTAAGCAGCAAAACCTGCTTGTTTGAGCTGCTGAGGTGAAAAAAATTTTTTTGTTATTACGGACTGTACTGGACTGAATTTTTTCAGTCAACCTATTCGTCATTATATTACTTACCATATTAAATCTACGCACAGCCGAAACTACTGTACTTACCTAGAATTTTTAAAATTTGGTACAGGGGTGTACTATTACTTATTCTGTGACAGGGGTTCCTTTCATGATGTAAGTGAGCACTAAGAAAGGATTTTCCGAAAATCGATCCCCAACGGGAAGAAATGGGGTGAGTGTAGCGGGAAACTAATTCTACGTGTACGAAGTCGCGGGCGTTCTAGTTGGATATAAAATACTTTTTATCGAATAAACAGCTGGGTAAGGGTGTTACCAGACCAATCGATCGATCGCCGATCGACGGCATCGATTGACGTCGATCGAAGTCGATCGATTGGTCTGGGGCTCTAAGCTACTTTGAAATCAGTAATTCGAACTTCGGATCGCCCCGTCACTTTCTTGCGAATTAGTGACGCGTCGAGAGTAAAAGGGATAGCAATAGACGAAGTTCGAATTACGGATTTCAAAGTAGAGCCTCTGGTAGGAACTATCGATCGACGGATATCGTTCGACTAACCAATCGATCGATTGCCAGTCGACGTTGATAGACTAGTTTGATAGCTTTAATTGATTAAGGAACTATCGATCGACTAATCCATTCTGCCATCGATCGACGATCGATCGATTGATCTGGTAGGAACTATCGATCGACGTCGACTAATCAATTCTACCATCGATCGATGCCGTCGATCGACGATCGTTCGATTGGTCTGGTAACACGGTATCGGTGGTCCCTAAAGGTCGTCTCCTATTCGGATTCCCTGCTATAACGCCCCAGCGGCAAGGTAACGGAAACGGAAACTCCTAAAGGACCGGAGACGAACTATTCTTTTTATAAACGACTGACTGTTGAGTTCTAGCGGCGTTTCTTCTCAGCAGTGGTCTCTTGCGAAGTGCTGGTACATTATTGACGTGTAAAGGTGCCCGTGCGGCCTACTTACTGAATAAATATCTTTTATCTTTTAGGGTTCCGTACCTCAATAGGAAAAAATGGAACCCTTATAGGATCACTTTGTTAGCCGTCTGTCCGGTCTGTCTGTCTGTCAAGACCCTTTATCTCGGGAACGCGTGGAGGTATCGAGCTGAAATTTAAACAATATACTCAGGTCTACAGTCCGTTGAAGCTGTAAAAAAATCAAACTTCTTAGTTAACGTAAAAATAAAAATACGGCCGTTTATGCCGCTAAAAACGTATATTTCGACACTCTCAAGGGAATCAAAATTTATAGGGTATTTTCCGTTGACCTAGAACTATGAAATTTGGCAAGTAATACCTTCTCATACTACAAATATAGGAAAAAATCTGAAAACCTAACATTTTTAATTAAATCACAAAAAAAAACAGGGTCTTTATGCAAGGAACGGCGGCGGTGCAAATTTTGAATTGAGTTAACTCGGTGGGCGAGTCTGACTCGCCTTGTTAGGTTTTTTTTATCTTTTATACTAAGCCGTAGAGGAACGTAAGAACACATGAAAACTGTGTATTCTCGCAGTTTCCCTTGACCGTACACAATACTTGGCAGCAGAATCCTAAAATAGGGAACGTCGCTAAAAATAAAAGCAAATTACGTACACACACGCAATAGCTAGCTAGCGGTCTTCGGAAGTGCATTTGCATAAAGCGATTGAAACTAGACGGATAATAATGATTCGGTGAGGTTTTAAAGCCGTAACAGACGATCAAATTTGATCCGGGCCGGAAGCGGATTTGGTTCGCTCCGAACCATATCTGTCCATCTGTAGTCTTGTGACCATAGACGGACAGATATGGTTCGGAGCGAACCAAATCCGCTGTCCGGCCCGGACCAAATTCGATCGTCTGCTACAGCTTTTACAGTTCATGAGATACGGACGGACGGACAGCGAAAGCTTAGAAATAGCGTCCCGTTGGCACTGTAGGTTACGAAAGTCTCAAACGAGCTATAAGGAACTTGGCTTGGCAATTCTCTACAACGCAACTCTTTCAATTCGGGACAAATAATCAGTCACGTTCATACATTCATTACCAATTATCGTCTCAACATTCACGGTCGATTTAAAAAGGTAGACATTGATTGGCCATTTCAACTAAATAACTGCGACCTTGCTCTTAGATGTAGTGAACAAACAAATGACATTGTATTTTGTCAGTTTACCTTGGTCTTTTATCTCAGTTAACTTTAGTCCCCATCTATAAGTTTATTGAGATGGCAAGATAAATACGAAGTAACCCGACAAAATATGATGCCATTTTGTTTGTTACGTTTGTATATGTAATCAATCAATCATATACAAATAAATTCCATTCTTTCACACGGTAACATCTAGCAGGGCTTGCGCGGTTTTTGTAGTTCCTGATTTACTTTCTAAATACCGTAACCTTAAATAAATGCTACCTATAGGTTATTTCAGAGACACACGGATGTGAAATAACACAGACGAGCTAGCCAAATCGTTTTTAAACTACCTAATTAGTTAAACCAATTTTAACCTTGGCAGGACCTTGCAAGCCAGGTGAGCGGTCCGCAAACTGCATAACGCGCGAAAATCGATTCGTTGCGTCATTGTACATTAAAAAAAAAGTTATTTTCACATTACTTTATTGTACTAGACAGGTGTATTAGATATCGAAGAATTAGATTGTTTAGTAATTTGACATTATACGAAACTTTTCGTAAGTATATTAGTTCTACTATGGTATGGTGCTTTCCTATTCATAACCGTGGGTAGAGTTGTGATTGTGACACCTCTGTGTGACAGTGACGTCTCGTTAATACAAAATGTGTCAAATTTTAACGAGACGTCACCAATCTATCCACGGTTCCACGGTTTTGAAAATAGGAACGCACCACTAGCCACCCACTCGGCGGCGGTAACTTTGTTTTATGTTTTATACTACGTGAATATTTAAGTAAAATTACTTTCTTGAGTTGCGTTTCTTGTAAAAACAAAAAAATAAACCTAAGCCCAAGACATCTAGACATCCTGACAAAACTTCTTATATCTTTTGTCTTTTATTAAACAAAATGTAAATGCTTGTAATAAATAGATTTTTTTATCAACCTTATCATAAAATATTCTTTCAAAAATAAATGAATTGGCAGTATGGTCGTATTCCCTTTTGCAGTGCAACATTTTGTAGGAAGAAAAAGTCAGATATAAGGCCTAGTTACATAGGTAGTCGATTGAGGCTTATGCGTTTAGTTGCGTCATTTAATTATAATATTTATGTATTCGAAAATTAATTTATTACGGTTGTTAATTTATATTTCATTTAAATTTCAAATTCGTACGTGATACACTTTTATCTAGGTGAATTACAGTGTTCTGTTAAACTGTAACTCTCTTCTGGAGCTGAAATTGCTAGAAACAAAACGCAACTCCTTCTTTGACAGTCACATCAGATTAATAATGTGCCACTAGCATAACATTTTGTATACACGCAATGTTCTAGAACCTATAAGAAAGTTCCATTTATTTTTATTTATCTTAATTCTAGCCTGATTCTCACTGAACCTTGACATAAACTCGCATTACAATGGCGAATGTCTTCGGAATAATAGTATCCGGGCGTTTGGTAATTTATTAAACCTTTTAATTCCAGGTTTGCCAAAGGCGCCACCGGTTTTGTAAGAAAGTGTATTTATTCACCGTTTTATTAAAATTATCTATTTTTCAGGTGCAAACGGACTTCACGCCGGTGTCAGACACACAGTTTCTGATGACTATTCCTGAAGCGGACTCCATTAATTACGTGGTGGTGTTTTTAACTGGCGCGACGCCTTTGCCACCCGGGGCCGCCGGCTTCGTGTATTGGAGCTGGCCAGACCCCGCGGCGCCTCCCAACTGGCAGCTCCTCGGTCATATCTCCAACTCCAAACCCTCTGCTATTTTCAAGATATCCAATTTGAAGAAATTGCATGAGTTATCCAGTAAGTATTGATGTAGCAAGTTTCAAATGCAATTTTAAAATGTCTTCATACCTCCACACAACATTTATTATACCCTCACCCTTATTTGTGACCCTGTCTGTGTGTCTGTTTGTGGCATCATAACTTCCATATGGATGGACCAATTCAAACATGGTTTTTTAAATTCGGAAGCGAGTATAACTAGGGTTGTTCTTAGATAGATTTGATGAAAATTGGTTTGGCCGTATAGGGCCCCATATACGGAACGATCCGTCGTTATGATCAATCTGAATAGATATCGTGACAATTCATATTTTGATTGAAATTTGGATGCGATATTGCCACACTCGTACAATCCATTGCTCGATTTCAGTCCAAACTTACGGATCGTACCGTATATGGGGCCCTTAAGAGTTATCAGCTCAGAAAGTAAGGGTTGCCATTCTGCCATCCTTCCAAAGTGAGCGCATGATCAAATTGAAATGAAAGAAAACTTTTTTTAAAGGCTGGACACACGGAAACAAACATAAGCTCATTGTATCAGTGCTACGTACACATGAGTTCCAAAACAAGTGCATACAAGATCTTATTCTGAGTGCATGTGTGCTTATGTGTGCATAATGTGTGTGTGTGTGTGTGTTTGTTGGGGAAAGGATGTCAAAAGTAATATGTTTTTACTGAGTAGTCTTTAACTGACATGATAATGTCCAAGTATTTATACCAAAACCATCTTGTTACAGGTGAGAACCAGTTTAGCTGTGCGATGGGTCAACAGACCATATGTCAGAAGGCGCAGATCGGGGTGGCTATAGAACCGGAAGCCAACGTCCAACTACTTGCTTCCGCTGTGGTAAGAGAAATTCACATATCAGGGTTCCGTTCCGGAACCCTATTAATATGCTTACGCTGTCCGTCTGTGCTAACTTTAAACGGCTGTACTTTTGAACCGTAATAGATATCGGTTTTACAGTAAAATAATAAAGAGGGCTCCTCACGCAAGAGATAGAGATACTCTTGTTATACAAATAAAATAAAACAATACGGATTCTGATTCAAGAAAGGTTTATTATTTTGCTGTTTCATAAAAACATGGAAGCGTCTAATTTGATATGATTACAAACCCTGAAGAGAACAACAAATACTAAAGAATGGTCAATTGTGAGGTGGGCTCGCACTGATTCGATTCGAAATCGAGTTCAAATCGGAATATAATAATATCTACCCTTTTAGTAGAGTGGCCAAAAGATATTTACCACCATAATAGTGACAGGTTGCAAGTTCATAGCCTAACACTACTACAAGCCTTTATTGCCTTAGGCTCGGCTCGGCTCGGCTCGGTTCGCTTCGGCGTTGCGAACGGAACGACGTCGTTTTCGCTCTTATTGCATGGACATAAAAGTTTTTCTTACCGGCTCAAGCCGATCCGCGTCAATAGGTTTGGGGAGACCCCTATTCGCCTTTTACGACATCCACGGGAAGACATGGAGTGGCACTATTCTAACCACAGAACAGAAAAAACAGTAGAAGTGTCAAGTGGGCGTGTAACGTGTGGCATAGTTATGCGGAGTTCCGCATAACCTACCATACTTTTGCCGCGATCGCTTATTTCGACTTTTCGATATTTTGATTTTTCTAAAATAGGAAATAAATCCAGAAGCATGCCTTATTGTGTTATTTTGGAGTGTAAAAACGATAGCCGCACCAAAAACATTTTCCATGGTGGCGTGTTGTTTTTATGATAGTTTGAGTATTGGCGACAATAGTTCTGATACTAAGCGAAGCTCATGCCACTTCCACTGTTTTTTCTATTCCCTGATTCTAACCCGGCAACCACACGGGGGTCTAACCCGGCAACCACACGGTTTGTTTAACCTTGAGCTATCTCTCCACAGGCCCAGCAACAGAGCTCCTACGTAACCTTCGCCCAGAAGATGCTTGATAGCCTGGTAAACTTCGTTGCCTCGTTTGCCGTCACCCAAGAACAGATGCAACCAACTCCAGGTGTTTCCTACATCCCTTTGAGCACTCTGCAGACCTGGTACCAGAACTTCGAACGGCGGCTGCAGCAGAATCCTAACTTCTGGAAGAACTAGGCAGCGTGATGGCAGCATTGGATGTGTGACGTGTTGTGTAATGTGGGGTAAGACCAGACCAGTGTAATGTAATATTTGTAAGGACCACGAAGAATTTCGTACATTGACCTGTACTTTAGGGCGTATTGCTACATGGACTAGGGGCTAGGGGTTCACTAATGGCTTTCCAAATCATTTTACAAAGTTTATTTTCGCAAGGAAGTGCCTTCTGCCGCATTGTTTTACAATTTCATATAGTTGTTTTTCTACACACTATAAGTCCTCTGCGTTCAGATCCCGTTGGCAATGACCAGCATTACAACAATCAATGTTACTGTGATATTTTTTTTATCTGCGGTGGTTTGATCACGATGGTCTAGACTATGCAACGCCAAGTGCACCGATCTAAACATACAATTTTCGTTGTACATTTATTAATCTCATCATTCACGTATGTTTCGGGTGCTTTTGATTTGGCCCTTATTCAGTTGTGACCACCCATAATATATGATCCAACATTGTACTCAAATATATCTGACTCGTCCTTATTACTCGAGGAATTCGATCGTATCAGATATTTTACGGCCGTTTTTTCGTGGTCCTACTATATTTTGTCCTACTGACTTTGGGCGGAGCTCCTATTTCTGGGTGGTTTGACCTTCGGGCAGAAGATACCTAACGAACCTAACCTACCTACTTTTACAACCACAATTAGTATGGTGATCCAATCTAGGTGCACTTTTTGTCCAATAGGACCTAATATAGTAAGAACAAGTGAAAACGTGTAATTTTACTAGTATATTCGTGATACGAATGATAATAAAATATTATAATACCGTAAAACTGGGTAAATAGGAACTAAGGGGTAAATAGGAACGCTACCTAACATGAAGCATAAAATGAAAATAACGTTACGTTCTATTTACGTTATTTCAGTCTTATAATTAGTAACATATGCTTCACTAGAGGACGCCCGCGACTTCGTACGCGTAGAATTAGTTTTCCGCTACTCCCTCCCATTTCTTCCCGTTGGGGGTCGATTTTCGGAAAATCCTTTCTTAGTGCTCACTTACATCATGAAAGGAACCCCTGTACCAAATTTCAAGTTTCTAGGTACAGTAGTTTCGGCTGTGCGTTGATATGTCAGTCAGTCAGTTTAGCCTTTTATATATATAGAAGATTTTGGGTTGTGTCCCTATTTACCCCGTTTTACGGTAATTAACGATGTTAGTGCACCCCTATGATGTCCTAGGACTATTTCCTCCATTACCTAGGTCCAGCGGATTCGGCTGTGCGTTTAACGAACAGCCAGTTAGTTTCTTTAAATATAGTAAGATTTAGATACGCTGTAATATCAAGTGTGTTCATTTCCACAGTATTTTCTATATTTAACCTAAATGACAGTATTCCCAGCTCTTTAATAACTTTCAGCTGGCTAACGCTGTCACGCTTGCACTCGCAACTGACAGTATATTTGTCATAGGTCATAGAAAAACGAAGATTGTCGATAGCTTTTAAAAAATGGTAGCTAAAAATCGTCGTAATGGTAGAATATCGTCTCATTACTTTCTCAAGCTCTTATCTGATCGAATATTTTGATAGGAAAATAGTCTTTATTGACCTTGGAATATGAGTGTTTTTTCTATCTAACTATTCGAACAGATAAGAGGTACAGTCGATTTCATAAATATGTGTAAACTTTAGTACCTTGTCTATTTAATGTCATGTTTAAACTGCCATATATGAATTGTCCAGCGATTAAAGTGACAAAGTATTTATGAACTCGACAGTACTAAGAAAATGGTAGCACTGTACAGTTACAAAAAATCGTCGTAATCTATATATATAAAAGGCTAAACTGACTGACTGACATATCAACGCACAGCCGAAACTACTGTACCTAGAAACTTGAAATTTGGTACAGGGGTTCCTTTCATGATGTAAGTGAGCACTAAGAAAGGATTTTCCGAAAATCGACCCCCAACGGGAAGAAATGGGGGGGAGTAGCGGGAAACTAATTCTACGCGTACGAAGTTGCGGGCGTCCTCTAGTGCTAGTATATCGGTATGTTACGCTATAAGTGTACTGTTTAAAGCAGAATAGGGAATATGCATGATTTTTTTAAATCTCATTTCGCAACAAATTATGAAAATATCACCAAAAAAATTAAAATTAAAATCGGCGAAGAAATACGGATGATACAAGCATTTTAAACTGCGAATTAGACAGCGATTAGACAGAGATCCGATATGCACTGTGACGTCATGTAACACGTCGGCCATATAAACTCCATGTTAAACTCTGTTTTGCTACACAGAGATAACAACAACTCTTGGTTGGCTTATTTCTGGTTAATTTTATAGCTATTCAAAAAATTATTTTTCTCAACTGTTTGTTACATGAATCAGCTTTTATTGAAGCTGTGAAAAAAAGTCATGAATATTTCCTATTGCGCAAGTTTTATGTATAATGAAAACTAGGGTCCGGGGTCGTAGCGTGGTAGGACTAAAGAGAGACGTGGAGTCGACATTTATATTAAAAGTCACTGTATAATCATACTAAATCATTTATGGCGTTCGTTTTTTCTCTGTGTATATAAATAGCTTGGTATGCTTTAACATAATAAGATGAAAGGCATTAGGAGCGTAAAGGCAGGGCAGGGTTTTTAAGGCAAATATGGCTGAAATATGTGATTTTGATTTGATTTGATTATTCCTATAGCTACATGCCATATGGATATTGACACTTAGATAGCTCCCTACAAATGGTTATGATCGTGATACTCATAAGAAAAAATGCTGCATTAGGGCGTTTTCCAAAAAAAGTGTACATGAACTTTTTTTTTTAGATTTCGTTTTTTTTTCTTACTCGGAATCGTTGATACTATCGATCCTGATACAAGAAAAAAGTGTCCCAAATATTGTTCCAGATCGTCACATTTTTGTATGCAGTCTTTTTTTATTTATATGGTCGTAACGTACTGGAAGAAAAAAATTCAATTTTTAAATGGAAATAAACTTTAGTCCCGTTGCAATACAGTCCAAATTAAATTGCCTTAATAATGTACACCCTATTGCACACTGAGACTTACGAGGTTATTTACTAGCGACCCGCCCTCGCTTCGCTTCGGTTTATGCCTTTTTCTGTAACACCCGTACATAAACCAGACACACCTTCCTCTTGAATCACTCTATCTATTGATGAAAACCGCATTAAATTTCGTCGCGCAGTTTGGAAGATCTAAACGTACAGACGGCGGAAGCGACTTCGTTTTATCCAATGTAAAGATGTCTACTCCATATCACTCTTTAGTCTTTACTTCGATACCCTATACTTCAATTGTTTAGGTAGTTAAATAAATGTAAACAAAATAACCACGTGATATAGTTGGTCAACCAATAGGAGCAGAGCACTGATACGTCAAAGCTCGACCAAACAGTTTTGATTGTTGTTTACATTTTAGTTATGTACCTAAACAATTGAAGTATAGTAATACTAATATAATTTATAGTTATAATTTAATTATTAATTAATTGTAAAGAACTAGATTAGCGCGTTAGGCGTGATCCAGCTTTAGTATAAGGTAAATCATTTAAGAAATTAATTGAATAAGTTATGAGTTTCATTTCGGCTAAGACGAAACTATTTGTACTACCGTAATACCAAAAAAGGCCGCTAACTTCATTGTACTAGTCAAAGCATTCTAAATAAATACCTAATTGTTAACTACATTAAATTTAAAATGCTTATACTATACTATGCAGTTACCGCCTTCTTTGGTATGACGTCAGTGTAATTTAGCTGCTCAAAGTATTGCGTCATTGGTGTGTGGAGCCTGCGTCAAAAACGGTGCTGATACGACGCGTCACTGCGATTCCGTACCGTCACCGTATTTTAAGCACCGGTGTGGGCGTAACTTTAAGGTGCTTTTCCACCGGCGACGCGAGACGAGACGAGGCGGTGCGAGAATTTTTATTTGTATTAAAACACCCATTTCCACAGCGCACGCGCGACGAGGTTGCGCGATTTTTCAATACAAATTTCAATTCTCGTCCCGCCTCGTCTCGCCTCGCGTCGCCGGTGGAAACCTTAAAACTCAATCATCGATGCTTGTTCTATATACTAGTGATCACTCCAAGTTTTGTTTGTAAAAATATAATTTTATTAAAATTACATTATAATAACAACATAATTCTCTTCTTTTTTAAAACCGATTTATGAAATTTTACTCGTAATTTTTTTCTTCGTTACTGTCCCATCTAATGCAAAAGTAAACGATCAGAATTTGTTCAAAAATTTCGGACGTTAAACGTCTCCGTCTGGGCTGATAAATCCATTTCAGGTGGCTAAATGACTTTTCAATTTGTGTGGAAAATAAAGTATTCCTATTGGTTTATCTTTTCCTTGCTCCCCACTCCGCTGCCCTGCACCGCTCCAGTAGACAGGCAGCCTTATTATCAGACCTCGGAATATACGGGGCAAAATTAAATGACAGCTAGGGATCGCCTATATCGATAAACTCAATTATCGATGCTTTTCCCATATAGTAGTGATCGTAAATATCTATGTGAATTTCATACTCGTCTTCAGAACAATATTTCCAAATAATACATACAATGCTAGGTGCGATCACTGGTCCTAGTCATAGTCATAGTCATTTATTCAGTAACAATATAAGTACATTGCATTTGAAATAAAATTAATATATTTTTACAAAAAAAAACAAAATAAATATAATCAATATTTAAACATACAATTTAAACAAAACCATACAATATGCAGTAAGTCGTAATATTAAAAAAAAAAAATTAGTTACTCGAGTCACTGAAATCCTCAACTGAGTAAAAACACTTCCTTAGCAAAAAAGCTTAAAGTTTATTTTTAAATATTATTTATATTTGAAAGCATAAATATATTTATATGGTATATGGAAAAAGCATCGATAATTGACTTTATCGATATAGGAACTCCCCTACCTGTCATAAATTTTTGCCCCCTAGATTCCTGTCTGCTTATAAAGTTGGATTAAGAATTCCACTACCTAAGCTATATTTGGTCAAAGATACAAATGCTTATAAAAAATGTTTTTTTTTTTGTAATAGTCGTGAAATTATGCTGTCTGCTTATAAATATTTTTCTAATAAATTGAAAGAAATTGTGCGTGTTTTTTACTATTATCATAAGCATGTCGTTTGATGCAACCAGAATTTTCAGCCACTCTATTCTACGCTGTAAAATCATATTGCTTTTACATTGAGGGTAAAACGCTGGTATTAACCAACTGTACCATCTTCCAAGCATAAATAAACGAGACGTGTCTCTTCGCCTGTGGGCTTAGCATGCGAGGCGAGGAGAATATTATACGTCGAACCTCGTCTATTCCATATTCTAACGTAAGGGTAAACATTTAAGGTTTTAAATAAAAGTGTATTTTGTGTGAATTGAGTCCTTTTATTACTAAGCATCTTAAGTGTGACGTTATGTCATATTTTCTTATTTTCATATGAATGACGTAAAATATGACAGTAAATCTCGCGTAGCATACTAAGCCCCCTGTTAGGGTATTTCAATGATTGTAACTATCAGCCATTTTTTTGGAGCTACAATGTTAGTGCTGCGCACTGTCACATCTTCGCATTTGACTGCGAGGGAGGCGCGCCACTGAGGGCGCCTCGGCTCGACAACTATCAGCCAAAGTGAATGAGACATAGTTATACCCTTAGGGTCTCCCCAAACCTATCGACGCGGAATCGGCTTGAGCAGGTAAGAAAAAGTTCGAAAAAGAAGCGAGCGAAAACGACGTCGTTCCGTTCGCAACGCCGAAGCGAGCAGAGCCGAACCGAGCGACGTCGTTTTCGCTCTTATTGCATGAAGATACAACTTTTTCTTACCGGCTCAAGCGGATTCCGCGTCGATAGATCTGGGGAGACCCTTATAATCTGTGATTACTATAAATGATCGCGCACAGTGCGATTCCAAAGGAACTTCCTCCCGCGAACGCTCCTATTGTGGAATGAGCTTCTAGGGACTACAGTATGGAATTCTTCAAAGGAGTAAATAGGTTTTTAAAGGGTTGGCAATGCGCATGTGATACTTCTGGGGCTCTACTTTGAAATCAGTAATTCGAACTTCGGATCGCCCCGTCACTTTCTTGCGAATTAGTGACGCGTCGAGAGCAAAAGGGATAGCAATAGACGAAGTTCGAATTACGGATTTCAAAGTAGAGCCTCTGGTATTGCACGCGTCCATAGGCTACGGTAACCGCTTGCAGCAGACATTTGAGCAGTGTTGCTAGTTGAGCCCATCTATGAAAATTAACTTAAAATAAAGTTCATGGTACCAATTATCAGACAGGTGCCAACAATAGGGCAGATTTCCCTAGTTAAGGTCCACATATTATGTTATTATTTGCTTAAATAAGGATCATTTGCTACATAACTGGGTCATTCAACTCTATCTTCAATAGTGGAAAAAAAGGTAAAGTTCCACTCAAAACTCAAATAAAAACATTGAATTGTTGTAGGACGTTGTTTATTACTGATATAAATATCACACACATTACACAATAAGTAGTGTCTATATGATCAACATAACATGAAAAAAAACCCAAGTGTATAAGTAAATAAGATAAGTCACAATTATTATTTTGACAAATAACAGTTATACTTACATACAGAAATACGTTTTATTAAGAGTTTTTAATGATTCTGGGTTAGTTTCATAAGACTTATAACTAACGATATATTGGTCGTGATTATCCTTTTTAACATTCCGATCCATATGTTTCATAATTCCAAAATATACCATGACTGATATATAGGTACTTAATAATAAGAGGGTTAATCTTTATCGATAAGAAATATCATCACAATAAGTATGTCCCATCCCTACTAGGTCGGTGAAAGATCGGCCGACCTTTAAATAACCAATCACGTCATCGCTTCCTCTTTCCCCGCATCCCGTGCCTACCTCCATGTTTGGTGATTTAGACGTTTTTCCCTTTTGATTAAAGGCACTAGATGCAAAATGATTTCCACAAATGAATTTATTTTCGTTCAGCCTTTGTAAAGGTAAATACGCCAAATCCTCATTACCAGTCAGCTTTAGCCATAATCGACATCTGAAATAAGATATTATTATTGATAAGTCGCGTTTTTGGTTACCTACCCGTTTTTTTTCACAAAATTAACTTTATTCATTGAATTTTTGTGCAATCCATGATTCAATCTACTTCGAACTAGTCAAATCAAGTCAAGAATGATTGAAAACACATATTATTTTATAAGGGTATGAAAAGAAAACATCCGTTTACCGACCTTTCTGGTTCAAGTGGAAATCTAGCCAAAAATACGTCAGAAGTTGATTTTTTCACACACCTGACACCACATACTTCACATTTTCGTAAAGATGTACCCCTACCCCCCATTTAAATAAAATTAAAATTTATTTAATCAAAAAATATTCCGACGAATTGAGAACCTCCTCCTTTTTTTTGAAGTCGGTTAAAAACACTAAAAAACAAATAAGGCACAATCCCTATTTACCCGTACTCAATAGAGGTGAGACGTATTTACTGGAATAGGTTTTTGGAACAGGTTTTGACCTGGACGCGTAAGTACGCGTTCCCGCCTGCGAGTCTTTTAGCGTATCGAGTATTTAGGAGTACGGCGCCCGCCGGCGCCGTCGGCGCCTCAACGGCTCATACCGTTCCGCGCGGCGCGCAACTCGATTCGATGATGTCGTGCGTTCGGAACTTGTCGGAAGACATCGGGCAACTTCGGGTCGCCCGAGACGGCGAGCCGGGCCGCCGCACGGCTAATTCCGGGAATTTGGAACGAACTTTTCGTTTTTCAAATAACACTTTTAGCGTTAACGCAATAAGGCCCGGTTTCTTTTGATAAATTATTTGTTTTGATGTGAGTTTACTTGGTTATTTACTTCGAATTAGCAAATTTTAAAAACAAAACAAACAGTTGCTAGCCGAAATTGCAACAAGAAAGTGCGATGCATTTACATTCTAACCTAGGTATATTAATAAAATGTTGTTAATTTAATTTTGCATTTTATTTGAAACCTAGTCGTAGAAAAAGTATTGTATGCAACGGTGTATAACTAAGTCAAAAAATACTCGTGGCGTCTTGCTTTACGATGTTCGCCTGCGGCTCACATCGTAACCACACCACTCGTCTTTTTTGACCTCTCTTATACAACTGTTGCATAAACTACTATTATCTACCTGAGTAGATCTCAATTAATCCACATATCATTTTTTTTACACCATATCTATTTGCTTTGGAACAGGAACACCCGCTACATTTTATATACGTACGTATTCGCAAGAATCGCAAGACGCGTTAGACGCGCATTTACGGGAATGGTTTGTGTACGCGTTGAGTCCCGTACTCCTAAATACTCGTGGAGCTAGTCTTTGGCGCTAGTCTTTTTGTGGACGCGTACTCGCAAGACCTAGTACGCGATTTGCCTAGTACGACTCACCTCTAGTACTCAAGACAAAACAATCGACGTTTCGAATAAACAAGCACACCAACCTAAAGAAAACTATAATACGTCTATGTTTGATAGTAAGTATGGTATTTGCTACCAAAATGCATCAGCAGTCATTTTAACTCGATAAGGTTACTTTTTATACCTCAAGTATGACAACTATGATGACATAATAATGTCATGGCATGGTGGTTTCTTGGTGTAAGTAATCACCAAGAAACCACCATAAGTAATACCTAATCATTACCCTTCTTGGCAGTCGGGTAAAAAGAAGAAGAAATGAGTCAAAATAAGTATAGGGAAATGCCTCACAGAGACGAGTTTCAACGCTACGCTACGGAATACGATCCGATTAAAATAGGATCAATTGACGGTAAGTTATAGGTTATGTTTACTCCGCTAAATTAACGTAGTCGATGCATTTAATATTTATATCGTTTTCTCGTACCAATAGCATACGCCTAAATATTCCGAGATGAAGACAATTAGCAAAAGTTTCCGCTGATATAAATGTCATACAAATTGAGCTAGTCCCAAACCACGCTCTATGCTTGTAATATGGCTACTAGACAACGATAAACATACTTATATATTATATAGAGAAATACATAAATAAATACATAGAAAAGATCCAAGACTAAGGAACGAATCAAACAAATATCTAACCTAACCGAGATTTTATTTTTATCCTTGTATTGTGGTCCGCAGGCACAGATGAACGCGCGCACGATCGTGCGCTACTCCGGGCTCTGAACGCAGTGTATGTCCCTAACCGGGCTGTGCGTGGTGACCCGAGACGCACCGTGTTCGTTGGCCGGCTGCACCCCAAGACTACACAGGTACAATTATTTAAATATACATTCAAGGCTCAAAAATATGTACATAGACCTTATTTCTATGGTAATTAAGACTACGTGTACCTATATTTGTGTACCAGCTTAGCGTGATGCTATGGCACGGAGCTGCAGGTTTTCTAGTGGTAGTTCTTAGCTAAGTTTCATTAAAATTAGTTTGGCCGTTCAAGAGATATCAGCTCTAAAAGAAACGGTTACCATCGGGGGTTTTTATCTATCTTTGACTCCGTTTTTCCAGGACACTGTATTGTCAGAGTTCTCTCAATGCGGGCGGGTGCTCCACTGCCGGCTTGTGAGGGATCTAGTCACGGGGCGCTCCAGACAGTACGCCTTCGTCGAGTACCAGAGCAGCGCTGATGTGGAGAAAGCGTTGCTGCGGCATGGGGAGTACATTGACAATGCTGAGGTGGGTGCCACCAGTTTTTAAATCCTTATAAAATATAAGGCCTAGTTCACTGTACATCAGTTTTAACCTTACTTGATGATCTAATTGGGATAGACCAATAAAAATAACTCACGGTTTTTACATTCTAATTTGAAAGCAATGGGTAATTTTAAGAGACCAATTTCATTAATTTTGCATTTGACCCAATAGTTTTGTTTGAATATCTTTATTTATTTAGCAGACATTTTATGGGTGACATGATTATTTTTAATTTGATCAGTCATTTTCTAATTTTTTAATTTTTTTAACCCAAATGATATCTAATAATAAAAAGTGATTGTAATAATGTATTAAAACATACTATTTCAAGGGGTTTTCACCTAACCCGTAAGATACACCTAGGAGGGCTTCAAGCCAAAAACGAAAGTCCCAATTGGTGGTCAAAATTGAAAAGTCATATTTGTAGTCATATTTATGGGAAAAACGCAAGCATCCCTAATTATGTGGCCACCACTGTATCGGTTTAAATAAAATAAATAAATGGAAAAATAGTTTGTCTCTGGCCCTTTAGGAGTTTCTGTTATACAGGGTGCCTCTGACCTTGGGGCTTTAAATGCAACGATCGATTCTACTCTCTAAACTGATCTACTTTTGTTCTGCAACATTAAAAAATAACTTAAGTTTATAACTATATGATGACTAATTGATGTTAAAGTCTAATTGTAAAATCAGTGTATTAAATCACCATCTCATGGTACGGGGGCGACATTTCCTTAGTACGGGGGCTAAAGGAAAATGGAGAATTGGATCGCGTACATTGAAAATTACATTTAGTTTGTATGAAAAACAAAAAAAATTAAAACGTCTTGTTTTTAAAAAGTTGCAGAACAAAAGATGCTCAGTTTTGCGAGTATAATCGATCCTTGCATTTAAAGCCCCATGGTCAGAGGCACCCTGTATTTAATCAATTTAAAGAAGACAATGTGTCCAGGTGATAGTGGAGCGAGAGGCGGAGCGGACACTCCGCGGCTGGGTGCCCCGGCGGCTCGGCGGCGGGCTTGGCGGCGCGCGGCACGCGGGCCAGCTGCGTTTCGGGGGCCGCGCGCGACCGTTCCAACCACCCATACGAGTCGGTACTGATAACCAACCGAACCGAAGCTAGGGATGGTGGTAGTCTCTAAACCGAAGAAGTTTTTAAATCTGGATTATCGGAGTCGGAATTGGAACTTGTTGAGGCGGAGGTAATCGGTAAAGTGCGTGCACTAGTGCTGCAAAGTGAAATATATTCCAATTTGTATGATTTGGAATTTAATCAGCGCAAGCTCAACTCACACTTGATAAATTTTTGGTATTTGTGGTTTTTCTTCAGGCTTTTTAATGTAATGAGAACCAACATTGAAAAGATTCGAAGCTAGGGATAGTGGTAGTCTCTAAACCGAAGGAGTTTTTAAATGTGGATTATCGGAGTCGGAACTGGAACTTGTTGAGGCGGAGGTAATCGGTCAAGTGCGTGCACTAGTGCTGCACAGTGAAATATATTCCAATTTGTATTTGATTTGGAATTGAATCAGTGCAAGCTCAACTTACACGTGATTATTTTTTAGTATTCGGTTTTTTCTTCAGGCTTTTTAATATAATAAGAACCAACATTTAAAAGATTCGAAGCTAGGGATAGTGGTAGTCTCTAAACTGAAGTCGGAGTTTGTTAGCAAAGCTCCCACGCAGCGGGGTTGAGGCGGCACGGCGAGAGCACAAAATAAACAAAAATCTATGTTCGAAATATAGCTCGGCGTTTATTCCAAAAATCACATAGCACTATATTTTCATTATATTTAAAGATATCACAGTCATAGTATCGCTATACATTCAGATTAAAATTAAAGAGGTAAAGGTGTAAAAATGGGACGACACAAAAATATGACAGGCGGCGGCTCGTTGAAGTAAATGGAGAAAGAGAGGACTGTCTATGGTACGGTCTTTTATATAGAGTGGGAGCACAGACAATTAAACATAACTTTTACAACAGAGTTATTCAATTTGGTTTGTCGGAGTCGGAACTGGAACCGGAGTTGAGGCAGAGGTAATATCGGTCATGTGCTAGTCGCACTAGTGCTGCACAGTGAAATATATTCCAATTTGTATTCGATTTCTCACACTTGATGATTTCTTCTGTTGGGTAATTCTGTAGCTCTGCCTACCCCACTCTGGGAATAAAGGCGTGCGTTTATGTATGTGTTTGTGTGTGTGCCAATTGCGAAGCATTTATGAGATGGATCATGTTTTAATCCACATTTAAAGCGAGACTTTTCTTATATTTTTTTAACAGCTAAGACAGCTTCTTGTTTGTTCTCACACATTTGCTAAAGTTCTTTTTGGGATAGTTCAGCCACTTTTCACACCTTAACAGACATGTCCAAATCAAGGTCTGTCCTTCTTAGCATTCTTTCTTTGGTTGTTAGATTATTCATACCAATAATAATCATATCTTTCACTAAACTAGGTCTTAGGTCTGCAAACTCGCATGACAAACTTTCGTTGTGTAAATCAGTCAAGAATATTTCAAATTTTTCTGTTGGACTTCGTGTTCGGATGAAAAATTTGTGCCTTTCCATGGTTATATTTTTTTTTATTCGGAATAATATGTTGGTCAAAAGATGTTTTAACTAGCATAAATGTCGTTTTGTCCGAAGTTGTATTAAAAGAATTGAAAATTTCTAATCCCGTTTCACCAATGTATTAATATGGCAACATTCTTTTTGCCTGATGCATCGTCCAGATCATTGGCCACTATAAATAAATCAAATATTTGATACCATTTTGGTATTATAATTATATTCATTATTCCCCGTTGCAAGGGGCCAATACTGGGTCGGGTCCCGTTGGCCTTACTTGCATTTGGCCTTAGGGAGCAAAACGGCTCAGTAGTACACTGACCAAGTATGCAAAATGACTTGGTTATATAATTCCATGGTTACGAAATTGTCTTAGTTTCAAGAAGACTTACTTAGCAAAACGTCTAGGTCGTGAAATGCACCAGTAAGCAGAATGACTCAATTGTGTTAGGTCTTGATTGTATTATCTTGATATATGAAGATTATCGAGACCATTTGCCTATTAGAACATTATGACATTAAGTCGTTTTACAGCCAAGTCATTCCGTCTATACTATGCCTTATAGCAATGAGGGCGTTTTATAGACCAAGGCATTTTGCTACCCGGACAAAATACAACTAAGGTGCTCTGCTCGCCAAGGCTAAATGCAAGTAAGGCCAACGGGACCCGACCCCCAATACTTGATGTCGTTATTGTTCTGAGATCTTCCGTTTTGATTTTTTCTTCGTCCACTTGTGGTCTTCGATGATGATGATGCCTTGAAGCCACGTCTGAAGGAAGGTAGCACTTTCGCGCCACTTTCCTTGCACTGTTTGGTGCATAGACATTAATATACTAGCGTAAGAGACGAACAGGGTCCTGTCTCCCGCGTTACCAAAGCAGACATGTCTTAAAATGTCAGCCATATTATTCGATTTAAAATGATACTTCGAGTGTGTCCTTACGGTGTCGCCGGTGTGACGCTATGTGACTCTACGAGCTTTCAAAATGGTTTCAACGGATTTTTCTTTCGCTCCTATTTTCGCACTCGTATTCGTGCCGAAAGCGATTGTGCTCTCGCTTGCACAGTCACTGTCTATTATTAATGTCTATGGTTTGGTGTGTGTGGGTAGCAGGCGGGGCTTGCGCCTTACCGCCACTCCTGTGTGGTGTGGCACTTCTCCACTACTATCCCCACCTGGTACCACACTTGGTAGCAACGTGCCCATGTCTATTGCAATTATAGCATGTCCATGCCTTTTTAAAGCACCTTTCTGATGAATGGCTTCCACCACAACGCATGCACTCAAGCATTGTCGTTGCATGTGAGCGGTTACAAACTTTATCATTGCCTTTTGGACGTGCCTACCTCTGAATGGATGGCCGTCTGACAACTGGAACTTTCTTATCAGTTTTTTGTACCATGGTATCAGGCTGAATATTTTTTGTTTCCTTCTCCGCACTCTCATAAGCGGTCGCTGTTTTAATAGCTTCCTCGAAGGAATGCTCGACCCCAACTGTCAATAACCTCTTTATTAGTTGTTCATTGAATAAGGCGCATACTAAGGCGCCTCTGAGGGCTTCATTCAGAAATGTTCCGAAATTGCGTAGCGCTGCCTTTTTTTTTATTTGCTTGAGAGCGAATTCAAAATTCAAAATATTTATTCAGTAAATTGGCCACATGAGGGCTCTTTTACATGTCGGTATATTACCGACGTAAGATTTTCTTATGACATAATGTTGCGTCAAAATCTCTATGAGTTGTTCATAGGTTTTACTTGAAGGCTTTGCAGGAGACATCACACCTTCAATGTAACAACTCATGTCTGCGTAGTCGCTGTATTGAGACTTATGTAATTTACGAAGAAGCATTACTCTTCTTCGAACCTTTATCTTCGAACACGCTGCACAGCTGATCCCATGCGGCCTGTGCATTGTTGGCATTCCGCACATATTGCAAACAAATAGATTTCACGGACACACAAATGCGTGCAAACGCTTTTGATTTCTTGGTAGCATCCGTTTCTGTACCCAAGACAAATTCCCATAAACCTTCAAGGGTCAATACCATTTTAATATAAAATTTCCAATTTGTGAAATTTGAGACACCTTCCAGCTTTTCAATGGAGTAAACCCTCATACCTCCATCACCCATGATGGTTGTAGTTGGAGGTTAGAATCGGGAACCACGCTGACAAATGCACCGCGTGCCGACGTACGCAATATGCACCCAACGTACAGCGCCCTTTTCCCTTATAGCATAAAACCACTTTCTTGACCGTTCCTAAAATCAGACGCAGTTATAAACGTCAAAAATTCAATTCAAAATTCAAAATATTTATTCAGTAAATAGGCCACATGAGGGCTCTTTTACACGTCGGTAACATGAGTGGATCTACCAGCGCTTCGGACAAGACCATCATTGCGGAGAAGCGCCGCAAGAAACTCCAGCAGAAGGTCATTTTTTCAATCATAATAACAAAATAGTCCTGTGCCAATAACCTGATGATGGTTGCAGAGTATTAGGAACGGAGTGGTGGTGGGTGAGGGCGGTGAAACATCAAACTCGGAGAGCTTACATGAATAGCTGTTTATTCGTCCACGGCATGGAGAGAAGAGAAGCAATCTTTGGTACAGATAATATCACTTGACATAGAGCAGATCCATAGATGTGAAGGGTGGCTATCTAATAAACTTAAACTTAAACATCCCATACATTAACATTGTAAACCCTGATTAGAATCACAACACTGCTATTCAATTTATAAATGCCATTAACTTTTATAGCAGACCCAACCAGGCTATCATTACATAAAATGTTACAATTATTATTATTAAATGTAACATTAAACCCTTTTTCAGTTAATGTACTGATTGACAGTAGATTATATGACAACTTTGGCACTAACATTACACCTGACAGAGTGTAGCAAACATTAGAAAGCCCGTCCACCACTGTCAATAACCTCTTTATTAGTTGTTCGTTGAATAAGGCGCATACTAAGGGGTCCCTGAGGGCTTCATTCAGAAATGTTCCGAAATTGCGCAGTGCTGCCTTTTTTTTATTTGCTTGAGAGCGAATTCAAAATTCGAATTTCAAAATATTTATTCAGTAAATTGGCCACATGAGGGCTCTTTTACATGTCGGTATATTACCGACGTAAGATTTTCTTATGACATAATGTTGTGTCAAAATCTCTATGAGTTTTTCTTAGGTTTTACTTGAAGGCTTTGCAGGAGACACCAGTTTTTAAAAACTTTTGCTCACTCTGAACTTTATCCTGCAGAGTGACTGAAGAGAACCCTGGGAACTTGTAAACCCTGATTAGAAACACAACACACAACACTGCTATTCAATTTATAAATGCCATTAATTTTTATAGCAGACCCAACCAGGCTATCATTACATAAAATGTTACAATTATTATTATTAAATGTAACATTAAACCCTTTTTCAGTTAATGTACTGATTGACAGTAGATTATATGACAACTTTGGCACTAACATTACACCTGACAGAGTGTAGCAAACATTAGAAAGCCCGTCCACCACTGTCAATAACCTCTTTATTAGTTGTTCATTGAATAAGGCGCATACTAAGGCGTCTCGGAGGGCTTCATTCAGAAATGTTCCGAAATTGCGCAGTGCTGCCTTTTTTTTTATTTGCTTGAGAGCGAATTCAAAATTCAAAATTCAAAATATTTATTCAGTAAATTGGCCACATGAGGGCTCTTTTACATGTCGGTATATTACCGAGGTAAGATTTTCTTATGACATAATGTTGTGTCAAAATCTCTATGAGTTGTTCATAGGTTTTACTTGAAGGCTTTGCAGGAGACATCACACCTTCAATGTAACAACTCATGTCTGCGTAGTCGCTGTATTGAGACTTATGTAATTTACGAAGAAGCATTACTCTTCTTCGAACCTTTATCTTCGAACACGCTGCACAGCTGATCCCATGCGGCCTTTGCATTGTTGGCATTCCGCACATATTGCAAAACAAATAGATTTCACGGACAAACGAATGCGTGCAAACGCTTTTGATTTCTTGGTAGCATCCGTTTCTGTACCCAAGACGGATTCCCATAAACATTCAAGGGTCAATGCCATTTTCATATAAAATTTCCAATTTGTGAAATTTGAGACACCTTCCAGCTTTTCAAAAGAGTAAACCCTCATACCTTCATCACACATGATGGTTGTAGTTGGAGGTTAGAATCGGGAACCACGCTGACAAATGCACCGCGTGCTGGCGTACGCAATATGCACCCAACGTACAGCGCCCTTTTCCGTTATAGCATAAAACCACTTTCTTGACCGTTCCTAAAATCAGACGCAGTTATAAACGTCCAAAATTCAATTCAAAATTCAAAATATTTATTCAGTAAATAGGCCACATGAGGGCTCTTTTACACGTCGGTAACATGAGTGGATCTACCAGCGCTTCGGACAAGACCATCATTGCGGAGAAGAAGCGCCGCAAGAAACTCCAGCAGAAGGTCATTTTTTATATAATATAATAGTCCTGTGCCAATAACCTGATGATGGTTGCAGAGTATTAGGAACGGAGTGGTGGTGGGTGAGGGCGGTGAAAGTTCAAACTCGGAGAGCTTACATGAATAGCTGTTTATTCGTCCACGACATGGAGAGAAGAGAAAGCAATCTTTGGTACAGATAATATCACTTGACAGAGCAGATCCATAGATGTGAAGGGTGGCTATCTAATAAACTTAAAACTAAAACATCCCATACATTAACATTGTAAACCCTGATTAGAAACACAACACAACACTGCTATTCAATTTATTAATGTCATTAACTTTTATAGCAGTTCCAACCAGGCTATCATTACATAAAATGTTACAATTATTATTATTAAATGTGACATTTAACCCTTTTTCAGTTAATGTACTGATTGACAGTAGATTATATGACAACTTTGGCACTAACATTACACCTGACAGAGTGTATCAAACATTAGAAAGCCCGTCCACCACTGTCAATAACCTCTTTATTAGTTGTTCGTTGAATAAGGCGCATACTAAGGGGTCTCTGAGGGCTTCATTCAGAAATGTTCAAAAATTGCGCAGTGCCTTTTTTTTATTTCAACCACAAAATCGTTTACACATTGACCTTCCTTTTGCTTGAGAGCGAATTCAAAATTCTTAATTCAAAATATTTATTCAGTAAATTGGCCACATGAGGGCTCTTTTACATGTCGGTATATTACCGACGTAAGATTTTCTTATGACATAATGTTGTGTCAAAATTTCTGAGTTGTTCATAGGTTTTACTTGAAGGCTTTGCAGGAGACACCAGATTTTTAAAAACTTTTGCTAACTCTGAACTTTATCCTGCAGAGTGACTGAAGAGAACCCTGGGAATTTGTAAACCCTGATTAGAAACACAACACACAACACTGCTATTCAATTTATAAATGCCATTAACCATTACATAAAATGTTACAATTATTATTATTAAATGTAACATTAAACTCTTTTTCAGTTATGTACTGATTGACAGTAGATTATATGACAACTTTGGCACTAACATTACACCTGACAGAGTGCAGCAATCATCAAAATATATATTTCAATTTCTGACTCTACCTCTATATCAGAGTATGTGGAGTCCGCCATATTAGTATCAGCCGTTTGGTTTGGGATTTCTTTTATTGAGTTGATAGCCTCGATGAATCTTTCCGCGGTATTATTGGTGGCGGCCATCATTTGCGTCACGAGAGCACTAAACATTTCTGATTGTTTCTGGATTGCTGCGGCTACAGGGTCTACTTCTCCGGTGCTTGGAGTCTTGAGTCTCTTTGTTCTGGCTGGGGATCGAGCCGGAGGACTCGCGGAGCGTTTCTGGCCATGCCCTGGAGAGAGACCTCTTAGAAGCCCGTCTGTTTCCTCTCGGCTTAAAAGGCACACCTTTTGGCTTCATTGTCCTGACAACATTCATGATGTTTCCAACGTTTTTGCCGTGTATTTTAGCCGCCAATGCAAATGGGGCATATATCAATGCGCTTGTGAAGGGCCAGTCGAGCATTTTCAATTTGATGGTCTTATAAGCTTTTTCAGATAGTTCTTTCAACTTAAAGGCCGCTGCGATGTCCGCCGTCGGAATGGCATAGCGTAGCTTGTTTATTATTTTGGGGTCTGGTGGATCCCCTACAAGTTCTCGAATATTGATGTCCTCTATTTGCCAGTTTTTCCATTAAGGAGTTCACTTAAAAAAATTTTTTGCTTTGCGAACGAGCTCACGTCGTTACTTGGGGAAAAGTCAAAGCGTACTGAAGCTAGCAGCTAGCCGGCGCGCGTTGGTGCCTGTTCGGAAGTTACGTCATGACAGTGTTGCCAGGCTAAGATAGCGAATAGTTAGGGTATAGAGCGCTTGTAGGACTGAATACTTGGGGAAAAGCCGATCGTAATCTCAAGGTGGGTCAAGCTTCGGCTGGACTCGAAATATCCGTTTTTATCCCTTGGTGGGAAAAACGGTTATATTATCAGCTATTAAGACCTCACTGGACACTTGTTTAAAGTCATATAGAACACTTTTGTCGTTATACATGTGCGCAGTACATCCAGAATCCAGCTGTCACTTCGCACCTTGCCAGCTTCCGTCGATGTAGCTGCAGCGTTGACAGTCGATACCACATCTTTGCTTGACTTACTCCGTCTCCGGGCAAATCATTTAGATTTGATGTGCCCTGGCTTCTTGCAAAAATGATGGTTTTTTTCTTTACACTTGTTACCGCTTCAACATTGTTCATTCTACTTTCTTCCTTAAGCAGACACGTTCGCACAGCTTCACTTGAAACAGTTTTGGTGAGACTTGCCGTTTCTATGCTGGACACGAGGACATCATACTCTTGGGGCAGACCACTTAGAAGTATCTCAGCTACTTCGTCATCATTAATTGATTTACCTATATCCCCCAACTGTTGAACAAGCTGCATTACTTGGTTGATGTATTCAGACATGCTTGCCAAACGAGCAAATTCAATTCCGTGTATCTGTCGTAGTAAGAGTACACGGCGATATAACCCTTTATCTTCATAAATGTTAGATAAATTTTGCCGAGCAGCTTTTGCGGGATCAAACTGGCGAAAATACTGATAAAGCGAAGGATGCAGTGATCTTATCTTATCTTGTTGGTGGAGTCCTTACGGATACACTTGGACCCTATGGTAACAATCCTAGATTAGCACAGCCTTCACTTCCTAGCAGTATATTCCTACAGTCGACAATCATGAAATCCAGGTAAGCATTATAAGTTGACACATCTATCAGGCTTCACTTTTGAGCCATCAAACCCTTCCAGACCAGCTCTAGTGGGAATTGGTCTGACTATCGATGGAATCTTTAATTTTTTATATACTTTTCTTGGTATCACACTTATATCCGCATTGGTGTCGAGCCTACATTTAGGCTTTCCCTCTATTTCAATTTTTTCTAGCCAGTCCGCGTTGACTTGGTTTATTTCCACCATGTTGCGTGTGATCGAGCTGTCAGTATCACTTTGAGTTTGATATACGAGATTTATCTTTTTCTTCTCCTTAAAACAGGCCTTGGCAAAGTGATTCAAGGCTCCACAAATAGAACATTGTTTACCATAGGCTGGGCGGGCATTCCCTGGGACCGTGCTTCGACTGGCAACGGCAACAGTTGAATGTCTACTTCATAGGGATAGACGACGATTTACTATGCTGACGATTCTTATTTACTTCTATTTCTTGATAAATCCGTGCTGCCTGTCTACTACTATCTACTTTGTTCATTGGTACGTAATATAGCATAGGCTTTTTCTAATGTCAGCGTTTCCATACGAAGTAGCGTTTCTTGCGTACTTTCATCTCTTATCCCGTGGACAATTTTGTCGCGGAGTAATTCGTCTTCAATTTTGTAACTTTTTCGTAGTTACATTAGCTGCCTGCACGCCGTTAAATAACCGTGTCGTGACGCCAACCGGGAGCGCGGCCTTGGGATCGCGGGCGCGACCGCGGCAACTTGACGCGTTAACTCGGCGATACATTTTTGCAGCTCATCGTTGCTCGTACTCGTAGTTGGCGTGGCCGTCACTTGATGCACCTGATGTTGGCCAATGACGTCATACACGGTGTCGGCAAGCGTCGCTAACTCGTCCAAACTGCTCCTGGGCTGCGACGCGATGATGACTTGAATATGCGTCGGCGTCGACCAAAGCGAACGCACAAAGTCATCGGGCACGTTCGGATCGGCTAGGTTTTGTAGATGCCGCAGGAATTGGGATGGCTTCCGGCCGCCGATGTCCTCGTGGGTGAGTAACTGTCGTACCCGCTGTTCGTGCGATGAGGACAGCCGTGTAATCAATTCAGTTTTAATTTTTTCGTATTTTTTATCCGACGGCGGGTTTTTGACTATGTCTTTTACCTCTGTCACGTATTTATAATCGAGATTTGAGATTACGTAGTTGTATTTAGTGTTATCTACGGTTATATTTTCCAGCGCGAACTGGCCTTCTAGCTGCGCGAACCACAGGGCCGGTTCGTCGGGCCAAAACACGGGCCCTTTCACACTGACACTACTACACTGTTCACTGTAATGCTGAGGTGTCAGACACGTGCAGCACTGATTTTCAGCCAGTACCGGTTTATATGTCTAAATACGGTGGTAATTTCGCCGAATTATTTATTTTTGAGCACAGTGGCTTGGCGTCATATTTTAATAAATCAAACACAGGTAGCCATCTTGTATCTGTTTTTTTTTAGGTTGCGTTCCATTACACGTTTATTGTAACAGATAATGTCTACTGCACTTTATCACTATCAAGCTTTTTCCTATGATAATTCTTGAGTTTAAAACACTTGGATTTCAAGTGACCCGCTTTCTTGCAGTAGTGACATGACAGGTCACTTTCTTTGACTTGCTGAAAAGAGCTGTATCAGTGTCGACACCATCGTCGTTCATTCTTCTAAATTCCTCTTGAAGGAAACGAGCTCGCACCATTTCAGTGGTTAAATTTCCAGATAAGTTAACGGCTTCAAGACTTGACACTAGAACGTCGTATTCTTGTGGCAATCCAGACAGAAGCAGCTCTGCAACTTCATCGTCTGCGATGCTACGGCCAATGTCTTCTAATTTCTGTGCTAATGTGGTAATAGCTTCGACATATTCATTCATAGAACCATAATCAGCATAGTTGGCATGATGTAGCTCTCGTAGAAGTACGACACGTCGAAACAGACCTTTGTCTTCGAAGATGTCCTTCAATTTTGTCCAGGCTTCCTTTGAAGTTTTTGCCGATCTGAGGTCTGATTTTACCGATAAACAGATCCACGCCAGTGCAAGAGGATCGCGTTCCGCATCAGTGTCCATCCCTTGGACACATTCCCACAAACCTTCCATGACTAAGGCATGGCGTCTGCAATACTTGCAGTTGAGATAATCACCAACTCCATTGAGTTTCTCAAATGAGAATTAGGCATGATTCGTCTGCACATTCCCGTTTTGATTTTAAAGTTTTTTTAATAAATCGTGGCCTTATTCTCTTGCGCAATCGGGGCCCATAACCTGTTGTTGTATTCCGGCCAGGGTAGGCTCCTGCACTCCTGTTGTCCTGCCTGGTGGAGAGGCTCGTGGTGCAGCGAAATAATACAGTCGGTCGGTGCGGCAAAACTTTACTTAAAAAACTGACAAAGAAAAACCCTTTTACAATATTAAATGGTAATATTTAACACAGTTTTTTACCCATTTTGTTCAAATTGCATGTGAATTTGTACCAGACTAAGAATTAAGTAAAAGTGACTGTATTATTTTTGTTTCATTGATGTTCTTTCGCTGAAGAATTTAAAAACGTCGTATGATACACGGGCGGAACAATAAAATGTCTTAGTTGGCTGTGATGTATAAAGAATAAACATGTGTGTTTAGATTTAACCCTTAATTTGGCAATGTTCATCACAGTGAACATACCATAATCCTACACTTTCTTTGTTTGGAATTTGTTTTTATTTTTTTGCTGATTCAAAATCAAAAAGGGTTTGAATTCCCGACTTTTTTTATTTTTGCCAAATTAAGGGTTAAGGCAAAACATCTTTTATTTACCGTGATGAATGATGAATAAACATTTGTGCATCCATTGTTGTTTTTCTTACTCTATATCAATTGAATTATTTCCTGCGTAGCTACTAAAACTTAGGTATACTTTCTAATTGGTCCCATTGTCAACACGTCAGGATCTGATGATGGGATCTTGGAGAAACCGAGGGAACTCCTCAAAAATTATAGGCGCACCTATAGCGATTTGTGTATTTATCCATAGTAAATACACAAATGTGCACGGGGCATTTGCTTTTGGAAAGCATTAATTGGTGAAGTGAAACTTATGATGAAGACCACAGATGATGGCCAACGGATCTCCTTCACGGTACTTAAATATTTCAAGGGTAGCGATAAGATATCTCGATTAAGAAGTTGAGCGACTATGATTTTATATTAGCTGTAGTCATACTTATTAGTAAACTCATCGTTTTATTCACTAACTGAATCAATCCCTAAACGCAAAGCAAACTAAAGCATTTGCATAATCTACTCGGCCACGCTATAACAATGAAAAAATATGTCATGTTGCCGCCTATGTTGCAAAGAGTGCAAAGGGTGGTGGAGAGCGTTTACAAAGACTGAGATCGTACTGGCCTGCATAGAGGTCCTGTTGCTTGTCCTTCTTATTGGTTTTTTAACATTCTTGATACTCCATCTTATGTCTTGTTACTCGGTGGAAGTACCCCCCACCCGCCCGTTTTCCGACCGCAAGCCAGTCTTTACCGACCAACCCAGCTTGCACGGCAATCTGACTGAAGCAGACCTTGACTCTGCAGGACCAGAAAGCGGCACTACCGTCACGCACCATACCCTCGCACAATTTAGGCCGTCCGGAGCCAAGGGACCCAACGTGTGGCCAGAGGTAACGTCTACTCGATGCACGGCAACGGAACCCAATGTAAATGCTACAGAACTTGACAATGACGCCTTAACGCATAAAAGCTTGACAACAGTCGTTGATTTGGAAGATTACAAAGATGACACAACTAAGGCCAAAGATAAAGGCACAACGGACATATTAGACGCGGAAGAATCTGACGGAGAATTGGCTGATGGTGACGAGAAAAGTGTGGTCATTGCTCTTGTGAAGATCAAACCGAGTGGGTTGACGTTCGGCTGTATTTTAACCATACTGTCCAATCACTGGACTGTGACGGCGGCTAGCTGCATAGATTCAATCGAAGAGGTGGACTCCTTGGACTCGTTTGTGATGATGGATAACTACGGTGAGGAGAATAAGGGTCAAAGCCACGCAGTAACTGATGTCCGCGTGCACCCGCAGTACGAGGGCGGGAATAGCAGCTATGATCTAGCCTTGTTGAAGACAGACGACGCCTTGGGGAAGAGAGCCGTGGAGCTACCGACGTTGCTCGACTATTTTCGAATCACTATTGGAGAGAAGATGGCGGTACTTGGATTCGGGAATTTTAGGTGAGCGGTTACTATGTGAAAATACAGCCTTGGCCAAAGGTGTTGAGCACCCCACGTTTTACTTTGTAATTTATAAATAAAGCATTATTTTTCAATAAAAAAAAATACACACAGACGTAAAATACAAAAAAAGTGTTTGAACATATGCAAGTAGATATCGTTTCAAAGTAGCTATTTGCGTGTGAAAACTGAACCTAGAAAAAGTTGGGTTTTGCAATAAAATGATTAATTGTTTTTTTATTCACGGAATTTCCCTTAACGTCAATAAATATGACTAATCTTTCCGATAGATATGCAACTTTCTATAATCTATACATATAAAAAGCAAACCTGACTTACTGACTTTTATATCAACGCACAGCCAAAACTACTGTACCTAGAAACTTGAAATTTGGTACAGGGGTTCCTTTCATGATGTAAGTGAGCACTTAGAAAGGATTTTCCGAAAATCGACCCCCAATGGGAAGAAATGGGGGGAGTAGAGGGAAACTAATTTTACGCGTACGAAGTACGTTGAATTTTTTATGATAAAACGCATGGGTGCTCAACACGTTTGGCCGACGCTGTATGTCTCTTTTATGACACATGATCTATATCGTTTGATCGTTTCTTGAGCGCGAAAAGTCGATAGCTAATCGTTTCCTCGGGCAGAGCGACAAGTGCCTAATACGTGTACAGTAGAACACAATTTATATGGAGCGTCGTGAATCTTCGTTCGCACACGAACAACGATTCCGATGATTTCCGAAAGCACGATTAAAACCCACGATCAGACTTGTACGTAATAGTTACAATGTGCAAATTAAATTGCATCTATTTTTCCCATCTCACTCAAGGCTGACTGAATGACACGCGGCGCGCGTCAACATGGCGTCATTAATAACCAATAATAGCACAGAATACAGACGCGCAACGCGTGGATCACGCTGATTGGTTCCCGCGCAAATTTTGTCATCTGCGCAGGTACATCGGTAAGCCATATCAGCTGTGTTTTACTGTACGTTTATCTATCGCAGGTCAATCGACCAAGGGCCGCTGGGACAGCGCGTTCGCGTCGCCGGCGTGTACTCGCTACCACACGCCCAATGTATAAGCTCCCGCGACTCTGGCCCGCGCCACCTTATACCTAAAACGCGGGAGCTCCACGCGCGTTGCGCCGCGTCCCCACTCTGCGCGGGCGTGCGTTTCGCGCGCGGGTCCCCGTGCAACTACTGCGCCGGCGCACCGTTGATCTCCCGGCTCCGCCTGCTCGGCATCATGGCGGACAATGGCGCATGCGGCTCTGCGTGCGAGCCTGCGCTGTACGCCAACGTTGCCGCGCTACGGCCGTGGCTCACGCATATTATCGCGTGAATACGCAGTTACGACAAGTTAGGCCAACTTTGTAATTTAAAATATTATGTTAACTAAAATATAATATGGACAATAAATTATTTAAATCAAATTAAAACGTTTATTTCACACACAGTTGTACCTACTTATATTTCACGAAAGCGGGTTTCACATACTTGTAGTTGTAACACTTATAGACACGCACACTACGGCGACGTTTAGCGACGACAGCTACGCACACAGAGACAACTTGCACGTGCGTATACGCACACATGGATGGCAAACCAACTCTCGTGATTTTCTATTGATACCATTTTCGTCCCTAGTTAAAAACTAAAATTAAGAAACGTTAACTTTTCCGCTGCGTTACAAAAATTAGCTATTGCTATAAGACAAATGGTGGTATCTCAGACAAAACTCCTGAATCAAGTGCAAGCATTATTAACGGGTGTGGATTCAATCTACTTCATTTATTGAATTTGAGAATACTGCTAATTGGTGTTGAGGGTGGTATACAGTGTGTAAATTTCATACGGGCATATATTTTGACAACAGTTAATATGCATCCTAATTAACATAAAAACGTGTGTATTGTTAACATAAGCTGTACTTTTTTTACTAACTAATTCGCCACGCAATGTACCTAAAATAGCTCAATTACCCCTCAATTAACTTGCAATTAACTTAGACTTAACGTTATACATTGCTGCTCGATGGACCCTTAAAATGAATTACACTTATTTTATTGCAGCTATTAACTTCATTCCTTCTTTATATGATTTGTAGAGCTATAACCTTAGTTTAGTTTAAATATATGCCCGTATGACATTTACACGCTGTATAAATGTACAACTAATTTTCGTCGTAAGCGAAAAAGTTAACGTTTCTTAAGTTTAGTCCTAGGTGCAATCTTTCTGAGAAACGTCCATATTCTTTTTTCGACAGATATGTTTTCATCGAGTTGTTAAAGTTACATTAAACAATAAGTACCTTTACTACTGTGCGTTAATAGTAGATCATTTTTTTTATCTGTTCCTTTCAAATGGACATTTAATCACATATATATCTGCACGAAACTTAAATAGAATCATATCCATTTTACCGGAGATATCCATGTTGGTGGGGGGGGGGGGGGAGAGTAACCACATTGTCAGTTAGTTTCAATCTATCTAATTTAATTACAATTACACATGTGTATATATTGTACTAGCGTTTGCCTGCGACTCCGTCCGCGCAGAAAAATAAAACAGCCTATGTTCATCAAGGATAATGCAGCATTCTAATGGTGAAAGAATTTTTCAAATCGGTCCATTAGTTTCAGAGCCTATTCAATTCAAACAAACAAACAAACAAACAAAAAATCAAATCTTTCCTCTTATAATATTAGTGTAGATATGCTAACTTACTACAGTACTAACTAATGCGCGCTAGATACACGTACAGATAATGTCTAATCTAAATGCAATTCATCAATACGTGAATCGATAACAATTACGAAACGTGCCTACCGGCACATCCATGTTATGCTTCCGGCGAAAAATTGCTACCGGTCGCCGATCATTAATCGTAATATTGTGGACTACACATCTCTCTACAATCCTACCTTCCAAACCCTAGTCATATCTTTCCTTTCACAGCTGAGGGCCAGGAAAGAGCTCCGTTTCGTTTGAACATATAACCCTAATAAAATAAAACACAAATTTATCTCCAAACGTGTATTTATTGTGGAGCATCTTATCCATAAACATTGAGATATGTAATATTGTATCTATTTACAAACAATAATATAAATAATATCAAAATACAAGCTTACGATACGATCACCTGACTGTGATGTTTGAATTCGCAAGACGCCATGTTTATGAGAGCGTAGCGACCATAGATAACTATCCTTAATCTAGACTTCCTAGGTATGCCAATCCAGATTTTCAAAATACTAGAAATGCAACATACATATTGGTTAAGTATTTATTAAACTAAGGGCTTGTTTCACAATCGACAAGTAAATTTATGTGCCAGTTAAAGTTAGCTCTCTCCTTGTCTATGGTCAAGTGTAAGAAAAGGAAAGGGCTAAATTTATGTGTCAGATACGCTTTACTTGACGATTGTGAAACAGGCCCTAAGTTAAAATATTATAGAATACTAAAAATAAAATAGGGTATCTCCACAAGCACCAAAATAAGTTCATTTGGCCAAAAGTACGTTAAAAATTATTCTACAAACTTGAATTTCAAAAAAACTTTATATAGGGATTTAACCGTTAAACCCTCGTATGCGAGAGGTGAAAAAAATAGTATACAAAACAATTATTCAGTAAAAAAAATTTTTTTACTAATAATTCAAAATGAATTTAAAATTGCATTACTTTCAAAAAAAAAATGTGTAATGTAAACTGACAATGCATGTGTGTAATGCATTTCAATTATAGCCGTTTTAATTGTTAAACTAGGTATGTTAATTTTTGGTATAGTTTCCAGTTTTTTTTACCAAAAGATTGATTTAAGAACTGTCGGTTTATTTTAACAAACAAAGTTAATAAATATATACAAAACTACACTAAAAAAATACAAAACCGTGCCTATACATACGAGGGCATAATTTAGAAAAGTACAATCTGTATTTCAAAGATAACAAATTAATACACTGGATAACATCTTAGTCTGGTTGTGCAAAATGTGGTCACAGAATTATCAACAAGTTTTTGGAGTTGTTGGTGAGTCTGTGGCTCTGCCTACCCCACTCTGGGAATGAAGGCGTGAGTTTATGTTATGTTATGTATTTCAAAGAAAATCGGGATTGGCAAAGCACCACATAACTATATTGAAAAAATAGCACCTCTTAAAAAATAAAATACATGACTACGTAGTGGACATTCAGAATCTAAGCGATTATTGGGTGGAAAAAGGTGTTATGACGCGATATGGTGATATACATAAAAGGCAAACCTGACTGACTTATATATCAACGCACAGCCGAAACTACTGTACCTAGAAACTTGAAATTTGGTACAGGGGTTCCTTTCATGTTGTAAGTGAGCACTAAGAAAGGATTTTCCGAAAATCGACCCCCAACGGGAAGAAAGGGGAGGAGTAGCGGGAAACTAATTCTACGCGTACGAAGTCGCGGGCGTCCTCTAGTAATATATAGAGCTGTTCAAGCTAACAAACCAGTTAAAACTAGAATTATTGACCTTGAATTGTACAGCTGACCCACCATAAAACTGTGTCACAGTGACGTTATGATTCAAGTCGTATGAAATGTCAAACAAATTGTTTTATACTGTCACTGTGTCACCGTTTTATGGTGGCTCAGGGTTCAGCATCTCTTTTTTCCGGGGCGGAAGGAAAAAAACAAAAACTTGCTCTTTGGGAGATGCATAACATTACAGATGCATTTTCTAGCTTAAATCCTTACCCCCTTACTAATACACGTTGAGTAACGGTGGTATAGCTATATACAATGTTTTGTCCTTATCTGTCATTGTGACATTTGGATTTGAAAGATAAGGACAAAACATTGTATAGCTATACCACCGTTACTCAACGTTTATTAGTAAGGGGGTTAGAATATAACAGAAATCTAGACTACCACTTGTGATGCCGCTCAAACCAAGTCAAATAGGGAATGTTCATGACATTTTCACAGCTTCAATAAAAGATGATTCATGTAACAAACAGTTGGGAAAAATAACAGATATAAGCCAACATAAATTTGTGTTATCTTTTTCTAGCAAAACAGAATTTAACATGGAGTTTATATGACCGATCTCTCTGTCTTATCGCTGTCCAATTAGCAGTTTAAAATGCTTGTTTGATCCGTATTTTTCGGCTGATTTTAATTTTAATTTCACTATCGGTGTTTTTTTTACGGTATTTTCATATTTTGTTAAGAAATGCGATTTAGAAAAGTCCATTTTCCCTATTGCTTTAGATATACTTGAAAATGTATAGAAATACCAATGGCAATTATTTAAAGCGTATTTATAAAACCGTAAGGAATGCTCTTGATAATGTACATAACACCTTCATCCACTCATGTAGGTACCTATAGAGTCTGTTAGTAAATGACTAACTTTTTTATTGCGACTGTACCGGATTCTGACGTTAACAAAACTAATAACGAACGAACATTACATCGGGACATTGGTTAACGAACGTTAAAGAATGTCCCTGAAACTGTGATACAGGCTTGACAGATGTGGACATTTTAACCATTCTTGACACTTGTCGGACAATAGTAAAAGTTCCAGGGATAGGCGATACGTCATTCTGATTTTGAGAACGACGTAAGCGCCATTAGCCGTAAGGTTATAATAAGAGAATGAACACATAATTAACGTCGATTTCTATCTTTTTAATCAGAAATTGTAACCAGTATTCAACTATTTTACCTACAGCAATGAAAAGCATTATATTCATGTTCATTTACGGTTCGGTTAACCGGTTTTTGGCAATAAATTACCGGTTTCTACCGGTTTAAACGATTAACTAGTTGCCATTCGTGAGTGTTAAAAAAGCTTAACTTAAATCGTTCCAACAATCAGATGCTAGTGTGAAGGAAAACAAAGTTCCTTTTATTATTTAATAGTGTTCTTCGTTTTTGGAAGTTTAAAATACTTTATATATTTGAATATGTTACTTAGCGACACTATGAAGGTTCACTACGATATATTCATTTATTAAATATAATTTATCAATTAACATTCATATAGTAATCTAAGTGGCACTATTAATTTGATTATATTTAAAATATTACATTTATTATCTGCTAAAGAAGTGATTTTTGGTATACATTTTAATATTAATGTCCAAAACTAATTCATCAGATCTATTATTTCTATTAAATGCGCTACCAGAAACCTTTAAATTAGAAATTAAAATTACATTATAAATGAGATTTAATAATTAAAAAAATGGTCGCCTATTTCTGAATTGATAATAAATACCCAGAATCCAAATTCCTAATTCAATAAAAACGTACATCACAAATCACTTCTTGCCATCACGGAAACATACATGGTTTTTAAAAATACATATGTTATTACATATCACTAACATCAACGTGTCAGACATACCTACATAGTTCTTAAAAAATATATTGTGGTAAACATTTGTAACAATTTTTTTTTAATAATCGCAACTGGGATCGGCTACGAGCGCTTCGTAGCAACCAATGTCATGTTTCAACAAAAAAAAAAAAGTTTAATATTAGGTCCTTAGGTATGAAATTGGCGTTTTATATGGAGAATTTTATGAAAACGGTGGTTTTCATACATTTAATTTTGCGGATTATTTAGTAACGTCAAATGCAAACCAAACAAAATTCTGTCAGGAATATTGGACACTTCTAAGCTATATTATACATATCTTAATTACTTAAAACTAGTTAGCTTCATAAAACTCTGCGTAATTGAAACACTTGAACTCACAGCACATGAAAAGAGTTGAGTTCACACTTTAATTTTAAACACTAAGTAAGAAATTGAACCATATTATTTGTATCTAAAACCTTTGTAACATACTGTAGTAATGAAATTTAAAAATAATTTGGAAGTCAAAATTGAAATGAATAAATTCCGTACGAAATAAAACACGTAAAAATAACGCCAATTTCATAGGTAACCCAATACATATATGCAAAGAACAGACACATAATGAATGTATAGTTCTTGTAAATTATTAAGATACCATAGACTCTAGTGTATTCAACCCACGAAACCGATCCCCACCTCTTTTTTATCCAAGTATGAGGATATCTGAGACCCACATTTGCGTTGCCAACACTACAATCATAAGAATGTACGCGTTGCCAACCCTGAGCACTAAGATGGAATGCCTCTATGCTAGTCATTACAACGGCTATCTTATTCCCACACCGGAACACAACAATGCGAGCACTGCTTGGTGAAATTAGGAAGTGGGGCCGCGCTTTGTGAATTAATAAAGCTACAACGGGGAGCTTAGCTTAATGAACTTGACCGAGAACATTTTACTTAAATTTTGTTTACCACATTAGGGAAGTAAGAAAGAAGAGGTTTTTTTTAAATTTTATACCTATCCCATTTGTCTATTAAATATAGCGTTTTTCTTACAAGAATAAATATATTGTAGTGACAATGAGTGCGAAAAAATTCAACTAGTGGTAGTGATTTGATTATAAAAATAAATATATGTAACGAGTGGAAGACGATGGTCCTTTCCGAAAATACTATTTCATTTAAGTCACGTAATATAATCGATTTTGAACGTAAATTAAAAAAAAATAATAATAATGTCAACCCTGAGATAAAAATATTTTTTTAAGCAAGCAATCGATCCTGTAGTCTTTAAAAAGATTTTATTAGGAAACCGTTACAGAGATTAATCCTAAAGTAAATAATGCTTTAAGTTAAGGGTGACAGAGTTCAAATTAAATTAACTATGGAATTGTTTTTTAAATAATAAAAATCTCGGAAATTATGCGATATTGGACTACATGTTATACCACATTATATACTCAAAATAGGGTCTAGAATCAATGGTTAAAATCCTTCGGGTACGTCCCGGGCACGGAGTATTGTAAAAAAAAATTGCCGGCTTCGTAAAATGTTGCAAAAGCAATCTTACCTTTAGGTTCCATTTTCAAACGCAGTAACGTTATCCTTTAAATATCACGTATTTTCCTACGTATATAATACGAAAGCCAGCAATATATATGGTTAAATTATTAAAATATATATAAAAATTAACCATGTCAAAAATATGCGCGTTTTGATAGGTATTGGTACAAGTGTAAATATATGAGATATTATATTCTTCTCAACGTGATATCTCACATTTAATTAACATATAAATATTTTTAGCAAACTATTAAAATTATCATACGTCAAAAATATAATTAATTGTCTATTAATTTTCATTGTATTTAGTTTTAAAAACAATGAGTTTACTTCTAATATATCTAATGTAGAATTTTTGGGATAGAAGCTTTCCGTCTACATCTCGATATGACTAGGTAGCTAATACGACCACATTGCTTTGCGACTACATCTCGGTCTGACTACATCGCTTTGTACCTAGATCGCAATACGACTTGATCGCTTTGCGACTACATCTCAATAAGTCTGAGTCGCTAAATGACCACATTGTTTTTTCATGTTATGTCTGTGTTAGCAATGTCGACGGAGCCCCGCATGGCGGGGCTCCTATTCCTGGGCAATTTGCCCTTCGGGCATTTGAATTTACCTTACGAACCTAACCTACCTAGTAACGCAAGAGAAGTGGTCATTTTACAATTCGGACTTTTTGAGATGTAGTCGCAAAGCGATCTGGTTGTATTGCGATCTAGGCACAAAGCGATGTAGTCAGATCGAGATGTACTCGCAAAGCGATCTGGTCGTATTTGCTACCTAGTCCTAACGAGATGCGGACCTAAAGCTTCTATACCGAATTTTTCATAAGAGCTTAGTTAATTTAGGCCTTAGCCGAAAACCTAAATAACAATGTTTTGAGAATATGAAGTACCTATTTTTTGGTTCCGTACCTATAGATGCCTAAGGGGCCTATTATTCTTCACAGTGTGTACTTCTATTATCAAATATAGTTTGTTTTAAAGGAGGTGGCACCCATACTAGAAGTGTTTTTTGTTTGATCTTCGCAATTGTTATATCTCTTGAAGTCTAATAATTTTCAAAAAGTTAGTAATCTATTTTTTTTTAAATTCCTCTATTTAGAATGGTACGGAACCCTTTGTGTGTGAGTCCTGCTCGCACTTGGCCAGTTTTTAAACTGTTTTAAACTTGGCACTTTTATTGAGTGATCAACGGCATTCCTAAAATAATTAAAAACCATTACGTTTGTGTAAATAGTAAATAGAGAGAGAAATTGATTTTTTGAGCAGTTCGCTTGTCAAACATACAAAATAAAGTCTTACCTTTTTCATTAAGGTAAGGGCCGGTGATGTAGTTCATTGTTGCAGAGGCGAGAAAGTATGCAATAGATGGACAAGTTGTAGATGGCCAAAACAATGTGTTTTAATATGGTATAGAGAAGCCAAAAAAAACAAGCACACAAGCCACCTGATGGTAAGTGAGATCTCAAACCCATACACATTTGCATTCTTAACACTGCAATTTTAAGACGGCAATCTTAAGACGGTAAACTTCAGACTGTAAATGCGATGCCAACCCGATGTGAGGACTAAGATGGAATGCCTCTATGCTAGTAATCTCACCAATTGTAGCACAAAGTCTAGGCCCGAATCCATTTATTGCCTTTCCGCCTTTTAGGCAGACAATACTTTTCACAACTACTGCGAGGAAATAAAAAAAATAGAAGTAGCGTCACCAAATATGATACAACTGAGACTTGTCCCATCAGTCCCATGGGACAAGTGGCACTAGTATGTTCGTCCTAAAACTCCCAGGTGGGTTTACGCTATGTTAGTTATGCAGCAGGCCCGAAGGGCCAAACCACCAAGAAAAATGAGCTCCGCTTAGCGGAGTTCCGTCGCCAGTTTCAAATTTGTTTCAGGAATGTGGAAAAATGCGAAATGAGACAGGCTAAAGAAAAAAGCAACTATATGTGGTAATGATAGTAATGGGGCTTATGTTATGGGACAAAAATAAAATATAAATATTAGTGCCACTTGTCCCTTGGGACTTGACATCGTCTCAGTTGTCCCATAAGACAACTCAATGGCTAGTGAAATAGACGTGAGTATAAAAATATGGTGTGGTTGCACTAATGAAACTGGCCGAGAATATTTTTACTGGCCTGTTTGCACTAAGCGAATATTGTTGTCTTGTTCACATAAGTGATGTATTGTGTCGGCCACGACCATCTTTGGCGATATTTCCGAGCAGTGTTGTGAAAGTTATATGACTGACTGTACTTTAACGATCAAGACGCATTACGGGTGACGTCCATCAACTTTCAAGAATACAATGCGCTGATAGGTCAATAGAAAAAGAATGACTTTTTATTGATAGAACTATAATCTGGGGTCCTAGTGAAAAAGGGTGTAAGTCTCCCGAAAATCATGTCAAAAAGGGTATAAGTCTAGTCACCAACCAATCAACCAATTTGATTTCTAGGCCACTTTGGACTATGTTAAAGTGACGTTGACAACCAAACGTTACAGACTTCTTATGATTTGGTTTACAACGTCACATTGACAAAGTCAATAGTGGCCTAGGAATCAAATTGGTTGACTGTACATACCCTTTTGTAGAACAAGTTAAGTCGACTTATACCCTTTTTCACTAGGTACCCAGTGTTCACGGTGGTAAATTTCGTTATCTGTATGTGTCTTGCTATTCGTCAAATCACCGACCCATACATATACCCTGAACTCTTAAAATGATTCATACGCGTGTTCGCGAAACACTCCTAACAAGGCGTGTCTAGCATTAAAAATAAAAATACACACATTTAAATAATATTCCAAACACCAAGGGTATTTTTAAAACTAAAAATCTTAAATCTAACACACTAATATTTTAGATAGTCTAGAAAGCATTGTATAGCGTGCGAAGTTGTATAATAGACGTATACTATTTAGAAATTTGATAAAATCAAGTAAATAAAAATATTTTTAATTAGCTAAATAAAGCTAAATAAAATTTTCATTCCAATTTTTTTTTCACTCAGTTTCTCGACCGTAAACCCGCCTCGCGGGTTCCTCACAGTCGTGCCTATACGCCTACGATACGAGAGGCGAACGTTGCTTCAGTATAACTCGGTCGCAATCATGTTACTTCCTTCTTTACCCGTAGCTTCCAACGCGTAAGAGTGAAACCTCTATACACGTGTACAGTATAACACAACTGATATGGCTTACCGATGTGCCTGCGCAGATGACGAATTTTCGAAGCACGGGAACCAATCAGCATGATCCACGCGTTGCGCGTCTGTATTCTGTGCTATTATTGGTTACTAGTGACGCCATGTTGACGCGCGCGTGTCATTAAGTCAGCCGTGAGTGAGATGGAAAAGATAGATGCAATTTAATTTGCGCCTTATAACTATCACGTACAAGTCTGATCGTGGGTTTTAATCGTGCTTTCGGAAATCATCGGATCGTTGTTCGTGTCTGCGTGAACGAAGATTCACGACACGCCATATAAATTGTGTTCTACTGTACACAGTGGTAGCTCCCATTTTAGTTTATTAATTAGTCTACCTATCCTTCTTCGACTTTCTTCGTAATCATTTAAAATTGATAGCGTTCACTTTCGCGATCGAAAACCCTCGCGGGTTTACACGAGACGTGTAAGTCGGTCGCGAAAGTGTTAAACACATGTTAAACACCCCTGGTGTCTATAGTACCATTTATTTGTACCATCAATGGTACTAGTGATACTACTATGTGTCCTTAGTACCATTAAAAGAGATAGGTACATGACATTTTAGCTAGCGCGGAGCTCCTGCTTCTGGGTGGTTTGGCCCTTCGGGCCTGCTGCAAAACTAACATAACCTAAACCTACCTACCTATTTCGAAATTTGCGACTGGAAAAAAGACCAGTATCTCTTTTAATGGTACTAAGGACACATAGTTCTATCACTAGTACCATTGACGGTACAAATCAATGATACTACAGACACTGGGCTAGACGGTATATGTCAATATGTCATTTTGATTTATTGTCACTGACAGAACAATTCCCTCTGTATTCTGCTAGGTACCAGGACTTCATAACTCCAGAAGATGCAAAGCATCAGTACCTAAGATCTTATAGATGTAGCCTTAACAAGATGTTACTTGATGTACCAAGCTAACATGAATTAGTAGAGGTACGCCAAGTGTCCTTAATCATAAAATCCAAGTCATAAAGTTTGACGCTTACTTAAGTTACTTACGTTCTATTATTTCTAAGCTACCAGGCTCACATAAATAGACGAAGCACGCCTAAATACTAAGGTACATTTACAAGGAGTTAGATAGCTAGTTTTGCTAAACTATTACTAACTTCAATCTCTCAAAGGAGAATGGGCAGAAATGTATGAACACAGGCCTAGAAACCAATAACAATAAGCACTATTATCATCGGATATCCTTTTCAATTCTACAACGATTTTGTGTAGCGGGAAACCTCAAATAACTGTGAGAAATATTTCAAAAATCGCGACGCCTACATAGACGACGTTAGCATAATTATTTGAAACACCGCTCTTTGCATGGCGATAACTTTTTTCACAGAAAGATTTCGAACTACCAGCCATAGTAATAGTTTTACAACTTAGAATTACCTATCCGGCGACATATCGCTTGTCCTCATTGGTCATATAGGCCAATTAGCCCACCCAACTTTAGGGTTTTACCAGACCAATCGATCGATCGCCGATCGACGGCATCGATTGGTCTGGTAGGAACTATCGATCGACGGATATCGTTCGACTAACCAATCGATCAATTGTCGGTCGACGTTGATCGATTGGTCTGATAGCTTTAATTCATGAAGGAACTATCGATCGACGTTGTTGACTAATCCATTCTGCCATCGATCGACGATCGATCGATTGGTCTGGTAGGAACTATCGATCGACGTCGACTAATCAATTCTACCATCGATCGATGCCGTCGATCGACGATCGATCGATTGGTCTGGTAGGAACTATCGATCGACGTCGACTAATCAATTCTACCATCGATCGATGCCGTCGATCGACGATCGATCGATTGGTCTGGTAACACCCTTACCATCACACCATAAAGGCATGGTTCAATCACACTATTACCCTATCACACGGTGCGTCACTAGTTTCCTATGAAGTGCTTGAGCGAGAAAAACTCTCGCATAGTTAAGTTAGAACTAGAAAGCTATCTTAACCTAGAGGGGTATTCATTCGCTTCACATTTACTTAACTATGTCCCAACTCAATCACATCACGATTCCAAAAGGCACTTGAATACTAGGGGTATTTAAGGAGTCTCTCGCGCACTAAATGTACCAGGGTCCCATAAAGACGAGGTACGTGTCCAAATTCACGATTTTCTTGCAGGAGGTAGCCAAGGCACCAAACGTTCACTGTTTCTTTATGTCCCAGCTCATCACGATTCCAAAAGGCCATCCATCATATAAAGCACCAAGATACCAGGCTCCCATAAAAACGATGCAATGAGGTAAAAGCTTAGCTCCTAAGAACGAGTCCAAAATCTCAACTACCCTTACTTATGAACGTGGAATAACCTTAGAGTACCTATGCCATGTTTTGTCCTTACCTGTCGTTGTGACATTTGAATTCGACGGATAAGGACAAAGCATGGCTTAGCTACTCCATGGTCACTATAAGTAAGGGCATAGGGGTCTTATAGAGCAGTCCATACCATAAGTTAAGAGATATGTTGAGTCCAAACAGGATTTCAAAAGCGCATCCACGTTTAAAAGTACCAGGTTGACATAAGTTACTGCAGGTCTTTCATTTCCTCGTCACTATTCACGTGCTTCATGGGCTTGTAGCGCTCCTGAAGGCAAACCTGACATCATCCACCCAACTTAGGTGTTATGCTTTCCTGACGCACGCATAGCTTGGGGAAGTAGCCGGATCGGTTATCACCCTGAAAAGAAATCATTATGGTATAGTTAGGTCATCATATTACTATTATATTAATAAAAGGCAAACCTGACTGACTTATCAACGCACAGCCGAAACTACTGTACCTAGAAACTTAAAATTTGGTACAGGGGTTCCTTTCATGATGTAAGTGAGCACTAAAGGATTTTCGAAAGTCGACCCCCATTGGGAAGAAATAGGGGGAGTAGCGGAAAACTAATTCTACGCGAACGAAGTCGCGGGCGTCCTCTAGTATATGTATACATATAAAAGGCAAACCTGACTGACTTATCAACGCACAGCCGAAACTACTGTACCTAGAAACTTGAAATTTGGTACATGGGTTCCTTTCATGATGTAAGTGAGCACTAAGAAAGGATTTTCCGAAAATCGACCCCCAACGGGAAGAAGTGGGGGGGAGTAGCGGGAAACTAATTCTACGCGTACGAAGTGGCGGGCGTCCTCTAGTCATATCATATGCTATATGCTACGACGGTAAACAATATTGCTTTTGACGTGTTATGGTATGGTACTCTGCCGCCATTACTGTCAAGTAAATAAGAGCTATCAAAACCGTGACAATACGATAACAGATCAAGCACGATATGGTTTTTAGCGCCTAGAATTTAGGCCCAGCTGAAACACGCAAGAAAAATCTGCAAATTAATCTTTGTTTTATACTATAGTCTGTAATTTTAGGTATTTAAAAAAATGTAAACAATCCAAACCACGTGGCATTGTTGAACAGCCAATCAAAACCGTTTAATCGAACTTTGACGTATCAGTGCTCTACTTCTATTGGCTGACGAACTATATCACGTGGGTTTTTTGTTTACATTTTTTTTAATACCTAAAAGTACAGACTATAGGTTTTCCAATCCCGGTATTCCGAGATCACGCGCTATTTTCCAGTCCCGCTTGTTGCGGGATTACGAGCACGGGATCCGCGGGATTTACGGGACGCAATAGTTTGGCAGACACATTAGATATGTTATGTTTTCCTCGCACAAAAAATCATCTGAATGCTCACCAAACTAATTAAAATTTTTATTAGTTTGTTTAACATTGTGTTGAGAATTTTCTTGGTTATTGTTTATTTTATGTATGACTTCGTTATATTTTCTACATTTTTGTTCTTTAATTCTTTTGTTTCATTCACCTTATATCAATAGTATCAATTCCTATGCGGGATCCCGCAAATACCAGGATCCCGCGGGATTGAAAATAATCAGTCTCGCAGATACAGAGATTGAAGATAGGCTGCGGGATTGGAATCCCTATCTTATACTATGTGAAGTAGCATCGCTCGGGTGAAAATGACAGCTTGGTAGATAGATTTCTCGCTGATTTCGAGAACGTGATAAAAATATACATACATACATACATAAACTCACGCCTTCATTCCCAGAGTGGGGTAGGCAGAGCCACAGACTCACCAACAACTCCAAAAACTTGTTGATAATTCTGTGACCACATTTTGCACAACCAGGCTAAGATGTTATCCAGTGTAATATATATATATATATATATATATACAAATATTGCTTGTTCAATAGTATAGGATCTGATAGTCGATGTTGGCAGTGAATGCTGAGGAACCGTCGCTTGCGTAGTGAAAATTAACAGTCGCATATAAGCAGCACAAATTTAAAATTATTTTCTAATTTGCATTCGCAGATATACAAAAAGAAATTGGGCAAAGCGCATCACACTTCATAAAAATCGAAAAATAATAATTAAATGTTCAAGGGTGACGGCACCAATGATGGACACTTATAGCTGACAGGCACCAGTAATGGACACTTCACTCTTAATTCAAATTTCATACGGCCTTAAATTGATTGTTCCTAAACAAATGAATAACCCTTATCTTCTGTAAAATAAGAATCAAGTGTCCTACTAAGCTTGCTGTGCCAGGTTTTTCGCATTGTTGCATTGTCATTTCGTGTTCCCCCATTAATGACGTGACTATAGTTTTTTGTGTCACAAGGGAGCAAAATGACATATTTACGGCGAGGGCGTACATTGAATCCAGAACGAAGCGAAGGATTCTAAAATAGAATCCTGAGCGTAGTGAGGGATTCAAGTGTTAACGCCCAAGGTGGAAATATTTTGCTACCGTATGACACATACTGCTTTTCACATCACCTATGAGGAAAATAAAAGATCATCATCATCATCATCATCATCATCATCATCATCATCATCATCATCATCATCATCATCATCATCGCCATCGTCATCGCCATCATCATCAATTCATCATCATCATCATCATCATCATCATCATCATCATCATCGCCATCGCCATCACCATAACCATCATCATCATCGCCATCATTATCACCATCATCACCATCATCATCACCATCATAATCATCATCATCATCATCATCATCATCATCATCATCATCATCATGCTAGTAAAATAGTAATATACACGTAACAGATTATGTACAAATTAAAAAAATTAAGTCAAGTCAAGTTTGCAACAAAATGTCCTTGAACAGAAAAGTGCCACTTTGCTCCCTCCTAGCAGGGAAGCAAAGTGCCCATTCCGAATAGGTGATGAGAAATATATATATATCATCTGGAAGTCTTATCGAACTAGGTTTAGTGTCGTGGGCTCTTAGAATATATAGATTGTTTAAATTACATATGCTAGTCGATGGCAGCGAACGTTATAATGCTTAATTAAAATTCGATAGCAATCTCACACCAATTGACCTAGTCCCAAACTTAGCTCCTCGCTTGTACTATGGGTACTAGACAACGATTAACATACTTCGATTAAATACATAATAACAAAAAGCAAGCTTTAATAAAACCCGACTGTTGCCAACCAACTTTAAATGGTTATATATCCTAAATGATCGTTCAAACTTAAAAATGATTAAAAAGACTTAAAGATAATTTTTAAAGACCTATTCAATGATACCCCACTTGTCATAGTTCGTCGACTTATTTTTTCTTTTTACAAAATGGCGTCTGGTAGCCGCCATATTGAATTTTGATTACTGTCATATCTCTAGTGACACTCACAATAAGACAAATCGATTGCCATAAGAATCATCAAAATCGGTCCACGCGTTTAGTTTCTAGAGCGCCACAAAGGAACAAACATACATATATAGACTGATAAACACATTACCCTAGTCCTTCGGCAGTCGGGTAAAAAACATCTAAGACTCAGAAGCAATAGCACACAAATAACTTTCAATCATACCCCCTTACTAATAAACGTTGAGTACCGGTGGTATAGCTATACAATGTTTTGTCTTTATCTGTCAAATTCAAATGTCACAATGATAGATAAGGACAAAACATTGTATAGCTATACCACCGTTACTCAACGTTTATTAGTAAGGGGGTTGATGTTTATTCCATGCATTTGTTAGTCGATGGCAGCGAACGTTTTAACGTAATTCATAGCAGTTATGATTTATTTATCACGTTTCTTTAGTTAGGGCCTATTTCACAATCGACAAGTAAATTTATGTTAATAAGTACATCTTAATAAATGAATAATAAAATTATTATTCATCCTATGGAAAATTTAAAACTAGTATAGTACGAGATCCGAATAGGAGACGATTTGCACCGGGCTGCTTATTTGATCAAAAGTATTTTATATCAAATTTGATACGCTAAATAATATGTGGCGAATAGGTAGCCTGAAAAATTTCAGTCCAGTATATAATTAATTAAAAAATTAAAAATTAACTTTGGCTTAAAAAAAATCTATTGCTTTTTTAATAGACAAATTACATACCAATCGAAAGTATGAAGCCTATAGAACTTGCAAACGTTAGGTTGACAATTTTTTTCCCGTCGATTGGATAGGCAGGATATAAACAGGTAAGTCGGTACTAATAATTTGCACCAAACCTAACGTTTGCATATTCTATAGGCTTCATACTTTCGATTAGTATGTAATTTGTCTATTAAACAAGCATATGCAATTAAAAAAAAAGTTCATTTTTAATAAAAAAATATAATGATATAAGTACTGGACTGAAATTTTTCAGGCAACCTATTCGCCACATGTTATTTAGCGTATCAAATTTGATATAAAATACTTTTGATCGAATAAGCAGCCCGGTGCAAATCGTCTCCTATTCGGATCTTAGACCAGTATCTATAGAGCGAATAAAATTAGTCTTGAAAATATGAAATCTTGTCAATTGTACGTACCTTGTCAAGCACTCGTCCCTTCCACCAGCCGCGTCCGTCCCCCTCCTTGCTGATGACCAGCAGCCTGGTGCCCACCCGGAGCGCCATCTGCGTGTCGTCCGTGGGCTTGCACTCCTCGACGACGTTCACTATGATGCGGCGGAACGGCCAGCGCAGTACCGAGTTGAGGCTGGAGATAGTCATACATATTGTTGGAGTATGTGAGTCATTATTTGGGCGTTTGTTCCGAATCACTTTCGTGGTCACATTTTTGTCGAAGGGGCTGCAAATTTCGATTTCGTTTCTGGTTAGGTGTCTAAGTTTACCGGACATCTAACAAATATCCAAAAACGGCATCGAAATATACGCCAAATTTTTCAAAAATATGTCCACAATAGTGAGGTTGAAACGCTCGAATAATGACCCATGTATGGAAACCAGGGGTTAGTTAAGTTAACTTCTTCCATATTCCCAAAACTCGGCAAAAAATGTGAAGATTACGTAGACCCCCGTCGAGTCTCCTGTGGACCCATGGGGGTCCACCTGGACCACTTTGGGAACCCCTGATGTAAACTTTATTTACATACATACATAAACTCACGCCTTCGTTCCCCAGAGTGGGGTAGGCAGAGCTACAGAATTACCAACACTATCGGTATCTAGACCCCGTTATCTTGTCGCACTGACGTCACTTTTTTATAGGGATTGAATGATTATTTTATCGACTATTTAAATGTCGATGGTATTGTACTTAGAGGTTTATGTCATGTTACTGACAATGAGTCTAAAAATGTAATAAAAAAGAATGGGACCAATAAGAAATAAATATTAGGTAAATAGTTGCAAATACGTAAATTATTTATATAAGTTTATCGCATCTTGTTAGAATAATGAGGTTATCTTCTAATTTTTAATCAAGAAGTTTTAATACCTACGCCATATTGAGATTTAGCAGAGATTTAAAACGCAAAAAATCTGTCGCATTGTTGCATCTATATATATAAAAGGCAAACCTAAGACCAAATTTACGTAAGCTAAATTACATTTAATGAATAATTTTATTCCTCTCATGTACCAGGAGCGCAGAAGCGAGCTAGAGTCCTCGCACGCCCTGCACCGGTTCCTAGCTGACTACAGGGACCTGGTGGTATTAGGACCCCTGGTTTTTAGGGTTCCGTACCCAAAGGGTAAAAACGGGACCCTATTACTAGCTCCGCTGTCCGTCTGTCTGTCTGTCACCAGGCTGTATCTCACGAACCGTGATAGCTAGACAGTTGAAATTTTCACAGAAGATTTCTGTTGCCGCTATAACAACAAATACTAAAAACAGAATAAAAATAATATTTAAGGGGGCCCCCATACAACAAACGTGACTTTTTTGCCTTAATTTTGGTAATGTTGTGTTGGAACCCTTCGTGCGCGAGTCCGACTCGCACTTGGCCGATTTTTGTATTTTTTTAAAGCTAGAGGGCTCACCCCACGAAGTTCTCAGCGAGGGTGGTCTTCTCGTAGTATGTGATCATCTCCACCACGCTGCGGAAGTAGCGCGTCTCGGAGAGGAAGTAGTGGGGCACCATATCGATGGGCTTGCTGCAGACGCGCATGTGTTTCACCGTGTTATCGGTCCTAGGACAAGCAAACAATCAATCATCAATCATAAACTCACGCCTTCATTCCCAGAGTGGGGTAGGCAGAGCCACAGACTCACCAACAACTCCAAAAACTTGTTGATAATTCTGTGACCACATTTTGCACAACCAGGCTAAGATGTTATCCAGTGTATTAGTGACAGGTTGCAAACCCATCGCCTAACAGCACTACACAGCCTTTAGTCCCTTAGTCGTCTCTTACGACATCCACGGGAAGACATGGAGTGGCAACATTCTAAACCCGGCACCACACGGCAATCAAACAAAGGACAAACAAACAAAGTGTTCATAAATAAAATATAACTATTAGTTAGATAAAAACCACGATATAATGGTGGGTCTTTTGAAGCTGGTATCTCTAAACGGACCAAGCAATTTTCATGAAATTTAGCTAAGGGCGGTATTCCACCTATCCAATTCTTTGTCCAATTTCTATATCCAATATTTGATCAAATTTCTTTGTGTGTCGTGTCTAGTACAGTCAACAGCAAAAGAAACTGATGAAATAGGGTCTCAAAATAGTATATACAATAAATTAAGTCAGATGTCACTGATTATTGTAGTCTAGCATAAGTAAATTAACTCGTAATGTGTCATAAGTAAGTGACATGCTGTTCAAACAGTTAAAGTCATTACTAAGCGTTTCAAATTAAACTGATTCTCTAATATAGCAATAGTCAGTAATACTACCAACCTATCATATGTAAGTGAATATGAATGTTTGGGACTTCGTGACTTCTCATGACCACCTCGGAATACAAATCAGACGTTCGGTTAATGTCGGTTATATTCGTTAGACAAACACGCGAAACAACTATAACACCTCTCATTTCCGTCTAGGGTTGAAATAAGTTCCTATTACTTCGTTTTGTTTTTTTTGCAACATTTTAAATAAATCCTTTTTAACTGCCGTGATTACCCTAGTTTTCATTTGGAAATTGAAAATCTTGACTTTCTCTTTTTTGACACTTGACAGTTAGGTAAAAAATTAATTTCATCATTCTTTATTGAAATGTTCTGTAAAGAGACAGTTATGACATCGTTTAAAATCATTTTCTTTTGACTAATTAAATATTCAGTTGAAAATGACACTTTGGTATAATCTGTTATATCTGAGGCATCATGCTAGAACATGTTTTGAAATGTTGATTTTGATCACTTACTTTTGACGTTGACTGTACACTTACTTGAGCGACAACGCCAGGTGCGTATCGAACTCGGTCTGGTTTTGGTTTGGCTGCGGGCGCACGCGCAGCAGGAACGTGCCGTCGACGCGACGCTCCAGGCGGTTGGTGGCCGTGTCACGATCCATCTCACCGACATACCTGAAAACATTAAGAAACGTTACTACTGTCGAGTTCCACTCGGTAAAACTACATTGCCGACTTTAACCGACTGCCGAAGGAGGGTAATGTGTTTAATTCTATATATGTATGTTTGTTCCTGTGTGGCGCTCTAGAAACTAAACGCGTGGACCGATTTTGATGATTCTTATGGCAATCGAATTTGAATGATTTTTTTATGATAATCTTATAATTCATTATTTTTGAGAGGAAAACGTGGAAAAATTTACTGAATATTTTTTTTCGAATAATAGGGTATATTCATGACTTTATTTCACAGCTTCAATAAAAGCTGATTCATGTAACAAACAGTTGCGAAAAATCTTTTTTGAACAGCTAAAATAAGCCAACAAAGATTTGTTCCTAACTCTTTCTAGCAATCGATAATTGAGTTTATTGATATAGGCGATCCCTAGCTGTCATTTAATTTTGCCCCGTATATTCCGAGGTCTGGTAATAAATATCTATATACATAAAAGGCAAACCTGACTGACTTATATATCAACGCACAGCCGAAACTACTGTACCTAGAAACTTGAAATTTGGTACAGGGGTTCCTTTCATGATGTAAGTGAGCACTAAGAAAGGATTTCCCGAAAATCGACCCCCAACAGGAAGAAATGTGGGGAGTAGCGGGAAACTAATTATACGCGTACGAAGTCGCGGGCGTCCTTTAGTTAAGTACATCATAAGTTTATGTTATGATAAAAAACTTCAAAGTGAATGCATGATTCATATTTAAATAATTTTCAAATCGGATCGGTTTGGGAATTGGGGAGTTTCAAAAAAATAGCACACCTTTGACTTTTTCTTTAGATTTGGGAAAAAATTTGCTCGTTGGTTGGGATCATTATTCTGAACTAGAAAAAAAATGTATCCCAATATGTCCCCAAAAATATGTATGGAATTGTTCCGTTTTGTTATCAAAATCCAATACGTTTCTTGGTAACAAAACGGACAATTCCATACATATTTTTGGGGACATATTGGGATACAATTTTTTCTAGTTCAGAATAATGATCCCAACCAACGTGCAATTTTTTTCCCAAATCTAAAGAAAAAGTCAAAGGTGTGCTATTTTTTTGAAACTTTAATCCCAATTACGACATCATAGATACACAGATGTTGCACTTAGAACAAACAAGAACTCACCACATGTAGTAATGCAGGTCCTTGTCGGGGTTGGGGGTGTGCGGCGGGAGGGGGGGCGGGGGGGTGACCGGCGTCTTGCCCGCGCACCGGCCCGACGACGCGATGCACTCCTTGTGCGCAGAAACTTGGCACGAGCTGCAGAGGTAGCCCTGGAAAGAATTATTCTAAAAATCTATGTGCTTTATGATAAATAAAATCTATCTTATCTTATATGAAAATGAAAATAAAACTGACCTGAAAAATAAAAAACCTCGCCATATTGCAGAAATTATATGAACCGTTATCGTCATTTCTATTGCAATTCACGAAACACAGGTAAGAAAAGTATTGGTGGCAATCTTAGAGGTTTTTTCTAATCTGGTCAGACTTTACATACTTAAAACTTACATAAACTACAATAACTACACTAATTTAAAGGAGAGTTAGAGTGGTTTCGCACTACGTCCGATCCGAATCCGATCCGAACCCGTGAAGATACGGATCTAGACCGGATATATAATTAAATCGGATGAAGCCGGATCTAATGCGTAAACTACCATAAAAATAGACAAAGACAAGACATTAATTGCCAGAACATAGTAATTATACAGATCTTCGTGGAACAGGATGTGCTTATGTTCTACCTTAATTAGGCATGCAATATTATATTACAGATCGTTTTTCATCAAGAAACTCCCGAACGGAGTAAAAACATTTTTCAATAGCCACCTTGTGATTAAATGCTCAAATTTATTAAAGGGGCATTTCTGTATTACAATAGGTAAATGATTGTTAATTTTAATTGTCATATAGTAAGAATTAACTTTGATTAGTTCTACGACTACTCCGGACCGTATTTTCACGGGTTCGGATCGGATTCGGATCGGACGTAGTGCGAAACCACTCTAACTCTCCTTTAAATTAGTGTAGTTATTGTAGTTTATGTAAGTTTTAGTATGTAAAGTCTGACCAGATCAGAAAAAACCTCTAAGGTTGCCACCAATACTTTTCTTATCTGTGTTTCGTGAATTTCAATAGAAAAATGTATCATTTTGCAGAAATAAAATTATTTTCTTTTTTTCTTACTTTCAAATGACGGTTCATATAATTTCCGCAATATGGTTTTATTAATTTTTTTGGTTAAGCTTTATATAAATGTATAAATATATATTACTAGCTTTCCGCCCGCGACTTCGTCTGCGGAGAGTCAGAACTTCTGTTAAAAGTACCTACAGTTATAGTTCACATCACCTTCAAAGGCTTTTAAAAAAAAAGTCTAGGGCGTGAATTTTAAGTAAGCGGTCCACATAAACAACTTTAATTTTATGGCACTAACCTTTAAAAAAACAAAATTGACATACAAAATAAATTCACTGCCTCTCTTTCACCATTACGTTTTTTTATACGATTCTAGATAAATTTGCCATGTATTCTATACTTACAAGCAATTAACCCACTTAGCAGAAGATTTTCGAAAAACACCGATGCTGAACATTTTCTGTAGGTATGTAATAGTAGTCTAATACCCATTTTCATATTTTGCAGGTATGTAACTTTGAATATTACATCATTTCGATACAAACTTTACAGTCAGTATAGTCTTAGATCCCAAGTTTTTCCCTTTAGTTATTGTTTATTGATAATGGATTTGCTCTTAACTAACTATAAACACAGAAGATTGCAATGTTTTATATGCTAAGTATAATTCATGTACCTGGATAAAAAAACAAACTCCTATTCAAACTTTCACCCGCTTTTCACATTGTTAAGGGATTGTTTTAAAAAATTGGTTATTATTTAATTTATATTGGTGTTGATACCGAGTTTCATGTATCTAACTTCAGTCATAATTTTAATTTGTAGGTAGGTAGGTAGGTTTTTTTATAGCTGGGTAAACATTAGGTTATCTTAATACCCCACATTTCTCACTTCAAAAATGACCAAATTTCTACCAAACTACTACCCCCCATTTAACCACCTTCGGGATAGTTTTTTCTAAATCGCCGAAAATAACTTTTTTTGTTTACTTATAAAAACAGTAGCGTAAATATACATTTCCACATTTTTTCCTTCAAAAAGTATCACAATCCCTTACAAAGTTCTACCGCCAATTTACCCGTAAGTTTTTCCAAAATCGCCGAAAGCAATATCTTTAATTTATAACTACAGTAACCGTTACAACATTTTCCACGTTTCTCACTTCAAAAATATACCATACAATTTTCTACCCCCCGTTTTACCTCCTCAGAGGTAGTTTTTCCTGAATCGAGCATTTCTACCAAGTTTCAAGTAAATCAGAACATAAAAGTATTCGTTCCTATAGAAACTTTGCAACCCCCTTTCATCCCCCAAGGGGTTGAATTTTAGTTATCACGTGATTCATTATTTTCATTGCAGAGCAAGCATTTCTACCAAGTTTAAAGTAAATTTGAGCATAACAAATATTTTTTCCTAACAAACTTTGCAACCGCCTTTTATCCCTCTAGGGGTTGAATTTTAGTTATACCTGACTCATTATTTTCATTTCAGAGCATTTCTACCGAGTTTCAAGTAAATTTGACCATAGAAGTATTTTTTCCCATACAAACATTGCAACCCCCTTTCATCCCTGTAGGGGTTGAATTTTAGTAATCGCTGAAATACGTGTCTCATTATTTGCATTTAAGAGTATTCCTATCAAGTTTCAATTAAATTTGATCATAAAAATATTTTATCTATACACACTTTGCAACCCCTTTTCATCCCTCTAGGGGTTGAATTTTAGTAATCGCTGAAATACGTGTCCCATTATTTGCATTGAAGAGCATTCCTACCAAGTTTTAAGTAAATTTGATCATAAAAATATTTTATCTGTAAACACTTTGCAACCTCCTTTCATCCCTCTAGGGGTTGAATTTTAGTAATCGCCGAAATATGTGTCCCATTATTTGCATTTAAGAGTATTCCTACCAAGTTTCAAGTAAATTTGATCATAAAAGTATATTTTCCCATACAAACTTTGCAACCCCCTTTCATTCCTCTAGGGGTTGAATTTTAGTAATCGCTGAAATACGTGTCTCATTATTTGCATTTAAGAGTATTCCTGCCAAGTTTCAAGTAAATTTGATCATGAAAATATTTTATCTATACACACTTTGCAACCCCCTTTCATCCCTCTAGGGGTTGAATTTTAGTAATCGCTGAAATAGGTATTTCATTATTTGCATTGAAGAGCATTTCTACCAAGTTTCAAGTAAATTAGTCAATAAAAATATTTTTTCCCATACAAACTTTGCAACCCCCTTTCATACCTTTAGGGGTTGAATTTTAGTAATCGCCGAAATACGTGTCTCATTATTTGCATTTAAGAGTATTTCTACCAAGTTTCAAGTAAATTTGATAATAAAAATATTTTTTCCTAAACAAACTTTGCAACCCCCTTTCATCCCTCTAGGGGTTGAATTTTAGTAATCGCTGAAATATGTGTCTCATTATTTGCATTGAAGAGCATTCCTACCGAGTTTCAAGTAAATTTGACCATAAAAGTATATTTTCCCATACAAACTTTGCAACCCCCTTTCATCCCTCTAGGGGTTGAATTTTAGTAATCGCTGAAATACGTGTCTCATTATTTGCATTGAAGAGCATTTCTACCAAGTTTCAAGTAAATTAGACAATAAAAATATTTTTTCCCATACAAACTTTGCACCCCCCTTTCATACCTTTAGGGGTTGAATTTCGAAAAATCCCTTCTTAAACGACGCCTCCATTACAAAATCAACTTCCCCTCAAAATTCCAAATTTGTATCTTTAGCGGTTTAGGCTGGGCGTTGATATGTCACCCGGGACATTGCCTTTTATATATATAGATTGTGTCTATATAAGTAGATATTTGAATGTATATATTTTTTCGCTCTTTAATAAATAAAGTACACTAGTCTACTCGACCCACAACCTTTGAAAGGTTGCTGGTCGCTGAGCTGGTCTCAATCTCTCAAGGGTTAGCTGGAAGAGATCCTTTAAAGGGACAAGTTCGCCTTTGTACTATCAGCCCAATGAAACCCTGACCAGTCATAGAACGGTGTCACAGTGACTATAAAACAATTGGTTTGACCTTTCTTACGCCTTGAATCATAACGTCACTGTGACACAGTTCTATGTTGGGTTATTGTCCCATTGGGCTGATAGTACATTATTTTTTTAAATATTCATTGTATTGTTTTTTTCTTTTGTACAATAAAGCGTTTACTACCAACTAGGTTAACGAGGTTTAATATTAAACATTATTAGATGAAAATAAAATCTCACTAACCTGGAATATGCGGCCCTTCAGAAACTTAGTGCAGCAGCTGCAAATCGCTGGCTTGTCGAAAGTGTGCATAACAAACTTATGCGTGGTGTTTCGGCAGCCTTGTGGCTCCAAATTGTCACTAAAATTACGTGTTGAAACGTGTTAAATAGGCTAGTTGCCTCTGTTTTAAAGTAGGTCTCAAGTTATTAATAATTGTCCGATTAGATGAAAAAAAAAATTCCACATTTTTTTAGGACCTACAAAACAGCAAAACTTTATTTTAAAAGTTTAGTTTTCGTTAACGGGCGAAAACGCTTACAGCCATATTAGTCTATAGATTATCTGTGCTGTGACGTCATACGGGCCGAAAACAAACATTTGTTTGACAGTTGACGAGAGCATTTGACATATAGATAAACATAAATGACAATGTCATGTCACAGCACAGAATACTTGCAGAATATACCATTGCGAATTTCACTCGTATAAGAACCGACATGAAGTTTGCTTAAGGTCCTATGACGTCACAACATGCCCGACAGCGTTTTCAGAGTTCAAAATAAAAAATAAAAATGAACAATTTTTAAATAAAAAATATGTAGCCATCTTACACTTTTAATATCTGAAATCGATAAATATTGGTTTCTTAAGTCTAATACTAAAGAAAATATTAATTTATTAAGCCAAATTTAATATGAGGCAAGTAGCCTATTACGTCAACGACTAACGGCCAAACCCTATATTCAATCCGCGGATAGATAAGGCTTACCTCAGGTTAAAATTTGACACTTGCCCATACAAAATGTGTCAAATTTTAATCCGAAGTAAGCCTATCTATCCGCGGTTTGAATATAGGGTTCGGCCATAAGACTACACTTACACCCGTATTCATAAACGTCACTATGAGGTGTCAGTGCTCACGAACGCACAGGGTGGTTCAAATCGTCGCATAAACAAAAGGTCGTTCAAAAAGGACCAATCACAAAGCTGTATTGAACGCAGTGCGTTTACTCAGTGTACGATCCCTTAAGTATTGTTTGTGAATACGGGTGTTAATCATCATTACTTTACTTAGGAGCTGTTCTCTTATCGGTGGAGTACTTCGTATGGCCCACTGTACTACAAATAGCCAGTTTTTTTTCAGTGGGACTCTGAATCTACAATCAAGGCAATAAAGTTCAATGACGTTTGTTCGAAAATGCTAATTTCAATTTATGAATGAAAATAAACTTTATTTCCATTGCAATACAGTTCAAATTAAACTGCCTTTAGTACATCGTATTGCACACTGGGTCTTACGAGGCTAAAGGTGGACTTCCGACCAGGGGCCAGTTTCTCGAAAACTATTAGTCTAATAATATTAGTGTTTTGTCTCATTTTTTAGTCTTATTTACGAAACAAAACACTAATATTATTAGACTAATACGCTTTGAGAAACGGGCCCCAGCGCGGCTCCGGCGTCACTGACGATGTATGAACGTGGAAGAAGCGAAAGAGATCTGTCAAGATCGTAGCAGGTGGAAAGAAGTGGTCTCTGCCTACCCCTCTGGGAAACAGGCGTGATTTAATGTATGTATGTATGGTCTTTCAGATAAGTGGAGTAGGAGCAAGAATTCGATCGTATTTATTAAAAACCCTGGTTGTGCAAACTGTGGTCACAGAATTATCAACAAGTTTTTGGAGTTGTTGGTGAGTCTGTGGCTCTGCCTACCCCACTCTGGGAATGAAGGCGTGAGTTTATGATGATGATGATAGCATGAAACATTTTTTGGGCTCATATATCGCCTATGATATCACAAATAACGTGGCTTTCTATTGGTAAAAGAATTTTCAAAATCAGTTCAGTAGATCCAGAGATAACTCCTACAACGTCACAAACTTTATCGCTTTATAATATTAGTTATAGATATAGAACAGAAAAAACAGTAGAAGTGTCAAGTGGGCGTGTAACGTGTGGCATAGTTATGCGGAGTTCCGCATAACCTACCATAATTTTGCCGCGATCGCTTATTTCGATATTTCTAAAATAGGAAATAAATCCAGAAGCATGCCTTATTGTGCTATTTTGGAGTGTAAAAACGATAGCCGCACCAAAAACATTTTCCATGGTGGCGTGTTGTTTTTATTATAGTTTGAGTATTGGCGACAACAGAGGGCTTATTGTCTAACGCACTCGCAATCGGCCTCAAAGTGGAGCAATTGTTTTCATTTTGTATGCAGACAAGCCTTCGATTTTCAAAATAAAAACGATCGTGATTGCGAGTGCGTTAGACAATAAGCCCTCTGGTCTGATACTAAGCGAATCTCATGCCACTTCCACTGTTTTTTCTATTCTGTGGTTTTAGACAATATGTCAAAAATGCGCTGTATACTTACATTGCGGCGCGAATAGCCTTTGCCCATTTGCTCTTGCTGTCTTCGGTGCGCGAATACAAGGTGAACGTGGAGTCCTTGGTCCGGCGCACCAGGTGGAAGTGGGAGGACCAGCGGGCGTCGCTGCGGAGTGTCCTCCTGGCGCTTCCCTCCTGCACGCGGTACTCGGCCAGGCGGATCCCGGCGCGGAAGGAGTATTGGTTCTCCTATGAACCAAGGGTAGACTTGCAATATAGCTTAGAAAATTTCGTTTGTTTTGAAGGGGATTACTCCAAAAAAATACAAAATAGGTAAGGAATTATTTAAAAAACAAAAAACCCGACTGCAATAAAAAAACAACTGAAAAGCGAAGTGTTATAATGTATATATATTTGGAATGGGCTATTTAATACCTTTCATTTGATTCCCAAATTGTAATAAAAAAAGTTTTTTTTTTATTCCCCCTCCTCATTTTTTTTCGCGGTCGCCATATTTAAATATTGTATACCCTATGTCACTTCGGCAATTAAGACGAATCGAATGACAACTCGTATGTTAAAATCCGTCAAGCCGTTTAGGCTGCAGAGCGTGCCCAGAAATAGACATTCATACATACATACAAACATATATATATACTTACATACATACATACACTCGAAAAACATAACCCTCCTTCTGACGCAGTCGGGTAAAAAAGGCACTTGGTGTACCAATTACGGAAATAATCTCAATGCATAAGCTTTCCAAAAAGGTGTAAATGTTGTCCACTTTAGTACAGGGGGGTTACCATGACATACTAAAGCAGTTCAGTTGAGGTTGAGAAAAAGGGACAGAGCTATATAACTGCTATAGCACTGTCCCTTTCTCTCAATCTAGACAGAACTGGAGAAAAAAATAACATTTCGAAAACAAATTTTGAATTTTAAGTCTTTTTTTAAATAATCGTTTTGCTTCGGGTATCGTAATAAAAAACGATTAATATTATCGTAATCGTAATAGCCGAATCGTTGCATCCCTAGTTATAAGTTAATTTGTCGCCAAAAAAAGTATGATAACAAACTAACGATCTTTAAAATTTCGCTACTTTAATTTGAAATGACAATACTGAGGGCCTGTTTCACAATCGACAAGTAAATTTATGTGCCAGTTAAAGTTAGCTCTCTCCTTGTCCATGTTCAAGTGTAAGAAAAGGAAAGGGCTAAATTTATGTGTCAGATACGCGTTACTTGACGATTGTGAAACAGGCCCTAAAACTCATGAAAAAACACTTGCTTCAAGCTCATGCTGTCCTAGTACTGACCTTCACTGGTTTACACAATAAGATCAGCTTGTCGAAGACAAAAACGTATCTGCTCCTGAGTTTCTGGTCTTCATGGCACTTGACTTTGAGCTCGCCGTCGAGGAGCAGACGGCCGAACACTGAGAGGTTCTCTCCTTTGGCGCCGAATTCCGCTTCATTCCAGTCAGTTATGCTCTCCTGGTACATCGGGTTAAACAAAGTTTGAATTTATTAGAAAACCGGCCATGTGCGAGTCGGGTCCGCATACGAAGAGGGGTGGTACAGACGGACAGCATATGATCTGCAAAATGGCAGTTTAAGGGCAGTTACATCAACTGCATCAAAACTGCAAACCAACTGCGCAGTCTGCTTAGGTAGACTGCACGACAACAGCAAGCGGACTGCGCAGTTGGTTTGCAGTTTTGATGCAGTTGATGTAACTGCCCTTAAACTGCCATTTTGCAGATCATATGCTGTCCGTACGTATACGGAATAGAAAAAACAGTGGAAGTGGCATGAGCTTCGCTTAGTATCAGACCTGTTGTCGCCAATACTCAAACTATCATAAAAACAACACGCCACCATGGAAAATGTTTTTGGTGCGGCTATCGTTTTTACACCCCATAATAGCACAACAAGGCCTGCTTCTGGATTTATTTCCTATTTTAGAAATATCGATAAGCGATCGCGGCAAAAGTATGGTAGGTTGCGCGGAACTCCGCATAACCATGCCACACGTTACACGCCCACTTGACACTTCTACTGTTTTTTCTGTTCTGTGGATATATTGAAAAGTTTAATCGATTTAAATTGCTTGAAATCAGTATAATTTCTGACAGCCGTGTTACCTGAACTTTGGTCAGTAGAGCCAGCACCTCGCTGTCACGTTTGACTTCGTTTATATACTGCGCGACGTCGACCATAGCATCCTTCGCTCGCCCCAGCATCTTGTATTCCTCATGGCTCTAGACAAAGACAAGTAAAAATAACATTATGACCACACAAATCATTTTTTAAACAAGCTTTTGATGCCTATTACGCGGGCTGATTTATAAGTTTCAGAAATTAAGAAAACATTTTTTTAAGCAATCTTATTTATTTATCTACGTATGTTCCAGAGCTATTATTTCATTTTGAAAGAAGCTTCTATCGAGACCCTTAAAATAACCATTATAGGCGTCAATGACCTCGGTGTTGGTGGAAAGTTTTCGTCCTCCTAGCCACTTTTTGAAGTCGCGAGGGGCCAAATCTGGTGAATATGGTGTGTTGGGCAGTAATTCCAAGTGTAACTCTTGAATTTTTGTCATAACTTTTTTTTTTGAAACCGCTTCCACATCGATCTATCCATTTGAAAGCTATGTTGCCACAGATAAACACACAACAAAAAATGTCGAGTGAATACCAAGGCACCATAACTCGAGAAGCGTTAGCGGAACAATGTATGCTTTGCAACTAAGTTCGCCTGAAGATTACAGGTCAAGCTACACAATCAGAACTATTAAGCTTAGCCCCGGCAGTAGCGTAAACGAATGCCGTATAGGGAGTAAACTTAGAGTGGTTTAGTTGGCGAGTAAAGTTTCAGCATCATTGTTTAACACTGGTAAGTTTGTATGGAATTATGAACAAGTATTAGCCTAGTTCTTGTAGCTGTAGTGACCCTGCCTACGATGCTATAGGTTATATCAAAGATATGTAAGGTTCAAAAATATCCATACATTTAGATATTTTTGCAATGTACAGTCAACAGCTACAATATATTGTCCAACATTGGGCGCAAAAAAACACTTTCACAGAAACTCAACGGAGCTCGGCTACCGCGGAGCTCCTATTTCTGGGTGGTTTGGCCCTCCGGGCCAGCTGAACAACTAACATAACCTAAACCTACACCATATTTATGATACTAAATTTCAATTCCGGACCCAAGGCGGGATGCCTTGGAATTGAAATTTTTCATTAGTATAAAATGTATAAAATGCGAAAGTATATAAAATGCGAATAAACCCTTTATTACCAGAGGTATAAGAGCGTGTCAGATACTTTTGCGACCCATAGTACAAGCCTAGATCTTAGTTTGGGACTAGGTCAATTTGTGTAAGCGGTTCCCTCGATATTTATATTGATTATTAGCTTATCGGATCATATCTGCATATGATACTGTTCAGATTATTTCATCTTGAGTAAGTGTTATCTTTTCGAGTTATCTTAGCTACGTATTGTATATATTATATATCTCTCTTATAGTGATAAAATTAGATTGAAATAGACTGATACAGTAGTTTTTGGTTTATAATAAAAAAAAACCTTGAAATACCGTTCGCAGCCTTCTATGAAGTTTATAGACCAAAATATATGAAAAATTCCTGGGGCCTGTTTTATAAAGCTACAAATTACAATTTACAGGTTACAAGTTTCCATTTGACACAACCTCGACCAATGACGACCAGCCATTTAAGCAGTGTTGCCAGTTTAGACGTGTAAAATTGTAACTTGTTAACGTGCTCCTGACTTACAGATTTAGCAAAAAAAATGTAGGCAAGTCAAAATGGACCATATTAATAAAGTTCATAACAACGTGAACATTTTCTTTTTCGTTTTAAAAACCATATTATCTTAATTACTTGACCTATTTTTATTGGTGGTCAATGTCTTACCGGCATTGTCTCGTGGTACAGCTTGTCCAGCAACAGGTGGTACTTGAGTATGCGCTGCATCGGCACCGATAGTATATCACGCAGCTGGATGCGAGAGTCGCTATGTTCTTTCTGCAATTGCTGAAAAAAGAACGTATTTTCAAAAATGACCGGGAATGTTGACATTACTATCTAAATATTGAGACGCGAAGTACATAGTTTATTGACAGTACTCAAATTAAAAAAAACATTGCGTGTTCGCTACACAAGCCCGCAATGTTGCATAATAATTCGATTACTATCTAGCTTGTAACTTTTTAAACAGTGAATAGGGCCATAATAAAATGAGGGCACAAGTCTTATACATCCATATTTTATTCGAAACAAACTTTTTTATCTGTGTCTGGAATAGCTTGTTTTTTTTTTAAACAAAGCTTGCGTTTCTCCTTGTCATAAACAAAAAGGCGGTAAAGAGTGATTATTTTTTCACGTGAATTTTCTGTTTGTATGCAATTCAAAAGTTCAAGCGATGAAGATATTACTCCAACACAAAAAAAAACTTGCGATTTTTGAGAAAAGCACTATATTTGCTTTGGCATGAACAGCAATTGCGGGCTTCGTATTTTTAAACCAATACTCGGCCCGCAATTGCCTACTTCCCTGCCTAGGCAACAATGTACTATTTTCAGTGACCTTAGACAAGTGGCCCTAGTTTTATTTTATATCTACACTAGAGGACGCCCGCGACTTCGTACGCGTAGAATTAGTTTCCCGCTACTCCCCCCCATTTCTTTCCGTTGGGGGTCGATTTTCGGAAAATCCTTTCTTAGTGCTCACTAATATCATGAAAGGAACCCATGTGCCAAATTTCAAGTTTCTAGGTACAGTAGTTTCGGCTGTGCGTTGATATGTCAGTCAGTCAGTTTTGCCTTTTATATATATAATAATAGATTATCCTAAGGTTACCCTACTAACCACGAGCATGTTCCTGACCATGGGGTCCCGACTCTCCACATTCTTCAGTGCATCCTGAGCCGTGGTCAGGTTTGCGCAGTAATCCCCGTAAATCAGCAGCCTCTGCCGGATGGTCAGGAAGACTTCGGCCAGGCGAGGGGTTCCAGGAGGAGGCACGCACGTGTCCGTCGCCAGTCTGATGCCGAGCAGCAGGTCCGTGTGGATTTCGTGTAATTGCTGTGGAATAGATAAGTGTTTAGCTATGGAAATATGCATACGTTTTTACAGCTTCATTTAAAAGCTGATTCATGTAACAAACATTTGAGAAAATAGTTATTTATGTGACTGGTGCATAATGAGAGGAATTAAACACGAGTGTGGTTTTATGAAACGAGCCGTAAGGCGAGTTTCATAATAAGATCACATGAGTGTTTTAATGCCTAATTATGCGTACAGTCGCATATATAACTTTATCTACATACATATCATAAGTTTTCTACAATATGTGAGTAACCTGTATCCGTCGTTACCCTGCATCTTAATGTTCACATTAAAGTGCAGGTCACTTGTACTGTAAAGTGAACATTATGATTCAACTACAGCGATAGCCGATACTTTATTGACATGTTATACTTTAATATTAACATTACAGTGCAACCACAGATACAGGTAACATAATGTAGGGCATTTGCTTATCGCTTCTGAACATATTATATTGAAATTATGATATGGATGTAGATAAAACATTTTTTAAAACAGTTGCTCAAAAAGTGGTACTCTTCGTAGCTGTATATCGAGTGGAAAGTTGGTTTTCGCGAACTAGTGCGTTTTACTTTTCCATTTCTTTTTAATATTATGCCGTGCATCCAACCAAAGAGTTTGCATGTTTAAATAAAGTACCAGGAGCGCAGAGGTAATTAGGAGGCTAGCACAGCGCGGATAACTGTAGGTTAGGTTAGGGGCAAGATATCTCAGTACTCGTCAAGTAGGTAATGACATACTTTTCACACTAGCATCGAAAGTACTATTTTGAATACCTATAATAATAACCAACCAATTTGCCTATCTCTTACTAGCAAACAGAATTTAACATTGCACTTATAATTATGGCCGACCTGTTACATGACGTCACAGCGCATATCGGATCTCTGTCTAATCGGCTAATCGCTGTCTAATTAACAGTTTAAAATGCTTGTATCATCCGTATTTCTTGGCCGATTTTAATTTTAATTTCACTTTTGGTGGTCTCTTTTACGGTATTTTCATATTTTGTTGAGAAATGCGATTCCCTATTGTGTTTTATTACTCCAGTACGGTAAAGCAACAAAGGGTTATGGTGTTATAGAATAGAATAGAAAATATTTATTCAACGTACAGAGAAGAAAAACAATAGAAAAACAGAATAGAAAGAGGAAGACAATATTGAATAGGATTCCTCTCAGCAGCATTGTGTTGCAGTAATACGTCCAACATAAACACGCAATTTTACCTCTTTATATTATTAATATATATACAAGGTGTTACAAAAATACCCGTAAAGCCGAAAGGGGGTTAAATGGTGCCTTATAACAAGTCCATTTACAATATTTGAGAACCGCACTATCACCGTATCACTTACCGGCAAAAAAAAGCATTATTGTTTTCATTAATGTGCCAACCCTATTTCAGTAAAATTAAAGAGTAAACTACGCAGAATGTTTATGTACATTTTTACCTAATTCGTGAAACGATCAAGAGACATACTAACAAAATGTACAGAATTCGATTAGATAGATATTACCAGTCAAGTTTTGAAGTCGTAATATTCTGAGTTAGAAAACATCGTCATTTTGGAAAAAACACGAAACAATTGTAGAGTACCGATAAGAAGATTTGAAATTGATAACATAACATTATTTTCCATCTTGACGTTTTTTTAAGCCAGTACTTAAGCATAATGGCATCATAGTATTGAAACTTTGTAGATGAAAACCAGAAAAACTATTAAAGTTGACAATTATTAAATTGGTAGGTTGGCCACTCTGTTAAATAATCTATGCTAACTCCGGTTCCCTGACATGACAGCTTACTAGGGTTGACAATATTTTTGGCTTTGATAATTTATTACATTTTTTACGGGGTATTTTGTAACACGTTGTATATTCATCCCAAAGCTTTCTAGAACCAACAGTCTCTGAGCTAAGCTGCAAACGGACGGACGGACGGACATAGTTTCACTACGGAACCTTACAAACAACTTACATATAATTGGACACAACTGATTACTAAGTGGGTAAACAAGGTATTTGAACAGTAATTGAATTAGTTGATGATCAACGAGTAACGGAAGTTGGTGTTGTCTTTAAAAATAGATGTAATAAAGTATAAGGTAATATACCTACGTTATTTAATCTAAGCGTGCGTAAAACAATAGGTTTGGTACATAATGGGTACCTGCCGGACAAATTACGGGTATATCACATTTGTTTCATGGAACTTCGCACTTCCTATGACGTCATAATGTTTGATACTAAGTTCTTCCATTGAATAAAAAATATAAGTTCTTTTTTTTTCAAATCTAGTTCTTTGCTAGGTTTTATGAAAATCGGATAAGCCTAGATAGATAGCTCTCAAAAAGACAGTCAAGCGCGAGTCGTACTCGCGCACCGGGGGTTCAGTAACGCCGTACAGTAAGTATTATTAAATTCCAATTTGAATTAGTATTTTTTGTAATTTTTTTAGTATTTGTTATAATTCTTTAGAGTTTGTTATACTAGGTGACACATAAAGTCGTTATACAACGTATCACCAGGGTGTTCTACCCACAAATATGAACAACTTTCACTATGGGACCAAGCCTATTATAAGGAACATAACATCAACATTCCATAGCATTTTTGAGAAAAAAAAAATACTGCCTTGCTAAGCCAATTACCAGTCTCAAATCACAACCTTATTATTTACAGTAGAAGATTGAATCTACTTGGGCAATCGACTGTGAGATGATGTTTAACGTATGCGGAGGTGAAGCCTACGAAGGTTCCCAAAAAAGTTTTACTGTAGCTTGCGATAGCCCTCGTGGTATGTATAAGGCAGTTTTTTTGAATCTGGGTTAGCTGTTAATGCCGACCGATACATGGAGCGATGTTTGTCAATTGTGCGGGATTTTATAAAATCGGAACATAGAGGAGCTAATTTTGTACTAAAAATAAAATTACTTAAGCGAAATGGACGAGCTAAAAATCCCGTACGTCCCCAAATTAGCAAATCCACCTAACGCCCCAGAATTTCGCCCATTCGAAGATTTTTTTGGGCAAATCTGAAACGGCGAATCTACTTGAAAATTTTTCACTGAATAAATGTACAAAATTGAATTAGAAAGAATTTAATAGAATGAAATAAAATGCCGACATCTGTGTTTACGTCAGCCATGGACAAAGTTCCCGGAAACTGTCGCAAAGCAGCTCGCAAAGGAGTAAATTATTTTTTGCATTAAACATTGTTAATAATACTATTATTTTATATAAACATTTTTAACAAAACAGATTTTTTATTACATTAAATATTGTTTTGAACTTTGTCCAGATTTCATTCCGCATACGTTATTGTCTAACGAGAGAAAAGTACCTGTTTCAAAGAGTACCTACTAATTTGTTTACGGCCTTGCCTGTATCAATTGTCACCGATATCACTGCTACTTTGCGAACGCCACCCTCTGCTGCGCTGTTCATCTTCATTGAATAAACGATTGACTGTCATTAGGTACGGTCGGCGTTATAAGAAGCTGCACACTTTTGTACCTTGTCACTTTAACGTCATGTTTGAACTGCTGCACTAATCTGTCAAAGGCGTTAAAGTAACAAGGTACAAAAGTGTGCAGCTTCTTATAAGGCTGACTGTACAAATGGAAAATCGTCCACGTGAAATAAACATTCTGAAGTTGGGTCAAAAGTAATAGTATCCAAAGTGAGTTTAGTCAAAATGTAATTGTGCTGAAAAGTATTTATAACCAAATTTATTTTCGTTGTAAATTAATTAAGTCCCAATGGAATTTTGTCCATTATAAATTATGAGCAAAATGAAATACGAACAAGTGAATGTAGTCTAATATGAATTAAGACCATATAATATAATGTAAATTGTACATATTTCAGGGCCTCTATTCAACACGGTAAAAACAATATCGTTTTTGATCTGTTACCGTATTGTCACCGTTTTGATAGCTCTTATTTACTTGACATAATGGCGTCTGACGTCATTACAATACCATAACAGGTCAACTACGATATCGTTTTTACCGTCGGGAATAGAGGCGCTGGTAGGACGTATTTACAGTTGGTCATATTTCTGAGTGTACGTAAATACAAATGACAATTTTTTTTCGACCAATATCATGTTGGACAATTTTGCCATGGAACATGATTCCATTTTAGACGTTATTCAGGATGGACAATTTTCCTTTTTGTTGTATTTCAAATGGTAATTTTTCTGAACTGACGTTTTATTTCAAACTAGAGGACGCCCGCGACTTCGTACGCGTAGAATTAGTTTCCCGCTACTCCCCCCATTTCTTCCCGTTGGGGGTCGATTTTCGGAAAATCCTTTCTTAGTGCTCACTTACATCATGAAAGGAACCCATGTACCAAATTTCAAGTTTCTAGCTACAGTAGTTTCGGCTGTGCGTTGATATGTCAGTCAGTCAGTTTAGCCTTTTATATATATAGATAATAGATAATATAATATATAGATGGTCGATTTTCCATTTGTACCTAATGACAGTAAATCGAATAAACGAATAGATACAAGAAGCTCGCATCCGGCTACAATATTTCCGTTTCCTGTTATTCAAGGTAAATAAAAAGTCAATCCTGGAAGAAGCAAACGCGATTTACGTTTTTTTTTGACGACTTGACCACGTGGTCTATCGCAACGCACGTCAATGTCATCCCATACATTTTCAGCGAAAAGAATAACGTTTGTAGCTAGAAAACGTTTGTAGTGACAATTGGAGATGTCATGGTGGTCCTGTGGCCATGTTTACCATAAAGTTTGCCACACGTGATTTGTTGTCAATATTTATATGTGCATACGTAAAATATGTATAAATAGTATTTATAAGCAAATTATGAGATTAATAGTATCCAAATGTTGTTAAAACCTGAAGTATTACCACTGTAATATGAACTTTTCTTCTACAGAACAGTTTCAGCCAAATATCTGTAGGCGAAATTAATTTTTACTTTAAATTATTTATTTATGCGGTTGCATTTTATTTGAACTTTACAATTATATATAAATAAATTACTTATGTACATTATTTAGAAAGGTTAAAACTTACCGATGCAAAACTTTTTCATTTTATTGGTAACGCATTAGTAGTTTTTTTGGAATCTATATACGGCGGACAGTATAGACAGGCGGACGTACTTTTCTTGCACGCAAATGTGAAACACTCAAAGGCACTTACCATTATCCCGTAGAAGATGGTCTTCATGTCACTCTCCTTCATAACTGGTGTGAGCGGCTTCATGAAATTATCGATGATCTTCGTCAGCACCTCCACGTAATTACACTCCGTGTCGACCAGCTCGCGAATTACATAGTCCCTTTTTTCTACATTCTGCAGCGGAGAAACGGCCTGAGGACACACGATTATTACGAAAGATATTAAAGATAATAACGAGTTTAAGCTGCGACCACACCGGTGCTTAAAATACGGTGACGGTACGGAATCGCAGTGACGCGTCGTATCAGCACCGTTTAGACGCATGCCCTCCACACCAATGCTTAACGGTGCGTATATTACGGTACGTCAAAAACGGCGCCATGTTGTTACTATGACCCCGTCTTTTGTTTAAGCAACGACACGGTTTTTTAAGCAGCGGTGTGGGGAGCACACTAATATCTGCCCTTACCGGGATTTGAACCCAGGACCACTAGCTTCGTAAGCAGAGTCACTACCAACTATGCCAGCGCGTCATTATGTCAATTTTAAGTGTCCACCACTGGTACCATCACACTAATACCTACTAGAACGATCACGTCAATCTCAAATATACATCCAATAGCTCTAACATTTTACCAATCCTATTAAAAACGGCCGTCAAAAACAAAAAGGACCTAACAACGAACAGCATTTACGCTGTTTTAATCACAGCTATCATATTAATTGCACGGCATTAACAATCAAAACAGCTTAAACGCCAACCGTGCTCCGGTCCAACATCGCCAAAGACGTAACGGCTCGTTGCTTGTCGAAACTTTTACTTGTGATACTAATTCTACAAGTGACTCGCGACACGATACGGTGTCATTATTGTATGGGAATATGCCCGCCCGGCGCTGATCGTTCACTTTGCGAATCCACTATCCATCCGTGAAGCATCTAGCAATTTGTATCGAGAAGCGATTTTCTATGCACATTATACATGACGATAATCTGGGATCGAGATATACTGTAGTTTATTGATGAGCGAGGAATTAGGTTAAGTTTCTACATTTCTTTTTGTTGAATAACGGTTAGTGTGAGTTTTAGTGCTTCTTGTTACGCACAAAATGGCCGCCAGGGATCCAGCAATATCTTCAATCTCATTTTAAAGGTAGGAATGTCAATGAAAAATCACATTCAAATATAGGTATATCGATCAAGTAAATAATATAAATAGGTTCATAATGCTAGTTATGCAATAATGAAACAATTTCTCCTCGTAAAAAAGACGTTTCTAAATGTCCTTTTGTGAGTTTGTTTGAGTGCTTCTTGTTACGCACAAAATTACTGCCAGAAATATCTTACTCAATTTAAAGGTAGAAATGTCAATGAAAACTCACATTTTAATTTATATAGGTACATCGATCAAGGTAAAAAAGACGCTTAAAAATGTCCTGTACGTCACGGGGTTAGTTAATGGTTGTTATACAACTCCTGTATCTCCGCACAACAATGCAAGTGCAAAATTATTATACAAATCAAATCTCGATGTGTCTTTAAAGTTTTTAAGTGACAAGCCGTTACGTTAGACGCAAAAGCAAAATAAAAATAAAAGTCTTAAACGCCCTGAGAAACTAGTATTGTTCACCAAATTTATTAATTCGTACCCTACGCCTACCGTTCTTGTATGTACTACACACATCAAAAATCTCAATTTTTATATTCAGTGAACAATTCTGCCGTATTAACAAACTGATCTCGACTTAAACGCCAGCCTTTAGAGGTTCACTTTTTCAGTAATCTAACACCCGTATTCACAAACATCGCTATGAGGTCTCACAGTGCTCAAGAACGCACAGGGTGGTTCAAATCGTCTCTTAAACAAAAGGTCACAAAGCTGTATTGAACGCAGTGCGTTTACTCAGTGAAGGATCCCTTAAGTATTGTTTGTGAATACGGGTGTAAGTAAAGATGAGTTTGTTAAGGTTTCTCAGGGCGACCAGACAATAGCAAACCATACGTTGAAAGACGGCGCCGGCGCAGCCGCGGCGACGCTGTCCCGCGCGCTCTTGACCGCGCATAGATCGTGGTAGATCTCTTCGTCGTGGATGCGCGCGCAGTAGCTCGCATATTCGCCGACGTCGTTCGCCGGAGTCGGGGGGACGCTAAAGGTTACAGTAACGCTATAAATTTGGTATCTTGTCAGTTTTTGTTGTTAGTAGGACCTTGTGGGCCACCAGGGTTAGTAATAATCTATGTCTTCCTAATAAGTAGGGGTCGGAATAGGTAGTGCATATTAACCTTAACTTCATGTTCACTCAAGCGTGAGTGAGATGCGAATACGGTATTGAATGAAGATGCATCAAGTTTAGGTTAATAAGCACTACCTATTCCGACCCCTGCTAATAGTTTTCAATCCAGTTTTCATTTTATATGTAACACAACGTTAATCTAAAATATTTTCTTATACTGCACTTAATTGAGTAGGTACGGTATGTTCCCAATTCTACAGATTTCTATTACAGATTCCCAATTCTACAGATTCCCAATTCTACAGATTCCCAGGTCTACAGATTCCCAATTCTACAGATTCCCAATTCTACAGATTCGCAATTCAACAGATTCCCAATTCAACAGATTCCCAATTCTACAGATTCCCAATTCTACAGATTCGCAATTCAACAGGTTCCCAACTTTACATACAGATAAACGTAAAACAAATAATAAATTTCACAGTCGTAGGTAGGTTAGGTTAGGTTCGTTTTTATATGAGGCCCGGAGGGCCAAAACAACCCAGAAATAGGAGCTCCGCGAGGAGCTCCGTCGACTCAGTCAAATTAGATTTTCAAAAGTTTTCTAACTCATTCTGTGTCCATACACAGAATGAGCTACCGCCAAGACCGACCAATCAAAGACGGGTGACTAGGCCTAGGCCTTCTGTAGAAATGGGAATCTGTAGAATTGGGAATCTGTAGAATTGGGAATCTGTAGAATTGGGAATCTGTTGAATTGGGAATCTGTTGAATTGGGAATCTGTTGAATTGCGAATCTGTAGAATTGGGAATCTGTAGACCTGGGAATCTGTAGAATTGGGAATCTGTAGAGCTGAGAATCTGTAGAATTGGGAATCTGTAGAGCTGACCTTAATTGGCCATCGTATGTATGTAGTTGTCCATTTGGAAAAAAAATATGGTTGCACAAATTGTGCACATTTTTTTCTTGTTTACTCAATTATAGATACTTTTGTCCTAGACGCAATTGTTGTGGAAATGTAAAAAAAAATCCGTCCGCATCACCCTACGATCGTAGAGCCCATTCCTTAACAATAGATAGAAAACTATGCTCGACCTTTTTGTAAAGCAACCTTTTTTACACGACTGCCCAAAAAAGGAGTGTACCTAATGTTTTCAGGGTTCATGAATGTATGTATCTTACGATTCTTTATTCCACCATAACTTCTAAACGTCTGAGCCGATTTATATGTGTGTGGTATCGTTAGAATCCTTTCACTATAGCAGGTGACATGGGATACCTAAACTGTTAAAATTTAAATAACAACAATGGCAAAACGACAATTATTTATGTCAACAAAAAAGCCTTCTAATTATTACAATATAGGTATCATTTAAAAGGTCTTAATGTGACCATCTCAAATGTATACGAATATAGTAGCATTCATAAGCGGGTTTAATAACAATAACAAAAAATGCAGTCGGGTTTTGAAAGCTTGCTTTTCATTTAGTTATTGTATCTACAGACATAAAATAACGAGCAACAGTCACTAGTTTTCGCGCCCTCATTACTATAATTGTGTTTTCTAATAAACTTAAGTATGTTGTGTGTTTATTTACGAGTATTATACAAATAAGGACACTATTTATAAATAACAAAGCTTAATAACAATTAAGAAATTCGAGTGTGCAACTTAACGAGAAAACGCCGCCTTTTACCTAGAAAACACAATAATAGTAATGAGGGCGTCAGTTGTAACTTACAACTACATCGAGTGGGGCTCATAATTATTGAAAATCAAATTTTATTGGTTGCAGAATTTCTATTCCCATTTTTTCCCGATCTTAATTTTTCAGTGACTCGTTTTTCCCTGACGCATTTTTTCCATTCCAGAAATTTATTTAATAGTGTCGACGGAGCTCCGCGGTAGCGGAGCTCCTATTTCTGTGCGGTTTGGCCCTTCGGGCCTGCTGCAAAACTAACATAACCCAAACCTAACTTCCTTTTAAGACCTAATTATAAGTGGAAAAAATTGCAATTGGGAGAAATTCGGATAGGAAACACGCGATTGGGAAAAAATGGGAATGGAAATTCTACAACCATTACAATTTGATTTTCGGAAATTATGGGCAACGATCACTACAACTTGTAAGTATAGTCACGGTAAGAAAAGGTTCGTCACTTTTCGACTCTATTTCAACGCTATTAAGTCCAAAAGTGACGAACCTTTTCTTTCTTTGATACTGAATACTCAAGGTCATAAGCGTAATACACCGTCTGTAACATAAGGTTATAAGCCGTGTACAGCTGTATCATTGTGGAAGCATTCGGACCTGGATTCGCATGTGTCACAAAATGCGAAAATGTTGACGATAGCTATTTTCGATAACTGACAAAATATATAGGATTTTCGGAGATCGTTAAAATTAGCGTTTCGCGTCTTGTGTAGACCTCATGTAGAATATTGTCCTGGATAAAAATAAAAGGTAGTTAACTACACTGCAATTCAAAGCAAAAAGATACTGCATTTTTCTTTTGAAGAGCTACATTTAAAAATGCATTCGCAATTACTTAACTATTTATACAAAGCGATGACGCGAACACGAGTGCAACTTCAGTGTACATTTAATTATGTTCAGAATCTACGCTAATGAGTACTAGATTTGTGGGAAACGTTTTAATTTAATTAAAAACTGACTTCAATAAAGTAGTTTGTTGTTTTTTAAAAACGCCCACGTTCGAACGCGTTCAAATCAACAGTGATCCAAAGGACCGTTACGCCATTTTGACATTGCTATTATACGAATTATAAAAGAAAAGCAATCATAACAGCGTAAACGCCAAACGACATAAGGTCACTAGATTACACGGGCACATATCATATTGTCTTATTAATAAAGACTACTGTCTGTCCGTCTAGAATAAGTCCTTTGTTCGTATGAAGGCGATAAGCAGAATTCAGGATGTTTTAGGAAACTATTAAATTGTTATTGCGTAATAACCTAATTAAAATGTTTAAAATTAACTATAGCTTGAGCGCCCACTGTGGGGCAATAGGGTACTTTGGGAACCTATGGTATTTTCAATAGAATTGTGACACCTGTTTACGTCATTCAACCATGATGCGTTACGAGCATAGAACAGAAAAAAGAGCAGAAGTGTCAAGTGGGCTTGTAACGTGTGGCACGGTTATGCGAAGTTCCGCGCAACCTACCATACTTTTGCCGCGATCGCTTATTTCGATAGCTCGATATTTCTAAAATAGGAAATGAATCCAGAAGCATGCCTTATTGTGCTATTTTGTAGTGTAAAAACGATAGCCGCACCAAAAACATTTTCCATGGTGGCGTGTTGTTTTTATGATAGTGTGAGTATTGGCGACAATAGGTCTGATACTAAGCGAAGCTCATGCCACTTCCATTGTTTTTTCTATTCCGTGGTTACGAGTATAGTCGATCCCAAACAGACGATATTGAACTCGGAACTTCTAAATATAAAGCAAAGGTAAACAATAGAGAAACTGTTTAGGAAAATTCTTGAGCACGCGGTACGAATTACTCAAGAAATTAGAATATTTTTTAGCCAACTGCCGAAGGACTAGGGTAATGTATTTATCAGCCTATATATGTATATTTGTTCCTTTGTGACGTTCTAGAAACCAAACGCGTGGACCGATTTTGATGATTCTTATGTCAATTGATTTGTGTTTATCTTGTGAGTGTCACTGTCAGTAATTGAAATTCAAAATAGCGGCAACTAGACACCATCGGGCCTATTATGGTCGTGTTTATCGATGTGGATAAACGTGGATAAAACATCTGTCACTTTCTGACCAGTATCTAATTGCGAGAGTGACGCATGCTTTATCCACCGCGACAAAAGCGACCATAATACGGGCCAATGTTGTAAAAATTAAAAAATAAAGTCGATAAGATATGACAAATGAGGTATCGTTGAATAGGTATTTAATAATAGATTGTTTAATAAGAGACTAAAACAAGCCATAATGACACGAGAGCGGGCCAGCGAGCGAGAGTGGCCATAGTTCGAGTGTTATTTTGGTTAAACACTCTACTTTTTACTTTGAACATTAAATTACAATTAAATTACAATATTTAGCAAATATGTAATAAAGTTTCTGACAATATGTTTCGCGGTTGTTTCTTTAATCATTGCGGTTGCTATACTTGTTAGTTTTTTTTTGTAAAGCGGCACTTTACAAAGTGACACAAATGCTTGCATGTTTAGCCAACAGATATAAACTTGAAAACTATTTGGACCATGCCTAATAAAATAAAATTATCCTTGATATATTTGAATAGCTTTCGTAATCATTAATCGTGTTTCACGAAATTAAATTGATATTTTTATACATTTTTGCGCAGTTGTCATTTTGAGGTTATTTCCACAGCCTTAAAATGGTCCATACACAATCACCATTCATAAACACCATGATTGGTTGTTTAGGGGTTTCCAAAGTAAATTACAAAAATAAATATAATAAATTATAAATATAATTAATGCTCAAGCACCACCATCTTCTTTTCCTCGATAAATTTATTAAATAATAAAGCAGCAACACGATCCACTCCATCTTGTAAGCTTGCCGTTCGACAAACTACTACGGGCGATGCTCGCACGATGATCGTGCCGATGACGCGTGTTTGACAGGTCGTCCAGTTCCCAAATCGACCAATTCTTACGTTGTCCAATTCCCACATTGTCCAATCCCTATATGACAAATTCCCAAATTGACCAATAACTTATATGACCAATTCCCACATCGTCCAATTCCCACATTGTCCGATTCCCAAATTGAATAATTTCTTATATGACCAATTCCCACATCGTCCAATTCCCACATTGTCAGATCAGACCATCAACGATCATCGCCGATAGTGTATTACGTTTTCTATTTGCTAATTACGTTCAACCTTTTGAGGTAACGTCAAAGTAGTATCGTCATAGAATTTCATATTCAAAGCGTAATTGGGCGAGCATCCAACTCACTCGACATTTTGTCAACAATGTCAACATGCTCTCTAATAGGCATCGCATCAAGCGATAGCATTGTGCATACCTTTTTCTATTTCTACTCTAGTAAATATACAATTTCAAACGTCTCGTTACGAAATCTCCAATGTGAAGTGCTCCTTTAAGTTGCGAACTGTGACATTTTGAAAAAACATCTCCGAATGCACAAATATGCCCCAGTGCAGCCATTTAATAGCGAGCATACTTGAAGTTCTAGTACGCCCATGCACTTTATAAAGCATCAAGAATACATAACAATATGTAGAATAAAGAAAACTGAATATCTAGGACGCGGAAACTTCAAAATATATTTTCTATTCCACTAAAATCTAAAAAATATTTTGAGTACCTACTCGAGTTAGTAAACGTCAGATTCATACGAAAAGTGTCATTTTAACTCGACTAACTGCCGCACTCAGAGACGTCAATTAAATTTAACGCTTGTTTAGTGACGTGTTGTCTTATTCTATTGCTATACGAAAGAAAGTGACAGCAGCTACTTTAATCAAGTATTAAATTTAATTGACGTCTCTGAGTGCGGCAGTTAGTGTCTTAGGCTGCGGCTCCACTGAGACGAGCGGAGCGGAGCGGAGCGGAGCGGAGCTGTGCCAATATTAACCAATCGTACGTTTCTGGCGAGTACTATAGGAATTTGGAATCAGCTTCCTGCTGAGACTTTCCCAATGCGCTACAATATGGGGCTTTTTTAAAAGGGTGTCATTAAATTTCTTCGAGACCGGCAACGCATTTGTGACGCCCCGGCGTTGCAAATGTCCTTAGGCGGCGGTGACCACTTTCCATCAGGTGGGCCGTCTGCCTGTTTGCCTCGATGGCAATAAAGCTCCTATCATATCGACCCATGCAAGGAAAAACATTGTATCTCAATTTACTGTGACTTCTAATTTCATTTCCGCGCAACCTACCATACTTTTTCCGCGATCGCTTATTTCGATATTTCTAAAATAGGAAATACATCCAGAAGCATGCCTTATTGTGCTATTTTGGAGTGTTAAAACGATAGCCGCACCAAAAACATTAACAGATAATGTAACTATGGTCACCATAACAACAAATAATACAAATAAATTAAAATAAAAAACACCTTTATTTCCGATTTTGCGCGTCACTATTTAAAATAAATTACACTAATAAATTGAAGCGACAAAATTTTACCTCGTCGACATTTTCCAATAATCTTACTACGGCGTAGCTCTACGAGCTAAACTAAATGAACCTACGGCGTAGCGAACTCTACGGGCTACAACTTTCTGAGTAGTGATTCTCTCAAAAGCAAAGGTGAGCGAATGCAGGAGTGAAGGAGAGAGGAGTACCTAGAAACTTGAAATTTGGTACAGTTCTTTCATGATGTAAGTGAGCACTAAGAAAGGATTTTCCGAAAATCGACCCCCAACGGGAAGAAATGGGGGGAGTAGCGGGAAAATAATTCTACGTGTACGAAGTCGCGGGCGTCCTCTAGTTATGACTAAAGACATGGTTGAGGGAGGCGATGGCTGAGATACGCGGCATACTTGTGAAGGGGTGCTGTAGGGTCCGGTCTGTTCACGCTTGCAAGGACTTGTTGTTCAGTTAATTATTCTAGTTATGGCGTTTGACGTAGAGACCTCGTCGTGTCGAAGTCGCACACCGAGCGTCCCGTACCACCACACAGTAGTATTATATCCTCGTGGGTCCCGGACGTACTTTATAAAGAACAAATTACCGAAGACAAAAGAAACCCCCATAGTTTATAAATTTGGCTAGGTTGCTTTTAGAACCTTACTTAATACCTAGGTACCGGGTTCCACGAGGATATTCCGATTTGAATTCTCTCGCCTCGTAAAATTTTCCCCCTTCCCATACCCCCCAGATCCTCATTTCTTGTACCAAGATAAAGTTATAAACAAAGTGTCATTGGTACATATTTTGCCTTCAAAATATGCTATTTTTCCTGCATTATTGCGAGAACGTTATTGGCTATTGCTATCGAAAACGTATACGATTGACGTTAGCTGCCAGACGTTCGCGTCAAACGCTTATGTCAATTTCATATGTTGTGACAGTTATCGAAAATAGATTACGATAAAGTTATACTTCAGCGGGCCTTGTATAGCTGCGCTGCGTCTATATCGCGTGTCAAATGTGGATATAGCATCCGTCACTCTCGTACATTATGTGTCAGAAAGTGACGGATGTTTTATCGACATTTGTCACGCGATAAACGCAGCCATATTAGGCCCCCTGGTCTACGGCCTCCGTTGTTAACAATATTAGCTTTTAATACACATTATGAATAAATAATACTAACATTGTACCATTACTGCATATCTATTAAATATCCAAAGAAATAACCTAAAAAAAACTGGTTTAGATTTTTTAAAATAAAGCCAAAATACCAAGGGTAGCTAACTGCATAGTCATTGATAAGCATTTTAAATCGAATGGGGTTCCTAATAGAGTATATAATGCTTCGACTACTAAATTGCAGTTGCTTTCTTTGGTATGACGTCAGAATAGCACTGTGGCCCCCGTGAAAATGGATAAATCGACTTAGCTTGTTATAAAAAAGGGTATGATTCATATACAGTCTAATAGACTTATACCCTTTTTCGCTTGAGCCTCAGAAGACTTGCATCCTTTTTCTCTAGAGCCACAGCATAAGCTCGGTTATGAAATAGACACTTTAGAAATACGCCTTTTTGTTTATAATCAAAGTCAATAATAAAGAGTACTTACACGACATGAAGGTCCTTGTATACTTCTTCTTCTGGCCTGGTCTGGTGAGCCGAGAATGATCTGGAAAGATGACTTTTATTAGGATTGGGGGGGGGGACAAAGTGAAACTCTGGGGTCCTATTGAAAAAGGGAACAGAGGCCCTTGCCAAGATGCATTACGCTTACTAGCGTTTCTATTCGTTTCGTTTTTAAACCAATCGCGTCACTGGTAGATGACGTGATACGAAAAGTCCATCCATTTTAAAAAAAGTTAGTAAGTTCGCCGTAATAACAGATAATCTGAAAAAAAAAACCCTCTACCTAATACGGTTCAAAATATACAGCTCTTTAAAGTTAGGACGTACTGACGGACGTACGGACAGCGTAGGCATATTATTAGGGTCCCGTTGTTCTCCCTTCGGGTACGGAATCCTAAAAAGTGACTTTCCAAATTTCTAACCAGCCGAATCCCCAGGTTTGTGCTTGAGGACATAATGCCAAAATGCTCCCTGTAATCAGTCGGATAACGTTGCAATTACAATGTTACTACAACTATTAGATAGGTAAAACCCCCGTAATGGTGACCCCTTCTTTCAGAGCTGATATCTCATAAACGGCCCGACCGATTTTCATGAAACCTAGCTAAGAACAACCGCTAGAAAACCTGCTTTCAAATGTAAAAAACGCACTCTTATAACTAGACCCCGTTATCTTGTCGCACTGACGTCACTTTTTTATAGGGATTGAATGTTTATTTTATCGACTATTTAAATGTCGATGGTATTGTACTTAGAGGTTTATGTCATGTTACTGACAATGAGTCTAAAAATGTAATAAAAAAGAATGGGACCAATAAGAAATAGGTAAATAGTTGCAAATAGGTAAATTATTTCGCATCTTGTTAGAATAATGAGGTTATCTTCTAATTTTGAATCAAAAGGTTTCAATACCTACGCCATATTGAGATTTAGCAGAGATTTAAAAGGCAAAAAATCAAAATCATTGTTTCATTATAACAATGTATAATATAAACTACAAACATCGACATAGAGATGGTCGATAAAATAAACATTCAATCCCTACAACAGCGGGCCGATTATGGTCGTGTTTATCGACGTAGATAAGCGTAGACAAAACATCTGTCACTTTCTGACCAGTATGTAAGTGCGAGAGTGACGGAAGCTTTATCGACCGCGATAAAGGCGACCATAATACGGGCCCAGAGCGACGTCAATGCGACAAGATAACGGGGTCTACTTATAACACCCCTCTTTTTGCGTCGGGGGTTAAGAAGAGGTATAAAACTTACATTTTCTCCTTCCTCAATGCCTTGGGGCTCTGGCTGAGCCTGGCCAGGGTGCACAGCACCTTGTGGAAGTTGGAGAGGTCGAACAGCATCAGGGGGTCGAACAGGTCCTCCTCGGGCACGTCGAAGACTTCGTGGCATGTGCGCAGGAACATATTTATGTTGCGCATGCTCAGAAACTGTGGACAATAAATAATAAAAAATATATAAGAGCAAACCTGACTGACTTATATATCAACGCACAGCCGAAACTTCTGTACCTAGAAACTTGAAATTTGGTACAACGGTTCCTTTCATGATGTAAGTGAGCACTAAGAAAGGATTTTCCGAAAATCGACCCCCAACGGGAAGAAATGGCGGGAGTAGCGGGAAACTAATTCTACGCGTACGAAGTCGCGGGCGTATTCTAGTAAAAAATAAACCCTCTTGATCGAGTTACCTTAAACGCAAGATGCCAATGAAGGCGTTATACCTAAACATGAGATTTGCCTAAAAAGCTGTTTGTCCTAAACTAGGGATGCCAATGAAGCAGCATGCCTGAAATGTAAAATTGACTAAGAAGCAGATTGCCTAAGTTTAAATTACCTGTAAAGCAGTTTGCCTGAAATACAAGATGACTAAAAATGCTGATTGCCCTAAACGAGAGATACCGAAGAAGCAGCATGCCTGAAATGTAAAATTGACTAAGCAGCAGATTGCCTGAAATACAAGATGACTGAGAAGCGGTAAGTTTCATATGTGCATAGACTGGAAAGTTGTTAGCGAAGAAGAGAATAAAGGCCACTGCGGGCCTACTTTCATTGAAACCTATTAGTTTCATAAAATCCTATAATCTCTATAGAAAAGTAATAACATGAGACTTAATTATATTTTTTTATGAAACTTGTCCCGGAGGATATTTTACGATTTTTACTGGAGTGCGACGGTCGTCAGTTAGTTACAAACAAGTCGCAAAAGTAACGCGGGTGAAGTCTCGGGTAAAATCTACTAGATACCTATTTACTTTATAATATTATGCCGGGCTGACTCCTAAGTCGTGAACCTATATAATATGTTTTTCTGGCTCTTTACTGTTAATAAAAGCACTCAAAAATCTATAAATGTATTTTGTAATAATTAATAAAATTATTAAAAAGTACTCTGAGTAGTCTGTGAGCTCTGTGAGCACTTAGAACACGCTTCAGGTTTGTACTTCTCCTTCACTCGCACTTAATAAGAGTGAATGAGAGACAAGTACAAACCCGAAGCACCGTCTAAGAGCTATCGCACTTCTAGCTTGGCGGTAGGATGGGGGCAGCTTTGGCGTTATTTGCTTTGTAGGCATTTAACCACTTAGGCATCCTGCTTTGTAGACATTTGACCATTTAGGCATCCTGCTTTGTAGGCATTTAACCACAGAACAGAAAAAACAGTAGAAGTGGGAAGTGGGCGTGTCACGTGTGGCATAGTTATGCGGAGCTCCGCATAACCTAGCTCAGTTTGCCGCTGTCACTTGTACGTGACCGTTGTGCGAATAATATTTTTAGAAAAGGAAATAAACCAAAAAGCATGCCTTACTGTGCTATTTTGGAGTGTAAAAACGATAGCCGCGCCAAAAACGTCTCCCATGGTGGCGTGTCGTATCATAGGTAATTATTATTTTATTTACTTTTAATATATTTCTCATTTTATGTTTTCCGCAAAACATTATGATTTGTGTACCAACCAAAAATGAACTTTATGTCAAAAGGGTAAGGTCGATTTGTAACCTTGATAGAATAAGGTGATAAATCTCGAATGTTCCACGCTACTCGGACCGAACGCGCTGCGCGAGTAGAGAGAGGGTGTTGTCGATAATGTTATCGATTATTCATATTCATATCATAGTATAAATAGAGAAGTAGCTCGTCTTCAAACAAAGGTACATCGCGCGGCTTGCACGTGTGCGTTACGCCGACCGTACGGCTGTGGGCGGGGCGAACCTCCCACACGAAACTACAAGCAGAGGTGCGGGAATGGTGATTAGACGGGGCCGGGGCGTCATTGCGTTCGGTCACGTTTGGTTGTAGGTAGTGCGCATTAAATTAAAACATCGAGCGACTATGTCTTCGTCGAAAACTAGAAAATATTGTTCAGTTTACGGGTGTTTAAATAATGGTATAAGAAATCCGGAGCTATCGTTTTTGCACATACCTTTTGAGTCGGAAAGGTACCTAAATACCTATTTAGAGCTTGTGTTGTGAAGAATGCTGTTTATTTTTTGATATTTACCTATAGCTTATAGCCCACTTGCAGCATTTGTTAAATCTATTTTATTGTCAGCGTGACATTTTCTTTCGTTTCAAAACGCCTAAACTGTGCCCTAAACCTAGCTTAAGTAGGTACTTACAACTATCCAGATTTAATAAAAGCTGCAAGTGATTAATGTAAATACCTACTCAATTAATGAGGTATTTCGTACCGGCTTGCCTATACCTATAGAATAGATACCTACTTAGGTGAAATAAATACGTATTAAGTAGGTAATTTAAGTTATTGAGTGTGACGTGTCAGTTAACATGTGACGACGTGGATGGCCTAGGTAGTTGGTAGTGACCTAGTGACTAAGTACTGCTTACGAAGCTAGCGGTCCTGGGTTCGATTCCCGGTCAGGGCAATTCGTGTGATGAGTGCGAGTAGGTATTTGTTTCTGAGTCTTAGGTGTTTTATATGTACATATATAGTAATATTAAGTAAGTATGTATTTTTCACTACATAAGTAATTATGTATCGTTGCCTAGTACCCAAAGCCTAAACCTAGTTTAGGGCTACGTAGGTCAATTTGTGTGAGATTTTCCGGTGATGTTATTATTTAGATATTTATTAAATTTTCGGTACATTAATATTATTATTGTTCACATCACATCGTATTTTTTCTTTATCCATGTTGAGTAGCTATAGACGGGAGCTACTCCATGTTTTCGTACTTTATTTATTTAAAATTAAATACCTATACTCTATTTAAACCCCGACAAAAAAGAGGGATCTTACAAGTTAAACGTGCATATCTGTGTGCTTATGTGTGTATATACTTAGGTACCTAACAATATTTATACTTACCTACTTTAGGTTTGTGTAATTTATGAAAACTACTATGATTATAAATCATAGATCAAATTAGGTTTGGTCAAGTAGGTGACCAAATTTGAAAAACATGTTCGGACAACCCTGACGCCCGAGCGGCAATAGGTATCAGAATCTCCTAAAGGGCCGGAGTCGAGCTACTTGTCTATTTATACTATGTTCATATCATAAAATTCATAAGACTTCTAAGAAGAAAAAAATTATTCTAATTATTTTATCGACATAACAACTGCAATGAGCTACGTGCATCACTAAGTTGCGACAAAGAAGGTGTCTGTCTCTGTCGCACAAAAACAAACGTTATCGTTCCGCTACTCAACACTAGATGGCAGCACTTTGTAAGCTAACTTGTGGTTTTACATCTGTTTGTCATAAGTCGTAAAAATGCGTTCTATAATTTAAACTATGCTGCATGGAATTAAAGTTTACGTTACGTTAACGGATTATGGTGCATATTCTTTTATGATTTAAAATCCTTCGACCAATCATTTTCAAGATTTCTTAGTAGTTGTTTTTATGATAGTGTGAGTTTTGGCGACAACCGGTCTCATAGTTAGCGAAGCTCATGCCACTTCCCCTGTTTTTTCTATTCCGTGCATTTAACCATTTAGGCATCCTGATTTGTAGGCATCGACTTTAGGCAATCTGCTTCTTAGTCAATTTTACATTTCAGGCATGCTGCTTCATAGGCATCCCTCGTTTAGGGCAAACAGCTTTTTAGGCAAATCTCATGTTTAGGTATAACGCCTTCATTGGCATCTTGCGTTTAAGGTAACTCGATCAAAAGGGAAAATAAATATCAGGAGACCATGTCACACCAATTAAATGAACCCAGTCCCAAACTAAGCTCTAGTACTATGGGTACTAGACAACGATATAAATACTTATATAGAGAAATATATACATACATAGAAAACTACTGAACATAACGACCTATTGTACTTGACTATTACGATGGCTACTAGGTGGGTTTCCCCAAATTCATTTGGTGTGAGGACTCCCCGTTACCACCATTACTGTCAAGTAATTAATAGCTTTTTCCCAAGCGGAAAAAGGACAAGAGGCAGACCTAAAGACCGATGGGTCGATGAAATAATAAAAATTGCTGGCAAAAACTGGATGAAAACAGCAAGAGACAGAAAAGAATGGAGAAGGTTGGAGGAGACCTATACCTGTAGCGGGGCCATGACTTAAAATTTGTTTTTATACTAATATCTTTATATAAAATTGTCATGGAAATAAAGGTTTAAATAAATAAATAAATAAATAAATAAAATTAATAGCTATCAAAACGTTGACAATATGATAAGTGGTCAAAAACGATATGGTTTTTACAGTGTTGAATACAGGGCCTCTATTCAACACGTTAAAAACCATATCGTGTTTGATCTGTTGACGTATTGTCAACATTATGATAGCTCTTATTTCCTTGACAGTAATGGCGGCTGACGTCAAAACAATACCGTAACAGGTCAAATACAATATGGTTTTTACCGCCGGGAATAGAGACCCTGTTCAAGTCAAATATTTTCCCAATCACTTGATAAAAGAAAAAGATTCATGCTCAAACGGAGATTACATCAAGGAAATAAGATCAATTCAAGTGCAAATTGAAATCTACATTTGCCAAGATAAGATATCTGCACGTTTGTAAAGTGCATGACCTTACGAACCGAGACTGCTGCATCACACAAGGCTTGAGTTAATTTGAATATGTGTGCGTAAACATATAAAAGAATTACAATTTCAAATCGCAAATTTCAATCTCAGACAAGTACCTACCAGATATTATCGTTATTTTTATCTTTACCTATTATAAATACAAAGTATATTTCTTTGTACTGGGCAACTTTTTCCACAGAACAGAAAAAACAGTAGAAGTGTCAAGTGGGCGTGTAACGTGTGGCATAGTTATGCGGAGTTCCGCGCAAACTATACTTTTGCCGCGATCGCTTATTTCGATATTTCTAAAATAGGAAATAAATCCAGAAGCATGCCTTATTGTGCTATTTTGGAGTGTAAAAACGATAGCCGCACCAAAAACATTTTTCATGGTGGCGTGTTGTTTTTAATGTTTTTATGATAGTTTGAGTATTGGCGACAACATGTCTGATACTAAGCGAAGCTCATGCCACTTCCACTGTTTTTTCTATTCCGTGACTTTTTCCGACATACGTAAATGTGCTACGCACGATAAGAATTGAACAAGTCTATCAAAACACAAGTTGCATGTTTATGTTACAAGCTGTAATTTCACTTGTATGTCATGGAATATTTTTTTGACGACACGCTAGCATAGTTGGTGTTGACTCTGCCTACGAAGCTAGCGGTCCTGGGTTCAAATCCCGGTAAGGGCAGATATTTGTGTGATGAGCATGAATATTTGTTCCTGAGTCATGGATGTTCTCTATTTATTTAAATATATATTTGTCTATGTAAGTATTTATATCATTGTCTAGTACCCATAGTACAAGCCTAGTGTTTAGTTTGGGAATAGGTCAATTCAAAATACTTAAATGTTGATTTGAAGTTTAATTGCTTTATTTTATTAGCTTTATTCAACACATTCTTCATAGGATTTCTTTGACATATAATATAACATAAATATTACATAAGAAGTCTTTTAGTTCTATACCGTGTTGTGTAGCCAAGATAATAGAAATACTTGAACCAAATATATTCTGCACCAAAACCAAATAATTCAGCTGAATACAAATAGTGAAAAAGACACCGAATATGCCAAATACCGAATACCAAACGAATATTCGGCGCATCTCTATAAATTAAGCTTTAACTTGTAATAATTATTGAAATTTCAAGTTTTATCTCATATAGTTACCGTAGTAGTAACAATTATTGTAATTTTGAGTTATTTATAATAGGCCGGATTTACACTTGTAATTTATTACTGTAAGTTTTGAAACAAAGTTATATGCAAGACAGAGATGCAGATATTTGCCACTCACTCTTACCCATAGTTGCGTCTCAGAACTTACAGTAATAACTTACAAGTGTAAATCCGGCCATAGATTTAGCTTTCATGTATATTAATTGTTGAAATTTTAAGTTTTGTGACATAGATTTAGGCTACATTTACCTTTTAATTACAAAAAATATTGATAATTCAAAGAGTTTGTGTTGTGCAGTAAATTTAAAACTATCCATAAAAATCAAATTGTGTAGCATCATACAAAATACAAATTTATGATCACACACACCCTCTCATTCATATATTTACGACGAGGATAGTGTCACGAATATATTGAGCGTAATAAAGTATCAGTCAATAGCCATTCAGTTCTGTATGCATAATTAAACCTCCATTCATGTTATCTCCCAAACAAACGGGAAGTACCAGATTTATGTTCAACATATGATAAAATATTTAAAATTACGTAGAACGCGCGTAACGTAAAACGGGACTGCGACTCGCACGATCATAATTGCTGAGTGATGTCAACTTTTTAATTACCTGAGCCATTTGAGGACGCTGGCTCACTTCCTTCATATCCAGACAGCCAGCTTGCAGGACGTTGAGCAGGTTGCATAGCAGAACGCCGTCGCGCAGGGTGTAAGCCAAGTCGTGAATGGTACTCGAGCCCCAGTTTGATTTGTGGCTCCTATGTAGTAAACCGCACCGAGTCAGCCAGGCCGCAGCCTGACGCCACAACTCCTCGCTACCCTCCGCCATAGTTCACAGAGCACGCATAAATAACAATAAAACGTTCTCAGTTCTGATAATCACAAGTCCACCATTCAAAGAAAGTTAATAAATTGTCATAAACTTTGTTACAGTAAACACTGGACACGGCCGCGGTACACTAGAGCAGCTCTGTGACAACTGACTGTCTTGGAGTGTTGCTAGATGCCGAGTGATTGCTTTTTAAAACTTTGAGAGTGGCTGATGTTGCCCGGCTCTGATCTAAGTTGCCGCAAGTAAAAGTTGAAATGTCTACTGTTTATTTGCATCAATCTCATTTATTTTAGTACAACTCTATTGATTAAAGCCAACGGGTGTCAAAAACACTCAAACGTTCAAATATACACGAACATACGAAACATTTTCATGATGGCATACCGCGGAAAAACGAAACGCACTGGGAGCAATCAATGTGAATGTCATAAAATAATTTTAGCTGCAGCAACATTAGTTGTAGGTGGAGTGACGCGAGTGCACGTCGAACGAACGATTTCCTAGAAATTACTTTAAAAAGTGCGATATACAGACGAAGTAAAATAAAACCTCTGCTGTTACGGTAAGTTCTATATAAGATAACTTTAAATCTTATCCTCAAACAATAAATGCTTCACCGAATCTGGTGTCCTGCAGTATTTCTTATCTGACACACCCAATCGGCGGATTCCGATTCCCTTCCCAAAGCCATTATGGTGGACGCCTAAAACTATAATTAAATAAAAATAGTCATTCGTAGCGTGCATTCGTGGTGCGGAAGTCTATATTGGTCGCTAACGGTTATCCTTATTAGGTTTATTTTGGAGCATTACGTCATGTCTGTAATAGGGAAGTAGTAGGTATGTACCTACCGGTCGCCGTTTGAAACTGGGGAGCTAGTCGAGCATGCAAGTAATGTAGGCTGAGATACGATACTTTCTACAGATAATTACTATTCTGGCCGTATCTTGAGCCGATAGTGCATTCAAGATAGCTGTTAAGGTATGTGCAAACATATTTGTTAACTTTATCAAATTGAAGTTATATTGCCTATAGAAAAAACTTGGTTTACAAGTAGGTATTTTGTAGTTGCAGTCAATAGGGTTGTCTATTCGTGCTATTGGGAAGCTGAACTATTTAATGAGGTCTTGTTTTGCATAGTATAAAATTGTTTCTCTTTCATTATTTTTGCTACAAGTGCAAAAAACAGCTGGTTCCAAATGATTGTAGAGTAATTAAGAAATCATACTGCCATAGTGTTTCCTCATGATTTTTTTTTAATCTCCTCATAATTTACTTATACTTGAATTGACGCAACCCTGCTATGTCAATTAACAATGTTTGTTTTAAATGGTGTCCTGTTTTAAATTACGCTTTAAAGAGGGTAGTATAAAAGCATACAATATTTCAATTTTATTTTTGGTTTTTATTTTTTTTGACAAAAATATATTCAATATTATTGGTGTTTGCTTTGCCAACTTTGAACTAGTGGTTGGAATGACATCATTTTGCTTGTAACCATGTTCTGTTTTTTCAAGTCTAGCACTAGCTGTAACATAGCAAAGACTATGGATCTGATTCTACGTGCACATAACTTAAAGAGCCTGACTGCCGCACTCAGAGACGTCAATTAAATATATCTTTCTTACTCTTCCCACTCATACAAAGTTGGCAGAGGCCAACTACAGGTCTCAGGCTGAACACTGGTAACTTTACCCTATAAATGATTCTAATATTTTCATCCACCAATATGCCTAAGATTTTTTTTTTTAAATATTACGTATCTAGTTTTAGAGCTAAGCTTAAGGTTCCAAATGATTTAGCAGTTGGTTTTTATAAAATAATCATTCATGTCCATATATTTCATTCAGAAAAATTATATTCTAGCGTTTTAAACTAGATTTTCATGACTCACAGCCTTAATTAATGTTTTGTAAGAAAAAGTGTAATAATAAACGTATTGCTGATATCTATTTATTTGTCTGTATGTCACAACGTATCTCCCAAAAAGGACTGATATGAATACAGTTTGAAAAAAAACTAGTTTAAGTGGGTTATTTAAGAAATATCAGCACAGATAGGAGTGGCCTTTGTATCGGGGTTTTTAGGTATAAAATGGATACATAAGAGGTTCATTACTCAAGCCACACCTATATGCATTGACACAATGTACGTAAAGAGATTGTAGTAGTGGTATCAAATAGCAGTATTATGTTACAGTGAGCTATGTACACGTTTTGTAATGATCGAGAGTAATTCTAGACTCTGAATAATGGTTTAGAGGGAGGTTACACACTCAGTTTCTCATCAGTTTGGTTAGATTGACCGGAGAATGATCATCTAACCCACGGACTGACGAAAATTCAATATTGAAATTTCCTTTAATCAATTGTGATCGATGAAATACTGATGGGAACCTTATGGTGTAAGCAACTCTTATCATTCTCGCACCAGGCACCGTCCATGACCAAATGGAACGAGACGTGTCACACATTTAATAGTTATATTTCCTAGTTCCTTATTACAATATCGAAATAAACCTTATTATATGAGTTCAGTGTGACACCAGAAACGGTGGAATGACCCAATTAATTTACTCCCATACTCAAACACATTGTAGAGCAGGGCTTGAAGCTCCTTAAGCCACTTACGGGTGTGACCTGGGTAAAAAAAAACTAACTAGTCCGTCAGTAAGATTATCAAAAATTATTGAACATGTACGGTCACGAGCGTTAATTTGGGACACATTTCAAGAAAAATATGCTTGAAGTCGTCAATGTCATTAGAGATGTCAGGTCATTTGTAACTTTTAGAAAACTCAACCTTATTGTTGTAGAATGTCATATTGACTTTGGACCTAAGGTGGGTACCAAATTAAATCTCGTGACTGTATCTTTTTCAAATTGATCAAAATTGAAAAATATAACACGTATTAACACGTTTCCTGTTTGGGTGGCCCCAATGTGGGGTCATGGAGCTTTTTTTCACGAGTCGTGCTTCCACTATGGGGTCATATTTCCATACTGAATGCACAGTTGGACTTGTAACATTGCCAGACCGTTTTGTATGGGGACAGTGAACGTGTCAAAGTTTGGGAGTGGGGGCTCGTGACGTCACAACGTGGTATAAAGTGTGCCACGGCGTGACGTCACGCGAAACTTCAACGCGCTTTATCTTCGTCATTTTTTGTTTAATTGAAAAAAGAAAAAATACGTACATACATACATTAAGTCACGCCTGTTTCCCAGAGGGGTAGGCAGAGACCACTTCTTTCCACCTGCTACGATCTAGACAAATCTCTTTCGCTTCTTCCACATTCATACATCGAGTCACGCACGTCGGTTTCGGGTACTTAAAATTCGGCCCTTTTCCAGTATTTCTCCGATTTGATTCGAAAAAGTACGCCTAGGGCGGCCCCTTCCGATCCTTCCACTCACTTTCGCTCTGTATATCTCTTTCGTCATTCTTTCATCAATCCTTTCCAAATGACCGAACCATCGAAGCATGCCCTTTTCAATCTTAGTCACTACATCTTCTTCAAGAAAAAATACGTGTTCAATATTTTTTGATAATGTAAATAATGGGCTATTTCGATTTTTTTAGGACACTAGCCTGAAAATGTCACAGATCCCTTTAATGCCAAACGGGTTTTATGCAAGTAAAAAGCCAGTTCTATAATTAAACGTTATCGTAACGTTATTATAAAGTCGTTAACGCAACAAGAAACCCAAATTCTTCATCTATTATCATTACACACCTCGTCAGAGAAGCGTTATGATTACAAAGTTAATTTTAACGCTGCATTGTCGCTGTGGCATTGCGCGAATTTAATACACTTTTTTTTTAAGGTTGATGAAAAAAAACATGCCTCGTAAGGCCCAGTGTACAGTCAAGGAAATTGATTCGTAGACCACTTTGGACTATGTCAAAGTCAAGTAATCAATCAAAACGTAAGAGACTTTTTATGATTTTATTGACAGTGTCACTTTGACATAGTCCAAAGTGGTCTACGAATCAATTTCTTTGACTGTACAATAGGATTTACATAATTAAGGTAATTTAATTTGAACTGTATTGCAATTAAGGCCTGGTTCCCACTATGCCGGACCGGCAATTTTGCCGGATGCCGGTAAGGGTAGTGGCTGTACAATTTATATGAAGCTGTTCACATTATGCCGTGTGAACAGCGGCATAAGCCACTTGCCTTACCGGCATCCGGCAAAATTGCCGGTCCGGCATAGTGGGAACCGGGCCTTAAATTGGTTTATTTTCCTATGTTCACAAACTGAAAATGGCATTATCGAACAAACGTAATTGAACGTTATTGCCTTGATGGTAGATTCAAAGTCCCATTGACAAAAATTGGCTGTTTTTAGTAGCATACAATTAAAAAAAAAGTGCTATCTGTTGCTCGCGACTCCGTCCGCGCAGAAAAATAAAACATAGCCTATGTTACTCAAGGATAATGTAGCATTCTAATGGTGAAAGAATTTTTGAAACCGGTCCATTCGTTTTTGAGTTATTTCGTTACAAAAATACAATTCCCCCCCCCCCTCCCCCCTTTTCTTTTACCTATGGTGGTTAATGAGTAGCTAACAATGTTAATTCAGTATTTTACCGACTGCCATATTAGTTTGTACCGGCTCGTACCTACAAATTATCAATAGATTACGTAGCATGCGAGTGAGTCACAAGGCCAAATGGAGTCATAACATAACGATGTCAAGTGACGACCTCTAGCTTATTAGTAAAAACTACGGTGTTATTTGTTGCTATATAGATAAAAATAAACGCGCGAATATAATTAAATCGTCAATGTATAGAAACTTAGATAGGGAAATGTCGGACTCGCGCACCGAGGGTTCGGTACAAACTAGTGATGCCAGCTCTCTAGGCTATTATAAATCGGGATTGTGCTAGAAAAAAACCGGCCAAGTGCGAGTCGGACTCGCGCACGAAGGGTTCCGTTCAACATTAGCCAAAATCGGCAAAAAAAACACGTTTGTTGTATGGCATGGCAGCCCCCCTTAAATATTTATTTTATTCTGTTTTTAGTATTTGTTGTTATAGCGGCAACAGAAATACATCATCTGTGAAGATTTCAACTGTCTAGGTATCACGGTTTATGAGATACAGCCTGGTGACAGACAGACAGACGGACAGCGGAGTTTTAGTGATAGGGTCCCGTTTTTACCCTTTGGGTACGGAACCCTAAAAATGGGACTTGGGTTTTCTAATCGAGACAGTATAAAAACTCGCGCGAATATATCGTGCGGAAAGTTGTATTTTTTGAACTAGTGCTTTTTACTTTTTGTAGCTGAATATCGTGCGGACAGGATTCTTCGTATTAGTTTTTTTTTGTATTGTAAAAACGGTAATACATACAAGCGTCAAACTTGGTATGATTATTACCACGGAATAGAAAAAGCAGTGGAAGTGGCATGAGCTTCGCTTAGTATCAGACCTGTTGTCGCCAATACTCAAACTATCATAAAAACAAAAAACCACACGCCACCATGGAAAATGTTTTTGGTGCGGCTATCGTTTTTACACTCCAAAATAGCACAATAAGGCATACTTCTAGATTTATTTCCTATTTTAGAAATACCGAAATAAGCGATCGCGGAAAAAGTAGGGTAGGTTATGCTATGCGGAACTCCGCATAACTATGCCACACGTTACATGCCCACATGACACTTCTACTGTTTTTTCTGTTCTGTGATTATTACATCCCTGAAGAAAAACAAAAAAATACTAAAAATGGTCATGAGTGAGTTGGGCTCGCTCTGATTCGTTCTAAACCACGCAGCGGATGTGGATGCGGTTTTCACCTTCAGATAGATAATGTATTACAAAACTTTTTTATGTATAAATGTATACTCAGCGGCAAAAATAACCCCCCACCAGTCTTTTAATCATACAGGTGTTAACAAATATACCTTCTCAAATCAAATAATAACGTCAAGAATAATTAACAAAATTCTCTTCAGCTTGTTTTGCTTTCCACAAAAATAATCGAGGCACAAAATGGCGTACCAATAATAATCATAAAAGAAGCAGTGCTTTTCAAAATTACACTCAAAAGTCACTTGAAATACATTGAACAAAACGCAATAATTTACTATGGACGGGTGATTTGTGGATCCTTTGTTATTGCTTTGGGAAAATTCACGACGATTAAGAAGAATATTTGTACGCCATTTTAAACCTGGGTTATTTAGCTGAAAAATATAACAAGACTAGCGACCCGCCCTCGCTTCGCTTCGGTTTATTTGACATTCTGTAACACCCGTACAATAAACCAGCATTTATTATACACAAAAACCTTCCTCTTGAATCACTCTATCTATTAAAAAAAACCGCATCAAAATCGGTTGTGTAGTTTTAAAGATCTAAGCATACATAGGGACAGACAGACAGACAGCGGGAAGCGACTTTGTTTTATACTATGTAGTGATGAATCAAATTGGTTGAGTATTCTTCACGTTATTGTCTAATTTAAGAAGTAACATTTGTTAACACTTGTATGAACAAAAGGCGGGTAGGCGGTTATTTTTGCCGCTAAGTGTATAAAAAATTATAGTTTATGTACGGTTGTTACAGAAAACACGCGGGGACGGCTAGTTTCAAAATAATTGTTAAACCGTATTGAATCAGAATACCAAGCAAACATAACAAGCCACGCCTCGTTTTTTATGATCCTACCCGACTAAATTGCTAGAGCTCCGTTTCATACTGAGCGGCGTGTTGTTCGTGGCCGTTGTAATTTGGTCGGTTGTGTCGAAACATTTGAGCCAATTAGGGTATCACGGGGTCACGAGTCTCGCGAGCTGGGATGCGCTTGGGTGTGGTGTAGGAAACGTACTGCGGCAAGTTTTTGTACAATATCACCATTGAATAGCATTGAATGGGTATATTCTACTCGGTAAAAACTTATTGCTAACATGCTATCGTTATGATAGCTCTTATTTACTTCACACTTGACTTGAGTAGAAATACGAGGACATTTTGACTACAAATAACCGGATAAGTGCGACTCGCACTCGCCCACCGAGGGTTCCGCACATGACACGGTTAACTTAATTCAAAATTTGTACCGCCGTTCCTTGCATAAAGACCCTGCTTTTTGTGATTTGATTAAAAATGTACATGTATAGATTTTTTCCTATACTTGTAGTAAAAGACGGTGTTACTTGCCAAATTTCATAGTTCTAGGTCAATGGATAATACCCTATACATTTTGATTCCCTCGAGAGTGTCGAAATACACGTTTTTTGCGACATAAACGGCCGTATCTTTTTTTTACGTAAATATGTAGAAGTTTGATTTTTTCACAGCTTTAAGGGACTGTAGACCGGAGTAAAAAATCGGCTTTTTGTTGAAAATATTGTGGTCGCCGACTTCAGTTAGACTAACCTAATAGGATAGGTACCTACTACTAAGTACCTAGTAGTAGAAGTTATTTTTTGCATTTTTGAAGGCGGTTTTTTGTTTTTTAAAACATTTATTTTATTTTACACTTTTTAGTGATTATAATAAGCTTATGACATGTAGTCCCACTTCTTAGTTGATATATGAAACTTTAAGACATTTCAAGCTCGCCGCAAGCAACGCCGCGGGAAAATCATAGTCATTTTAAAACAATTAAATGTGCTTCGTTGTAGTCGCTCAACTATCTTAATCGAGATATCTTATCGCCACCCTTGAAATCGGTACCGTTGAGGAGTTCCGGTGGCCATCTGTGGTCTTCATCATCAGTTCCGCTTCACCAAGTGACACTTTCTGAATGCAAATGCTACGCTTGTTACTAAAAATACTAAAATTGCTATATGTTTGCATACAATATTTGAGGAGTTCCCTCAATTCCTCACTGATCCCTTCATCAGATTCAGATTTGCTGACAATGGGACCAACTAGAAAGTATACCCATTCGAACGCCGAAAAAAAATTTCAAATCGGTCCAGTAGTCTTCGAGTAATCGGGGAACATACATAAAAAAAAAAAAAAAAATCCGACGAATTGAGAACCTCCTCCTTTTTTTTGAAGTCGGTTAAAAAAGGTTTTAATTTCAACTCGATACCTTCACGCGATCCCGAGATAAAGGGTCTTGACAGACAGACGGACCGACGGACAACAAAGTGATCCTATAAGGGTTCCGTTTTTTCCTTTTGAGGTTCAGAACCTTAAAAATGAAGTCTGGTTTTTAAAGATTTTTACGTCACACCTGGCCATAATGTGAGTTTTATCGCACGCTGCGCGCACGGTAAAACTCGCATTGTGTTGTACTCATCACGGGCAGTAAAAAAGAAAGCCCTCTATCGCATATTTACGATCCTCGCCTACGGCTCGGGTCTGAAATACCTGCGATTTCGGGCTTTCTTTCTTTTACAGCCCTTGTTAAGTAATGTACTATTATTTTTATATCGTAAAAATATCCCCATGGACAATTTATTCGATGCATCTCTTTTTAGAATTTAACTGCAATGTTGCTTACAGATAAAGGTTTTTATCTTGAGTGTAAAAGACGTCACTAATGATAAGATTACCATATACTGTCATGTTATATTGTTTATTTTAGTCTATTAATAACTATTATGACCGGCTGACTAACAAAAATCAGTGGATGGTCACACACATTGACCTAGTCTCAAACTAAGCACTAGGCTTGTACTATGGGTACTAGACAACGATATAAATACTTACATAGAGAAATGTATACTTAAATACATAGAAAACATCCAAGACTCAGGAACAAATATTCGCGCTCATCACACAAATATCTGCCCTTACCGGGATTTGAACCCAGGACCGCTAGCTTCGTAGGCAGTGTCACTACCAACTATGCCAGCGCATCGTCAAAAAAGACTAAAAGAGACTTTGTTTCGTATCAATTAAGTTGTAATATGCATAGCATAGCAAAAATGTTTGGCATGTTAATGACACATTTCGTATTCGACGTAAGCCAGCTCAGGTTCACTTTGTCCACACGCCCATTTTGTCCACATTCTCATCTCGGCCACATTCCCAACTCGTCCACATACCAATCCCAAATTGTCCACTTCCTATCTCGTCCACATGCCCAACTCATCCTCATTCCCAACTCGTCCGCATACCCAATTGGTCCACATTCCCAACTCGTCCTCATTCCTAACTCGTCTGCAACGTAACTTAGGACTGTAGGGCTGTTCGATATCAATTGTATCACTCAGTTGTTCACTAGTTGTTGGGAATGTGAACGAAATGGGAATGTGGACGAGATAAGAATGTGCACGAGGGAATGTGGACGAGATGGCAATGTGGACGAAATGGTAATATGGACGAGATGGGAATGTGGACGAGATGGGAATGTGGCCGAGATGAGAAAGTGGGCGAGATGGGACAAAGTGAACCTGAGCGGGCGGTATTCGTATGTATACTGAAGTAAATTGTTTGTTTCAGGTAATTTGACGCATCCATCATGGAACAGATCCCACCCCCGAAAGAGGTGAAGATCCTCGAGACAGCCGAGGACATTCAAGAGCGCCGTGAACAGGTAAACAAGAAGACCAGACCATATCGTCGGTGACACTTCAAAACCGCGTAACCAACAGATATATTACAGAGCAAAATAAACCTTAACATCTTAGAAATAAGGTGCATTTTGCTCCTCATTAAAAATGTTACTTACGGTTTTGTAGTTTTACCGATACACCATAAATCTGGAGCATTAGTGAAAAAAGGGTACAAGTCGACTTAACTCGTAGTAAAAAAGGGTATACAGTGTGTGGCCCAAAACCGGGGCGAATATTAAAAACAGGGGCTCTATAGATCACCGGTAATTACATTATAATGGTCACCTAATTAAAATCAAAACTTAACTTTCAGTTTTTTTCTAATAAACTTAATCGCAAATTCAATGTAATGCAAACACCGCTCAAGAAACTTGACAATCTACCGCGTCTTGTCAATGGCACCCTGTACTCAGACATACCTCGTACCAAGTGACCAAGCGACGATATCGCGACGGGAAAATACATTACCTACGATTTTTAACTTTGTAGGCTGTTTTCTCCAAAATTATAGACTTTGTAATATTAGATTCTTGTGATAGTTAATTGAAATGTTCTAAAGAATCCCCATTTAATTTTTTCGCCCCGGTTTTGGGCCACACACTGTATACTATAAAGTCCATACCGACTTGTCTTATTTAGTAAGTTTTATAACCTGCATCGTTTATGGCTAAAACGGCCGTTTTCTGCTGAATAAAGCAACTAGACATCACCCGTTAATTTGCGAAAAAAACTTCCTGAACATTCCTTAGGTGCTCAACCGCTATGAGGACTTCAAGCAAGAAGCCCGCGCTAAGCGCGAGAAACTGGAAGATTCCAGAAGGTTCCAGTACTTCAAGCGTGACGCCGACGAGCTCGAGTCCTGGATCCAGGAGAAGCTGCAGGCGGCCAGCGACGAGAGCTATAAAGATCCCACCAACTTGCAGGTATTGTGGAAGCAGCAGTTAGCTCTAGACCCTTATTCTTCCAGTTCCTCTTCAATCGTTGCCCGTCAGCCTCTTGTTCTCGTCCCTAACCGCAGCCAGCTGGAACAGCTGTTTGACGGAAGTAATACCCGTCCACTACCGGATGTTTCGCAACCAACCAGGCCAACCAAGAGAGATTTCCTCTTAGTTGACATAAAATGAAAAAAATAGTTATGAAATGATATTAGTTATAATTACCAAAGCAGATAGAAGCAACACCAAGTTCTATAGTGATTCAATTAACGTCTTAGTTGATGTATCTAACGTCCTGTTAGGCTCGTATGGAATCAAGACCACTGGTGGTGGTTAAGCAACCACTTTTTTTCAGTGTTAGATTCAGAATTTAACTTTTTTTAAAGGCGTTCTGAAAAAATCATGCTTATAGAGGTTTGGCTCAAAAGCATACTATTTTTTTACTTTTTTTTTAATGATTTCATATGAAAAAATTCTCACCCCTATTTCCTCCATAGGCAAAGATCCAAAAGCACCAGGCTTTCGAAGCGGAAGTGGCTGCCCATTCCAACGCTATTGTGGTCCTCGACAATACCGGAAGCGAGATGATAACCAGCAACCATTTCGCATCTGAGACCATCCGCAGACGTCTGGATGAGCTGCACCGCCTCTGGGAGCTCCTGCTCTCCAGGCTTGCTGAGAAGGGGATGAAGTTGCAACAGGCTCTGGTGCTGGTGCAGTTCTTGAGGCACTGCGATGAAGTTATGTTTTGGATCCATGATAAGGTCAGTGCGGGATGAAATTGTTGAATAGTGTTTGGATTTAGTTTTGAAACTTTTACTGTTAAAATACTTAAAATTATTTCTCTCAATAATAAATAACATTTCAGGAGACTTTCGTCTGCGCCGATGAATTCGGCTCAGATTTGGAACATGTCGAAGTGCTGCAGAGAAAGTTTGATGAGTTCCAAAAGGACATGGCCGCCCAGGAGTACCGCGTGACCGAGGTCAACCAGCTGGCGGAGCGGCTGGTGTTAGAGGGGCACCCGGAGCGAGAGACCATCGTGAAGAGGAAGGATGTGAGTACCAGGGGCATATAACTTAGCAAGTATACAAACAAGTAAAGGACCTTTGATTCACCTGATGTCCACTTGGATTACCAAGGACACATAACTTAGTAGTTGTCCATTAGAAGTAGCTTTAGGGCGTTAGGGTTTGTACTGGAATACCGTGTGACCAAAGTCAACCAGCTGGCGGAGGGGCTGGTGTTAGAGGGGCACCCGGAGCGAGAGACCATCGTGAAGAGGAAGGATGTGAGTACCAGGGGCATATAACTTAGCATGTATTTCTACAAACAAGTAGGACCTTTGATAATACTGATGTCCACCTGGAGTACCAAGGACACATACCAACTTAGTATTGTCCAGTTAGAAGTAGCCTTCAATCATGGGACGTTAGGGTGGGTTTAGACCAAACGAGCGAATGCTCTAGAACATGTTTTGTCTTTATTTTTACAAAGAAAACGTAAGAGATAATGCAATAGAATTCTTGTTCGTTCGCTTGGTCTAAACCCACCCTTAGGGTCAACCAGCTGGCAGAGAGAGAGACCATCGTGAAGAGCAAGGGTGTGAGTACTAGGAGCGCATAATTTAGTAGGCACTCAACAAATTTTTAAACATACAAAACCATTTAGTGTAGTTTGTCAAATAGATGTTATACGCTACACTCAACCTTTCTTGTACGATGCCTTATTCTAATTACCAGGCGCTCAGAACGATTGAAGAGCTCTAACCTTATCTATACAGGAGCTGAACGAGGCTTGGCAGCGCCTCCGCCAAATGGCGCTGATGCGTCAAGAGCGTCTGTTCGGCGCCCACGAGATCCAACGCTTCAACCGTGACGCCGACGAGACGATCGCCTGGATCTCCGAGAAGGACGTGGTACTAGGGTCCGATGACTACGGCAGAGATCTCGCTACTGTCCAAACTTTGCAGGTAAAATATTTTTAAATTCTGTTTATAGGGATTTTAAAGACATTTGTAGGCGGTGTGAAGAGATACTTTGTTGCTAGAAGAATAAAATAAATTTTTCACAACACTGCTCGGAAATATGGCCATAGATGGTCTTGTTTGGGGTCACAAAACGTCACTTATAAGGTAAGGCGTGTTTGCTGATTGGTCGAGAACATAGTTGTCCAACTTTAAGAACCAATGAAAATCAATCAATAAATTTTCGTGTCAGCTCTTTAAAATTAAAAATTGAAATCGACCAATCAGAACACACCATTTTGTGTCGTCCAAAAATCGCGTACTTTCTATCCTCTGCAACAATGTACTATTTCTTTAGTGCTATAATTTTTATTTATTTTATTTTGGCTGTATTGTCGGACTCTATGAAGGGACCTTTAACCCTTTGAACGCCTTTGACTTGATACAAACGTCGTCCTCACACGCCAATGACAGCTGAAAAACACAACTAATGGTAACCTTACGTCACAAATACTCGGAACTATTTTGCACTGTATCTGTGACCACTAAAATGGTCGATGGCGTGGTAGGCACGACAGTACACGACCACTTTTGTGGTTCTTGGCGTTCAAAGGGTTAAGAGACAAGAGTATGGTGGTTTTTGAGTTAGACATAGTATAGCAGTTTGTAAAATACAGGGTGTTAGGCAGAAGGTTGTCCAAATTTCAGGGACTAACTCTAGGTCATACTCATCAACTTGGTATTTTCCCAATTCTACAGATTTCTATTACAGATTCCCAATTCTACAGATTCCCAATTCTACAGATTCCCAGGTCTACAGATTCCCAATTCTACAGATTCCCAATTCTACGGATTCGCAATTCAACGGATTCCCAATTCAACAGATTCCCAATTCTACAGATTCCCAATTCTACAGATTCGCAATTCAACAGGTTCCCAACTTTACATACAGATAAACGTAAAACAAATAATAAAGTTCACAGTCGTAGGTAGGTTAGGTTAGGTTCGTTCTTATATGAGGCCCGGAGGGCCAAAACAACCCAGAAATAGGAACTCCGCGAGGAGCTCCGTCGACTCTGTCAAATTAGATTTTCAAAAGTTTTCTAACTCTATGGACACAGAATGAGCTACCGCCAAGACCGACCAATCAAAGACGGGTGACTAGGCCTAGGCCTTCTGTAGAAATGGGAATCTGTAGAATTGGGAATCTGTAGAATTGGGAATCTGTTGAATTGGGAATCTGTTGAATTGGGAATCTGTTGAATTGCGAATCTGTAGAATTGGGAATCTGTAGACCTGGGAATCTGTAGAATTGGGAATCTGTAGACCTGGGAATCTGTAGAATTGGGAATCTGTAGAGCTGGTAATAATGGATCAACTTGTATTATGGGACCAACATCCAAATAGCGAAAAAAAACAGCTGTTCCATACAAACTTTGAGAGCTAAACAGCCGAAATGTATGGAACAGCTGGTTTTTTTTTTCACGATTTTGATGTTGGCCCCATAATAAAAGTTGATGAGTATAACCTACAGAGTTAGTCCCTGAAGTTTGGACAACCTTCTGCCTAACACCCTGTATATCAAAAATATAGGAATCACGGTTGTTTATTTCGCGTGATCTTTTAAAAGAACCCATGTCCTTGACATCCAAATGTTATCACAGAACATATTCCGTAACATATTGAATGTTAAATCGTAGAGGAACTAAAAGACCAGCAACGCATCTGCAATTTCTCCCCCTTTTTCCATGCTAGCTCGTGTTTCTTCTCTACCATAAAACCAACCTTAACACACCATAACATCCACAGCGTAAGCACGAGGGTGTAGAGCGGGACCTGGCAGCTCTTGAAGACAAGGTGTCAACCCTGGACGGAGAAGCAGCCCGCCTGGCCGCCATCCATACTGACCACGCCCCGGCCATCCACGCCAAGAGAGACGAGATCACCGCCGCTTGGCAAAAACTCGTGCAGAAGGCCAAGGTGAGTGATAGAAGAGGTTGCGACCCTGGTACCTAAATCCAACAATGACAGACACTATGTTAAAATAATAATTATAGAACTGTTTTTACCATGGTAACGCTCATTATAGAATTGTTTTCACGCTTCGGTTACGCTATAGGTGGCAGGATACCATTAACGATATCAATATCAGCGGTTTGTAGTACGCGAGTAGAAAAAGGAATTAATGCAAGTTAATTATTTTTAACCGCAATAATGTACTATTCCAAAAGTTTTTTTCATAATTTTGTGTCACTGAGGATGAACAAGTCGAGTAGAATTTAATTTAGGCAAACTAAACTTACAGGCAAATATACTCGCCCACTCGTCTTTTGTTCATACAATTGTGTATAAATATAACTTCTTAAAGCATTTCTTTTCCATAAATTATGTGTATATTATAGTAAATTATACTGTTATTACTTTATGAATCGTTTGGGTTCCATTGGAAAGAAACAAGACCTGTAAAAAAAAAGCTGTCTATTAGGCAACAAAACTCTACAAGCTACATCGAATTTAGCTCAGTATTTTTGAAGTTACTCTCTGATTTAAGAAGTATACTTGTTAAAAATTGTCTCAACAAAAAATGGGTGGGCAAGTATTTTTACCAGCCAGTGTAGTTGATCAGACATATAACATTACTCCCAGCTTAATAGCGTTCTGCGAGCCTAGTATGGCTGCGTCTATATCGCGCGTCAAATGTGGATAAAGTATCCGTCACTCTCGTACTTATTTACGTGTCAGAAGGTGACGGATGCCTTATCCAAACTTTGCTCCTTGGCTGGCTATTCATTTGGTCAAGTGGTCTACTTTTCTAAAGTATATTTGAACTTGACAAATTGGTTTGCCTAAATAGAAATTCTACTTAGGGCTGATTTTTCAATCCCCAGATAAAAGTATCCGTCAGTTAAATGTATTACTATCCTTTTCTGAATCATATGAAAGAAAAGGACAGAGCTAAAATTTACCTTCCGGATAGCTTTATGGGGATTGAAAAATCAGCCCTTAAAAAGCAATTTGGGGTCTAGACCAATTTACGTAAGCTAAATTACAATTCGTTTATTGAATACAAAACGGACACATTACAAAATCAGTCAGTGTTGCATTTTAACCCCCTTACTAATAAACGTTGAGTAACTGTGGTATAGGTTTACAATGTTTTGTCCTTATCTGTCAAATCCAAATGTCACAATAACAGACAAGGACAAAACGTTGTATAGCTATACCACCGTTACTCAACGTTTATTAGTAAGGGGGTAAATTTAGAAACTGTTGGTATAAGATTTTTGCAAGATCAAATTATTTTGGAATGTGTCCGGTTTGAATTTATGAATAATTTTATTCCTCTCATGTACCAGGAGCGCAGAAGCGAGCTGGAGTCCTCGCACGCCCTGCACCGGTTCCTAGCTGACTACAGGGACCTGGTGTCGTGGGTGAGCGACATCCGCGCGCTGATCGCGGCCGACGACCTGGCCAAGGACGTGCCTGGAGCCGAGGCTCTGCTGGAGAGGCACCAGGAGCACAAGGTAGGCGATCATAGACTGACGTACGGTCACGAGCGTTAATTTGGGACCCATTTCCCATTCATTCATTCATTCATTCATGAAATGTTTCATTTATTCAATAAAATGTTTTTCATTTTTTTTCGTTTTTTCGTTTCAAGAAAAAATAGCTTGAAGTCGTCAATGTCATTACATTAGAGCTTAGAGGATTTAGAACTGGAGCACGCATTGATACAATTTCCTAAGCACAAAAGTCTGTCGCTTTTAGGGGGAGGTGAGGTAACACTACATACACAATACTCAACACAAATGCAAAATTCGCTCTCATTGCTACACACCTACACAACTAAGAAACAAAAACACTAGCTTAAAATTACGCACACATGCACATTTTTTTTATTACCAACATGTGCTTACACAATTTTAAAATAAAGACGTGTGCGTTATCTTACCGATTATCACACTATTATTAGAAATGAGATGCATATCGACATTGTCGATATCGATTAATTTTTAAAGTTGTGATATAGATGGCAGCACATTACACGTTATTTAACTTGTGTATTATGTATACGAGATTTAACAAATATGCGCCATCATAAGGTAAAAATACCACTTTGAGGAATAATACTAAAATGTATAGGTGTTCAGTTTTACCAGCATATAAGATAAAAAAAGATAAAACAAAAGACATTTATTCAGTAAGTGATCAGATCAGAGAGCCGAATACTATAAATACTATAGTTATATTCTACTACGATTACAAACAAATAGATTTGATTCTGAGATAAAAACGATGAAAAACTTAACTGGAAAAATCACGTACATTATCTCTGCACTCTGCAGAGCAGTTTCACTTTTGCGCTACAAGCTTTAGGAAAAAATATCCACTAAAAAGGCGGCGATACAATCTTATTATGCTTTTTTCCAGTACCAAATCCTGCTTGGTCTGGCCATCTGGGGTAGTTGTGTGGATTTCGAGCGACTGATTATATTGCAAAAGAAGTGTGTGCGTATATTAATTGGGTAGCCGTGAGTCGTGCAGAGAATCCTTCAAAGAATTAGGTTTGCCTACTCTGTGCGCACTTTACATTTTAGAATTATGTAAACTCGTTCGACCAAATCCGGATACCTATATATCCCCCAAAAACCAATGTTAACAGTCAAAGACTGTATACCCTATTTGCGCGTGACGTTAGGGCCCCTTGTAGTAAAACTGCAGCGTTTCTGAGATGCCACAGGGATGTCGCTGGGAAGGTGTATAATGCGCTAAATGCGCTACTATTTGAAATTAAGTCCTTACCGAATACTAAATTCCTGATTTCCTTGAAAAGGTACCTTATTAAATTAAGTCCATATAGTTTAAGCGAATTTTATAATGCAGAATATTATAGTTGTAATTGAATACTTATTTTAATAAAGTTTTTTTAAGTATAAGTTTAACATGCTACACCGAACTGGTAAAATTGTATTGAGTCTATTTTATATCTAAAAATTATACCACCTCATGTATATGTACAGTCACGAACCGGGATTGTTGAGCCACTTGCCATTGTTCGTAATTTAGCCGTGTATTCAATAACCGATGTCACCGACTGGCTGACAGCTATTCGATTAGCATTACACGGCCAAATTAGAAAATTGGGTAAGTGGCTCAACAATCCCGGTGCGCGACTGTACATACAATTTAAGGCATATAAATAAATAAATAAATAAATAAATAAAAGGTTCACCAAAACAAATCGGCCGTGAGTTCGACTAAGAGTTATGCACTGACGAGCTTTTGTTTGTTCTACGATCTCGTAGACATAAGACTGAGTTACACTACCGGTCAAATGTTAAAAAGTAAAGTTTTGCACAGGATGAAAAGTGATCGCTGAACATACCTACATAAAGAAAAAACAGATTCAGACGATTTGAGAACCGCCTTCTTTTTTTGAAGTTGGTTAAAAAGTGTGTTAATAATAATATACATAATTAATGAACATTATTATTTCCTAATCTAACCGAATAATTTAATTTTCTATTGCAATTGCTAATTATATTTATTTAAATACTTTATTGTTATTGCACAATTTTTTTTACGAAAGGTGGACTTAATGCTACAAGCATTTTTAACCTTTGTTATAGGAGTATTTTATCGATATAAACTAGTTTTAAATGTATCACGACTCTATAGTGCGAGTCTCGCGAGGAGTACGTATAGTTCAAGGCAACGCTGTAAATTTTCTCACCCCATCGAGTTATAGGAAAATACCACCTTCCACAAAAAGAACCAGCGGACCATATATCTTTTCACTGCGAATTACCCCCCCCCCCCCTGTTGAACCCGGAAGATCAAATTTTTTACCTAAAATTAGTAGGTGTTCTTTTCGTGGAAGGCGGCATTTTCCTATAACTCGATGGGGTAAGTAAATTTGCAGCGTTCGCCCGGACTATTAGACATGGTCAACAAACACAGACAAGACACTGTACGCAAACAGACATATTTAAATCAAGCGATTGATTATTGATTTTATGGTCACTCTTTTAAGGTTCAATATAGCATGAAGTTGTTGCGAGTCTCGCTAGGAGTGCGCATTAATTCTAAAACGAATAGTATGCTGAACGTTTTAAAATCGATTAAAGAATCGAATAAAGAATAATGTTTGTTTCATGCGATGTAAATATACACAAAATGCTTAATTACAATCAAAATCAACAGTGAAAAGTACTTAAATGTGAAATATAATTCCATCTTTCTGCAAACTTGACGTATTTGACCGGTTTTTGCAATAAAACACGGCACAACAAGGCATTTTTCTGGAGGTCTAGACTCTTCCAAAACGACTTTGGTTATGTGAGTATCGAATAAAAACGGCCGGTTTTATTAACGCACAAGATCATTTGATCTCATACCTCGGCAGAGGGGAAAGTCTGCGTAAGGCGCCTCCTGTTCTAAATCCTCTAAGCATTAGAGATGTCAAGTCATTTGTAACTTTTAGGTAACTCAACCTTATTGTTGTAGAATGTCAGTTTGACTTTGGACCTAAGGTGGGTACCAAATTAAAGTTCGCGACTGTAACAAAGAACGACGCTAACTTCAATATAAGGTGGAAGTACTAGTACTCGATGCGGTACTAATACACGTATACTTTGACTTGGGATAAATAAAATAAGATTAAGATTTTGTCACCACCTCATTTTAGCGATGGGAATTGTGGCTTTGATATTTCACTCGCCATTTTTAAATAAAGAAAAGGACTGCCAGCAAAAGTACCTGACATTTACTCATACAATCCGATTGACTGTTTATTTTTTCATTTTGATAAATTTATATATGGTCACCATATAAAACAAATTCCAACTAACAAAAGTAAAGGTCATATTTCCCAAATCACATGTAAATGTTTTGTGCAGATGTATAATTGAACATAATATCACGACGCAAATAAATATTTACTGTTAACATGTCGAGTACTAGTACTTCCACCTTAGTAATTGTAGAAATCTATACTCTATTGGTAAACACATTTAATTGAAATACTATTACACCCGTATTCACAAACGTCACTATGAGTTCTCACAGTGCTCACGAACGCACAGGGTGGTTCAAATCGTCTTATAAACAAAAGGTCGGTCAAAATGGACCAATCACAAAGCTGTATTAAACGCAGTGCGTTTACTCAGTGAATGATCCCTTAAGTATTGTTTGTGAATACGGGTTATGCAGCAGCAGGCAAAGAGTAATTGAAACGAGAAGTAGGTGAGAATTTTCTACTACCAGGAGTGAAGAAGTGAATAGGAGTTATTGCATTTCTTGGACCTTTCGTTTTTCGTACTAACGTGTCTTTTTTATTCTATTCTTTTTTGTGCCTTGTAGTAAAGATTCCAGATTGTACTTCTCTCTCACTCGCTCTTAATAAGAGAGTATGTGAGCGAGTGAGAGACAAGTACAAACCAGAAACACCTAAGAACTATCACATGTGTATGTGCGGTGTCTCAATGTTGTGCATTTGACATTGACGTTAAAATATTAGGTCCTTACCTATGAAATTGGCGTTTTATATGGAGAATTTCATGAAAACGGTGGTTTTAATACATTTAATTTTGCGGATTATTTAGGATTAGTACTTAACGTCAAATGCAAACCAAACAAAATTCTGTCAGGAATATTGGACACTTCTAAGCTATATTATAAATATTTTAATTACTTAAAAATAGTTAGGTTCATAAAACTCTGCGTAATTGAAACACTTGAACTCACAGCACATGAAAAGAGTTGAGTTCACATTTTAATTTTAAACACTAAGTAAGAAATTGAACCATATTATTTGTATCTAAAACCTTTGTAACATACATACTGTATCAATGAAATTTAAAAATAATTTGGAAGTTAAAATTGAATTTCATAGGTAAGGACCCAATATTATACCTCTTTATTCAAAATCATTGATTCAATTAAGTCTTTAATGTAGAAAAAATACCCGATACCAACTTAGCTACCTCATTTCTCATAATAATCAAATAATCATTTGTTCAGGGTGAAATGGACGCTCGCGAGGACGTGATTCGAGCATGCGCGTCCGCCGGCCAGGCCCTCGTCGACAACGGCCATCGGGCATCTTCGGAGGTTTCCGCCGCGCTCGAGGCGCTAGAGCGAGAGAGCAGCGCCCTCCAGCAGCTGTGGGAGCAGCGCAGAGTACTCTACCTGCAGTGTATGGATCTACAGCTGTTCTATCGCGACACGGAGCAGGCGGACGCTTGGATGCACAAGCAAGAGGTGAGCTCTTTGTCACTCGTGGGTTCCTGGTACTTTTGCAGTTTCGTTCCGATGGTACTTTTTAGGGTTCCGTACCCAAAGGGTATAAACGGGACCCTATTACTAAGACTCCACTGTCCGTCCGTCTGTCCGTCTGTCTGTCTATATCTCATGATTTCATGAACCATGATAGCTAGACAGTTGAAATTTTCACAGATGATGTATTTCTGTTGCCGCTATAACAACAAATACTAAAAACAATAAAGTACTTAAATATTTAAGGGGGGCTTTCATACAAATAACATGATTTTATTGCCGTTTTTTGCTCGATATTAATAACGGTAACAGGTAGACTTCGCTTTAAAAATAAATAATTAAATTAAAATAAAATAAATATTGAAGGGGCTCCCATACAACAAACGTGATTTTTGATAGAGAGTCCGACTCGCACTTAGCCGGGTTTTTTTATAAAGCCAAAACTAAGGATTCCCAACACGGTGGGTCTACTTTAAATATAGCGGAAATACTGTCATCATCGCATCTTCCGAATTAATTCATAGATATATTTGTTCAATCCATCTTTGGCCTATTATTATTATAAAAATGATTATATTTTTAATTGGACAGAAAAAGAAAAATGCGCCACGAAAAACTAAACGCACAGCAAACTACGCTTTTGATGAACATTTAGTTTTTTGCTGTGCTGTTCTGGTTTTTTAGGTTGTTAGTTTTTTTTTAATACCCGTTTAAATACTAGCCTTATATCACTGACAACCTGTTTACCCAGGCTTTCCTCGCCAACGAAGACGTCGGCGACTCCCTGGACTCTGTTGAAGCTCTCCTGAAGAAACACGAGGACTTTGAGAAGTCCCTCGCTGCTCAGGAAGAGAAGATAAAAGCTCTGGACGAGTTCGCCTCCAAGCTGATCGAGGGGCAGCACTATGCTGCTGATGACGTAGCACAGAGGAGAGAAATGGTTAGTACTTGTATATTATGGGTGCCGTTCATTCTTTATACCAACTTTTAGCATAATTTTACTGAACTACTCGTAAATCTGTATAAATACAAAATTCATAATTTGGTGGGTCATACATAATAATTAAATAACAGAATACTCAATGCTGATAGAAACGTTATTTATAACATTCAGTAGGAATAATGTTATTTGGTATATCATACATTTATTATAATGATTAGAATTTAGAACAACATTTAAACTAACGATCAGGTGACATAGTATAATATGATATGGGAACACCTTTAAATTCCGAATTACTTTTTTCCGAATATTTATTTGCCCGAATTTTAATTTTTCCGAAAGCTATGTTACGCTGGAGCTGTTTTAGATTAAATGCACAATTTAATTGTCACACGTAGGTTAGGTTAGGTTTGATTTATAAGCGATAGCAAAAAGGTATGTCTTCAATAAAAAAAATGCGTTCGGAATTATGAAAATTCGGAATTTTTACCAATTCGGAATTATGAAGTGTCAAACAGAAGGTTTTATAATGTCACTGACACTGTTCTACGGTGATTCAGAGTTGATAGTACGGCCTATGGCATACCTTGTCTCACGAGGATAAAAAAACGTAGTAAATAACATGTATATTTCCCCACGTAGCTATTGGAGCGCCGCGCGGCGTTGCTAGAAAAGTCCCACCAGCGGCGAGAGCTGCTGGAAGATGCCTATAAATACCAGCAATATGAACGAGACTGCGACGAAACCAAGGGTAAGTTAGCTGCGATATCGGATTGAAATTCATGTCGTCATTATTAAGCACTTAACAGGTTCCATGTCCCGAAGCAATGTGCAGCGTTCTTTCGACACTTCCCCATGGTAATAATGACATTAAATGCTCATAAAGTTTCGTATAAGATACGTCATTTCCCTTCAAGTATTTCATGACACTTTGTGTGTCATAGTGATTGTTAGATAGGTATATTGGTTATATCGATAACTTTTAAAGTAAGGAAATGAAATATTTACTTTAAATGAAAAAAATAGGCAAATTTTTGTATCACACTTGTTTTTATCTAGCATTTCAGATTTAGCTTGCTATGGCAGCCCTGTGTAATTTCATGTGTTATCTAAATGTGGTTCATAAATAAAAATAATATAATATAATACGTACCAAAATTTATGGTTTATCGAAAGAACAACTGCATTATCTACATCACTGGCCATGAGGCACATGTGCCTCATGGACGTACCAGGACAGTCACGCACGAGGCACATGTGCCTCATGGGACAGGGAACCTGTTAATTATAACAACTAAATTATACCTACTCACGTTAAGTGTCCCAGTGCCTCTCACCGTCCCAGTAGGCATTTAATTCTTAGTGACAATTGAGGTGATACACACCGTGTCAATTACTGGAACAACGGTGTCAAGCACTGGGGCACTTACCTTACATAAAATAAGTAAATAATTTCACAAATGATGTTAAATGTTAATCAACTGTTAGTTCTTACATTTTGACAGCAGTTAACAGCTCTGGTTGGTGAAATTCTAAATTAACTACTTTCACTTTCTTTAAGGAAGTTATCCATCAAACACGACTTCACTTTAGATTTAAATATATTTTCGTTTCACATTCGTTATCAGATTTTTTAGTTGTCCAGGATTTTAACCTACTGGCTCTTAAATACTGGTGTTATGGCAACTTTACACAGCATTTTTGTGAAAACATCTTTAAGTCTGACTCCGTTCCAGGCTGGATCAACGAGAAACTCAAGTTCGCCACGGACGACTCGTACCTCGACCCGACGAACCTCAACGGCAAGGTGCAGAAGCACCAGAACTTCGAGCAGGAGCTGCAGGCGAACAAGCCGCGCGTCGACGAGATCTCCGCGGTGGGGAGCCACCTGCTGGGACAGGAGCACTTCGCTAAACGTAAGTAATAGGGAATATGCATCACTTTTTCACAGCTTCAATAAAAGCTGATTCATGTAAAAAACAGTTGAGAAATATATTTTTTGAATAGCTATAAAAATAACCAAGATATAAGCCATCAAACATTTGTTCCTTCTTTCTAGCAAAACAGAATTAACATGGAGTTTATATGTTCGACGTGTTACATGACGTCATAGTGCATATCGGATCTCTCTGTCTAATCGCTGCCTAATTATAATGGGCGGATGGCGGATGCAATATGGTGACGAAAGCACAAGATGGATAAGACTTTTATTAAATTTCGAGTTTTTTTATGTGTGAAAATATATGCAGTTTTTTTATTATAAATCAGTACATATTTTGTATATTAAGAAAGTACTGAAGTATCACTTCACGAATTCGCACCTCTTACGTCTGTAGATGTGGAGAGGTCATTTTCCCTATATAAGTAGATAGTGGACTATAAAAGTAATGTACTGAAAATACCTAATAAAGAAAAAAATATGATTATTTACAATAGAATTGTATAACTTTTTGCAGTGATGTTCTCTTTTTTTTAAATCAATTGAAGTCATGTCAATATTACGGATATCGTTTGACATTATTTTGACGTAATTTGCATCCGTCGTCCGCCAATTAAATTAGTAGTTTAAAATGCTTGTATCATCCGTCTTTCTTAGCAGATTTAAATTTAAATTTCCCTTTCGGTCATCTCTTTTACGGTATTTTGCATATTTTGTTGAGAAATGCAATTTAAAAAGTCCATGCATTTTTTTGAACTAACGTTTTATAACAATTATTAGTCCTTTTTTTAAATGTAGATATTCATAGAGCTTCATAATCCCTTTCGTTTGTAGCCCAAATCGAGTCGCGGCTCGGCGAGCTAGCAGGCTTGTGGGAGCGGCTCAAGGCCGCCTCGGAACTGAAAGGTAGCAAGCTCCAGGAGGCTGCTCAGCAACAGCAATACAACCGCGCCGTTGAAGACATCGAGCTGTGGCTCTCTGAGGTGGAGGGGCAGCTGCTCAGCGAGGACTATGGGAAGGTGAGAGAAGTTACCGTGGTACTATCAGCCCAATGGAACCCTGACCCAGCATAGAACGGTGTCACAGTGACATTATAAAACAATTTGTTTGACACTTCTTATAACTTGAATCATAACGTCTCTGTGACACAGTTCTATGGTGGGTCAAGGTTCCAATGGTCTGATAGTACAAAGAATAAGCAAAGAATGATGGGCAAAAATGTATGGAACCCAGCCTAATCACCAATAGAATTATATCGTATGTAGGCTTATTGATTCATATTTACCCCAAAGAATATAGAAAATATTAAATAGAAAATTACGCATCCTGATTTATTTCCGAAAGTGACAAATTAGATGACCAGTTGGCCAAAGAATGATGGGCAAAAATGTATTATATATATATCGTATGTAGGCTTATATCGTACGTAGGCTTCACCAATCACCAATAGAATTATATTGTATGTAGGCTTATTGATCCCACTATTGGCTGTAATTGTTATTATGACGACTAGACTGTGAAGGATGGGAGAACTATTTAATTAGTACTATTGAATTTATTTTTAAAAATAAATCTTTACTAATATAATAAAGCGGAAGAGTTTTTTTATTTGTGGGTTTGTGTGTTTGTTTAAAGGGGGTAATCTCTGGAACTACCCGTCGGATTGGAATAAATCTTTTTGTACATGATAGCTAGCTAGTTTAGAATATTTTAGTCTAAAAAAATCTGTCAAGCGTGAGTCGCATATACGGGAAATAGCATGGCAACGCATGCGGGGCACAGCTAGTGTAGTAATAAACGTTGTGTGTTTGTGAATATTTGAAGGCTGATAACTCTCTTCTCCGGGGTTTTTGTAGTTTGTCCCCGCATTAGAAAATGAAGCTTATGTAACTAGCTTTCACGTGGTATAAATGAGATTTGTATTGGTTATATGGGCCAATTTGCCCATCATTCTTTTGTATGTAAGCACTTTAACGTTGTAACACTGGAGGTTAACAAGTCTGATCAACTTTAAATCGTTATAGGTCCTAAATGATCATTCAAAATGAAAAATGATGAAAGGAACCTAAAGACGATTTTTAAATACCTATTCAATGATACCCCACTTGTCATAGTTCATCGTTTTTTTTTAAACTTATGTCATGTCTTTAGTTACACTCGCAAGATTAAGATAAATCGATTGACATAAGCATCATCAAAATCGATCCATGCGTTTAGTTTAAACAAATGAACATACATACAAACATATATAGGCTGATAAACACATTATCCTCCTCCTTCGGCAGTTGGGTAAAAAGATAATGTTAATTTTCCGACTGAGTATCACAATATTTAAAAAATGTTTATTTTAATCAATTCAAAAACGGATCGACTCTTAGGTTTATCAACGCTTTTGTAGTGTTGAGATTGCCATCAGGAAGTTGCGTCTCGTATCCATTTAAAAAAAGAAACAATTTCTCAGGACCTGACCAGCGTGCAGAACCTGCAAAAGAAGCACGCCCTCCTCGAAGCAGATGTTGGATCTCACGCTGAGAGGATCGACGCCATCCGCAATCAGGCCGAGCAGTTCATCGAGAAGGGACACTTCGACGCTGACAACATCAAGGCTAAGAGGGTGAGTGCCTTGGTTTTATGGTGGCCTGGTACTTTTTAACAGAGTCAGGTCCTCCTTTCAACCATGCCGAACATATTTTTTTTTCTTGCGTTCTATCCCAGAGGGAAAGGCAAAGGACATTGATCCATACAGCCTAGTGAAGGCAGCTTAAGTGATATTTGACAGCTAACAAAACGTAAAACGTTAAATGTGCTGAATTTTTTAACATCGCAATTAATGAAATGCATCGAGTAAAAAACACAAAAAAAAGTTATTGACAAAGAGGTAAATAAATAATAATTGATAGTACAAACCCTTTTCCTTATTTTCCTCGCTGTAGTGAGGTGAAAAGTTTTGTGTTATACGCGGGTGAGAAGTTATTTTACGTCTCGTGTGTTGAAACACTCGCTACGCTCAGGATTCTATTTTTGAACCACTCGCTTTGCTCGTGGTCAATCATAGGATCCTTTCCCTAGCTCGTGTTTCAAATGAACACTCGCAGGTAAAATACAACTTTCCCCCTTGTATAACAAATAAATATAACCACTCGCTAATTCTACCCGTATTCTTTCCAAGGACGGCCTAGTAGCTCGCTACACGGCCCTGGACAAGCCAATGGCGATCCGCAAGCGGCGCCTCCTCGACTCGCTGCAAGCCCAACAGCTGTTCCGGGACCTCGACGACGAGGCCGCGTGGATCCGCGAGAAGGAGCCGATCATCGCGTCTACCAACAGAGGTATGCTGTCCTGGTACATTCAGGCTTTATATGACCTTTAAAACGGAGTGAAAGCGGGGAAAGGCATTTTAGCAGCAGCCCATTCCTAGCGTATACCAATAGAGGTATGCTTTCCTGGTACATTGAGTTATAAGAACTGTGTTGTGAACCGTCAAAACCTAGTGAAAGCGGCAAAGGCCATAGCTGCCCATCATAGCATATACCAACAGAGGTATGCTGTCCTGGTGCATCCAGTACATATAAAAACCGTATTTTGAACTTTCAACCGGTTGAATCGGGCAGGAAACAAACAGATTTAGAAGGAGACATAGACAATATACTAGCATAAGGCCGGATTTACACTTGTAAGTTATTATATTACTGTAAGTTTTGAAACAAAGTTATATGCAAGACAGAGATGCAGATATTTGCCACTCACTCTTACCCATAGTTGCGTCTCAGAATATCCGGCCTAATAGACAAACAGGCTCCTATTTCCCGCGTCATCAAAACAGACATGTTTTAATGTCTTGAAAGTCTTAATGTCAGCCATATTTTTCTTTCGTTATCTCTTTCGCACTCGTATTCGTGCCGTAAGCGATTGCGCTCTCGCTTGCACAGTCACTGTGTCTATTACGCTAGTATATATATATAATATCTATGGATGGAGCCCATCATCGATTCTACCAATAAACTTATCTGCTCCTGGTACATCAAGTACTGTATGCCATAGAAAAGGGGGCCTCATACTGGTATTCTGTTGGAACAGCTGGGTGACAACACAGACTTTGCTATATTCTATCATGTCTCACGTTATTAACTCATCAGGTCGCGATCTAATCGGCGTCCAGAACCTAATGAAGAAGCACCAAGCAGTGATGGGTGAGATGGCCCAGCACGAGGCCCGAGTTGAGGCAGTCCGCGCGGCCGGTGCGGCCCTACGGGACGCGGGCCACTTCGCCGCTGATGAGATCGGCTCCAGGCTGCAGCAGCTGCATCAGCAGTGGACCCAGCTGCAGGAGAAGGCGCTGCAGGTAGAATTACTGACGTACAGATAGACCTAGTGGACACAGATATTATTGTCATGAGAAATGGGTACTGATATTTCCGAAATGCTTGAAAAAAAAACCTTATTAAATGTTAAGTTTTTGTGATTTCAGTACCTAACTAATCCAAATATTTTTCATAATTTTACCTTAGTTTATCCATAACTAAACCTTACATAATATTTTGCAACTACCAGGCGTCCATAACTTCTAAAGCGTTTACCCTCTTCCAGCGTAAACAAGACCTAGAAGACTCGCTCCAAGCCCAGCAGTACTTCGCTGACGCCAACGAAGCTGAATCCTGGATGCGGGAGAAGGAGCCCATGGCGAATACCCAGGACTACGGCAAGGATGAGGATTCCTCGGAGGCGCTGCTGAAGAAACATGAGGCGCTGCTGTCCGATCTTGAGGCGTTTGGGAACACTATCAAGAGCTTGAGGGAGCAGGCTAACTCATGCAGGGTAAGTAAATAAATAAATAGTATTGGGCCGTTATAATGACATACAGTATTCCAGTTTTTTATATGACTAGAGGACGCCCGCGACTTCGTACGCGTAGAATTAGTTTCCCGCTACTCCCCCCATTTCTTCCCGTTGGGGGTGGATTTTCGGAAAACCCTTTCTTAGTGCTCACTTACATCATGAAAGGAACCCCTGTACCAAATTTCAAGTTTCTAGGTACAGTAGTTTCGGCTGTGCGTTGATATATAAGTCAGTTAGGTTTGCCTTTTATATATATAGATAGACTAGCTGACCCGTGCCCACTTCGTCTTTGCCTATGACACTTACAAATAACGTGGCTTACTATTGTTAAAAGAATATTCAAAATCGGTTCAGTAGACAGAGATTACCCCCTACAACCACACAAACTTTACCTGTTTATAATATTATAGTATAGATATGCAATATTTTTTACCCGACTGCGGCAAAGCCCAAAAGGAGGGTTATGTGTTTGACCTGTATGTATGTCCGACTCTATGTTCCCTCGTAACTACTAAACGGCTAAACCGATTTTAATGAATTATACGTGGTCAGATTCGTCTTAACCACTATAGTGTCATAGGCTATATTAAAATTATTGCAAATCAAAATGGCGGATTTTTGGCGCCAAATGGCGCGGCATGAAAACTAACATTTTGTTGACGACATTATTCAAACAGCAGTTGAGTTTTCAAAACATGCTTTTTGTTAGACTTGTGAATAAAAAATATCAAATCACTAGCTTTTGCCCGCGACTCCGTCCGCGTAGAAGTCGTTTATCGCTGCTCCCTCGGGATCTGCCTAACTTCCCCGGGACTCAAGCTATCTCTATACCAAATTTCATCTAAATCGGTTCAGCGGTTTAAGCGTGAAGAGGTAACAGACAGACAGACAGACAGACAGACAGACAGACAGACAGACAGACAGACAGACAGACAGACAGACAGACAGACAGACAGACAGACAGACAGACAGACAGACAGAGAGACAGACAGACAGACAGACAGAGAGACAGACAGACAGACAGACAGACAGAGAGACAGACAGACAGACAGACAGACAGACAGACAGACAGACAGACAGACAGACAGACAGACAGACAGACAGACAGACAGAGAGACAGACAGACAGACAGACAGACAGAGAGACAGACAGACAGACAGACAGACAGACAGACAGACAGACAGACAGACAGACAGACAGACAGACAGACAGACAGACACACTTTCACATTTATAATATTAGTATGGATGTCATCACATCACGAGATGTATCTACTATTGAACCTTATTGCAATTACCATCAGCAACACAAATAACTGATTATTTTTGAGTATTGTCATCTTTCAATAAGGCCTCACTACTGGCCAGTTAACCGTGATTTGAAACCCTTGTCTCAAAATTCCAAATTCAAATGACAATTTGTCACTTGTCAACTACATCCAAAACTAAACGAATCCTGTATCCGCACAGCAACAAGAGTCCCCGGTGGTGGACGTGTCCGGCAAGGAGTGCGTGGTCGCCCTCTACGACTACGCCGAGAAGAGTCCGCGCGAGGTCTCCATGAAGCGCGGCGACGTGCTCACCCTGCTCAACTCGAACAACAAGGTCAGTTTGCTACCCTGTTGTAACCTGGGGCCTGTTTTATAAAGCGACAAATTACAATTTACAGGTTACAACTTTCCATTTGACACAACCTCGACCAATGACGACCAGCCATTTGAGCAGTGTTGCCAGTTTAGACCTGTAAAATGTAACTTGTAGCTTTATAAAACGTGCCCCAGGTTACCGTGAAAATGGAAGGTTGAGATCAGTCGTACGAAACCGTCATATTTTGACAAATGTGTCAATGGTCGTATTGATATCGTATTGATCGAACTATCACTTGATCTAAAATCATAATTTATTTAATAACGATCGAAATCTATAATGCTCATTGTGGTGTTTCACATTTGTACGGAAAAATAATAAGATTCTGCCAAAAATCCATTTTTGGGACAAGCTTTTGTTGCTGACTGTACTTTTTTTTGCAAAATCTTTGTCTGCTTGGCAAGACCAAACTGAGTCCTAACACGGTGGGTAGTTAAGAATAGCAGAGATCCTTTCGCCACCTTCCGACTCCATCATCAGATCAGCTCTTAGATACCATAATATTGCATTTTCATCGGGTTTACATATGTGGTCCAAATTTCAGCCCATTCCGTTGACGGGAAGTGGGTCAAATTTAACTTGCAAGATTTGACCCTAACACATACATACACACATACATTGCAAGTTGAATAAAAGCTTGTAAAAATGTCCTATTTCTTTGCAGAATTCGCTTACGTCATAACCAGTGATCGGAAATAGGTGAGCTAATTTGCCTAAACTTGACGCATATTCATTCATGCGTGAGTGAGATGGGAATACATTATTGAATGAACATGCATCAAGTTTAGGTAAATTATCACACCTATTTCCGATCACTGGTCATAACACTTTCTATTGTAAAAAATGAATGTCTAGTTTCAAGGTGAATGGACAATATTTAGAGGTTGCACAAATTGACCACATATTTTTCCAAAAACATCAAACAATAACTTTCCAGTCAACTTATGTCAAACACTAATGATAATGACTAGGGCCCGGAATTTTCGGGGGAGCTTTTGACAGGTTGTAGGGAGAGAACACCATTGTTTATTGATGTTATCGACAAATTTATAGTTTTTTTTTAATTAAATCTGTGGAAAGTAGAACAAGATTCTTCTGAGGCGCAGACGGGATTTGTTTTTCAGCCAAAGTTAATCAAAATCAAAGTCAAAGTTCTTTATTCTTCAATTTAGGCATGATTGCACCTATAAATGTCAAAAAGCAACACCGGTTCGAAAAACAAAACCTTTGCCCCGAGAAGAACCGCCGTAAGAAACTCTGCCGTAATGGTCGATTACTCAACGTATATTTGGGTAATTTAAATGTATAACAGGCTAGTGTCCTAAAAAACGACAAGGTACATAAATGATCACTTATTTATGCTGTTGACTGTACCAAGAGTCACTAAGCTTGACAGATGGACAGACGGACAGACGGACATGACGAAACTCTTCCTAGTTTGACTTCGGAACGTGAAAATCGAACTAGTTTTTAGACGAGACACGCACAGAACAGAAAAAACAGTAGAAGTGTCAAGTGGGCGTGTAACGTGTGGCATGGTTATGCGGAGTTCCGCGCAACCTATCATACTTTTGCCGCGTCGCTTATTTCGATATTTCTAAAATAGGAAATAAATCCAGAAGCATGCCTTATTGTGCTATTTTGGAGTGTAAAAACGATAGCCGCACCAAAAACATTTTCCATTGTGGCGTGTTGTTTTTATGATAGTTTGAGTATTGGCGACAACAAGTCTGATACTTCATACTAAGCGAAGCTCATGCCACTTCCACTGTTTTTTCTATTCCGTGGAGAAACGTTACCGCATTTTGTATGGAAATTTTCAACCTTACAATAAACGTATGCTACCACGGCCACGTTGTGTATGTATGTATTCAAATCGCTTGAATCGTATCCATTCGCTTTGTATTTTGTTTTGTTAGCGTTACGTGAGAATGAGATCATCTCTTTAAATGTATATTGTGCACAATGTTCAGATTACGACACTAGAGTTTAAAACAATACCTTCAAATTAAAATAACTATCACAAGACCTAGGAATCCAGTGGGTAAAACTTTATGACAGGTAGAAAGTTCCTATATCGATAAACTCAATTATCGATCCAAGTGCTTCTATATAGTCCACCAGAGTAAATCTCTAACCGAACAATTGTCCTCGCGTGTGATATCCATGGACTTGTTTCTCTAATAAGTCCATGGCTATTGTCTATAACTCGATACTGGCGAAATACGCCTAGTTAAAACAAGGAGTGAAAGAATTAAGAAAAAACAAAAATAAAATCGATGCTTTTTCCATATACTAGTGATCGCCCCCAGCATTGTATGTTTTTTTTGTAATTATTGTTCCGAAGACGAGTATGAAGTTCACACAGCATATTAAAAATAAGTGTTATGCCATCATCATCATCCTAATCATCATGATCATGATCATCATCATCATCATCATCATCATCATCATCATCATCCTAATCATCATGATCATGATCATCATCATCATCATCATCATCATCATCATCATCATCATCATCATCATCATCATCATCATCATCATGATCATCATCATTATCATCATCATTATCATCATCATCATCATCAGCCTATATTAGTCCACTGCTGGACATAGGCCGCTCCTAATGAGCGCCATAGCGCCCTGTCTTCAGCTTGCCGCATCCAGCATCTGCCTGCAGTCTTTCGCAGATCGTCATCCCCCTGGCCTGAGGGCGTCCTACACTACCCCCTATACCTCTACAGAAATTGAGAAGTGATTTAGCCACCTGAAATGAATTTATCAGCCAAGACGGAGAAGTTTAACGCCCGAAAATTTGAAATAAATACTGACAATTTTGTTTTTTGTTAGTTCCGCGTGTTTCACAATATGCGTATTGTATATTTTACCATTAGTTACATTCTGCGTTTTGTGTATTTTGCTCCGAAGCGGAAACAAATAGTATATGGTCTTGATTCGCCATAAACGGTTCAATGGAAAGATAGCGTTATCGAAATTCGTTATCGCCGGTTATCTAACGCTTAACTGAACTGGGAAATTAACAATTAAATGTATTTAAATATGTGTTCACAGTGACGCGCCAATCATTTTATACGTGGAATTAAAAACATTTCGACGGTTTTGTCATCGTAAGATTGCATCTTGATATTGAAAATGTCAGATCCAGAGTCATTTAAATAAAGGGGCTTCTAAACGGGCCATATTTTTAGTGCAATATGTGGCCGGCAACTATTGGTGTCTTTCTCTAACATACGAGTAAGAGAGGGACACCAATAGTTGCTGGCCACATATTGCAGTGAAAATATGGCCCGTTTAGAAGCCCATTTACACATGGTTTATGGATATAAGAACTTCCTATCTGTCATTTTATTTTGCCCCAAAAATACCGAATACTTATCCTTGTATGTTCACTTGTTCACTCAAATATTTTTATGCAATAACGAAAATGTAAAGAGCTAAGTTCCTAGGACCAAAAAGGCAGTTTTTTTTTATTAAAAGAAATCATTTCTCTATAAAATGGACAGGTGCGAGTTCCGCACATGACACGGTTCCTTGCATAAAGACCCTGTTTTTTGTGATTTCATTAAAAATGTACAGATTTCAGATTTTTCCTTATACGAGTAGTAAAAGACGGTGTTACTTGCCAAATTTCATAGTTCTAGGTCAACGGGAAATACCCTATACATTTTGATTCCCTCGAGAGTGTCGAAATACACGTTTTGTTGCGGCATAAAAGGCCGCGGATTTTTTCACAGCTTCAAGGGACTGTAGACTTGAGTATGTGTTTTAAATTTCAACTCGATACCTCCACGCGTTCCCAAGATAAAGGGTCTTGACAAACAAACAGACGGACAGACGGACAACAAAGTGATATTATAAGGGTTCCGTTTTTTACTTTTGAGTTACGGAACCCTAATAACTCTTTCAAATATCATTCAGTAAGTCGCATCACTATTTATTTTTCACCATTAACTTACTACACCGAAAATGCCACGTCACTCGACACAGTTTTTGTTTACATATTTACCAACATCAACTGACACAGACTATATAAATCTATAAACAATATCCATTGTATAGTCACCGTCAATAGAATTTGCGAAGTATGTAAACAAATTAGTACTGTTTGACACATTACGTCAAATATTCACCAAGCGTGTTTTTATTAAAAATAACTGAATATAGTTATTTCATCCTTAACTTAATATGAAAATAATGATTTTGTGTATAAATCGTTGCGAAGACCTCACTTGATCTTTAAAAGTGCGTGATTATCGAGTAATCTTGGTGAATTGGTTCGTTTGGTTTTGTTTACATAGTTCGCAAATTCTATTGACGGCGACTTTACCTATGAATGTCCGAATTCGAACTTGTTTAGATTCAGCATATTAAAACATACGTCGCGATCTATTGTGACGCTGACGTAAGATGCTAACTCAATCACCGAATGGACCGCGTCAATGACGCTGGTCATAAGGCTGTGTACATATCAAGTGATTTTTATACGGCATTGACAACAAACTCAATGGGGAAACACACAGAACATAAAAAACAGTAGAAGTGTCAAGTGGGCGTGTAACGTGTGGCATAGTTATGCTGAGTTCCGCATAACCTACCATAATTTTGCCGCGATCGCATATTTCGATATTTCTGAAATAGGAAATAAATCCAGAAGCATGCCTTATTGTGCTATTTTGGAATGTAAAAATATGATAGTTTAAGTATTGGCGACAACAGGTCTGATACTAAGCGAAGCTCATGCCACTTCCACTGTTTTTCTATTCCGTGGGGAAACATCGCATTTCTCAACAAAATACGAAAATACCGTAAAAGAGATCACCAAAATTGAAATTAAAATCGGTGATAAAATACGGATGATACAAGCATTTTAAAGTGCTAATTAGACTGGGATTAGACAGAGACATCCGATATGCACTGTGACGTCATGTAACACGTTGGCCATATAAACTCCTTGTTTAATTCTGTTTTGCTAGAAAGAGATAGAAACAAATTTTTGTTGGCTTATTTTTATACCTATTCAAAAAGGATTTTTCTCAACTGTTTATGAAATGAAAAAAGTTATGAATATTCCCCATTGTATTACTGATGCGGTCTGTTAATTTGACCGATTGTTAATCGTTTTCGTTTGTGGAATATGTTTGCCGTCTATGCTATAAAAAATCTTACCAATATAAACACAGCCTTACCTAATAGCCACTATCTGCTTGTAACCAGTGTTTATATAACAGCTGAACAAAATCAGTCTTCACGATACCGTCGCGGCGTTCACACGAAAATGTAGCTCTCGACTTCGATCTATATGGCATTCCTGTGATATTAGTTTAGTTTTATTATGATAATAGTGTTTTGCATAATGATAGTTTGTACGTGGTTCGGTTATTTGTTTATTGAAGATGCGTTTAAAAGAAGCAAGGTATGATTGTAATTTTTAACAGACAAAATAGAATAAATAAATAAATATCAGAGGACAATGTCACAAGTCCCAAACTAAGCTCTAGGTTTGTACTATGGGTACTAGACAACGATATAAATACTTATATAGAGAAATATATACTTAAATTCGTAAAAAAAGATGCCGCCGTTTATGTAGAAAAAACGTGTATTTCGACACTTTCGAGGGAATCAAAATGTATGGGGTATTTCCCATTGAAATGAAACGAAATGTTTATTCACAAGAACATATGGTAAGCAATAAAGGTCTTACGAATAGGTATAAATATTCCCAATTCCCAGATATGTTCAACCGAGTCAGGCGTGTGAAAGTTAAGGTACTTAAACAATATTTATGTTTCTATGTCAACATGCATTAAAATAATACAATAAAGATAATCGCAAAAAGTATTTAAAATGAATTCCAACTACTAGTTATAAAATAGAAACTTATACTTATCTACAGATATCATTCAAGTCAAATTATAATAGTTATAAAATATAATAAATTGACCTAGAACTATGAAATTTGGCAAGTGACATAGTCTTTTACTACAAGTAAGTATAGGAAAAAATCTGAAATGTGTACATTTTTAATTAAATCACAAATAAAACAGGGTAAGTATTTATGCAAGGAACTGCGGTACAAATTTTGAACTGAGTTAACCGTGTCATGGCGGTACCGTCGGTGGGCGAGTCCGACTCGTACTTGTCCGGTTTTCTTTCCATACAAAGTGAAAAACAAACACTGGGACACATTTTTACACATTTTTTAGTTGACGTAAGGCGTTCATACATACATAAACTCACGCTTTCATTCCCAGAGGGGTAGGCAGAGCTAAAAAATTACTAACAACTATATATTTTTTTATAATTCTGTAAGTTCCACATTTTCACAATTAGGCTAAGATGTTTACCAGTGTAGTGTCAGGTTGCAAGCCCATCGCCTAACACTACTACAAGCCTTTAAATTAAAACTTTTTCTTCAGGACTGGTGGAAAGTCGAAGTGAACGACCGCCAAGGCTTCGTGCCGGCGGCGTACGTGAAGAAGATCGACGCTGGCCTGTCGTCCTCGCAGCAGAACTTGGCGGACTCCAGCTCCATCGCGGCCCGTCAGAACCAGGTATGGCCAACAACTAGAGAATGCAAATAACCGGTTATAACCGGTTTTAACCGGTTATTTTCATACAAGAACTGTTAATAACCGGTTAAATTGCATTCCCTACCAACAACCGAATAGTCGTCCATGAAAATTAACGCAAGCATAATGTAGTTTTCATCAATTGTGCGACGCAAAGAACGTATGTATGCTTGTTTACCCTACATCATCAAGCGACATATTAGAATAGAATAGAATAACATTATTTCATGCAACAATATTTACAAATGGCCCATATTTACAAATACCTTACGGACTAACATACATAACAATATAATACGCGGTGTCCGCTAGCCGGCGGACACGAAATCGCGGAAATATGACACCCCTCGGCCAGAATTCCTCCTTTAAAAATCTCGACAGATCTTTGGTCGGTACCCTCACCACAAATGACTTAAAATTAACCTTGTGGCGGGGCTCCAACCACTCGACCCTAAGGGTAACTCCGGTCTTAACTCGTACATACTCTACGAGCTTCGCCTCCGTAGAGTAATGTAATCGGGACATGTACAGTACACCAACGAAAATGTTAAGCACTTTAGTGCGTTGTCGTAGTAAACTTCAATCAGAACATCAAATGACACACATGACAATGACATTCACAAAGACAAGGTTCTAAGTATGCTCAACATTTTTATTGGGTGACTACAGCTGCGTCGTGGGTGCACCAGGACACAGCAAGTGGTTCGGTCCGGTCGGTGCGGTGCCGCACAGGTTCTTTTGGGCAGGCTTCTTCTTCCTCTCCACCCTGGTAAAACCATCTTTGTCCTGCTTGGGACACGTCGGGGGCAGCACCCCGCGAACGGTTTTACTGCGGTTCTGCTTCACCTCAGGAAGCTGTGCTGGTTGCCGAGCGATTGGTCGCCTGGCAGCAGCAGCATACGCGCGATTTGAGGTCGTCGATACGCATTACTCCCATAATGTCCATTCCTACTCCCAAAATGTCGAATTCCCAGAAAGTTCAATTCCCAGAATGTCAAACTCCTAAAAAATACAATTCCCAGATTTCCCAATGGTCAGAATGTCAAACCCCCAAAATGACAAATTCTCAGAGAGTACGATTCCCAAAATGCACAATTCTCAGAGTGTCAAATTCCCAAAATGTCAAATTCTCAGAATGTCAGGCTCCCAAAATGTCTAACTATTAAAGTGAGAGAAAAATGGAAAGTAATAGATTGTCATGGTATGGCCATGTCATGAGGAGGCATGAAAGTCATGTTACGAAATGAGTTTTGAGTATGACTTCTACGCGGACGAAATCGCAGTCAGTGGCTAGTTAGTATTTCGAATTGGTCATAAAGGGCAATTTAACAATTTGGGGAATTAGACAATGTGGGAATTTATCATAAAGGGCAATTGGATAATGTGGGAATTGGTCATATAGTAAATTGGTCAATTTGGGAATTTGTCATATAGGGATTGGACAATGTGGGAATTGGTCATATAGGAAATTGGTCAATTTGGGAATTTGTCATATACCGATTGGAGATTGTGGGAATTGGACAATGTAAGAATTGGTCTATTTGGGAATTGAACGACCTGTCAAAAACGCGTCGATATTGTCGAATGGCTCTTTAAAATTGTTTTTTCCCACAGATTGACGGCCAGTATGACAACCTGCTCGGGCTCGCGCGCGAGCGCCAGAGCAAGCTTAACGAGACGGTCAAGGCGTACGTGCTGGTCCGCGAGGCGGCCGAGCTCCACACCTGGATCAAGGACAAGGTACGAAGCAATCGCAGCCCTGATAAAGGGGCTTCTAAACGGGCCATATTTTCACTGCAATATGTGGCCGGCAACTATTGGTGTCTTTCTCTAACAAAGGAGTAAGAGAGGGACACCAATAGTTGCCGGCCACATATTGCAGTGAAAATATGGCCCGTTTAGAAGCCCCTTAAGCCAAATAGCAGCATCTTAAACCGCGGAATGTCATATACAGTAGCGGCAAAAAATCTATCATATTTGTACTTACATCTCATATGAATACCTACAAATGTGACTCACCAAAATTGACAACCAATCAAGAACTAGTTGATCAATTGTATTGCTATTATCAAATTCGTGAGCTGATTAAATAAGGTTCAAAATGGTATATAACAAATGTTTGAACACATCGTAGTTTTTTTTTTTAGTATTTAAAAAAACCATTGCTGACGCGTTGATACAAATCTCGTAAATTTAGTATGAACAAGTCGGCAATGGTTTTTTAAATACGAGTAGTAATCTGTTAACCGTATGAAATATAAGTACAAATTATGATAGATTATTCGCCGATACTGTATATATATATAGTCTGTGTATTTTGAAATTCACAAACCAATTCACCATTATTCGTCGATAAAAAGCCTTGAAAGATCAAGTTAGGTCTGAATGATTTATACACTTGATCACCACTTGTGTATTAAGTTTAAGATGAACTATCCAGTTATGGTTGTCAAACAGTACTAATTTGTATACAACTTTGGCACTGACTAATATGTTTTACAATATATTGATATTCAATAAAAGCTGATTCACGTAGCAAACAATTGTCAAAAAAACATTTTTTGAATAGCTATAAAAATAACCAAGATATAAGCCTACAAAGATTTGTTCCTATGTCTTTCTAGCAAAACAGAATTTAACATGAAGTTTATATGGACGACCTGTTGAGGTCACAGTGCATATCAGATCTCTCTGTCTAATTCAGTGACGTAACTATAGGGTGGCAGAGCTGGCAAAATGCCACGGGCCCCCGGTCTCTGAGGGGCCCCCGGTCCGAAAGGCCGTGAGCACAGGAGGAACCTAATATTTATTTTATTTTCAATAAGTGAAAGGAAGGGCCCTATCCGACGAATTTGCCACGGGCCTCAGTTGGTATAGTTACGCCACTGGTCTAATTACCAGTTTAAAATGTTTAAAATGTATTTCTTGGCCGAGTTTAATTTTAATTTCACTTTTGGTGATCTCCTTTACGCTATTTTCATATTTAGCTGAGAAATGCGATTTAAAAAATCCATGCATATTACCTATTGCCTAAGTCGCCTGGTTCTCTCCACTAAACCACATACGTCCCCAGGAGATGCACGCCCAAGTCCAAGACGTCGGCGAAGACCTGGAGCAGGTGGAAGTCATGCAGAAGAAGTTCGACGACTTCCAGAACGACCTGCGCGCCAACGAGGTCCGCCTCGCCGAGATGAACGAGATCGCAGTCCAGCTCATGACCGTTGGGCAGACCGAGGCTGCGCTGAAGATCAAGACCCAGATGCAGGTGCGTAGCCAGGATTAATTCTGCCCAAAAATTGACCAAGTTTTTTTTTTATAATAGATTGGCTCTTGACTAACTCTTGCCCTTACAGGACAAAGATTTTGTCGACAATACTGTCATGTAAAATTCAGAAAAAGTTAATAAACCAAATTAAATATTAGGTATAGTATAGGTTGATTCGTTCCGGCCTCCAAATTTTTAATTATAAAGAAGCCCTATAATATTTTTCATATCTTATTGTTCCTGTGACAGATGTCATTTAGCAAATTTAGTGATGCTGCTAATTAAGTTGCATTTTTTTTCGATTATCGATAAGATTAAGGTAAAGTAAATGTAATCGATTTGTATTCAGCACTGCAGGTTGCATTGAGGCTAGATCAATCTGTATATTTCACATCCTATTTAATACCAGGAACTGAACTCCAAATGGACGTCCCTCCAACAACTGACGTCAGAGCGCGCCGCCCAGCTGGGCTCCGCGCACGAGGTGCAGCGGTTCCACCGCGACGTGGACGAGACCAAGGAGTGGATCGCCGAGAAGGAGGCGGCGCTCGCCACCGACGACCTGGGCAAGGACCTGCGCTCCGTGCAGACGCTGCAGCGTGAGTACACATTGTGCATGTACACGAGTTGAACTCCGAATGGACGTCGCTCCAACAATTGACGTCAGAGCGCGCCACCCACGAGGTTCTGCGGTGCCACCGCGAAGTGAACTGGACGTCCAGAGCTTCCGTCGCAATGTTGACTCAAGGTTAAATTGAACACAGAGGTGCCTTCGTCGGGGGGTGCTGCCTCCGTTGGTGGGGCGTAGTGAGTTATTTTCTAGGCAAATACTATTATAAAAACAGGCCAGGAATATTTTTGCTGGTCTGTTTACATTAGATCACAAATATTTATGGCTGTTCATATAAGTTATGTTTTGTGACCACAATTCAAACCGTCCTTGGCGATAATTTCGACTAATTGAGAATGTGTTTTCATCTACCAGGCAAACAAGAAGGTCTAGTGGCCCTAAGCGACTAAATCAATACGATACTGAAATGATAGCGATATGTCTGAACAGATTTGTTGATAAACTTTTTCATCTACCAGGCAAACATGAAATCCTAGAGCGTGACTTAGCCGCCCTGGGTGACAAAATTCGCTTCCTGAATCTGTTCTACTGGATAAAACTATATCGCTTTTGATTACATTATCGTATTATCAACGTTACTATAGCTCTTATGTACTTGAAAGTAATGGCGGGCGAGTTAATTCCAATACAACCTTCATTGAATACAAATCGGACACATTCCAAAATCAGTCAGTGTTGCATTTTAAATTTAGAAGCTGTTGGTATAAGATATTCAATGCAAGAGCGAATTATTTTGGAATGTGGCCGTTTTGTATTCAATTAGCGACATGTCATAGAATAGATATTTCCGAACAAATTTCTCAATAACCCTTTTCATCTACCAGGCAAACATGAAGGCTTGGAGCGCGACCTAGCCGCCCTGGGAAACAAAATTCGCTTCCTGAAGTTCCTGAATCTATTCTACTGGATAAAATCATATTGCCTTTAATGTTATCGTATTGTCAACGTTACTATAGCTCTTATGCACTTGACAGTAATGGCGGCCGAGTTAATTCCAATATGATATTATGTCATAGAATAGATATTTCCGAACAAATTTCTCAATAACCTTTTTCATCTACCAGGCAAACATGAAGGCTTGGAGCGCGACCTAGCCGCCCTGGGCGACAAGATTCGTTCCCTAGACGATACAGCGAACCGCCTCATGTCCACCCATGGCGACTCGGCGGACGCCACCTACAGCAAACAGCGAGAGATCAACGAGGCCTGGCACCAGCTTCAGGCGCGCGCCAACGCTAGGAAGGAGAAGCTTTTGGACTCATACGATTTGCAGCGGTCAGTATAGAGTAACTTAATTTTAAGCAGTAAGGTCCATATTTACAAATACCTTACAGACTAAGGATGGTATTCCATTTGTCCAATTTCTACATCCGGTATTTTAACTAATTGCTTTGAAGGAGGCCCTACTTATCCTATATCTTGGTACAAGTTTTTATACTATTTGCGCATTTTTAATTAAATGTCATTCGTAATATTTGATCAAATGTCGGTGTTTCTAGTAAATTTGATGAAGTCACCCAATATCTTTGATCAAACATTGGACTGGAGGAATACCACCCTAACATACGTAACAATACCTAACTTAAAATCTATATTGCGTATCGCTGGTGGTTTGACGTGTAAAAGTGCCCTTGCTGCCTACATACTGAATAAACATCTTTTATCTTTTATTATCAGGGTACCTCCGGTATGTGTAAAGAAATTGTATTTTATTTCTTCCTTTGGTGTTTCGTTAGAGGAATACATTAAAATTTCATTTTTTTTCTCAGAAGCTGTTTTACTGGAACTATTTAAGAATAAATACGTAATTTAATTGCTATACGTAGGTTAAGTTAGGTAGGTATAATTAATAAGCGATATCAAAACATTGCACTCGGAATCATGAAAAATCGGGATTTGGATCAATTTGGAATTATCTTGTAGTACCTCGTAGAGTCAGACATTATACCAAAAAATAGTCAAAACATATAACTTTCTCATCTCAGATTCCTCTCTGACCACCGCGACCTGATGGCGTGGATCAACTCCATGATGGCCCTCGTCAGCTCCGACGAGCTCGCCAACGACGTCACCGGGGCCGAGGCTCTCTTGGAACGGCACCAGGTACGTAGATGTCCTGAAAGAAGGCTGGGATAGACAGGTGTTAAGGCGATATCCAGGGGTCGAACTTTTGGTTCTGTGACGTCTATTTGTTTATAGGTGATTAAAAATGAAAGACTGGGTACAATACGATTATTTCCACTTTTACACTCGGGACATTTCGGTTTTAATCGTTAAGGTTCGTGTTTTCACAAAGAGTATATGAAATCCTAGAATTTACATATACCACATAAAATATTCAAACCTATTTAGTATAATTAAGCAAAACATACACCTAAGTATAGAAAGTTCATTAATATTCTAAATGTTCAAAAAGACTAAATAAATGAATAATAATATTAAAAATAAGACAATATTCAACTATTTATGACATATGATGGGGTTAGCTTTCAAAATCAAATGAAATTTGCTTCGAATTATCTGTAATTTACAATTACTAATTTATTATTTTTGGTTTTAGTAATGCGATGTAATAATTAAATCAAGCCACATCTATGTTATACATAGGTCTACTGAAAAAAATGACATTGTGGCCGGTGATCTACATTACTGTTTTAGACTGTTAAGTGCACACTATGATATTATGAATATGCAGCAATGTGTCTCGTGTCATTTGCTCTTCCGATCTCTCCCGATGAATGTCGAGAATTGCCGAGTGTCAAAGTCCAATTAATCTTACTGTAATTAATTAAAGTTTTAATTTAAAAAAAAAAACTGGTTCTGCATAAATCGGGGCATTGAGATGGATAGTAGAAAAAATAATAGAGTAACGTTATCATTATAAAAAACTGTTCTTGTGTTCTAATAACAACTTGTATGATTAAAAATATTCTAGCATTATTAGTTTGAAGGATTCTTGCCAAATTGACATTTCAAAAGAATATTGTCTCTATTTGGCATTTTTTTGTAATAAATGTTTAAAAAAAATATGCTGCTGTGATCCGTATTTCGATTGTAATTAAGCTGTACTTGACTCTGATAATTTTACCGCTATTTATTTTTACCACTGCAAAATGAGAGCACCCTGTGTGCAAAATTTCGTCGTTTTGACGCCATCAGCACCAAAAGTTCAACCCTTGGTGATAGTATACGGGAAAAGCATCGATAATTGAGTTTATCGATATAGACGATCCCTAGCTGTCAATAAATTCTGCCCCGTATAATCCGAGGTCTGATAATGAATAATATGGCCAGTTTCACGAAGCCAAAAGTTACAAATTACAAGCGGGACTCTCTTTCTAGCAAAAGAAGTTAGAAAGAGACTTCCGCTTGAAATTTGTAACTTGTACCTACGTGAAACAATGACAATTCAAATGTCTGTCTCCCTAGAAAAAAGGGCGTATATCTCATACAACCGCGTCTGCATTGATGACCTTATTTCATAGGCTGGAGGGTTAAATTTACTTTGACCATCAAATTGCGCATGCGTCCTTTTTATTAAGGAGGGCAGTATGGGTCTCCCAGCTTACCATAAGGTGACCTGAGTGCTCGTGTGCGTTAAAAAAAAATCAAGGGCCAGTTTCACAATCGTCAAGTAAAGCATATCTGACACATAAATTTCGCCCTTTCCTTTTCATACACTTGACCATAGAAAAGGAGAGAGCTAACTTTAACTGGCACATAAATTAACTTGTCGATTGTGAAACAGGCCCTGAGAGCCTCACCCACAGAACAGAAAAAACAGTAGAAGTGTCAAGTGGGCGTGTAACGTGTGGCATAGTTTTGCGGAGTTCCGCGCAACGTACCATACTTTTGCCATTTTTTTTTAAATAGGAAATAAATCCAGAAGCATGCCATTTTGGAATGTAACAACGATAGCCGCACCAAAAACATTTTCCATGGTGGCGTGTTGTTTTTATGATAGTTTGAGTATTGGCGACAACAGGTCTGATACTAAGCGAAGCTCATGCCACCTCCACTGTTTTTTCTATTCCCTGGCCTCACCATACACATGTGTTCTAGACTCAACGGCTGGAGATAGACGCGCGTTACGGCGTTATGCCGCAGGTCAGCCGCATGTCGCTAACTGTCTAATGACACGCGTGGTGTGCAACCGCCGCGGGCGCGTCGCGTTAACGCTGCGTTTACGCAACTGAACCGCATTGCAAATTGATTTATATTTTCGTGTTTACGGGCGTAGTTTTATTTGTTAACATAGTGGTCAAATCCTGTTGGTCAAGGGAACACGGAAAAAACATGTCTATTCACTTTTATAAAAATATATTTTAATATCTTAATGTAGAGTGCGCAATAAACTACTTACTACCAAGTTACAAATATAAATATTAAACTATCTTTTAATTTTTCACTTTAAATAACTTCCTTCGGGTAGTCGGGTTTAAAAAAAACGCAAGACATAATAATGCATTTTCAATTTAATTATTTATTTATTTATTTACTTAAATTCATTTACTCGGTATTACAGTATGACCAATACACCGGGAAACTTAATTATAAAAGAGTATTTAAACGTAATAAATCTAATTTTATCGAACTATAGAACGCGCGTATAGTTTAAATGATATGATGTAATGCGGTTCAGTGTTTAAACTTAAGCGTTCACGACACGCGTCAGCAGGTCTTATATTAACAGATAAAAAGAGCGTTGAAATGTTGTAACATTTATAAAATATCGTCTATTTAAATTAATGATTCCCAATAAATTACTTTGGTACGCAACCCTAAAAAGTTCAGTTGGCTCACACATCGTCGATCAATTAAATATTGTAAGGTTTGATGGCAAATTTACAGTAACAGTTAGATAAGAAGTCAACCCTTACACTGCACAACCATGAAGTTTCTCATTATTGATAATGTTGACAACAGTTAAACAATGCTAAACTTATATGTTACTAGCTGTTCACAAATAACGTGGTTTTTTATTGGTAAAATAATTTTCAATATTACCCCCTACTTCACAAACTTTAACTCTTTATAATATTAGTATAGATAGTATAGATAGATGGAATACCTTTTTTTTAATACTGTCTACTTGGTCAATATTCAGGAACTTTATGGTTGTGCAATGTGTCAGGATTGACTTCTTATCTGCCTCGTACAATCCAAATGGGTCAGTATGGAGAAGTCGGAAACTATGAGAGATAGCGAGATCTGTTCTTAGGAACCATGACGTCGATTTTAGATTTAATAATAATTACATTCAAACTTTCTAATTAACTCTCATACATAATCGGGAATCGAACCTAAAACCCAAAAGAATTAATCTTTGCATTCAACAGAATGGCTACCATTTTGAACATTTACTGAAATAAAATAATTATCTTATTGGTGGGTTTTTCTTTCAATTATTTAAACATGATTCCATTAGTGTTGTGCTTCTTGCGACTTGCAGAATTTATACACATTGATTTTGACCAGGTTCGATACCCGGGGTTATGTATGAGAGTTAATAAAAAAGTTTGAATGTAATTATTATTAAATCTAAAATCGACGTCATGGTTCCTAAGAACAGATCTCGCTATCTCTCATAGTTTCCGACTTCTTCATACTGACCCATTTGGATTGTACACCCTGTATATTTTTGACTGTCTTTTCTTATGCCTCTCACCTATCACCAGGCACACGACTTGCTGACCCGCTATTCACCCCCCTCCCTCCCCTCTTTGAACTATTGGGATTCCATGATTTATATTTCATGATCAACGCTCTCTTTGTCCATTTATAACATATCTTATTAATCGATTAAGATCACTTTATCTTCACATTAATTCAATAATCAAGTAGGTTGATATTCGACTAGAAATAACTTTGATTCTATTAAAATTATTGTTAATGTGCAAAATTTCCCGTCACACTCTATTAATGTTAAAAATATATATTGTAAGCAATTTAATATGATAGGCAATTTATAATTTTAATGTATTTCTTGTTCTTTTTTTGGTGTTGTATGATATACAGGGCCTTTATTCTATTGGGTAAAATAATATTACTTTTGATCTGTTCGCCTCCGTCCCCTGCGATCCACTGATAGGATCCATTAAAGGGGTCAAGTGGACTTTTTGCACATTCAAATCCATTAATGGAGTAGAGTGGCCTTTAATGTATACTAGAATCCATTTGGAGTCGTTTACAATTTTTAATACGCGGGTATCCATCAATGGTTTCTGTTGTTGTTATTACACTTCGATCCATCAATGGATCTTAGTACACTACTATGTATATATGAGTCTCCAACAATGGATTTTATCAAACTTTTAATAAACTTGGATCCATCAATTAATGGATACTCGTGAATATTGTAGTGTACTAAAATCCATTGATGGATCCCGGTAAATAAAATGTTCAATATAATCCATTCATGGATCTTTGTAGACTTCATAGTATATTTAACCCTTAAATGCATGATGATGTATTTTACATCATATATTTTAAGTTCAATTTCAAACATACATTTTAAGTAAATTTCAAACTTGGAATTTATGCAGTAAGGTTTGTAGTTTCGTCAAATTCAAATTTGGAAATGGACTATATAGACGCGTTTCACTTTCGACATGCTATGCATTTAAGGGTTAAATCCATCGATGGATCCCGATGTATAAAAAGTTCAATAGAATCCTTTTATGGATCTTTGTAGACTTAATAATATGTAAATCCATTGATGGATCCCAGCGTATTAAGAAGTGTAAACCACTCCAGACGGATTTAAGTGTAATTTAAAGTCCACTTAACCCCTTTAATGGATCCTAGTGGACGGAGGGATCTGTTATCGTATATTGTCAACGTTTTTATAGATCTTATTTACTTGACAGCAATGGCTTCCGAGTTAATAACAATACGACATGTCAAAGGCAATATGTATTTACCGAATGGAATAGAGACACAGTTTTATTATTTGTGTTATATTATTTGTTGTGTGTTTGAATTTGTGGTTCTTTTCTCTTTGACCTCTTGTAATTTTCGGTTTTATCTTTTTGTTGTTTTGTTAACCCTTTTTTTTTGCTGTTGCCCGCGGCTCTGTCCGCGTAAAGTTGGTTATCGCTGCATCGGGAACTATTCAATTTTTTGCCAAAGTATGTTCCCCGGGACTCGAGCTATCTTAATAAAAACAGATTATTCAATTTGGGACGGATTAATATGGATACTAACCTTAGTCCGTCACATATTGAAAAAAAAAAGTGACTGATGTGCCGTTGACACCTTGTCATAAACAAAACTTACTTTGAAAATCGGAGTTCGAAGTTACGTTCGCTTCATCCCTTTCTCTCGATTTACTCTCGAATGACGAGTGACAGGGATGAAGCTAACGTAACTTTGAACTTAGATTTTAAAGTAGAGTTCTGAGCTTTTGATTTTGCACCAATCAATGACACATGTCATTTTTTTTTCAATTATGTAACGGACTATGCTTAGTGTCAATCTTAATCCGTTCCAAATTTAAATAACTGTTTTTATTTTTTTTATAATTATATCACGTAACCAAAAAATCTAATATTTATTTATTAAGGACGTTTATTACCTACCAACGAAAACATACCAAAGCATATTGGCACAGATCATCCCTACCCAATTCCGTAAAAAATGTGAGGTTATATTTTGTACTTTGTTGAAAGCTGTCAAATCAGCCCTCTAAAAACAACGCGACTATAATCCCATCGCTTTCTCCATAAAACCCAACCTAACCTAACTTATATGGAATAGGAACACCGTACCGAGATGGACGCTCGCGCCGGCACCTTCCAAGCTCTTGAGCTGTTCGGCCACCAGCTGCTGCAGGGAGGGCATTACGCCAGCGTGGACATCCAGGACAAGCTCAACAACATGGGCAATGCCAGGCAGGACCTTGAGAAGTAAGTAACCTAAGTAAAGTTACGAGTAAAATAGAATAGAATGTATTTATTTGCTTGAAAACATGGTTACAGTAAAACACAACTGATATGGCTTACCGATGTACCTGCGCAGTTGACAAAATTTCGAAGCGCGGGAACCAATCAGCATGATCCACGCGTTGCGCGTCTGTATTCTGTGCTATTATTGGTTACTAGTGACGCCATGTTGACGCGCGCCCGCGTGTCATTCAGTCAGCCGTGAGTGAGATGGAAATAATAAATGCAATTTAATTTGCACCTTATATCTATTATGTACAAGTCTGATCGTGGGTTTTAATCGTGCTTTCGGAAATCGTCGGAATCGTTGTACGTGTCTGCGCGAACGAAGATTCACGACACGCCATATAAATTGTGTTCTACTGTACGCTGGTAAACATCTTAGCCTGATTGTGCAAAATGTGGTTATAGAATTATCAACAAGTTTTTAGAGTTGTTGGTCATTTTGTAGCTTTGCCTTCCCCACTCTGAATGAAGGCGTGAGTTTATGTATGTATGTCCTAGTTACTAGTAAATGTCTTTATTAAAAAAAAACAAGTTTTCGACCTTAGCGTGCTGCCTACAGAACAGAAAAACAGTAGAAGTGTCAAGTGGGCGTGTAACGTGTGGCATAGTTATGCGGAGTTCCAAATATTATGAGGACGCAAAGATTGGGTCCTTACCTATGAAATTGGCGTTATTTTTACGTGTTTTATTTCGTACGGAATTTATTCATTCCAGTTTTAACTTCCAATTATTTTTAAATTTCATTAATACAGTATGTTATAAAGGTTTTAGATACAAATAATATGGTTCAATTTCTTACTTAGTGTTTAAAATTAAAGTGTGAACTCGACTCTTTTCATGTGCTGTGAGTTCAAGTGTTTCAATTACGCAGAGTTTTATGAAGCTAACTATTTTTAGGTAATAAAGATATGTATAATATAGCTTAGAAGTGTCCAATATTCCTGACAGAATTTTGTTTGGTTTGAATTTGACGTTACTAAATAATCCGCAAAATGAAATGTATGAAAACCACCGTTTTCATAAAATTCTCCGTATAAAACGCCAATTTCATAGGTAAGGACCTAATATTATGTTAGAGTGAGCAAGATGGCAGGCGATGGATGGGTAGGCCTCCAACAAGATGGAGTGACGACCTTGTAAAGATCGCGGGAACGCGGTGGATGCGAAAAGCACAAGACCGGTCTGAGTTTAGAGCCTTGGGGGAGGCCTATGTCCAGCAGTGGACGTAAATATCTAATAAATAAATATCAGGGGACAATGTCACACCAATTGACCTAGTCCCAAACTAAGCTCTAGGCTTGTACTATGGGTACTAGACAACGATAAACATACTTATATAGATAAATATATACTTAAATACATAGAAAACATCCATGACTCAGAAACAAATATTCGCGCTCATCACACAAATATCTGCCCTTACTGGGATTTGAACCCAGGACCGCTAGCTTCGTAGGCAGGGTCACTACCAACTAGGCCAGCGCGTCGTCAACGTCTTTCGGCTGACATGATGAGCACGATGTATTTAAACACCAAGCATGTGGATCCGGCTTTTTAGGCTTCGATCATTATTGGCTTGATCATGTCAAAGATAGTTTAACCGCTAGTTGGGTGATTAAGATACGCGATTTTTTTTAAATATATTTATGCTCTGCTTCTGCGACGTACATTTAAGTAGCTCTGGCTTAATCTTAATTAGTTAACTCGAATTTATCAATAGATTCGTCTTAGCATTGCGATTGTTACCGCCACCACCACCACCACCGCTTGCAGTTGGCGTGCCGTCTACCTAAGCGGACTGCGCAGTTAGTTTGCAGTTTTGATGCAGTTACATCAACTACATCAGGACTGCCCTCGAACTTCCATTTTGCAGCTGGGTTGCAGATCAAATGCAGTCCGTCTGTACCGGCCCTTAAACACCAGCAACTCGAGAAGAGTTGTCGGTGCGTTGCCGCCAATTATGACATAACTGGTGGGACATACCGCCGAAGGGAGTTCGTTCCACAGTTTCACTGTACGAGGCCAAAAGTGCCTAGTGAAACGCACGGTGGAAGAATACGCCACAAGCCTAATTATTGCTAAGGGTTAATTAGAAAATTATGTACGGGCGTACATAAGGTTGAGTCAAACTAGGTTGAAACAATATATGGGAGTTTAATCAAGAAAATGTACAGATAAGCAGGTAGGTACTATCAAGTGGACGCGTGTGTATGGTCCGGCGGCGAGAGGCAAATAGACAGACGGCGAGCGGCGCTCGCGGCTGGCGGCGGCCGTTGGGGGGGGGGGGGGGGTCCCTGTGAAGTCAGCGCGTGCAGGCGCGAACATGCTACAATTGTATTGTTATTTTCTAAATTCCTTTTCTTTATTGTCTAATTTTGTTTTCAGTGTTGCCATTCTTTGTTTGATGATCAATTAATTCTGTTTTTTTTGGTGATCGTCGAATAAATGTTTCTATTTCTAATAGTATAAGCATTTTAAAATTAATATGGTGACGATAGAGTATAGAACACTTTGACCACAAGTTAGCTGCCTTCTTTAGTAGGACGGCAGTATTGAAGTTCTCGTCAGACTCGTCGTGAATTCATAATATAATGCTTGCCAAGCGATTTTTATTAATTAAACTGGCTGTTGCTCGCGTCCCTGTCCGCGTAGAAGTCGTTCTGTGTCCTTCCATACCAGATGTCATCGAAATCGGTTCATCTGTTTAGGGCCGGTACACACGGACAGCATTTGAACTGCAACCCAGCTGCGAAATAGCAGTTCGTGTGCAGTTGGCGTACGTTCAGTCACCAGAAATATATTATCCAACATTGGGCTCAAAAACATCTGACACGTCTTTATTAGGCATAAGGGCGTGTCAGATATTTTTGCCCGCAATGTTGGATCATATATTATTGCTGGTGACTACGTTTTGATGCAGTTACGTCAACTGCATAAGAACTGCAGTCGAACTGTCATTTTAGCCGTGAAAGTTGCTTTCACATTTTTAATGTTACTATGGATTATTCAAAGAAAGGAGATTTTATTTGTTTGATGGCTTTATGTCAGTAATTTTGTAACGCTGCAAGGGTCGGCATCATCAGGCCTCATACATCTTCACAGAGGGTCCATTTAGCATAATATTAATAATCTGAGACGTATTTGGCTTAATCGTTTTTCGGCGAATGTTAACATTGCAGAAAGCGTATTTGGTATAATTGGCAATTATTCGAATGTTAGTTAGGTCTAATTTTATTACGAATATAATATAATGTTGTGTAGCATAATTATCATTGCATAATGCGGCTTTGAAAATTACATACGTGCATAATTAATTACTATAAAAAAACACAAGGCAGTGAGTGAGCGAGCGAAGCGAGCGAGCTAAATGGGTCAGCGCAGAATAAGTTAGTTAGGTTAAAAGGTTGAGGTGGTAGCGAAGCGATCCCCGGCTCTGGGGCCTGTTTTATAAAACTACAAATTACAATTTACAGGCTACAAGTTTCCATTTGACACAACCTCGACCAATGACGACCAGCCATTTCAGCAGTGTTGCCAGTTTAGACCTGTAAAATTGTGACTTGTAGCTTTATAAAACGTGCCACAGGTAAGCTTTTAAAAAAAGTGTAAATATATTAATTCACCTTAATCCATTATAGCTTAGTACCCGTTTGGTACCCTATGTCGTGGTGGAATTTGTGATTGTTCTTTACATTAAAAATAAATAAATATCATGGGACAATCTCACACAAATCGACCCAGTCCCAAAGTAAGCTCTAGGCTTGTACTATGGGTAACTAGACAACGATTTAAATACTTATACATAGAAATATATACTTAAATACATAGAAAACATCCAAGGCTCAGGAACAAATATTCGCGCTCATCATACAAAAATCTGCCCTTACCAGGACTTGAACCCAGAACTGCTAGCTTCGTAGGCAGGGTCACTACCAACTAGGTCAAATTAAACAAATACAAATTGTATCTTCCAGAGCATGGGTAGCTCGCCGCATGAAGCTCGACCAGAACCTGGAGCTGCAGCTGTTCTACCGGGACTGCTCGCAGGCCGAGGGCTGGATGGGCGCGCGGGAGGCGTTCCTGGCGCCCGCCGACCAGGTCGACCAGCCCGAGGCGCAGCCCGACAACGTGGAGCAGCTGATCAAGAAGCACGAGGACTTCGACAAGGCCATCAACGCTCACGTGAGTGGATGGATCTATTTTTAAACTTGGGACCAGGGAATGCAAATAACCGGTGCAAAAATGTCTAATAACCAGTTTTAACCGGTTTTTTTCATGAAAAATCACAAAACGTCCGATTAAAATTATCAATATCTCTGAAAATAGTAAAAATCGCTGAACATACATGGGGGTGTTTTTGGTAGTCCTGGTGATGCCCTATTATCTATTTTAATTTGTCGTACTACTTACGGGACACCCTGTATATAGCAGTTCAGAACAAAAGGAAATATGTAAAAAAACCGCTCATATAGCTACTTTCCACGCTAAGCTATAAAGTTCAAGTTTAAATGGCAACCCCAAGTAACAAAATGTCGCAGTCCGAGCTCTATAGAATATACTCAGAATATGTTTTTGTCTGCAGGAGGAAAAGATCGCCCAGCTACAGACGCTGGCCGACCAGCTGATCGCGTCCGACCACTACGCCGCGGATCCGATAGATCACAAGCGCCGCCAGGTCCTCGACCGGTGGCGCCATCTGAAGGAGGCGCTCATCGAGAAACGATCCAGGTTAGATCCATATTGATTCCGATCAATTGACAACACGATCTTTTTTAATCTCGTAAGTACAGTCAAGGACTTTGTTATGCTACTATGGAACCCTGTCGCATAACGTTAATCATTCATTTTGGCGCAATTTCTTTCATGTGGTTTGACGCTGTTATTATGACAGGGTTCCATAGTGGCATCACAATTAAAGTTCTTGACTGTACCACTATATACAAACAACCAGTTTTTTTGGGAGTGGGACTTTGAATCTACTATCAAGGCAGTAAAGTTCAATTACGTTTGTTCGAAAATTCCATTTTCAATTTATGAAGAAAGGAAAATATTCCAATTGCAATACAGTTCAAATTAAATTGCCTTGGTCATGTATCCTATTGTACACTAAGCCTTTTCAATAGAGAATGTCAGCCAGTTTAGATTTTTTGGCTTATCGTATTCTTCATTAAAAACAAAAAAATTCTTTAAAAAAATCATGTCGATACGTCAAATACTTTTCGAGATATTGAATTTTAAACTTCGTATGCGGCGCTCGAAACTCGGCGGCTAGCGCTCACGGATGATGACGTCATCGTTCAACTGCGGTACGCGCCCTTATATGAACGAGTAAGTTTACAGGGCTATATATTTTTAACCGTAATAAGTAGCCAGTTGAAATTTTCACAGAATACGTGTTATTATAAAATCTATCGTTTAAAACTATAAAATGAACAACAAATCAAATCCCAAGAGGGGTCCCCATACAAGAAGCATGAAAAAAAATCTTTTGTTTTAGCATCTTTATACGGATTGTATTTTTATAATGACTTCTTATTTTGATGCTATTTTAAGCTTAAATTGTGGTCTAATTTTCATTGTTTACGACTTAGTAGCAATCTTGAGTAAAACTTCTACAAATATGTGACAAAACTGATTTTATCAACACGATGGTTTAGGCGGTCACCCATCCTGTTTTAGACTACGCTTGTAGTTGCTTAACTTTGTAAGTCGTAATACTCGTAATTATTTTTACGAATTCGTTTTGATGTTACTATGGTAGTTATGGTTAGGTATCTATTGTTTTGTATTACATACAGTTTAACTAAACAAACTTTCTGTCACTGACCGGCTTTTCTGTTTGTAATGTTTGTCGAGTAAGTTGGTTAAATAAAATTAGAATAATAAATAGGCACTTTTAATTTTGGGTTCACCGTTTTTTACATAAAAATACCAATAAAGTATGTTGATAGCTAAGGTAAAACATGCCAAAAATTAAAAACCAAGTGCGAGACGCGGGACACAGGCGGCCGAGCCTGCAGCGGTAGGTACTGTAGAGTACAAAGATATGTATACATTTGTGGCCCTTATTTCAATGGAATAAGGTGAAAAAGTGTATACATATCTTTGTACTCGACTGTACTATTCAACAATATTATGATTCACGCAGTTCGCTATATACGCGGTCTCGTACAGCGTACCCGAAGTTTTAAATGATCTTACTCGTTTAAAATGTCGGAGCCGTAGAAGTCAAGATTGTCCTCTATTGTACCAAAGTGTAACAAAGGGCGTTGGTCCCACAAAAAAAAACCAACACACACTACCTTGAGTGAGGAACCTGGTAGCGCCCGCGCGCGAAATTTGAAATCGATGTAACGAATACACGAAGTATCAGAACTACTACTAGGTCAATCAAAAAATCATGTTTTATAGTTCGTTCTTTTATACGGTAGCGATATTAATTCTACATTACTTAACACGAAATTTGTAAAGAAAGGCCTACCACCAAAGTTAAGCAACCACCGCTTACCTAAACATCGTGTTGATTTAAACTAGGCACTTTTAAACATATTTGTAAGAGATTTACTACAGTTTACTGTTTGGTCGTAAACTATATATGTTAGTATGGAGTTTAGATTATCATTTAAGCTTAATGTGACACCGAAATAAAAAGCTATCATACAAATACAACCCGTATTTCGTCTTCCAAAGTTAAGCAACTACACGCGTAGTCTAAAACAGGATGGGTGACCGCCTAAACCATCGTGTTGATAAAATCAGTTTTGTCACATATTTGCCGAAGTTTTACTTAAGATTGCTATTTAGTCGTAAACAATGAAAATTAGACTACAATTTAAGTTTAAAATAGCATCAAAATAGGAAGCCATTATAAAAATACAATCCGTATAAAAATGCTAAAAATAAAATTTTTTTTTCATGTTTCTTGTATGGGGATCCCTCTTGGGATTTGATTTATTGTTCATTTTATAGTTTTAAACGATAGATTTTATAATAACACGTATTCTGTGAAAATTTCAACTGGCTACTTATTACGGTTAAAAATATATAGCCCTGTAAACTTACTCGTTCATATAAGGGCGCGTACCGCAGTTGAACGATGACGTCACTCAAGCAAGATGGCGTCCACGCGCTTTAATATTATTGACCCAAATTTCAAACGTTTGTAGAATCAAAACTACTGGGTCTATTTGAATGAAATAAAAAGTATTATGTTTGTTTATTTATAAACATTACTGTTACAAAGTTTCAAGCGATTTGGCGTACCTACTGACATTCTTCATTATTTATAAAATTAATTTCATATTTTTTCACTATAAACAGATGCGAGCTAGCAAGTTGTACAACTATGTCAAATTTCAAATTGATAGCATTTGTAGTTGCTGAGAAAACCTGCTGTGACATACAGACAGACAGACAAAGAAGACTCGCCAGAAGGGTTCCTTTTTTACCATTTTGTTACGAAACCCTAAAAATGAAAATAATAGTAATATGTTTTTGAGGCAAACCTCAGCATGATTTTTAATAGAACACTTCGAAATCCCTGCTAATACCTTTGAGACTGGCTCCTCATATTTACCTAATTGTCCAGGTTGGGTGACGAGCAAACCTTGCAACAATTCTCGCGCGACGCCGACGAAATGGAGAACTGGATCGCGGAGAAACTGCAACTCGCCACCGAGGAGAGCTACAAGGTACGCCATCAAATATTGTATAGTCTGTGTCAATTGACATGGCCGTAGATGTAAACAAAAGCAAACGAACCAATTTACCTCGTTAATCAATCACGTACTTTTTTTTCATCACCATAATAAAAAAAACCGGTCAAGTGCGAGTCGGACTCGCGCACCGAGGGTTCCGTATTGAAGATAATATGCTTGGTAACCTCAAAAGAAAATACTCATTTTGTTGTAAGCTTTATTTCCCAGGCAATAAGGTCGATTTTGACTAGCCTAAATTTTAATACAGATTTTCTTAGTTTTTTTGTTATTTCTCAAAAACTGTAAATATTGCACACTTTATTTTATTTTTCCCAGAAAATATAAGTAATTATCTATACGTCAGGATTTTTTCAGAATTTTTGATTAATAAACTTCGGAGATAAAATGGGGAACAGTCATTTTTTGTATATTTTTGGCTATAAATCAAAAAGTAAATCAAATAAATTTTTCAAAAAAATAGTTTTAAAATGTGCAGATTTAGACCTTTCATATGACACCCCATTTGCTATAATCGAACCACTTTCATTTTTGAACCCCCCATTCTAGACCCCTTTTCAATTATTAATAAAATTAATTTCATATATTTTTTACTACAAATAGATGCGGGCAAGCAAGTTGTACAACTATGCCAAATTTCAAGTTGATAGCATTTGTAGTTGCTGAGAAAACCTGCTGTGGCATACAGACAGACAACGAAGTCTCACCATAAGGGTTCCTTTTGTACCATTTTGGTACGGAACCCTAAAAAGAAGATTACTTTCGTACTAAGAGGATTGTAAATCGGCGGTTAAATCGTAAAGCTGTCAAAAAAAATACAAATTTAGCTCCGGGTGAAAACGTTTCTCATCCCCTTAATCACTTCTGGTGGTTTTCCAAAAAAATGTCCCTAGTTAAGTCTGCACCGAGCGCCCTCATTACTATTATTGTGTATTCTACTAAACTTACATCACTAACTGCCGCACTCAAAGACGTCAATTTAATTTAATGCTTAATTAAAGTTGCTGCTGTCACTTTCTTTGCTACAGTAATAGAGACAACACGTCACTAAACAAACATTAAATTTAATTGACGTCTCTGAGTGCGGCAGTAAAGTTACTGTTTCTTAATTTGAGTCTTTAACAAGGTACACTTTTTTTGAAAACCACTATTATGTCTTTAAGCGAAAATCTGGGGACTCGGGAGGTCATAGGCTTATACCAGTTTGTATAATCCAGCCTACTAGCTTCAGTATGGGTATTAGCTCGGATTCGATTAGGCAAAGCCCACAATTTTTAATAATTACTATAACTAAAACTCTTCCTGTCAGGACCCAGCCAACATCCAGTCCAAGCACCAGAAGCATCAGGCGTTTGAGGCGGAGCTCGCTGCCAACGCCGAGAGGATCCAGTCGGTCCTCGCCATGGGAGACAACCTGGTGCAGCGAGGACAGTGCAGCGGCAGCGAGGATGCTGTGCAGGTATTTATTTATTTAGTCTACACTGGTAATCCACATAGAAGCATCTCGAAAAAAAACCTCGCAATCACCACCTTTTAACTAGACCCCTGTATTAAGCAGGCAATTTGGTGGCTGTTTTTTTGCATGGCAGCACTGCGTTTTTGTCAGATCACATCAAGTTTGACAATAAATTGCACCCACAGATTAGCCTACGGGCGGAGGGTCCAAAACGGACTTATATTTTGACCATTCCATTTTTTTTAAACTTACGTTGTCTTGTTTATACATATACAGTTAAAAATTGTCTTGATTTTAATAAACGTTAAAATAAAATAAAATGAAAAAATATGTCAAAATTCGATATACATTATTTTTATATTACTACATTTCGGACTATGGTTGATCACAGATTAGATACAACTTATCAGTCACGACATTAGAGATAAAATAATGTCAAATGATAAATTAAAAATAACTATTAAGTAATAATTTCGTAAAATAATCAAATAACAGGGAATGGTTCTACAATCCTTATTCTCGAAATGGTTTTTGAATCACCATACATTATAAAATTATGGGGTCACCCAATTGTTACCCCCTTACTAATAAACGTTGAGTAACGGTGGTATAGCTATACAATGTTTTGTCCTTATCTGTCCAATCCAAATGTCACAAATAAGGACAAAACATTGAGCTATACCGCCGTTACTCAACGTTTATTAGTAAGGGGGTTACATCCGTATTCACAAACGTCACTATGAGGTCTCACAGGGCTCACGAACGCACAGGGTGGCTCAAATCGTCTCATAAACAAAAGGTTAGGCAAAAAGGACCAATCACAAAGCTGTATTGAACGCAGTGCGTTTACTCCGTGAAGGATCCCTTAAGTATTGTTTGTGAATACGGGTGTTAGAGTTTAGTCGCAGTAGGCGAAGCACATCTCTCGCTGATCAGATGAAGTCCATTGTATCACTCGAAGGACCTATCTTTACCTATATCTTCGCCAAGGTACTTTTGATATAACTACATCCTTTTTCCTCAGGCTCGCCTCGCGTCCATTGCTGACCAGTGGATGTTCCTCACCCAGAAGACCACGGAGAAGTCCCTCAAGCTGAAGGAGGCCAACAAGCAGCGGACTTACATCGCCGCCGTCAAGGACCTCGACTTCTGGCTTGGAGAGGTGGCTATTATTATAATAACTATTACATACATACTAAGCTTCGGGAGCCCTTTGTTTCCCATATTTTTTTTTAGTCATAATGTCATTGTTGACATAATTATTCATAGTCATAAATTTTTATGTCGCTGTTACTGTAAAGTTTTCAGTATTTATAAAATATCTAACGTGGAGACAAGGCCAGGTTAGGTTAGGATTAATTTATAAAAATACTGAAAAAGTAACAGTTTCTTAAAAAAATACGATGCGATGCGAAAATGCGATGATTATGACCTAAAACACATTATCCCCCTTACTAATAAACGTTAAGTAACGGTGGTATAGCTATACAATGTTTTGTCCTTATCTGTCAAATTCAAATGTCACAATGACAGATAAGGACAAAACATTGTAACAGGGTATGACTAAAAATAATTATGGCAGACAATATAGACCCACTGCCTTCAGCCCGCGACTTCGTCCGCATAGATTTCGATCATTAATTTAAAATTTTCGGAATGAAAAGTAGCCTATATGTTTCACGGTATAAGCTATCGACTACAAAGTTGGGTGGGCTAATTGGCCTATATGACCAATGAGGACAAGCGATATGTCACCGGATAGGTCATTCTAAGTTGTAAAACTATTACTATGGTAGGTAGTTCGAAATCTATGTGTGAGAAAAGTTATCGCCATGCAAAGAGCGGTGTTTCAAGTAATTATGCTAACGTCGTCCATGTAGGCGTCCCGATGTTACAGATTTTTTAAATATTTCTCACAGTTATTTGAGGTTTCCCGCTACACAAAATCGATGTAAAATTAAAAAGTAATATAGTGCTTATTGTTATTGGTTTCTAGGCTCTTCATACATTTCTGCCCATTCTCCTTTCATCCAATTGGGATAGACCAAAAAAAAATAACTCACTGTTTTTACATTTTAATTCAAAAGAATGGGTAATTTTAAGAGACCAAGCTTATTAATTTTGTATTTGACCCAATAGTTTTGTTTGAATATCTTTATTTATTTAGCAGACATTTTATGGATGACATGATTATTTTTAATTTGGGCTGGCATTTTCTAATATATTACAACAATTAAATGATATCTAATGATAAAAAGGGATTGTAATAATGTATTAAAACATACTATTTCAAGCGGTTTTTGCCTAACCCGTAAGATACACCTAGGAGGGCTTCAAGCCAAAAACGAAAGTCAAAGGTTAAATAATATACTTTTGTCGAAATATCCGAAAAAGATAAATATTTCAAAAACTTAATAATGCAGAACGGCTTTAAAACCCCATTCCTCCAATTGTAAAAATATGAACAATCCGAATTCCGTCCAGTCGTTGCAGCGTAAAGGAGTAACAAACTAACACAACACTATCATTGTATAAATACACACGTTTAAAGATTTAAATGTATCCGTTTGTCCAGGTGGAGAGTCTCCTCACCTCCGAAGACTCCGGCAAAGACCTCGCCTCCGTCCAGAACCTGATGAAGAAGCACCAGCTGGTCGAGGCCGACATCCAGGCCCACGAGGATAGGATCAGCGGTGAGTATGGCGCACGTAGATTTAATGGTTATTCGTTAAATTAACCATTCTGAACCCACTGACATCTTAAGGGTCCATACTCATATCGTCTACTTTCTAAACCAATTATCTGATCAAAAAGTTAAATAAAAAAAAAAGGTTATATATCCAAAAGCATGCCTTATTGTGCTATTTTGGAATGTAAAAACGATAGCCGCACCAACATTTTCCATGGTGGTGTTATGATAGTTTGAGTATTGGCGACAACAGGTCTGATACCAAGCGAAGCTCAAGCCACTTCCGCTGTCTTTTTTATTCCGTGTGCGGAACCCTCGGTGGGCTAGTCCGACTCGCACTTGTCAGGTTTTTTACCAACAATCCATGTGTTTCCCAGATATGAACGCCCAAGCGGACGCGCTGGTCTCCAGCGGTCAGTTTGACAGCGCCGGCATCGGGTCCCGGCGCACCGCCATTAACGAGCGGTTCGAGCGCGTGCGCAACCTGGCCGCGCACCGGCGCGCGCGCCTGCACGAGGCCAACACGCTGCACCAGTTCTTCAGGGACATCGCTGACGAGGAGTCGTGGATCAAGTGAGTACTGAGGCTGGAGGGGGGAGGCAAACGAGTGGAGACCTGGATCAAAAGATAAAAGATGTTTTATTCAGTAAGAACGCCGCACGGGCTCTTTTACCAGCGCTTCGCAAGAGACCACTGTTGAGAAGAAACGCCGCAAGAAACTCAACAGTCGTTAATTTTTAAATATTGCTTATGATATTATAAATACAATTATAATACTTAACTTAGCATTACACTCAGGAGCAAATATAACGGGTCAGAGTGCGTTTTTCATACAAACGAGGCTATTTCGAAGCCTGGGTTCTTTACCAGGGGTTGTTGTGAGTGAGGTTTAATTGTGGATACTCCGAGTTTCAATAGAGGAGGTCAAAAGTTCTTAAGATATCTAACTGATCGCGCAATCAGTTAACACCACAGCGAGAGAGTTTGGGTCAGCATTTGGATTCCCTTACATTTTATTGCCATTTTAGATGTTTTTTTGAACATGCACGATTCCGGCGTTAACCGCAGATTCAATCAGGTGGGTATCCTACGCACTCTGGAAGTCCTGTATCGATGCTCGGGGTATCCATCATCAGATTTCACTAAAAGCATGGAACCAAGGCTTCGAAATAGCCTCTTTAGTATGAAAAACCCGACTCGACCCGACCCGATTTGTTTGCTCCTGAGTGTATAGAAAACAATTAATTTAACACAAATATATCATGCCTAGTTGAGCAGGAACACGTGTCAAAACTCATAATTTTCACAAGAGCTAATAAATAGTAATAAAAAAGGGCTGTAATTCACTCAATTTTTTGTACTGACCCAATTTAAAAACCCCAGTACCGATTTCTCTACCACAGTCCCGATTGTTGATACACTGGACCTGGCAACACTAGTAACCTGACCATTGTCTGACAGGGAGAAGAAACTCCTGGTAGCCTCGGACGACTACGGCCGCGACCTGACCGGCGTCCAGAACCTCCTCAAGAAGCACAAGCGGCTGGAGGCCGAGCTGGCGAGCCACGAGCCCGCCATCCAGGCGGTGCAGGAGGCCGGGGAGAAGCTCATGGACGTGTCGAACCTGGGCGTGCCTGAGATCGAGCAGCGGCTCAAAGCGCTGGGTAAGCTATTACCAAAACCCAAAGAGATTTAATATTATAGGTAATAGAGTGGGCATCGGAGACATTTTCATAGAGAAACTTTAATCATAAGCATCATGAATGCCATCTATGACGGGCGTGTCAAAGTAGACTAAACGACGTACGACTTGTTACCTCGAGGTAACAAGTTTTGCATCACTTTTTTGTTCGCTATGCCCCGTCTATTACTACTATACATTTAATGTCTTTGCCAAAACCTAACAAGGAGCTCAATACTCAATACTCAATACATTTATTGCATTCCACATAAATTTTACAGATGTTGTTGTAATCATAGGTATACATGTACATGATGATATGTGGACCCTGTTGGGCACAGCAACAGTAGTAGAGAGCTATTCTGTGCTAATGTTTGAATAGTGTGAGGAAAAATCATTTTAAAAGTTGATGTCGATAAAAATGTCGTACCACCGTAATGCAAGTTACAGTCGACTACAAAAAGATAAATCTTCTTTTTTACCTTATTGCATTTAACCTCGTAAGGCCCACCGTATACAAACAGCCAGTTTTTGTGAGTGGGACTTTGGATCTACCATCAAGGCAATAAAGTTCAATAACGTTGGTTCAAAAATGACATTTTCAATTTATTCCTATTGCAATACAGTTCAAATTAAATTGACACTGGTTCTTACAAGTATAAGGCCCAAAAGTAGATACATCTCTTTATCCAGGGTGTTCGGCAGAAGGTTGGACAAACTTCAGGGACTAACTCTGTAGGTCATACTCATCAACTTTTATTACGGGACCAACGTCCAAATCGCGAAAAAAAAACAGCTGTTCCTTACATTTCAGCTGTTTAGCTCTCAAAGTTTGTATGGAACAGCTGTTTTTTTTTTTCGCGGTTTGGATGTTGGTCCCGTAATAAAGAACTACAGTGGAATGGACTGAATATAACTAATATTGAAACAAAAATATGATTATTTACTTCAACAATAAAATTCTATACCTTTTTTTGCTATGATGTTCTCTTATTTTTTTAAATCAATCAATTCAATTTCAACTCAATTTGTTGTTGTGTGTTGTGTATTGCTGTTGTACTGATATCGTTCTACATGACGTAATTTGCATCCGTCACAAAACAAAAAATCCAAACTACACGATTTTCCATTTATTTATTTGTGAATGTTTGCCTGCGTAGCTCTGGCCTGGTCGGAGCTGCAAGCCCTGGCCGGGGAGAGGGGCGCCAAGCTGCAGCAGTCGCTCGCGTACCAGCAGTTCCTGGCCAAGGTCGACGAGGAGGAGGCGTGGATCAGGTTTGTGTAAAACTTCAGAATTAGCCACACAGAATAGAAAAAACGGTGGAAGTGGCATGAGCTTCGCTTAGTATCAGATCTGTTGTCGCCAATACTCAAAATATAAAAACAACACGCCACCATGGAAAATGTTTTTAATGCGGCTACCGTTTTTACATTCCAAAATAGCACAATAAGGCATGCTGCTGGATTTATTTCCTATTTTAGAAATATCGAAATAAGCGATCGCGGCAAAAGTATGGTAGGTTGCGCGGAGCTCCGCATAATCATGCCACACGTTACACGCCCACTTGACACTTCTACTGTTTTTTCTGTTCTGTGATTAGCCAGATCACTAAACCAGATTTGCGTAAATTTTGTTATTTAGCTCACGAGAAGCAACGGGAGTTAGTGAAAGATGGTAAAAAAAGGAAGAAAGAGACATAAAAAAACCGGTCTAGAGCGAGTCGGACCCGCGCACCAAGGGGTCCGTATTTAAGATAATATGGTTGGAAAACGCAAAAAAAATACTCATTTTGTTATGAATTTTATTTTCTATGCAACAAGGCCTTTAGCCTAAATTTAAAACGGATAGAGAAGTTTTTGAATTTTTTTCCAATATATTTAAGTTTTTTGATTTTCCAACCTAATTTTATTTGTTACGTAAAGCATAAAAAAAAATATTTAAATCAGGATTTCTTCAAACAAATTTGGTCCATAAAATTTGGAGATAAAGAAAACGATCAATTTTTGTACATTTTAGGGTATAAATCAAAAAGTACGTTACGGAAAATTATAAAAAAAATGTTTTGACATTTTCAGATTGTGCCCTTCCATATGTTACCTCGTTTGTTATAATCCATTCAATTTAATTTTATTAAAAAAAAAACATTGCTTTTACTACAGATTATACAACTATGCCAAATTTCAAGCAAAAATAATAATTGGTTAAGGACTTTTTGATTGGTTGTCAAAATTAAAAAGTCATATTGTAGGCAAGTATAGGAAAAACGCAAGCGTCCCTCAATGTGACCACCTCTGTATGTATCAAACTCTTTCTTCCTAGCGAGAAGCAACAGCTGGTGGTCGTCGGCGACTGCGGCGACAGCATGGCCGCCGTCCAGGGTCTGCTGAAGAAGCACGAAGCCCTGGAGGCCGAGATGGCGTCCCGCGGGGACAGAGTGCGCGACCTGGCCGCTGAGGGCGAGGCGCTCCTCGCTGCTGGGAATCTGCACGAGGACGCGCTGACGCACCGCATCAGGGCTCTGCAGGTAAGGATAGAGGGTCACCAGTTCAGGAAAACCATCATAGTATAGCTGTTAAGCATTTTGGAAAGAATATATATATCAGGGGGTCTCGCACCAATTGATCTAGTCCCAACCTAAGCTCTAGACTTGTACTATGGTTACAGTAAAACACAACTGATATGGCTTACCGATGTACCTGCGCAGTTGACGAATTTTCGAAGCGTGGGAACCAATCAGCGTTGCGCGTCTGTAATCTGTGCTATTATTGGTTACTAGTGACGCCATGTTGACGCGCGCCCGCGTGTCATTCAGTCAGCCGTGAGTGAGATGGAAAAAATAAATGCAATTTAATTTGCACCTTATAACTATTACGTACAAGTCTGATCGTGGGTTTTAATCGTGCTTTCGGAAATAATCGGACCGTTGTTCTCCGACCGACTCGGATAGGTGGAATACCACCCTAATTAAATGGACAATGTCGAGACAATCACCATGAACTTATTAAAACACTAAAATAATTATCCAATTTGATGCAGTCGTTCGGAAGTTATACATACATTTCGGAGATTTATTGTTGTTTTTATATACACCATAGATGGTACATAGCAGGCTCCAAAGGCCTATCAAACTAACATTACATAATCCTCCCAGGCCAAGCTGGAGAAACTGACCAGCCTCGCCGCCCGGCGCAAGGCCGCCCTGGTGGACAACTCCGCGTACCTCCAACTCCTGTGGAAGGCCGACGTGGTCGAGTCCTGGATAGCAGACAAGGAGACGCACGTGCGCTCCGACGAGTTCGGACGGGATCTGTCCACGGTGCAGACCCTGCTGACCAAGCAGGATACCTTCGACGCTGGTGAGTGGACCCTAGAATGGTAGCTCAATAGCTCCATCATTTCTAAAATATGACAACCCGTTTGTTTAAACGGCTCCTGGTTCTAATAATGTCCGTCTTACACTGTATAAAAATACTAATAAATAGACCCCGTTATCTTGTCGCAGTGACGTCGCTTTTTTGTAGGGATTGAATGTTTGTTTTATCGACCGTCTCTATATCGATGTTTGTAGTTTATATTATGCAACAATGCGATTGACTTATTTGCATTTTAAATCTCTGCTCAATCTCATTATAGCATAGGTATTAAATATTGATTAAAAAAAATAGATATCCTCATTAGTATACTTTATAGTATATAGTAATTATTGTGGAAAAACTATGATAAACAGTTTTATGTAACGAATAACCGCGTCTTTTGTTTACCACATTTTTAGTAGTATTGTCTTTCATTCATTGCCAGTGACATGACATATACATATACTAAGTAAGACATCGACATTTAGATAGTCGATAAAATAAACATTCAATCCCTACGATAAAGCCACGTGAGTGCGACAAGATAACGGGGTCTACTAATAAATAGTCAACCTATCTTTAGAGTTCTACAAAAATACCTGTATTTTTACCTACTTAATTTGTGACACACATCCAGAATAGCAAAACTAATGGTTAGTTTTATTGTGCGATAGCCCGCATGCTTTTCGTTATACATTGCGTGACTGCAATAGATCTCGGCTCGAAAAAATAAAACAACCCGTCAATGAAATTAAACCTTCCTCAAGGTCTCGCCGCCTTCGAGCACGAGGGCATCCAAAACATCACCGCCCTCAAGGAGCAGCTGGTCGCCGCGAACCACGAACAGACCCCGGCCATCGTCAAGCGCCACCAGGACGTGATCTCGCGCTGGCAGCAACTCCTGGCTGATTCCGCCGCGAGGAAACAGCGGCTGCTAGAGCTGCAAGACCAGTTCCGGCAGATCGAGGAATTGTACCTCACCTTTGCGAAAAAGGTAAAAAATGGCACGGCGTTCGATGTTCCCAGGAACCGCATTCCATCTTGGGCTTGGTGTCTCCGGATTGGCGACGCACTCGCTGTATTAAGATTGTAGTCTTAATCATGCAAATGTCTATGGTTTCTCATTTTTCTTACCATCAGATGGCTGCTCGTTTGCCTTCTCTATGCCATAAAAAACTATATACTATGCCGAACGCAATGCGTTCAATAAATTGAAGATAGAAAAATTTGCTTGAATTTCGTCTATCTTTTGCCTCTTTCTCTAGGAAGGAAGGAAATAAAAATACATCTAGCATCTCTTTTCTTTAGTAAGATATGCAAAAGAGTCGTGACGTATTTCAAGTTTATATTTTCTTACTTTAATCCAACGTTTGCTTTGCTATAGATATAAGCTTTTGGAGTTCACAGCTGGACTTGTTATGCTAGCCAATCATGACAGACACACAACTATTGTATTTTATATTTTATGCTTGGAAAAATGTTCTTTTACTGGAGTTTCATGCGGCGCTTCTTCTCCGCATTGATGATGTTGTCCGAAACGCACATTTACTCCATATCCCTTCAAGCGGCAAGAAAACTATAGTTAGTTCAAATTTGAATTTTGAGTTAATGTCATAAAGTATAAATTGTTTTTTGACTGCAGCCGTTATACGGTTGCTTGCCACTCGAAGGGATATGCAAAAGTAGCCAATTTACTAATATTTTGTATTTTGATGCTTAAGATTTTTCTTAATGGTAATTTGGCACCGGGTTATGTAACATTGTCCTGATATTAATATATCTGCGCAGGCGTCGGCATTCAACTCCTGGTTCGAAAATGCGGAAGAGGACCTCACGGACCCGGTGCGATGCAACTCCATCGAGGAGATCCGCGCGCTGAGGGACGCGCACGCGCAGTTCCAGGTCAGTATACACCCACATGCAAAAGTAACAGGCACTTTCGGTTTCGTCAACTAGTTTAAATATACTTTGAGAGCAATAAGATTGTTTTGCTACAAAATGAAGTAATATAAATCCACCTGTTTTTAACATTATATGAAAATCTGATAATAATTTCGAGTAGTTGTTAGTGTTGAAGATAAACGCCTTTACTTAGTTAAGGCTTTAACTTTTTTTTTTGATAATCTCTCATAAGTACAGCTTATCTGTTACCCTTGAGACGCTTATCCGTAAGCGAGCGCCTTGTCACGTTGACGTCCACAAGGCATTTAATATAGTTATTTATAATTAGAATTAACTACCTAAAGGTGTGGCTCTAATTTGATTGTATAAAAAAATACCCACCATCCATAGATAAAATTTGTTTTTTTTTAATTGTGAAACCACTTGACAGGAGCGTTTAAACTCGGTCGCGTGACTACGATGACAACAAGCGCTCCAAGGGTTAAGTTTAGTAAAGATAGAGGACGCCCGCGACTTCGTACGCGTAGAATTAGTTTCCCGCTACTCCCCCCATTTGTTCCCGTTGGGGGATGATTTTCGGAAAATCCTTTCTTAGTGCTCACTTACATCATGAAAGGAACCCCTGTACCAAATTTCTAGATATAGTAGTTTCGGCTGTGCGTTGATACATCAGTCAGTCAGTCTGGCGTTTTATATAATATAGATATGTAAAACATAGATTTTGTATTACCAATTTGAAGTCACGCAGTAGAACTAAGCTCACGCCTGAACCTCGTTCGCAGGCATCGCTGTCCTCGGCCCAAAGCGACTTCGAAGCGCTGGCAGCTCTGGACGAGCAGATCAAGTCGTTCAACGTCGGAGCGAACCCCTACACCTGGTTCACCATGGAAGCTCTGGAGGAGACGTGGCGTAATCTGCGCAAGATCATAGGTAATGTACCAACGACAAATGATTTTGCCCAAAATTTCCGATGACAATTAGGCAACTGATGAAGTTTGGTGGATACCAATTTGATTCTCCTTTAGGTGCCACTAACGCCAACAGCTACAGACGTCAAAAGTTAAAGATTAAAAGAGACTTTGTTTCGTATTAATTACGTTATAATTTGCATAGCATAGCAAACATGGCGTGTGACACAATTTGTATCAGACGTAAGGCGTTCAAAACTTTAAAGCATTACCCTAACTAAAGTCGCCGTCAATAGAATTTGCTATGTAAACAAATTAGTACTGTTTGACACATAACCTCAAATATTCACCGAGCGTTTTTTTATTAAAAATAACGTATAATGAATAGTTATTTCATCTTAAACTTAATATGAAAATAATGATTTAGTGTATAAATCGTTGCAAAGACCTCACTTGATCTTTAAAAGTACGTGATTACCGAGTAATCATCGTGAATTGGTTCGTTTGGTTTTGTTTACATAGTTCGCAAATTCTATTGACGGCGACTTTAGCGTTTCTATTCCGATACCGTGTGGTGCCGGGTTTAGAATGTTGCCACTCCATGTCTTCCCGTGGATGTCGTAAGAGACGACTAAGGGACTAAAGGCTGTGTAGTGCTGTTAGGCGATGGGTTTGCAACCTGTCACTAATACACTGGATAACATCTTAGCCTGATTGTGCAAAATGTGGTCACAGAATTATCAACAAGTTTTTGGAGTTGTTGGTGAGTCTGTGGCTCTGCCTACCCCACTCTGGGAATGAAGGCGTGAGTTTGTTATGTTATGTGTTATATATGACCAACAGCGGAGCGCGACGTCGAGCTCACCAAGGAGGCCCAAAGACAGGAGGAGAACGACAAGCTGCGCAAGGAGTTCGCGAAACACGCCAACGCGTTCCACCAGTGGCTGACGGAGACGCGGTCAGTGCTTACAGCATCTTACCTTATCTTAACCCTTTATTATTAAGGGCGTTTTCAATAAAAAGTGTACCCAATTAAGGAGTGTATATCATAGTTTCGACAACGTACTCTCGGAATATCATGCTATCGAATGTTCGTTGGCTCGACTGTTATTGTTATGAATATTCGCTAGATCGAAATACTTGTGGCCGAAACATGTACAATCGATAAAACGTAATCTAGAATTGTATAGTTTCGATCAGTGGTGTATCGAAAATTCATTGGCTTGACTGTTATTGTAATGAATATTCGCTGGATCGAAATACTTGTGGCCGAAATATGTACAATCGACAAAACGTAATCTAGAATTATATGGTTGTGGTTATTAAACCTCAATTAGGATTTGACAACTTATCGTTTCTACGCTTTTCGTACCCAGCGAATATTCGATCCAGTAACAGTCGAGCCAATGAACATTCATGTCTGAGATTTTCTATGGGATGACAATCGAAATCCCAATTTCGATTTGACGATTTATTGTTTCTACGCTTTTCGACCCAGCGAATATTCGATCCAGTAACAGTCGAGCCAACGAACATTCGATAGCATGATATTCCGACAGTACGTAGTCGAAACTATGATATACACTCCCAATTAAGGCCTGAAATTAAGGAACTTTAACTTTGTCAGTTTGGTGACGAAAATTAGCCATACATTGCGGCCGTCAATGTATAGCTAATTTTCGTCACAAAACTGACACGTTCCTTAATCTCAATCCTTAATTGAGGTACACGTTTTAGTGAAAATGCCCTTAAACGGCCATTAGGATACAATAGGGAATATGCATGACTTTTTTCAACAATAAAAGCTGATTCATGTAATAAACAGTTGAGAAAAATCATTTATTGAATAGCTATAAAAATAACCAAGATATAAGCTAACAAAGTTTTGTCTCCTCTTTCTAGAAAACGGAATTTAACATGGAGTATGATCGACCTGTTACATGAAGTAACATGGCGTATCAGATCTCTCTGTCAACAGTTTAAAATGCTTGTATCATCCTAATTTCTTGGCCAATTTTTATTTTTATTTCACTTTTGGTGATCTACTTTACGGTATTTTCATATTTTGTAGAAAACTGCGATATTAAAAATCATGCATATTCACTATTTCTGCAATTATTATTTTTTTGCCACGCTTCTAAGATGGGCCCTTTTAGATACACTTCGATAATTTAGGACCCTCTTACACACAGCTGTTCGAATGTGCAGCGTCTCTATTGTTCTACCCGGTAAAACCATGTTGTCTTTGACAAGTTATGATACTTATTTACTTGAAAATAATGTCGGCCGAAAAAACCGTTAGGTTTTGCCCACAGAACAGAAAAAACAGTAGAAGTGTCAAGTGGGCGTGTAACGTGTGGCATAGTTATGCGGAGTTCCGCGCAACATACCATACTTTTGCCGCGATCGCTTATTTCGATTTTTCGATATTTCTAAAATAGGAAATAAATCCAGAAGCATGTCTTATTGTGCTATTTTGGAGTGTAAAATCGGTAGACGCACCAAAAACATTTTCCATGGTGGCGTGTTGTTTTTATGATAGTTTGAGTATTGGCGACAACAGGTCTGATACTAAGCGAAGCTCATGCCACTTCCACTGTTTTTTCTATTCCGTGGTCTTACCGAATAGAGTGCCTAAAAATATTTTACTTAAATGTATCCTTATCTTAAGTATCTGATTCAATGTATCGCTGTTGATGTCCCAAATAAAATAAATAAATAAATTATTATTTGAAAGATTAGGCAGTTTGGTATACCAAGATCTATACTCAATACCATCTCACTTGTCTTATTTAGTAAACACTTTTATAACCTCAAAATGCTATTTGCCAAAAATTACAGTTTTCTCATAAAAACCATCCATGATGTAAATTCAGGAAAATAATGTGCAAAATGTGGTCTCTAGTTGCTTTATTCACCAAAAAACGATGCATTTTGAGGTTATAAAAGTGTTGACTGAATTAGACAAGTCAGTTGGTATGGACTTTAGTTGCTAACATAGGCTTGATGCGCAGGTACCAACTGCTAGGCTGGAACGGGTAACGTATCTACAAGGACAGCGCGTAACCGGCCTTGTCCACAATTAGTCCAATTGTTTAATAAATTCATATACAGGGTGTTAGGCAGAAGAAGGTTGGACAAACTTCAGAGTTTAACTCATAATCACATAAAGTTTGTTTCTCCATACTAGGGGTCCCCGTGTTTGTTTTTCACTTAGTATGGAGAAACAAACTTCATGTGATTACTTAAAAACTTGATTATAAAAAAACTGACAAATGCGTTTAGAAACTTCACTGATTTGTAATGATTCTAATTATGTAAAATACCACTAAAAACCTTCTGAAATAAAACATGAAATAAAGGTTTTTTCGTGACTAGGACATAAGGAAAAATCACCAAAATTCAGGTTAAAATTATGAATATCTCAGAAACTAATCAATTTCGGCCAGGGTACTACATGACCTAATTTGCTCCAAATGAGCTCTACTATGCCTCCTTAAAGGATCTAGGTTGACTTAACCTGTAACCCTGTATTATAGTAATAATCAATTACTATAAGAAATTAAATTCAGTGAGTTTTTAACAATATATTGTTTTTTTTTATCAACACAGACTTATCCATATTAGTCTTTAAAGTGACATAAAATGCAACCGGTCGCCGATCTTTAGTTATAAGGTTGTAGCCTTGATAATGCAAATATCTACGGGTCACAGATCCACTTATCATCAGCTGGCCTGTGTGCTAAATTGCCTCCAAAATGATAAAAAAAAATACGAGAGAGCATAGGCTAGTTTTTATTGGGTGACACTGACACTACTATGTTTATAATTCATACACGCGATTTTTTTTATGTTTTCCGATTGCGTTATTCGCTTTTTTAAGTTCGGGTTCAGTAGACTGTTTTATAAATACACGTATATAGATGACATTTTGTGGACAAGGCCGCGCTTTGGTTGTTGTCACACGGTCAGTTCGTTTCGATGTACTAACCAATGCGATATGTTTCAACACAACGCTGTATTATAAATGTACAGTCGAGTTCATAAATATTTATACACTTTAGTACATTGTCACTTGAATCGCTGTGACAATTCATACACAGGGTGCCTCTGACCTTGGGGCTTTAAATGCAACGATCGATTCTACTCTCTAAACTGATCTACTTTTGTTCTGCAACATTAAAAAATAACTTAAGTTTAGATAACTAATTGATGTTAAAGTCTAATTGTAAAATCAGTGTATTAAATCATGGCCATATAATCACCATCTCATGGTACGGGGGCGACATTTCCTTAGTACGGGGGCTAAAGGAAAATGGAGAATTGGATCGCGTACATTGAAAATTACATTTAGTTTGTAAGAAAAACAAAAAAAATTAAAACGTCTTGTTTTTAAAAAGTTGCAGAACAAAAGATGCTCAATTTTGCGAGTATAATCGATCCTTGCATTTAAAGCCCCATGATCAGAGGCACCCTGTATATGGCAGTTTAAACATGACATTAAATAGACAAGGTACTAAAGTGTACACATGTTTATGAACTCGAGTTTACTTGCTAAAGGAGATCGCCAACGGAAAAAAATCTGGCAGTGATAAATTATCTTCACTGCGGTTCACTGTAAAGTCTGTTCCTATTCGGACTGCCAATGACAATAACAAGTATACCTGACTGTAATTGTCTTTAGATAGAGGCTGAAATAGCGCTGAGAATAATGTTAACTCTAATTAGTTTATTAAAAAGGTTGAATATTATATTCATCATCATCATCGTATTATTATGCTGAGTGCGACAGAGACGAAAACCTAGCTTATCAATCAAATCTATCAAAACTTCTACATTTCCATGTCAAATATGTTTCGAAAAAATTAAATGTATGTGTCAAGCACCAGTCAGTGTCATCGTCTTTTACCAAAAGCACTTTTCATCAAAAAATACAAGGTTAAATAGAGATTACTAGCTCAAAATAAACATGAAGACAATGATTAAGTGTATAAACAATTAATATGACCATGCTCAACCTTCAAAAGTACGCGAATATGGAGTTATAATCATACACCGGATTGACGGGGGCAAAAATGTACCAGTGCTAGTGATTCATTAAATATCGACTAAGTTTATCGACAACTTTTTTCGTGACATATGGATCTTACATTTGTTGCATAAGTAAGTCGTACCTTTATCTTCTATATCTGAATGATCAGCTTTCCATGAATATAAACGATCTTTATTCTTTCGAGGCATTTTTAACCGACTTAAAAAACAAAAAGGTTCTCAATTCGGCGGAATGCTAAAGAATATTGTTGTACTGAATGCACTTCTTATTCAATGTAATTTCAATGGTTATCGAAAGTGACTCGAGTACAGAGTTATTACTTATGAAAACGATGATTAAAATTAGCTTTTTATCGATGTCGGTAAACTAAGTGGACATTTAATGAATCACTAGGACTGGTACATTTTTGCCCCCGTCGATCCGGTGTTTGGTTATAATGGTAAATTGATTTGTATACAAGAGTAACGGAACGAATAGGCACAGACTATAGGTATGTGCCGGCTCGTGAAGCTCTCGCGTCGTTGGGCTTAATCGTAACCTGTGTAATAATCTCGATGTGTTTATTAATTTCCTATCCTTTTAGTGTTACCCTTTAAAGGGCAAAACTAAGACTCCACCGAGTAAACGCCGACCGTCCAGTGGCGCCCTCATTAATATTATTGTTTTTTAATAAACTATTTTCTCTTCTATTTCAAGACAATACTTTATTAGAAAACACAATAACCCACAATAATAAGGGGCTTCTAAACGAGCTATATTTTCACTGCAATATGTGGCCGGCAACTATTGGTGTCTTTCTCTAACATACGAGTAAGATAGGGACACCAATAGTTGCCGTCCACATATGGCAGTGAAAATATGGCCAGTATAGAAGCTCCTATAGTACATACAATAGTGGCCAATGGGCGCGCGGTGCAGTCTTAACTTATAAAATAAAAGATCCTTTCACTCAAAAGTCTATAAATAAATGTCGTTTACTTCTGCATCAAATGTTGTCAATTTATATTTCTTAATGTATAAAATTTATGTTTTTCTTTACTGATTGTGTTACACGGTACGATTATCTCTGGCAACATACCATATTAACATGCTTTGTACACCTTTTACTAAATAAAACTAGCCCATATACAGTCACGAGATTAAATTTGGTACCCACCTTAGGTCCAAAGTCAATCTGACATTCTACAACAATAAAGTTGAGTTTCCTAAAAGTTACAAATGACTTGACATCTCTAATGACATTGACGACTTCAAGCATATTTTTCTTGAAATGGGTCCCAAATTAACGCTCGTGACCGTACCAGCACAAATGTTAACTTAACCGTCGTCTGCAGAACCTCGATGATGGAGGGAACTGGGTCGTTGGAGCAGCAGCTCGCCACGCTCCGGCAGCGCGCCGGGGAGGTCCGCGCGCGTCGCGCCGACCTGCGACGCCTCGAGGAGCTTGGTGAGACGACACTACCCTACAATACCCACTCCAATACCCCACACATACCCACAAGCCTGCAATACACTCTGAACTCTGAACTATAGTGATCATTCATACTTTTCTAATATAGTAAACATCTTTCTAAACTCAAAATTAAGCTATAAACAGCTATTTGAAATGGGAGCCCGTTGTTGCCCCTTTTTTTTTTGTTTGTTATTATGTCATTTTTGACGTAATAGGCAATATTTTTGACTTTTTTCACAGCTTCAATAAAAACTGATTCATGTAAGGAATTGTTGACAGCTATAATAATAACCAAGATATAAACCAACAAATATTGGTTTCTATGTCTTTCTAGCAAAACAATTTAACATGGAGTTTATATGGCCGACCTTTTACATGACGTCACAGTGCATATTGGATCTCTCTGTCTAATCGCTGTCTAATTAGCAGTTTAAAAATGCTTGTATCATCCGTATTTCTGACCGATTTTAATTTCACTTTTGGTGATCTATTTTGCGGTATTTTTTTGATATTTTGTTGAGAAATGCTATTTAAAAATACATGTATATTCCCTTTTATGATACGTTCGTATACACACAAATACAAGCTTAGTACGACCAAATACGATGTCGTATTCAATACATCTACACTACCTGACTCTACCCTACAATACCGCGCAATATTCTGCACAACCCTACATTGCGAGTATACCTGCGGCGACTGGAAGAGCTTAATGAAACCACACCATACAGTACATACCATACCATATAGTACTCTACCGTAACATATTATGCATCTCCACATTATAGTATACTACCCCAATACAATTACCATACCATACCATACCATACCATACCATACCCTTCACTACCCTACCCAACAATACCATACAGTACTCTGCAATACCTTACAAATATCACTATAATCTACAATTGTCTTCAATACAAATTCTTTTTTTTTTTTTTAATAATAATTACAAAGAAGCTCTACTAAAGTATCACAATTGTCATGAATTGACTACCCTACTTCACAATGCCGCACGCTACCCTACATTGTCCCAACAATACCCTTAAATACCATCTACCGAACCCTTCTACCTAGTCTAGCCCAACACCGGACCATTGGAGAGAGGGAGACCACTGCACAGGTAGTGAGTACTACAGTCACAACACGGGATTGTTGAGCCAGTTGCCACTGTTTAGTTGATCAAGAAACTCCTGTGACATTTAAGATTCTATTTATATGACTTTAAAGTCCAAAAGTGGTAAAGGACTTTTTTGGTAGACTACGTATTTTGGCCGTGTAATGGAAATCGGGTTTAGTCGGTTATACTCGTATTGCCAGACAAGGAAAGTCACATGACTTCGTATAATAGAAGAAAAATATATTTCCTTTTTTGTCATCGTGTGTTTGACAGGCGTGAATTGAGATTACTGAGAGCCAGAACTACCAACCTGACAGTAGTGATTATCTACAACCAAAGTCAACCAATAGGGAATCTGCATGGATTTTTTAAATCGCATTTGACAACAAGACATAAAAATACCGTAAAAGACATTACCAAATGTGAAATCTAAATTAAAATCGGTCAAGAAATACGGATGATACAAGCATTTTAAACTGCTAATTAGACAGAGATTCGAAGTGCACCGGTGACGTCATTGTGCAGTTCGGCCATATAAACTCCACGTAAAATTCTGTTTTGCTAGAAAGAGATAGGAACATATCTTCGTTGGCTTATATCTTGGTTATTTTTATAGCTATTCAAAAAATGTTTATTCTCACCTGTTTGTTACATGAATCAGCGTTTATTGAAGCTGTAAAAAAATCCGGACAAGGCGAGCCGGACTCGCCCACCGAGGGTTCCGAATATGACACGGTCAACTCAATTCAAAATTTTCACGGCCGCCGTTCCTTGCATAAAGCTTTTTTTGTGACTTAACTAAAAATGTACGGATTTCAGATTTTTTCCTATACTTGTAGTAAAAGATGGTGTTACTTGCCAAATTTCATAGTTTTAGTTCAATGAGAAATACCCTATACATTCTGATTCCCTCGACAGTGTCGAAATACACGTTTTTTGCTACATAAACGGCCGTATCTTTTTTTTACGTAAATGTAGTAGTTTGATTTTTTCACTGCTTCAAGGGACTGTAGACCGGAGTATATGGTTTGAATTTCAACTGATACCTTCACGCGTTCCCGAGATAAAGGGTCTTGACACACAGACAGACGGACAGTCGGACAACAAAGTGATCTTATAAGGGTTCCGTTTTTTCCTTTTGAGGTACGGAACCCTAAAAACATGCATATTCCCTATTATGATTGGTCAGTTTGACATCGGAAAAACTCGGAACTCGCACTTTTATACGAACGCTGTTTACGAGGCTATAGTCATTCTTTTAACGTAATGGCGGTTACGGTTGTTTAAACAACAGCTACTATTGGTTCGAACTGAACTCGTCTTTATTGGTCGTTAAAAAAGTGTTGCTATGGTTACGTACGTTTCAATAGCGAAAAACACAACCAAGTTAAGATGATAGTAGTGTTAGAACTTTTGGTGCCATATCGTGGTTCTAGAATCCATGGAGTCGCTATTTCCCAATCATTATAAACTTACCATTTTGATTTTGGCTTTCAGTAGTCATGTTTCAAAATATACTAAAAACCTTTTTAGTTTGGTTTATTCATACCTACTTTGTTTGTTTGTAACGCTTTCACAGCGGAGATATCCTCTTTACCAAAATTCATTTATACTGATTTAGCGATTTAACGAATGATTGGGTCATACACATTCGTAAAAATAAAAGTTGTCTCTCCTGTGTCAATAGTTAAAGGCTTGTGTGCATATAAGTTATGTTTTTATTTGTTAGGGCTAAAGCAGACATGACGCCGTTCATGCGAATGTGAGTTCAGACAGAAAATTAGGCTTTAAAAACGTTAACTTTGGGTATGTCCACAGGAAAGACTGTAACCTAAATCTGTGTTTGACCCGAATTCATTTTGAAATATTGTGACAATACTGAAGGTCAAAATCAAAGCGGTATGTTTATAATGATTAGGAAATAGCGACTCCATGGATTCTAGAACCACGATATGCCACCAAAAGTTATTCCGTAAGCTAGTGACTTTACAATCCCGGGTTGCTACTGTACATACTTATATTGTTTATTGCATGCGTCCACCGCATCCGAGAAGGTAAGGCCCCAGAATATAGGACTCTACGACAGGCAGTATCTATAGTTATATAGCAGCTTGCGTTTGTCCCATACAATTGCCGACAAATGTAACTTTTCGATTTTGACACCAATCATAAAGTTCCTTACCAATTTTATTGTTAGTTACATTTATCGTTAACTAATAAAGTAAGTTTAAAAATTGTATACAGTTTATCTCTATTGACAATGAAGATTGAATTTTATAAAGATTTGAAAAAGAATTTATATAATTATTATGAAAAAGAATCAACACAATAGAAGATTTTAGACCAAGATCAAATATTCGTGATATTTACGCAAACATTTTATTTGCTCTATGGGGACGGGTAACTTTGTAAGAAGGGTATACCAACTAGGCTAAAATGCTGAAAGCTTCATCAATAGATATATCACTTCGACGTATCATCGGTATTCGGCATGAGGTCAAGCGGGGCTATAACGTCAGTGGGGTAATTACGTCAAGTGGCTTTATCTCCCGTTTTAAAGTTCGTATTAAAGTTACATCTATTGACAAGTAGATATATTTTTTCTCTACTTCACTTACTTCACTCTTCGATACGAACTTTAGAACGCGAGTTAAAGCCAATTGACGTAATTGCCCCATTGACGTAATAGCCCCGATCGACCTTGCACAATTCTTGGACCCTACTTTCTCGGATCTGACGTTGTGTGGAATTATTTGTATTTAGCAAAAAAATATATTTAAAAAGCATGCCTTAACAAAAACCCTGTAAGGGACATAAATAATTATATCGTTTTTATTACATTAAATATAGTTTTTCAATGATAGTCAGTAGGTGCTTATTTTTTTTATAATAGCTGACATTTTTTGTAGTGTTTTTCATTGAGAGTGGACGTGTCGGCAAAAGTTAAAATATTTGGGTGAATTTTACAAAAAAATATTGCACCTAGTTACGTGAGTAATTGAGAAAAATAATGAATTGTCATTTTGTTACGAAAGTTAATCATATGAATTATTGTTAATTTTTGTAACACAGTGTAAATTTATTTTCCTTAATTACGGTATTTAACTAGCGACAATACATTTATAATTGACCTGCAAACAAATATACTGATAGATACCAGAGTGTGAGCGAGAGAACTTAGTACTATTGAAAATGCCTTTTACGCCACCTTTGTATAAGGCGAGAATTAACCTTCCATATATTTAGAAACCTAGGCACGAGGTTTTAGAAAGCGGACTGTATTGGTTTTTACGTCACACCTGGCCATAATGTGAGTTTTAACGCACGCTGCGCGCACGGTAAAACTCGCATTGTGGCCAGGTGAAGACGTAAAATTGTGTACTCATCACGGGCAGTAAAAAAGAAAGCCCTCTATCGCATATTTACGACCCTCGCCTACGGCTCGGGTCTCAAATACCTGCGATTTCGGGCTTTCTTTCTTTTACAGCCCTTGTTAAGTAATGTACTATATATGGTCTTTTAATTTGTAGCTTTATAAAACAGGCCACAGCTAGTAAATTATAAAAATATGAAAGCCAGCAACTTTAACACTCCGGTTTTATTGTACTATACTTTGCTAGTTTTGCAAACAAGTTCAGTCGCTCATATCTCACAAAAAATCTGTCACTTTTATACTTTATCAATTAAATAACTCACTGGAGCTGTAATCATGTGTTACTTGTTAAATTTATGAAATATGCTGTACGGTAGGCCAAGAAAGAGGTTTATCACTGGCATAGTCTCTATTTGACACCTAGATAGATTTTTAAAAAGACGCCACACGGGGAAAATGAAAATACAAATTTTATTGAGGGAAATTTTCGCGTGGTTTGGGAAACATGAAAAATCTGGAGGAACAAAAATCCCATCTCATAGTTTCAAATACATTAATTAAAGAGGTCTATTACGATCTTAATTTTGTTAAAATTCGCCGATGTTTTCATAGTTCCCGTGTACCCTATCTGTAGCGTGGCAGACCACTTCTTTGGTCGACTGTACCCGCCGTGTTTGGCGAGAGTATTTTTTTTAATCATCATTTCGTTTGTCCACGCCACCGTTGAAGAGGAGGGGTTTTACTGTCCTCCGTACCTCGGAGGTTCGTCCTTACATGTCCCTAGGCGTCATAACGTCGGCGATACTGCATAACGAAACGTTATTTGTAAAATAAAGTTACTTATAACGTTATGTAACTATACCTTTACAACGCGTTGTTTACAAGGTAACGTTATTTATAACGTTACATAAAATAACTTTATTTGAAATACTCGTTAAAACTGCGCTATCGCCGATTATAAGTTTAAAAACGTAGGTTTTTTTTTACTGAGTTTTACTTAGCTATAACTAACCATACATGTAGAATTATACTCTATTCTCCGTTAAAACATAACAAAATTACCTTATTTCTGGCGTACGTTAAAAATACGACTAGTCGTTTTCAGCACATTTGAAAATTAGTCTTATTTCTATGGAAATTGAAGCGTTTTTGCTACGTTTTTAACCTTTCGACGCAGTTTAGATCGATTTGGGTTCCAACGCTAACTCAGGCCGCACACATCTCACGAAATTTTTCTTCCTTCCCATCTCAAACCCCTCTTCTTTTATTTCACTCGCCTGGCATTTTTTTTGTACATTGAATAGTATATAAGTATAACACAATAAAAAAAAAACACAAGATCTAGCGGGGATATTCTGACAGAGGGGTAAACGCGTCACTGGGGTCCTAGTGAAAAAGGGTATAAGTCGTCTGAAGATCAAGTAATAAAGGGTTTAAGTCTAGTATACTCCGTTCATGTATATAGCCTTTTTTATTACGAGTTAAGTCGACTTGTACCCTTTTTCACTAGGACCCCAGAATTTTTCAAGGGAAAAAGAACTTTTCTAAATAGTTTGGCATCTATACAGCTCGCGTTTTTGATATTATTGCATGATTAGTGGTGGTAGGGCCTTGTGCAGGTCCGTCGATCGCTACCCCCATGTTATCCTTTAACCTACCCCCAAGCAGCATTCGCATCGTGCTCGGTTGTGACGATAACAACCGGTGAAAACCGGTAATTTTATTAACGTTTAGATCATTTAACCCCTATTAAGGCCCAGTCATGGAATCGCAAGTCTCTAAAGAGTAATAATTAGACCCCGTTATCTTGTCGCATTGACGTCGCTCTGTTGTAGGGATTGAATATTAATCTATCGACCCTCCCTATATCGATGTTTGTAGTTTATATGCAACAATGCGACTGATTTTTTGCCTTTTAAATCTCTGCTAAATCTCAATATGGCGTAGGTATTAAAACTTTTTGATTAAAAATTAGAAGATAACTTCATTATTCTAACAAGATGCGATAAACTGATATAAATAATTTACCTATTATTTATTTATTATTGATACCATTATTTTTATCACATTTTTAGTAGTGATTGTCTTTGACTCATTGTCAGTGACATAACATATAACTCTAAGTACAATACCATCGACATTTAATTAGTCGATAAAATAAACATTCAATCCCTATAAAAAAGTGACGTCAGTGCGACAAGATAACGGGGTCTAGTAATAATAGATGATGTTATACTTCAGGAAAATACAATTATAATAGTATCATGAAATGTAGGTAGTAAAGGTCAATTTCAGCTTATTGTAATGTGGTTAATATAGAGCCTCTGCCATATTAAGGGTTAAAGAGGATTCACCTAAGTAAAGGAGAGAGATTTATTATTTAAAAAATAGCTGACAATGTCACACAAATTGAGCCTCAAATTAAGCTCTAGCCTTGTACTATGGCTACTAGACAACTATAAACATACTTATATAGAGAAATACAAACATGAAAAATACCCAATACACTTTATTTTTAATATCTGCTACTAAAATCAACTTTTTTTTAAGTTAACGCATTATTAACGCGATTTGTAACGTTATCAAGTTTTTTTTTACCCATTTTTAATATTTACCAATAAGAATCCTAGGATCATCTAAAATTTCAGTTGTATAGATGCCAGTGAAAATATATTTAGAAAGAAAATTTGGATAACCTTTGTTTCGGCGAAATATGTTTGCCAAATGTATCGTTTCCCAACCGTTTCATTTGCCAACCCGCTTTGTTTTCAGTAACCGTAAATATTTCAGGATTTTACAAAAACTAACCTAACCTAAACTATAGGGTTCTACACAATGGTGCTGAAATAAATCCCGAAATATTTACAGTTACAGGAAAAAAATTGGTTTGGCAAATGAAAAGTTTGGGAAACGATACATTTGGCGAACATATTTCGGCTAAACGGCAGGCTACCAGGCTATTTATATAACACCTTTACAATCTAGATACATTATTATAAGCGCTTTATATTACATCCTTTCACTTTAATCAAACATGAATTATTAAGTATAGATGGTCTCTATTCTACTTACCACTTAGTTTAAGCTCACCTTGCTTCTATATCGCTATCTTATTGCTGACGCTATGGTAATTATTCACTGTAAGAGCTAATATAATGTTAAATAGATGAATTTAAATAAATATCAGACGACAATTGCACACAAACTAGTCCCAAAATAAGCTCTAGGCTTTTACTAGTACTAGAAAACTACAAACTTGCTTATATTGAGAAATACATACTTAAATACATGTCGACACACGTAAATAGAGCTCCGAGCAGTGGAGGGGATATGTTCGCGCATGTTGTCTACTGTCAAACCAATAGCGTGGCAGCAAAGCGGAGCGGTTTACACTCCCCCCGTCACCCCCACCAATTTGGTCCGTAATTTGCTCACTGCGCAGGTAGGTCGCTCAGGGCTCTTTTTACGTGTGTCGACTTGTACATAGAAAACATTTAAGACTCAGTAACTAATACTCAGATAAATTTTTCAAAAACATACGTAAGGACTTAATTGATTATTTTTTTCTTTGTTTAACAAAAATTAGCCATTATAAAGATGACTTTCGTTACACAATGTAAGATAGTTAACACTGTCTCAATTAAGTCCTTACGAGGATAGTGAAGCAAAAAAAATCGATACAAAATGCGATAATGTTTCTGACCCTTAAAACCAAGTCCGATTTTTACGATTTTTAAACAACTTGTAGATATCTATTGTGGAAAACTATGTCTGTACGTCTACAGCACAAAAAAAAAGGAACAACATATTCAAAAATCGTGAAAGTTTTTTGACAGCTACGTGATTCAAGCGTCGGATCACATTCCTCTAGTTTTTTACACACGCACACAATTATCTAGCTTCATAGGCCCTCCGTCGTTGGATATCATATTCACAAAACATGATATTCTCAAAAATAATATATAAGCAAAACATATTCGCAAAACTTGACATTCGCAAATCATCATTTTTAGTAAGACATGAATAAGACAGTGGCGACGGAGCTACGCTACCGCGGAGCTCCTATTTCTGGGTAGTTTGGCCCTCGGGACCCTGTAAATCTAACAAAACCTAAACCTACCTACGATTCTATAACCAAACCCGACTATTTGTAAATATCATGTTTTGCGAATATCGTGTTTTGCTAGTATGATGTCATGTGTATATGATGTTTTGCTAGTATGATGTAGTAACGCTTCATATGTAGGGTCACTACCAGCTAGCCTAACATGTCTATCTAAATGATAACGATACAGGAGCAGATAGGCTTAAACTTAGTGGAATTGAGCCCAACTAACCAACACGAGATGAATGCTTACCCAATAGGTCATAATCTTAATTCAGTCGTGTAACATGTGTCAATTTAAATTAGTCTCTTTATCAGCTAGTAATTGAGGCCGTATTTAATTGGTCAACTTGGAGTCCTAGTGAAAAAGGCTATAAGTCGACTTAACTCGTACCAAAATAGAGTATAAACATAAAACAACGATAGATGGCGTCAGCATACCCTCCGAGTATGAAAAGTAAGCGATCACTAATTTCGTGGATCTCAAGCAGGGTCTTGGTGGCATAATTGGTAATGCGCCTGCATCGGCCCGGAGAGCCAGAGGAGATGTAGGTTCGAATCCTGCCTAAGATCGACGAATTTTTTTCGCTTTAATATAATTTGAATTACGTACAGACGTTTCTGTTAAAATTAAAAAATGAATATAAAGAGAGTATACTAGACTAAGGGTGCGTTTCCACCAGAGATGCGCATTAATGTGATGTAGGTGTCAAATGTATGAAAACACATTAATGCGCATCTCTGGTGGAAACGCACCCTTAAACCCTTTTTATTTGACCTTCAAGAGAGTTATACGAATTAAACATACACGAAAATTAAAATTCCACTTTTAATCCCTGAAAGTTTCATTTAATTGAGCCGTTTTCAAGCCTTCAAACTTTCAAACAGCTATTCTTTATGATTACGCAACAAAATAGCAGAGTTCACTTAATATTTGACCTTTATTTTGAAATCACAGACAGTCACTTTAATTTTATTGGCAATATAAATTTATTCAACAAACCTATTTTCATATAGACTTAGTAAACTTCCACGCGTGGAAATGATATTCGTAGTTTTCATTATACTAGCGTAGTTTGTAGTATGTACGAGCAGTCATGTATCACAATTGTAAATTGTAAAACTCACTCATATACTTAGTAATAGAATCTTGATATTTTAATGTAAAGTATGGAAACAATAATATTTAAAACTAGATGTTGCCCGCGACTCTGTCCGCGTAGAAGTAGATCGCTATTCCTTCGGGAAGTGTCCTTTTTTCTCCTCTCTACGTTTCAGTGGTTTTTTTAAACTATACTTAACTACTGTAAGAAATTAAGGTTAGAAAAGAAAAATATCATGTAAATTTTCATGTGATTAAACTGGTTTTTTTTTATTTGCTCGCGTCTTGTTCTCGTTTCGCGCATAGTCTTTTTTAATGCATAATGCATATTTTTTTTTAGTTTTTTTTTGAAAGAGATAAACTAGTTAATGTCACTTGGTACTGAATATATGCGACAGTTCGTTGAAATTAGAAGGGTGAGCATTTATTTATTTATTTGTTTATATATTGCATTTTGTACAAAAGAAACTGATGTGTTCTTTAAAACGGACAAAATCCGTTTAAAGGTTAAGCATCTCTATACTTAAGCGTCGCCAGACAGCTGCAGATACTATATTTAAAAATCCCTTTCAATATCATTCATTGAGTAAGTCGCATCACTATTTATTATTCACCATTAACTTACAGCACGGAAAATGTGACTTTACTGAATACATTCAAAAGTAGCTGTAGCGGATTTCGTGTAATTTTCATTTCCAAAAAACTTTGTTAAAAGTCAAAATCTTGTCTGAAATACTACTTAAGAAGTACTCCATCTATTTGCTCTTGACGCATAATGCCCTAAATCTAGAAAATGTTTAAAACGCATAATGTCCTAAACGACACAATATGTAGATTAACACAATCGACGGAGCTCCGCTTTCGCGGAGCTCCTATTTCTGGGTGGTTTGGCCCTCCGGGCCTGCTGCAAAACTAACATAGCCTAAACCTACCTCATATTTATCCCGTTCGACTGTAGTTTGTGTTATTAAACCGGATATGCATGTGTGTTATTTTGCGGCTAGGACATTTTGCGTCTAGGACATTTTGCGTCTAAGGCGTTTTGCGACTAGGACATTTTGCGTCTAGGGCGTTTTGCGTCCATAAAATAGGGCATTATGCGTCTGACCTATCTATTTTGCGTATATCATCGTCTCGTCTCCGCCTCATTCGAATCAATATCACTACGCTACGACCCTTACACGACCTAATTGAGATTATGACCTACTGGCATGAGCTTTTGAACGCCACTGTACTTAAGAGATATTTTTGACCCATTATTGGTGTGTGGAATTCCATACTGAGGGCCCTGCCAAGACACACTACGCTAACTAGCGTTTCTATTCGTTTCGCTTTTAAACCAATCGCGTCACTGGTAGATGACGTGATACGAAAAGTCACGTGATCTACCAGTGACGCGATTGGTTTAAAAACGAAACGAATAGAAACGCTGGTTAGCGTAATGCGTCTTGTCTAGCGCCTCTGGCCTATAAATCCATTTCACTGTACACTTACAATCGACAGTGGCTTTCTAAAGGTTAGCATTATCTTGAGGTCTATGAACAGACCTCGGAATATACGGGGCAAAATTAAATGACAGCTAGGGATCGCCTATATCGTTAAAATCAATTATCGATACTTTCCCATAATATACTAGTGATCGTTCCAAGTTTTTTTCGTAAAAATATTTTTTTATTGAAAGTATGCAAATGAAATAAAATAGCATCATAATTCTGGTTATTCTTTGTTTTAAAAGGATTTTTGAACTATCACTCATCATCATAGTTTTATGTATTTCAGAATTGTTACTGTCCCATTTACTATTGTTAAAATAAACGATCAGCATTTGTTATGAGGAAAATATATGATGATGATGAGCGAAGGTTCAAAAATCTATTTAAAATAAAGAATAACCAGAATTATGTTGCTATTTTGTTTCATTTGCATACTTTCAATATAAAATTATTTTTACAAAAATAACTTGCAGCGATCACTAGTATATGGGAAAAGTATCGATAATTGAGTTTATCGATATATACGATCCCTAGGTCATGAGAGTCCACATTTGAACTGCCAGCCGGCAGCAAAGTTGCAGTTTGAACGCAGTTATTAATGCATAGAAACTGCAAACCGACTTAGCAGTCAGCGTACAGTTATAACGACGGGAAACTGGCTGCAAGCTAGCAGCAAGTTTGTAATGTTGTTGTATTCCTGTTAGATCAATTGCATTTTAACTGTATTACAATCGTACAATCGTTAGAACTGCCCACGGATCGCACAGTCGGTTTGCAGTTTCTATGCAAACCGCGCAATAACTGCATCCAAAATGCAATTTTGCTATTCAAATGTAGACTGTCTGTTTTGGCTCTATGGCTCTTTAGTTTGACCACACTAACTGCCCTTGTACCAAAAAAGGGGGCTAACTACATAGTAATTGAATAAGCATTTTAAACTTAATATGGTTACCGATAGAGTATAAAATGCTTTGACTACAACATTGCACTTAGCAGCCTTAATTGGTTTAAGTAGACGACCATATTAATATAGATCTGTTCACATAAATATCTAATTACTTATATATCGTTCTACTGCGAATTGGATTGGCAATTTAGCTGGCACATTTTCTCATGACGCTCCCCAATTTTAAAATAACATATATCCTTCAGTTTAGTCTGTGTACACGTGATATGTGCCGTTTTAAAATTGTGACAACCTTACAACTTTTATTGTAGATTTAATTTTAGAAAAAGTACACAAATTCTCGTAACATATCGACTTGTTATTTTAAAAAGTTTGCAATGTTCATATTTAAGTTAAAAACTAGTCTTAACACAATAATACTTTTTAAAGGTCGATGGTGACTTTTTTATTTTGATTTGTCGTTTCGGTCGAGTTGCATCATTTGCGTCAGATTAAAAATTAAAGGCAATTATCGACCTTATTGACATTATATCGTGCAGACTAGTTTTAAACAAAATATGATTCAAAAACATGATTGTAACGTTGTCAAATTTGCAATGGTATTTAGACTAGCGTGCTGGCAAAATGTACCGGCTGTGATGTATGCGGCCTTGAAACGCAATTGCGTTGAATGGCGACTAAGCCCCCGTTCAAGGGGGCTGTCCCCCCACCAGGGGAAGAGACTAGGGTCTTGCTGTTGTAAACCTGTTTGGTCAGGAGGCGGTCGCGTGGACTCTTTAGATTACTTTCCTTCAATGACACTTAGCCAAGAATTTGGTGAATATATTTCAAATAGCCGTCAACTTTTGTAGTTTTGTTTATCTGATGCCGTATGGACCTATCTAAATACATCCTCTTGCAAAGAAAAGTGAAACTTTTGACTTTTGTTCTTTTCAAGTAGTTTAAAATAAGTTTAGTAATCAGGAAATTAGATTTTATGCTAGAAAATTGAAATAGTAAACACTATTGCACTAAAGCAGCTACATTTCACTATATAGCTCACCATATCGCTAAATAAATTGAGTACTTATTGTTAACGAAGAAAAATAGCGATCCCACTCCTCACAAAAAAAACGTTTTACAAGTAAAGGGTAGATGATGGATGCAATATGGTAACGAAAGCTTAAGATGGATAAGACTTTTATTAAATTCCTAAGTACTACTTATGTATGAAAATTGAAAATATATGCAGTTTTTATTATAAATCAGTACATATTTTGTATGTTAGGAAAAGTATCACTTTACGACTACGCCCCTCTTTGTCTGTAGATGTAGGGGGGTCATTTTCCCTATGTAAGTAGATAGTAAACTAATATAGAAACAAATGTGACTATTCACTTCAACAATGAAAATCAATAACTTTTTTGCATGATGTTCTCTTTTTTTAAATCAATTGTGGTCATATCCATATTATGGATATCGTTCGACATTATTTGACGTAATTTGCATTTAATAATTAATGAGTTTTGTATTATACTGTGGGACAACGACAGTTCTAGGTACAAATGAACGCCAAAAAAATCTAATATTTATTTTGAAACACGGCTAGGCAAATTCGAAGTTAAAAAAGTTGACGTAATATTAAAAAAAGGGGTACGTATAATAATATATAAAGTTCAAAATACACAATGGGTCATAATACATAATGGTTATAAAACAAATCTAACCTAACCTAATGGGTTTTAAACAGTGGCCTTTTAAAAAATTCTGCAAAGTTTACGGTTTCAGAAATAAAACCATTATATATTACGATTATTATGTTTTTTGAACTTTATATATTATGATACGATCCCTTAAAAAAAGCTATTAGAAATATACGGCAGAAAAGGTTCTGTTTAAAGAGTTCACGCGCTACGCTCCTGATCGGTGCCACTGGATTTGAGTACGGTTTATATCATATATTATGTTGGCGGAGGGTTCAACTTCTTGTATCCTAAGGCCCACCATACATACAAATTTGCCAGTGGGGTATAAACCTATTATAAATGAAATAAAGTATATTTTCTAATTTGAACATATGTCATAAAAACAAAAGAAATTCCACTTTATTTCCTTTGCACTAGGTAGTGTAATGGCCGTATTATGCACATTTTTTTGTAAATTTGGCGCAAAAATATCTGACACGTCTTTATTACTAGAGGTATAAGAGCATGTCAGATATTTTTGCGCCCAATGTTGGATAATATATTATTGCTGGTGACTGTACAGGGGCCTTAGGAGCATACAGGCGTTACTATTTCAATGTTTCATGGTCAATCAATATTATATAAAAATATTGAATTAACAGATCAAATGAGCAATTTTTTATGAAGTGTCACAAAGATGTCGTGTGCTCGCACGTCTCCATTCTCGAATGTCTCGAAATTCTATAATTTTAAACACATAACACTAAGATAAGTACAGTCTAATTAATTAAAATAAAAAAAACCTTGAACTTTTTTTATTAACTTCAGACCCATAGTCTCCTTAAATTATGATGTTATTAGTGTGATTATTCACTTATTTTTGCTGTTCATTGTCAAAATACCAGAATTTTAAAATATCAGAATCTTTTTGGTGCGGCTAAGAATGAAAAAATGTTCATATAGTCACACTGAGAATTGTAACACCATTGACACAAAGCTAAGATTTAACAAATTCCTAATGTCTCAAAATAATTGTATGGAAGTGTCCTTTTATGTTACCTAAAGGGACATTTTAGTAATAAAATAGGAACACTCCATAAAAATATTTTTGGACTGGATATTTATTACTGCATAATTCGCAGTGTCAGTATGGTCACACGAGTATTCGCGTTCTTAATTTAAAACATTACGACATTATTTTTGACACTTCACATTCTAGAAAAAAACGCCAAACTGATGATATAAACGTACTCAAACCTCCCCCCTCGCACTGGTGTAACCCCCCGCCTCCGCAGGTGCCGCCCTGGAGGAACACCTCATCCTGGACAACCGCTACACGGAGCACAGCACCGTGGGGCTCGCCCAGCAGTGGGACCAGCTGGACCAGCTGTCCATGAGGATGCAGCACAACTTGGAGCAGCAGATCCAGGCCAGGAACCATTCTGGTAAGATATTTGCTTAGGATCATATCGTCTACATAGATCGTCTCCGTTACTGTATGTCTTAGGGTGATATTCCACCTGTCCAATATCTTTGTCATTTAAAGTGCTCACTAAGATTGTAGTAAGTTTTCCCCAAGCACCACTTATACAATTTTGTTTTAAATTTCGGAAAATCAGTCCGTTTAACATTGTTAGGTACATTATTCAAAAAAAAACCTGACATGTACATACAACTCTTCTTGTGGTTAAGAGTTAACTGATGGCATTTCCAGGTGTAAGCGAGGACGCCCTGAAGGAGTTCTCCATGATGTTCAAGCACTTCGACAAGGACCGCTCCGGGCGGCTGAACCACCACGAGTTCAAGTCGTGCCTGCGCGCGCTCGGCTACGACCTGCCCATGGTCGAGGAGGGCCAGCCGGACCCCGAGTTCGAGGAGATCCTCAGTGAGTACACTCATGTAACATATACAGGTCTCGATGGAGCTCAAGCACTCGACAAGGACCGCTCCGGGCGGCTGAACCACCACGAGTTCAAGTCGTGCCTGCGCGCGCTCGGCTACGACCTGCCCATGGTCGAGGAGGGCCAGCCGGACCCCGAGTTCGAGGAGATCCTCAGTGAGTACACTCATGTAATATATACAGGTCTCGATGGAGCTCAAGCACTCGACAAGGACCGCTCCGGGCGGCTGAACCACCACGAGTTCAAGTCGTGCCTGCGCGCGCTCGGCTACGACCTGCCCATGGTCGAGGAGGGCCAGCCGGACCCCGAGTTCGAGGAGATCCTCAGTGAGTACACTCATGTAACATATACAGGTCTCGATGGAGCTCAAGCACTCGACAAGGACCGCTCCGGGCGGCTGAACCACCACGAGTTCAAGTCGTGCCTGCGCGCGCTCGGCTACGACCTGCCCATGGTCGAGGAGGGCCAGCCGGACCCCGAGTTCGAGGAGATCCTCAGTGAGTACACTCATGTAACATATACAGGTCTCGATGGAGCTCAAGCACTCGACAAGGACCGCTCCGGGCGGCTGAACCACCACGAGTTCAAGTCGTGCCTGCGCGCGCTCGGCTACGACCTGCCCATGGTCGAGGAGGGCCAGCCGGACCCCGAGTTCGAGGAGATCCTCAGTGAGTACACTCATGTAACATATACAGGTCTCGATGGAGCTCAAGCACTTCGAAAAGGACCGCTCCGGGCGGCTGAACCACCACGAGTTCAAGTCGTGTCTGCGCGCGCTCGGCTACGACCTGCCCATGGTCGAGGAGGGCCAGCCGGACCCCGAGTTCGAGGAGATCCTCAGTGAGTACACTCATGTAACATATACAGGTCTCGATGGAGCTCAAGCACTCGACAAGGACCGCTCCGGGCGGCTGAACCACCACGAGTTCAAGTCGTGCCTGCGCGCGCTCGGCTACGACCTGCCCATGGTCGAGGAGGGCCAGCCGGACCCCGAGTTCGAGGAGATCCTCAGTGAGTACACTCATGTAACATATACAGGTCTCGATGGAGCTCAAGCACTCGACAAGGACCGCTCCGGGCGGCTGAACCACCACGAGTTCAAGTCGTGCCTGCGCGCGCTCGGCTACGACCTGCCCATGGTCGAGGAGGGCCAGCCGGACCCCGAGTTCGAGGAGATCCTCAGTGAGTACACTCATGTAACATATACAGGTCTCGATGGAGCTCAAGCACTTCGAAAAGGACCGCTCCGGGCGGCTGAACCACCACGAGTTCAAGTCGTGTCTGCGCGCGCTCGGCTACGACCTGCCCATGGTCGAGGAGGGCCAGCCGGACCCCGAGTTCGAGGAGATCCTCAGTGAGTACACTCATGTAACATATACAGGTCTCGATGGAGCTCAAGCACTCGACAAGGACCGCTCCGGGCGGCTGAACCACCACGAGTTCAAGTCGTGCCTGCGCGCGCTCGGCTACGACCTGCCCATGGTCGAGGAGGGCCAGCCGGACCCCGAGTTCGAGGAGATCCTCAGTGAGTACACTCATGTAACATATACAGGTCTCGATGGAGCTCAAGCACTCGACAAGGACCGCTCCGGGCGGCTGAACCACCACGAGTTCAAGTCGTGCCTGCGCGCGCTCGGCTACGACCTGCCCATGGTCGAGGAGGGCCAGCCGGACCCCGAGTTCGAGGAGATCCTCAGTGAGTACACTCATGTAACATATACAGGTCTCGATGGAGCTCAAGCACTTCGAAAAGGACCGCTCCGGTCTCCTTTTTTTGGTAGATTTTTTTCGGAATAATTGTATAACAAACCTCAATATTTCTGCAAACGAGATTTGATTAAAAAAACGTAAAGTAAATAGTTATTTAATCTTAAATAAGTAACAATCAAGCGTGTACATCATAAAATATACCTCACGCGATGCCAAAAAGTAAGTGATTATGGTGTAATAAAGGTAAATAGGTCCGTTTGGTTTTGTTTACATTTTTGTCATTTCTATTCAATCATGTCAATTGGTGTCAAATTGTTCCCAGTCCCCTATTTCACCATCCTAACAATGACAGGTGACAGGTGACATTTCAGTATACATGGCGCTGCTTATATGAAACCCATTGACGTAAGGGTGTTACCAGACCAATCGATCGATCGTCGATCGACGGCATCGATCGATGGTAGAATTGATTGGTCGACGTCGATCGATAGTTCCTACCAGACCAATCGATCAATCGTCGATCGATGGCAGAATGGATTAGTAAACGTAAGCTATCAGACCAGTCGATCAACGTCGACCGGCAATCGATCGATTGGTTAGTCGAACGATATCCGTCGATCGACGTCAATCGATGCCGTCGATCGGCGATCGATCGATTGGTCTGGTAACACCCTAACAGCGAGTTAACTTTGCAATGTATACCAAATTGTCACCTGTCACGTGTCGTTGTCAAGATGGTGACATTGTCCCCTGATACTATGTTATTGTTTCGTACAGACGTGGTGGACCCGAACCGCGACGGGCAGGTCTCCCTCCAGGAGTACATGGCGTTCATGATCAGCAAGGAGACGGAGAACGTCCACTCCTCGGAGGAGATCGAGAACGCGTTCCGCGCGATCACGGCGCACCAGGACCGCGCCTACGTCACCAAGGACGAGCTCTACGCGGTCAGTACACACACACACACACACACACACACACACACACACACACACACACACACACACACACACACACACACACACACACACACACACACACACACACAGAGACAGACACACACGGACATAACGTCTTTCCTGTGGACATACCCAAAGTTAACGTTTTTAGGGCCTAATTTTTTGGCTGAACCCACATTCGCATAAACGGCGTCAGCTCTGCTTTAGTCCTATCAAATAAAAACATAACTTATATGCACACAAGGTTTTAACTATTGACCACAGGAGGACAACTTTTGTTTTTTTGGAATGTGACCCTTATGTGAGAGATTTTCAATGTTTAATGTTTTTCCGAAAATAACCATCATTTTTTCTGAGAACTCTTGTCAAACAGTAATGATATCGACCATCGTCACCATATATCCGCTTGTTGCGGCTTCGGGGAATTGCATATTTAAAAAGTTAATAATACCAACTAATTGTATTATAATTTTGAATACTTCTAATAGATAAGTAGGACCAAGAATTCCAGCAAATTCATTAATAATTGCAACAACAACAACAACAACATAAACTCACGCCTTCATTCCCAGAGTGGGGTAGGCAGAGCCACAGACTCACCAACAACTCCAAAAACTTGTTGATAATTCTGTGACCACATTTTGCACAACCAGGCTAAGATGTTATCCAGTGTAGTAGTGACAGGTTGCAAACTCATCGCCTAACAGCACTACACAGCCTTTAGTCCCTTAGTCGTCTCTTACGACATCCACGGGAAGACATGGAGTGGCAACATTCTAAACCCGGCACCACACGGCAATTAATTTAATTATTGCAAAGTGTGAGAAATGAAACACCCTAACACACACACACACACACACACACACACACACAAACTTTCGCATTTATAGTATCCTGAACTGAATCGAGTGGTAGCGTATTTTTTGTGTTCAAAACTCTATTAATACCAAGTTCTCCCCACAGAACCTCACAAAGGAGATGGCGGACTACTGCGTCGCCCGCATGAAACCCTTCGTCGAGCAAAAGACCGAGCGGCCGATCCCCAACGCGCTCGACTACATCGAGTTCACGCGCACGCTCTTCCAGAACTAAATCCAGGTCCCGTGGTGTAATTAGGTCTGATCGACTACCATATTGTAATCGTCTTGCGTGACAATCAGAGCTGATAATAAGTCAACATATTGTGTAAAACCATATTTTAGGAGGCCACCTATGCTAAAGTTTGGAGTGTTCCGCGATCTGGATCTCAATAACCATAACGCCTTTGTATCTTTTTTGGATATAATAAACTTGATCATATTTGCTTGAGACTGGCACACGTGAAAATATTAGAAATACAATCCTCGATAATTTTATTTTTCAAGCATGACACCTTTTTTGCATGTTTTTGGTTGAATCTTCGAATCCCTATAACGTTTAACGATGATTCTCGATTCAATAGCTGAGTATATATGTAACTTCTTAATCCTGGCAAACCATTTTTTTATTAAATGCGGTTTTAAAGTAAACAGCAATTAATTGAATTTGACGCTGCCATCGCGCGCGCAAACCATCTCCATCTCACATTCTTCCCGCGGAAGCACATAAAGCCATCCCTTTTCATTCTTGTGGGGGCGTGGCACCATAGGTGGCCTCTTAACTCGGCCGCCACGTTACGTTGACGATAGGGTAACAAGTCAGAAACAATATGGGTTTACCGAGTAGTACACTCTCTGTTTTACAATTTGAAAAATTAAACATGTCTCAGTTTATAGATGTTGGCAACATTATGTATTTTTACTATGGCGAAGATGTATGGGGATTTGTTGGAAAACTAAAACATACATGAAAAAGTACAGTCGTACGATCTGGTTACACCGCGGTATTAAATAAATGTAAACTCTAACATATGCTTTCTAATTTTCCACCTTCCCACCTGTATTCAGTTCTTTGACGAAGCATTATTCCATCTATATGTTATTATAGACTGAGTGTAACTCGAAAAGCATTTAAAAAATATAAAAAAAAACGTTGTTTAGGCTTGCTTAGCGTGCGTTCTATTTGAACTCTTAACGCTTTGCGTCTAGTTTTTAATATATACGTAATAGCACCGGATGGCTAAATTGGTAATACAAAATCTATATTTTACACACATTTTTCCTGATCTAATTTAATGAAAAGATTTTTAATGTTAATTTATCCCCAAATTTAATGGCTTAATATGGTTACCCTACCGCTATGTTTAAATTAGTTTAAACGTAGATCTATAACAGTTGGGTATTCAATGTAGGGTAACCACATTTTAGGTCTTTAATTATTAGTTTTATTAAAATAATTAAAGAAGGTTAATTTGAACTATTGAGTTATTCGTCATTAATTTAACCGCAATCAAGTACTTTGTATTACCAATTTGAAGCCACCCTGTATACGTAATATATACGTTACATTCTGCCCTTTATCTTTGTCTGTACTTAGCATATTTTATAATATAACGATAAATTAAATACGGTTTTGATATAAAGCCATGTTTAATGGCTGGAAGTCAAGCCGCAGGGATGTCGTTCCTTCTCTCTGAACTCAGCAGAGAGATCCGAAGCTCCCGCAAATCTTCCGACTTTAGACTATTGGATCCATTTTCATGATAATATACACTATTTATTAGAAATGTAACGGGAAAACCCAAAATGCCTTTTAAGCTACCACGTAAGCAATAATATTGACGAAAATACACGAAGCAGAGAAGTTCTCAAAAATACGATTATTGACAACTATACCTTGTCCGGATAGGTATTTAATTAAAGGTAAACAAACCAAACCACGTGGCTCTGTTCGACAGCCAATCAGAACTGTTTGGTCGAGCTTTGACGTATCAGTGCTCTGCTCCTATTGGCTGACCAACCATGTCACGTGGTTTGTTTGTTTACATTTAGTTAAATACCTATCCGAACAAGGTATAGGTTTTCGTGCCCTTTTGTTTATACAAACCTTGTCCTGGATATGACAAACAAAACTATTTTTTTTTATTCAAATTTGTCGAGCCAATCTCGAGTTTTAGCGAGCCTAATAAACGGCAATTTAATATGTTAAAATACATACGTACCTTCACGCCTGTAATCCCAGAGTGGCAGACAGAGCTACAGAATAACCAACAACATATGTGGAAATATTTTTGAGAATTTGGCCGCTACCGTGTTGTAATTAGCAATACATATTAACTAATTATATAAAACATATATAACATTAAGTATTAGATCTGTAGTCAACCAGGATGCATAATTTCAGGCGCTAGTTTTAAGCTGTCCGAGCGGGTAAGCGAAAAAACCGACAAACTCAACCATCGCCAATGTCAACTTAAAACCAGAGCAAATGTCAACCTTACCTCACAGACACTCAGTTCTATTTTGTGCTGGTAACTATAACGGAAATATCCTGAAATATCCGTTCACTGGTACGGATATATCCGTCGTGAAACGTCAGAAATAAGTTTTAACTTATAAAAAAAATCAGTGAGATTTCACTGTCGATTCGATCTGTTTAGTCTGATAACTTCTAATATGGGTATGAACAGCTGCCCGTACTGAAGCAACGTTTGTGCCTTTTTGTCATATCGGTCCTTGGAATTATGGATTCTGGTTTGAAGCAACGCAGTATATTACAAAAAAAAACTCATAACATTACTGGTAAATCTTTGTAGGCACATTTTATATTATATTTGAGTAAGTTCGAGTCGGGCTATTCAGGCAGTGGTGCTTTAATAGTTACTGGTACATAATGAAACTTCTTAAGATACGAGTGCCGAGGTTGCGAGCGCTCTAATTACAGACACGAGTACTTTAAGAGCTAATTATGAACCGTTGCATACATAACTATTTCTACAAGCATAAAATGATAATGACAAAAATAAACATTCGCTAACTTTTCTCGTATACTTTACTCGATTTTTCTGCTAGAACAAATTACTTACTTGTCAGCAGTCATTTTCATTATTCTGATTGGCGTTAATAGTTAGTGAATTTTATTGTAAAGTAACCGTTTACAAATTTCATGCAAGTTTTAATACTTACTAAAAACAGTTCTGACATTATAAAAGTTGGAATGCCAAACGAAACGCCATTTTGTTGATATCCATGTTGAACGTAACCATGGTAACGAAATAAATCGATGGATATTAACCATCTATTTTTAGTAATTCTGTCGGAATAGCCCCGCCCACCTTATCCATCTATTATATTGGGTCCTTACCTATGAAATTGGCGTTATTTTTACATGTTTTATTTCGTACGGAATTTATTTATTTGAATTTTAACTTCCAAATTATTTTTAAATTTCGTTAATACAGTATGTTACAAAGGTTTTAGATACAAATAATATGGTGCACTTTCTTACTTAGTGTTTAAAATTAAAGTGTGAACTCAACTCTTTTCATGTGCTGTGAGTTCAAGTGTTTCAATTACGCAGAGTTTTATGAAGGTAACTATTTTTAAGTAATTAAGATATGTATAATATAGCTTAGAAGTGTCCAATATTCCTGACAGAATTTTGTTTGGTTTGCATTTGACGTTACTAAATAATCCGCAAATTTAAATGTATTAAAACCACCGTTTTCATAAAATTCTCCATATAAAACGCCAATTTCATAGGTAAGGACCTAATATAAAAGGTATTAATAAAATCTTAGTATTTATTTATAATATACAATAAGTATGTGTGGTTATGGATTCTTTATAGTCTACTTGCTAGTTTTACATTTAATAATATTTATTATTAATCGATGAGCCTTGGATATTGAATAAGTCGCTTTTACAGTATATATTGTGACGATGGGGGCGCTCAAATTATTCATGTATTCGACTATATTAGTTTAAGCCTTTAAATGTTTGACGCCAACCTTTCTGTATTCCGTTTGAATTAATAAATATTTATTTCGAATATGTTGTTTAATTTAGCCGGTCAAGTGAGGCTTCGATAGCTCTTAGATGCTTCGGGTTTGTACAGTCGGCTTCATAAATATGTGAACGCTTTAGTACAGTCAACAGCATAAATAAGTGATTATTTATGTACCTTGTCGCTTTCAATCGTTACACAATTTTGTATAACATTTCAAACACGACGTTAAAGTGACAAGGTACATAACATAAATGATCACTTATGCTGTTGACTGTACCTTGTCTATCTGTCATGTTTAAACTGCCATATATGAATTGTCACGATTCGTGACAAGGTACTGAAGTGTATACATAAAGAAAAAAACCACGCACGACTCGTGGACCCACCACTTTGTCCCACTGCTCTTTTTGACGGGGTTCTGCCTAGCGGCAGGGCTCCTATTTCTAGGCGATTTGGCCTTCGGCCATCTTAAATTACCTAACGAACCTAACCTACCCACTACCTGATTTATTTAAATATGGAATTTACTGGCTTAAATGGTTCTAATTCACTGGATAACATCTTAGCCTGACTGTGCCAAATATGGTCACAGAATTATCAACAAGTTTTTGGAGTTGTTGGTGAGTCTGTGGCTCTGCCTACCCCACTCTGGGAATGAAGGCGTGAGTTTATAATTATGTTATGTTTTATTTAAATGTGGAATTTACTGGCTTAAATGGCTCTAATTTTCTTGTAGAAAAATCTAAAAAATTCAATCTTCCATAGATAATATTCAGTAGTTTGAAACATGGAACCAATTGAAAGCCAGGTGCTCTACTTTGAAATCCGTAATTCGAACTTCGTCTATTGCTATCCCTTTTGCTCTCGACGCGTAACTAATTCGCAAGAAAGTGACGAGGCGATCCGAAGTTCGAATTGCGGATTTCAAAGTAGAGCCCCAGGAGCGTTTAAACTCTGTCACGTGACACCGATGACGTCATAGTTCCACAGACTACGAGAACAAATTTGAGAGGCTCATACACGAAAGGTTAAGCGCCGATTTTACAGTGCTCCGCAGGAAATAAATTTGTGTCGGCTGCGGCCGATAATGTCGTCAACAACTTCCAGTTTCGGCCAGAGCCGACTGTCGCGTACAAGAGGTGTATCTTGTCCAGTGGCCCGTTTCACGAAGCTACAAGTTACAAATTACAAGCGGAACTCTCTAGCAAAAGGAGTTAGAAAGAGACTCGCTTGTAATTTGTAGCTTCGTGAATCAGGCTTCAGGACTCTGAGCACCATGCAAGTATCAATATGGAGGGGTGTGTAAAGAATTGCATAAAAACGATTGTACTAATTTTAATTTTACATAACACAAATTGCATCATTTCGATCTCTATAATAAACCAACGATATAATATAATTAATATTTTAATGCTTTTTGTATATTTTTTTGTTATATGAAATAAAGTATAATTTAGTACGATATAATAATAATTATGCATAAAACGAAATGCATAATTTCCTGAACTATAATGTTCATAAATTAAAAAATAAATATTTCTACCGGCTTTCATTAATGTGGTCACATTATCTAACCTAACCTAACCTAGTTAGAAGAAATTGAGTTAAAATGCATAATAACAAGAAAATTATAGTTATAATAAATGAGTGTTATTCGGTCGTATGCCTGATGAAATTATGCAATTGGTTGATGCTAATCGTTCACTATGCTTTTCTTGGTTAGTTAAATGAAATTATACAAAATGTTTTTAGACTGATTGCGCACCCTATATGGAGACTCCTTAGTCCCTAGGACAACGTCAGAAATAATACGCAAAACTCGAACTCAATATTTATTACTTAAAATAAATGTACCTAAAATACAAAATCTAATAAATATTACTATACGATTAAAGCTTTAAATTATGATTTCTCGTAACCAGTGGTCGCTTATTGAATATACTCAATATTTAGGGCACATTGAAAGAACATTGAATGAACATGCATCAAGTTTAGGCACGGAATAGAAAAAACAGTGGAAGTGGCATGAGCTTCGCTTAGTATCAGACCTGTTGTCGCCAATACTCAAACTATCATAAAAACAACACGCCACCATGGAAACTGTTTTTGGTGCGGCTATCGTTTTTACATTCCAAAATAGCACAATAAGGCATGCTTATGGATTTATTTCCTATTTTAGAAATATCGAAATATTGAAATGAGCGATCGCGGCAAAAGTATGGTAGGTTATGCGGAACTCCGCATAACTATGCCACTTCTACTGTTTTTTCTGTTCTGTGAGTGTAGGCAAATTAGCTCTGCCTATTCCGATCTCTGCTAATGACAGTAAATCCTCAAAAAGTTGCTCGGCCGATAAGAAGTCGATCCTGACACGTTGCACAACCATGAAGTTACTGAACTTGGATAATGTTGACAGCAGTCAAACAATGCTGTTGTTACTATTCCTTCACACGCAACAAATAAGTATAGCAGAGTAAGGCCGCGGAGCGTTCGAACCGCTCCGCTCTTGTGTTACGAAAATAGTCATAAAGATTTATGTCTGTGGCATTTATTTTTAATTACAATAGGTAGTTGTGATTAGGTTATTTCACGCGCGCCGCAAGCAACGCCGCGGGATAGTCATAGTCATATTTCAACAAGTAAATATTCTTCGTTGTAGTCGCTCAACTATCTTAATCGAGATATCTTATCGCCACCCTTAAAATAGGTACCGTTGAAGAGTTCCGGTGGCCATCTGTGGTCTTCATCATCAGTTCCACTTCACCAAGTGATACTTTCTGAATGCAAATGCTACACTTGTTACTAAAAATACTAAAATCGCTATATGTTTGCCTACAATATTTGAGGAGTTCCCTCAATTCCTCACTGATCCCCTCATCAGATTCAGATTCGGTGACAATGGGACCACCTCGGAAGTATACTCTACCAAACCAAAAAAGAATTTTTAAAATCTGTCCACAATTGACTAAGTAATCGGTGAACATACATAAAAAAAAACATACAGTGGAACGTATAACCTCCTCCTTTTTGAAGTCGGTTAAAAAGTGGGAGCGTTTCGAACGCTCTGCGGCCTTAACCAGCATTGTTTTTCTGCTGGCATTTCCACGCTATGGTTGAGCAATATGCCAGGGGCTCTACATTGAAATCAGCAATTCGAACTTCGGATCGCCCCGTCACTTTCTTGCGAATTACTGACGCGTCAAGAGCAAAAGGAATAGCAATAGACGAAGTTCGAATTACGGATTTCAAAGTAGAGCCTCAGGACTGGCTTGTTATCGGCCGGGCACTGTAAGGAGACTAGAAACGTTCTTTCCGTGTACCCTTCATATGTAAGCAAGCTACACTACATCATTTTGTTAAACTGATAAGTGGATTATAGCTTGTTTCACGAGAGTTTAGGTCACGCACACAACAACACTGTCATGTAATGACAGCGGGATTTTGAAATTACTGTTCTAATATTGTACCGATAGCAAGTTCAACACTGAACTGCAAGAAAGACCAAAAAGTTTCTTTAAACTATTTTGTTAAGTATTATGTAGAACAATTCATCGACTTCAAATAAAACAGAAAATAAAATATTTTGATCGTTTTATTTAAATAAATGGTTTATAATATGAATAAATAAAGGTCAGATATGCGTAGGTATATGAATATAATACTAATCGTAGAAACCAAAGAGAATGGAACCTAGGATTGATTATTTAACCGAAAACCTTGTAATCAATCTTAACGAATCAGATGAAGATATGCCAAGTGATGATGGCTTATAAAAGCATTTTTTTATATTTTTTACTGCTTTTGATACTTATTAAAAATATAATTAAGCGTTTTTATTTAGATTTACATTCACTCACTCATTTCATTCATTCACTTGTTTTGCAATCAGTACTTCATGTAGCTGTGTGTGTAATCATTCACCTCAACTCTCGTGGAACTACCATACAACAGCCCATATAAACGTTACCTAGGTTACATTTTTTTTAACCGTTTCTTATCTACTAGGTAAAACTTATATTGCCTTTGACGTGTTATGGTACAGTCAACCAATTTGATTTCTAGGCCACTTTGGACTATGTTAAAGTGACGTTGACAACCAAACGTTACAGACTTGTTATGATTTGGTTTACAGCGTCACATTGACAAAGTCCATAGTGGCCTAGGAATCAAATTGGTTGACTGTACAGTCACTAGCAATAATATATGATCCAACATTGGACTCGAAAATATCTGACACGTCCGTATTACTGGAGGCATAAGAGCGTGTCAGTTATTTTCGAGTCCAATGTTAATCATATTAATCATATGTGTCGACACATATCAAAAGTGGCTAAATCCACTTTTCATTTTTTTTGAGTTGTTAATGCTATCGGATAAATAATAAATTTATCTTTATTATATATAACACAGAAAATCATATATCTTTGTAAATTTTGAATAAAACTAATTTAAAGTTAATGTAATTTTTCAAACTTGGTTAAATCCATCTTGTCGTTCAAATCAAAACTAGTTAAATCCATTTGAACCAATCAGAAGGCGTAATTGTCCCAGGATGGCTGTCAGTTTACTTCGAATATCCAGTACAATTATTTCAAACATAGTTTAATCCATCACATGTTTTTTCAAACTTGGCCAAATACGAGCCAGGTAAATCAAACCTGGTTAAATCCAAATTTAAAATCCATTTTTTGCGCAATATGCATCTTCTACAATCAAGATTTAATAGGCTTTTGATTTTTTAGGTAGTCCATCATATTAAAATACTGTTCTAAGCATCCTAGTAATAAAATCAGGATCAGAAACGGTTTTTCACGATTATCTCAAAATAAAGTTCGATGGAGTTAGCCACGTTTGATATGTATCGACACATATATTATTGCTGGTGACTGTACATGTCGATTCACACGAATGGCAACGAAACAAACTTCTACATTGATATAATATAATTATTTTGATCATATACATTTATTATTATTTAAATCAAATATATTACAAGTGTATAAAGAGGTAGGTAGGTTATACGCGCTCAAGTAATAGCAAGTTGAAAGTTAACTGATTACCCAATCTGAGTCTATTTTCTACTCGGCAAAACCATATTGCCTTGTACCTGTTATATGGTATTGTTTTCAACTCGGCCACCATTACTGTCAAGTAAATAAGAATTGCCGGCTTAGAATAGTGCCACTCCATGTCTTCCCGTGGATGTCGTAAGAGGCGACTAAGGGAATAAAGGCTTGTAGTACTGTTAGGCGATGGGCTTGTCACTAATACGAGCCCACGACACTAAACCTAGTTTGATAAGACTACCGGATATATATATATAACTAGAGGACGCCCGCGACTTCGTACGCGTAGAATTAGTTTCCCGCTACTACCCCCATTTCTTCCCGTTGGGGGTCGATTTTCGGAAAATCCTTTCTTAGTGCTCACTTACATCATGAAAGGAACCCCTGTACCAAATTTCAAGTTTCTAGGTACAGTAGTTTTGGCTGTGCGTTGATATATGAGTCAGTCAGGTTTGCCTTTTATATATATAGATAGATAGATTAGTTACGTCATTAATGGGGGAACACGAAATGGCAATGCTGCAATGCGAAAAACCTGGCAAAGCTATTTTTTTTAAATTATAAGTCCGATGTATTGTATGATAAGACTCCCAAGTTTCGTTTGTTCCTCGGAACAGGGGAGGGGTAGAACTATACGACAATGCAGTGCTGCAAGCCCCGCTGATTGGCCTAATCAGTGGCAGCAGCATGATAAGGGACGCCTCGTTCTTAAGTATCTAGTATGATCGATCTCTTCAAAAAACCAAAGCTCATCTGAAACATCATCAATTTCTGTGTAAGAAAAACCACTGCTGCATTTTCCAAACAGTGGAGAAAGTGGTTGCTGCAGCGATTGAAGGTCGCCCTTCGCGCAGCATCGCCATTAATTCCCCATTAATCATATTAGTTTAGAATTTCGTAAACAGACGTTTCTGTTAAATTTAAAAATCTTTAGAATGAAGTGGCCCCTTGTACTCATGCTAATTTCAATGTAACTTGAAACACGAGTGTCGTTTGTTAATAAACAACGATAGATGGCGTCACCATACCCTCCGAGTATGAAAAGCAAGCGATTACTAATTTCGTGGATCTTAAGTAGGGTCTTGGTGGCATAATTGGTAATGCGCCTGCATCGGCCCGGAGAGCCAGAGGAGATGTAGGTTCGAATCCTGCCTAAGACCGACGATTTTTTTTCGCTTTAATATAGTTTAAGTATATATATATCATGTTTAGTGTCGTGGGCTCTTTATAACAGCTCAAAGATGATATGATTTACGCTGTAAAATTGAATGTGTTGCCATAGAAACATAAGTAATAAAAAAAATATACTCTGAATATCAAATAACCGTCCTACCTCTTTCTACCCATATTTCTATAATTATGGATCTATTTTCACCGTAGCATTCTGCAGTATGACATATTCCTCCGGCGTTACGTGCGCTTGTATCTTGGTGAGCAGAGCTTCTGGAATGCTCTGCGTGTTGTGTGACAGGTACTTGATTAGAAGCAGGTCTGTCGCCGTCGGTCGACTGTGGGCGTTGTACCGGAGGCACTGTTTCAGCGCTGTTATTAAGGAAGGCGGTAAATCTGAAATTAGATTGAAATACAGTGATATCGCGTGGTGGGATATTAAAATACATGAAAAAGTTTTGTGAATAAAGATTTCTATTTTGCTGTGTGGATAAATAGAGTACAGTCACCAGCAATAATATAGTATCCAATACTGAGCGCAATAACATCTGACACGTCTTTATTACAAGAGGTATAAGAGCGCGTCAGCGCGTCAGATAGTTTTGCGCCCAATGTTGGATAATATACAGGGTTACTTTTGGACCCCCCGCCAAAATGTAATATGATTTATGGGAAGTAATAAGAGACTGTTAAGTGAAAGAATCAGTTGTTTTACTTTTGAAATTTTATAGCCACATTTATTTTCAAATTTCTAGACGCTTTTGGTCAACGTAAGTTTTTGACGTCTACTACAAAGTTTCTACCTTCAGTATTTCTTTAAAAAAAAGGCGGCGGCAGTGAGGACGGTAAACAAGGAGAGTGACCATATTTTTTTGTTATGTTTGGAAAAGAAGAAAAAAAAATTGCCTGAATAGATGTATTTTATAATTCATAAAATTTATTGTACTGCTGTTCTGGGAGGATGTGGCAAAATTTGGCGGGGGGTCTAAAAGTAACCCTGTATTATTGCTGGCGACTGTACATTGGGAGCTATTTTAAAAAAAAATAAGCTTTACGGCGGTGCGTTAGGTTTTTAGAAATCACGGAATTACTCTTTATTCATAAAATAAACCAGTAAGAACGGCAAAAGAGTTTTTTTATTTTTATTGTTCCACATAATATATTATATTAAATATGATTAAAGAAAAAAACATTTAGACGGTAAAATAGTTCCGAATGATTATTATAAACTTTATCTACATTATAAGTCCTCTATTATGCATTCAAAACCCGTCGGCAATGACCAGCATTACCTGTGGACAGCGATGACAGCTGTTAATTTTGGAAGATGTTCCAAATTTGAATCTCATTACTTTACAATATTCGATAACGTAATTTCATTACGTTTCACCGCCAAGTAGATTCACAATTCTCTTAAAATTACTAAATAATCAAGATGGGAACTGTCAGATTTTGATCTCGAATTCCATTTCCGAGTATAGCTGTAGGTTATTAAAGGGGAACCCGTTGTTCCCATAATTTTTTTGGTCATAATGTAACTTTTGACACAATTATTGATAGTCATAAATTTGTATATATCGCTGGAACCGTTAACGTTTTAACATTTCCTAAATATGTAACGCGTAGACAAGGCTAGGTTAGGTTTGGTTTATAAAAATCTTAAAAAACAAACGGTTTTTTTTTAAATACGTTATGACTTGCGATAATTATGACCTAAACACATTATGACTTAAAAATATTATGGCAGACGATATACCATTTTTAAAAGCTATACGGATTTACCGATTAGAATAAACCCCCAGGGCTTTGTGTGCGTTTGTCTGTTTGTTTATCCTTGTACAATTTAAATACTAACTGTCAACGGGCGGGTAGCCTATGTAGTGGTTGGGGTCCCGGATGGTGACCAGCTTGACCATCGTGGCGAGGTGCGCGAACGGCGTGTGCCCGTACACCAGGCTGTAGAGGATGCACCCTAGCGACCAGATGTCCGAGTAGAAGGATACCTGGAAACAAATAGTGTTCTGTAACTATGTTTATCTACATCCATATCATAATTTCAATATAATATGTTCAGAAGCGATAAGCAAATGCACTACATTATGTTACCTGTATCTGTGGTTGCACTGTAATGTTAACATTAAAGTATAACATGTCAATAAAGTATTGGTTATCGCTGTAGTTGAATCATAATGTTTACTTTACAGTACAAGTGACCTGCACTTTAATGTGAACATTAAGATGCAGGTACATTAAGATGCAGGGTAACGACGGATACAGGTTTCTCACATATTGTAGAAAACTTATGATATGTATGTAGATAAAGTTATGTATGCGACTGTACGCATAATTAGGCATTATGCACCAGTCACATAAATAACTATTTGTTTATGATCTGTTATAGAAGTGATGTTTTTTGATGTATATTCGGATTAAATATGTTTATATTTCTGAGTAATAACCTGTTACTAATACGCTGGTAAACATCTTAGCCTATTTGTGCGAAATGTGATTACAGAATTATCAACAAGTTTTTAAAGTTGTAGGTAATTCTATAGCTCTGCCTACCCCACTCTGGAATTACAGGCGTTGAGGGAGTATGTAGGTATGTATATTTCTGAGTAATGTTGAATTAGTTATTTGTGTAACAAGAGATTAAAGTGGGTTTTTGTTGCGTGTGTTGATTTTGAATCGTGAGTAAGCGAAGGATTTTATAATTTAATCATGAGTGTAGTGAGGGATTTAAAGATGCCAATAGCCGTTTTGTGTGGTTCATATAACCTTTTATTTTAGTAGCGAAAATATAGTTATGGTAAAAAAAAATTGAATTTTGTTTATTGTTTTTAAATAGCAATAATTTTTTTTGAGATTTTTGGGTGTTATTATTTAATTATGTAGTTCATTTTATGGAGAGTGTTAAGGATAGAATAATTATATGTAGCAGTTATATAGTTTTTTTGTGTAAATTAAACTTTGAATGTCATAATAATTTTCTTGAGGTGAAAATTTTGTGTTAATTTGTATGACATATGTTTTTTATATTTATTATTTTTATTTTATTTTGTAGATCTTTCCGTTCCTGGTTTTGAGGTTTGGTGTTGCTGGCTTCGTAGTCAAATTGGTCGCACTGGGGATGTTTTCTAAATTTTTACGTTTCTTCTTCTTCTGTTAATTTGCGAGTTTGTAAAGAAAGAGATACTCAGAAAGAGCTTTTTTAGGGCTATTCATAGCCGACAGACAAAAATAATAATGTCGCTTCCGAAATCCTCTACGCCTATGCGCCCGAGGGTGTTTGCCAAGTCACAGAGGGAACGTCGCCACCGTCGAGCGACGCGTCTATTTCGAGCGCACTTTCGCCGTCCTGAAGGTGGCCGGCCGGATGAGATCGCCGTTGCCCGCTCCCGGCCCCGCCCGCCGGGGGTGCCGGAGATGCCCTCTTCCGCCCCCGCGACCTCCCGCTCGGGGTGCTTGCGAGTGTCGCTGGCGATGTGTCGTTTCGGTGTGTTGCCCGTTTAGGGTTATCGTTTAGGAATTTGAAAAGTTTTGACAAAAAGCTTGATATTTTGATAAAGGTTTGGACGTTTTAGTCACAAAATATTTGATATTTGTTTATATCAGGGATCGTATACAATACCGGTAAAATTTTATATAAAAATACTGGTTTTCAATTTCGGTATTTTGTTTAAGGGGCTTCTAAACGAGTCATATTTTCATTGCAATGTGTGGCCGGCAAGTATTAGTGTCTTTCTCCAATAATATAAGAGCAAGAGAGGGATACTAATAGTTGCCGGTCACATATTGCAGTGAAAATATGGCTCGTTTAGAAGCCCCCTTATTAACATTTTTGCTTTTCGATGAATTGATATAATAGAATAGTGTTATTACTTAAATTACAGTCGAAAATCTATGGTGGAGGACATGGTGGCGTTAATTGACTGTTTAAAAGACTACGGTGGGGGGGGGGTGTTGCGGCGCCCTCGTCCGCGGTCGCGCCCGCCCTCGCGGGCCTGGAGTCCACCCGCGGGCGGGGCGCGGGGGCCGGGGGGGGGAGGTCGAAAACTTGGAGGCGGAGGAGGGAGGGGCGGGGGGCGGGCAACGGCGATCTCATCCGGCCGGCCACCTTCAGCACGGCGAAGGAGCGCTCGAAATAAGCGCATCCCTCGGCAGTGACAACGTTCCTCCTCTCTGACTACGCAAACACCCTCGGACGGAAGCTAGGCCTATGAATAGCCCTAAATAAAACTCTTTCTGAATACCGTAAAATGGGGTGACTTTAGAATCGCGAGGCGACTTTGATAATTTTTTTAAATATCAATTTTGTGCAATGTCTGAGTTATTATTTAGGTCTTTCGCGACATTACTTTCATATGTTTCATATGCAAGCGAAAAACATTAATAGTTGACGTATTTTCATACAAAATGGATTTAATAACTGAATTAAATGCAGGAGTTACAAAAGATTCATTTTTAAAATTAACCAATTTAACCCCATTTTACGGTACCCAAATAATTGTAAACCAATATCATCATTTAAGACATGTTAAAACCTCGATAATAAAACTGCATACATTTTTAATATAATAAATTATACACGAAATTTAAATAGAATCATATACATATTATACTTTCGTATAAAAATTGCTACCGGTCACCAATCATCACTCATCATAAATACTAAACCTGGTATAAATATTAAATACAAATACTAAGTACGCATACTAGCAATTTATTTTGCAAACCTTACGCACTAACATGCCCGCTTTTTGCCCCCTCAAATACGACGTACGCACATCACTAATATTACGTAGCCACCAAACTGCCCGCTTGACGACGGGGTCTAGTAACTACCTAGTATAAGTAGGTACTAGACCCTGTATAAGTTGCCTAGTATGGTATTGCTGTGGCCTAGTATAGGTTGTAGTGGCTAGTTATACCTTCAGCGGCTGGCTCCCGTCACCTCCCAGCGCCTCGGGCGATATGTAGGAGAAGGTGCCCTTGCCGCACGAGCGCACCACGCTGGTCGCGTCGCTGCTCACGGCCGACGCGATCCCGAAGTCGATCAGCTTGAGCCGCCCGGAGACCAGCAGGAAGTTGGCCGGCTTCAGGTCCGCGTGGACTATGCCTGGGGGATACAACAATAATAGAAAAACTAGGAAACTAAAAAACCGGCCAAGTGAGAATTGAACTTGCGTGGAGAGGGTTCCGTACATACTTAAGTTTTTTTTTAAATTTAGAATTCTTATAGGTTTTCCTGTAATCTACAAGCAGTGAACTATCGTCATCTTTCATGAATAAAATCAAAACTATTTATTTAACCATAATAACAAAAATATATTTGAGATCCTCATAACGAGCCCTTTCATTTTATATGTGACACAGATAGGTTAGCAAAATTTTTGTTTAAAATTTCCTAATTCGTCCCCCGAAAATGACTTAAAAGGAAAAACACACCTAGGGATGGACTTTATCGCATCGTATATCATAAGCCGTAACACAGATTTGTGGTCAAAACTTGGACTATAATAAAGGTATCATCATACCGTGCTGGTGGATCTGCTGCACCGCCCTCAGCATCTCCTCCCAGTAGTGCAACACGAGCGCCGGTGGCGCGCCGTCGCGGTGCGCGCGCAGGAAGCACGCCAGGTCCGTCTCGCCCGCCTCGAGCACCAGGCGGAGGTAGTTATTGGGACGGTCGTATTCACTGGAACGTAACCAGGATAGAATGAACACATTTGGTCTGTTGGAGTTTTTGTACTTAAGTTACGCCCACACCAATGCTTAAAAAACGGTGACGGTACGGAATCGCAGTGACGCGTCGTATTAGCACCGTTTTTGACGCAAGCTCCACACACCAATGCTTAACGTCGCGTATATTACGGTACGTCAAAAACGGCGCCATGTTGTTACTATGACCCCGTCTTTTGTTTCAGCAACGACACCGTTTTTTAAGCAGCAGTGTGGGGAGCGTGCGTCAAAAACGGTGCTGATACGACGCGTCACTGCGATTCCGTACCGTCACCGTATTTTAAGCACCGGTGTGGTCGCAGCTTGAATCAGTTCTTAAGTTCTGTCACTGACACCTGTATTCACAAACAATACTTAAGTGTGTCTGCGTTCAATACAGCTTTGTGATTGGTCCTTTTTGACCGACCTTTTGTTTATGAAACGATTTGAACCTGTGCGTTCGTGAGCACTGTGAGACCTCATAGTGACGTTTGTGAGTACGGGTGTGAGATTAAATACAATTTAAAAATAAACAAAAGAGTTTCATAAACCTGTAGTACATCAATCAAAACCTTATTTTATATAGAATAAAAAAGCGTAATTTGTATTATTTTATATTTACTATTGCAATAATTTGATGTACGAGCTTTAAGCATTCCCATTCGGGGCAGGAAATCATGGGTCAAAACACGCACGACCACGATACTGATAACGGCTACAACTTTTGTAAGAGTTCTCGTATTGAGTCGAAATTTGCGTGACATATTGACTAGACTTTTATATTTAAATTCTGATACAAATGTATTCCAAGCAACTAAAGATCCGCTTATACACCGGTCAATCTTCATGTTTCATTAAATCGACCTTACGATTTCACATCAATTTGCAGAAATACGAAAACACACCAAATTTCGTGTTTCATAAGCAGGTTTTTGATTGTCGTTAAGAAACTAATGCTGGTCTCCGAACATAACCAGAGATCAGAGGCTTCGCAATATTAAATAAAAAAGTTTCTCGGTTAACAAAGACTAACCTTTAAAGCGTTTTCAAAAAGTGAAGTTTTCAGAAAACTCATGCGTATTTTAGTCGGTGCCGGCCGTGAATGTTAAAAGGTCGTATCGTAAATTGCGGCGGCAATGTGGAATGATTATTAGTTCCTAAAAATGTACATTAATTAAGCTTTTAAGTGTTATATATTTTGAAATTAAAAAATAATCAGAATTTAGTTATATTTGACTAAACCTTTGTGACAGAACTTAGGGACCGGCTAATTACAATTACAATGCGGTCAACACGGGATTGCAGAGCTACTTGCCACTGTACGTTTCCACTCAGGTTCACTTTGACCATATTCCCATGTCGTAAACATTCTCATCTCGGCCACATTCCTATCTCGTCCACATTCCCATCTGGTCCACATACCCATTTTGTCCACATTCCCATTTCTTTCACATTCGCATATCGTCAACATTACCATCTTGCCCACATTCCCATTTCGTTCACATTCCCAACAACTAGTGAAAAAACGAGTGATAGAATTGATATCCAACAACCCTACAGTCCTAAGTTAGGTTGCAGACAAGTTAGGATCAATGTGGACGAGTTGGGAATGTGGACTAATCGGGAATGGGGATGAGTTGGGAATTGGACAATTTGGGATTGGTATGTGGCTCGTCCATGTGGCGTCCGTTGGGAATGTGGCCGAGATGAGAATGTGGACGAAATGCGAATATGGGCAAGGTGAGCCTGAGCGCTTATTTTGGCTTTTCGACTGTGTAATAGATGTAGAGATTACTCACTATTCATACAGTGTGACGACCCGGTCGCTCTTCTGCAAGTCCCGCAGCACTTTCACCTCGTTGAGGTACCCCTGGGCCATCTCGCGGTCCGTGGCGAGGTCCACACACTTCACGGCGTACTCGGTGGATGTACTTATTTCTAGTACCTGTACGAAGATAGGGGTTAGCCAGGGGAGTCAGCGAGCCTAGTATAAGTGGTCACCAGTGATCGGGTCTAGGATGCCATTTCCCGGGGTTTAGGTCCGTTATTTTAACATGGATATGAATATGACTTACAATCCCGCAAGTCTTTTTGTTACCTACCTTTATAAAAAGGTAAATAACTTTTAATTTTAAGTAGTTTCCACTAAAAATTAAAAATATATGTAACTAGAGGACGCCCGCGACTTCGTACGCGTAGAATTAGTTTCCCGCTTCTCCCCCCCATTTCTTCCCGTTGGGGGTCGATTTCACATCATGAAAAAAAAACCCCTGTACCAAATTTCAAGTTTCTAGGTACAGTAGTTTCGGCTGTGCGTTGATATGTCAGTCAGTCAGTTTTGCCTTTTATATATATATATAATAATATAATATATAGATAATATGTAATAACAACAAAAAAAAATACAGTACTGCATAAGAAGAACTGAACGTAACTTGCAAGTCTTATCTTTTACGGTATTTTTATAATTTTTACCTGTTTATAACTACAACCCATGGAAATGGTACGGTCAGCGTCATAAATATATATACGTTCACAAGGTTTCAGAAATATATATACACCCTTATTCCCTCGCAGCAGAGTCGTGTTTACATATTTTTAAAAGTTTATTAGTTTATTTTTGAAAGTTTACATATATTTGATGCTGACTGTACAATGAAAGGGGTGTTGCTTTGCACTGGATTAGGTTGTTCTGGTTTTTTATTGTTGTTTGTGATGAAATGATTATGACAACACAAGTTAACCATTTAAAAAGCGCTCCGGATCATTTGTAAACACTTGTAAAAGCTTAAAATATGCGAACGTTTTTTTTGTGTTACTGCAAAAGTTACCTTAAAGAAGACTAAATTTTTCAACAAAACGAGACCAATTTGGGATTGTCATAACCACTTCATCATAATCTAACACTGAAAAAACTAGAACAACATCATTCAGTGCAAAGCAAAATATACCAATTCCATGGTCAACTATCTGTACAGTGGACATTCGATTTTGAATAAAAAACCTTATAAATTCAAGCTTAGCGCTTAGCATTTAAATATAACTACTTAGTGACACTCGCAATGCTAAGAATAATAATGACAAAGATACATACATACAGGTCAAAAATGCAAGTGCTGAATAAATTGAGTGAGCTGGTAAGTTATGAAAATGATAACATATCTCCTGAAAAATCTATTAAGAAAAAGGCGCAGGCAAATTTTACAACAAAAAACATATAAAAAACAAAGAGCATTGTTTTTTAAGAAAACTATCGCCTGGCTTATTTAAACATGCATATCTTTAACCTACACTATTTGTTAAAAGCTCTTTAAAGTTTGCTTTATGTTAAACTTATTAAGTGTGTATCGGGGTCGTCTAAAATAGTAGAAGGAAAAATAAAGTATATTAAACCATTCCTCTACATATCTATATTGGTTCTTTTTAACTACACTTGGGAGAGAAGAAATCGATCCACTTAGAACTGAATTTCCATAGAATGTGGCTCGATTTCTTTGCTCCCAAGTATATATTATTAATTGGTAACATTTGTGATTATTCAGAATAGCGATGTAGCAATGCAATAGAGTTATAATATAAGGAGCATTAAAAGTATTTATAAAAGAATCTCTTAAATAATGGTGAAAAAATGTAATTGCATTTTAGATTTTATGTTAGCATTGGCTTAACAAGATTAGTACTTTTATATAAACATACAGCTAGGCAGGGCAGGGGTGGAACTTTTGGTGTTGATGACATCGAAATGACGAAATTTTGCACACAGGGCGCTCTCATTTATGTATTGATTGGTATAAATAATTAAAATTGAAAGTGGTAAAACCATAACAGATTACAGTAGCAGCATAATTTTATTCACCATTTAGAATTAAAAATGGCCAATTAAGTCAATTTTCTTTTATAAATGTCAATTGATGAGTACATACATACATACATACATACATAAACTCACGCCTTCATTCCCAGAGTGGGGTAGGCAGAGCTACAGAATTACCTACGACTCTAAAAACTTGTTGATAATTCTGTAACCACAATTACATTACGCATTGCACAATCAGGCTAAGATGTTTACGAGCATATTAGTGACAGGAGGCAATGAGTATTGTTCAAAATAACAATGCCAGAATAATATATTTACTATTAAATAAATTGTTATTAGCTCAAAAGAAGTTTTTTTTTTAAATTATAATTTTACTCAATGATTATTGCTACATGCAGGGCTTTAATTAAAACAAAACTTAATTGATTCCTTTGTGTAACGTAAGTTACCCATATAGTTTGTATGACTAACTTTTAAACAAAGAATACGATTGTGATTTTGTTTTCAATAAGCTTTTAATTATGTACAATATTTTTGGAAACGACCCACATAGTTCGTCAGCCAATAGAAGCAGAACACTGATACGTCAAAGTGCGATAAAACAGGATTGGCTGTTTAACAATGCCACGTGGTTTGGATTATTTACATTTTTTTAAGTACCTAAACAAACAAAGTATAGCTATGTTGTTGCATAGTTTTTTTTACTAATGTTGCATAAAACTCACCTTATAAACCTGGCTAGACCCTCCAACCCCCAATTTCTTCAAAATCATGTATTTCTTCCCTTTAATACTGATCGTTTTGAACTGAATTTTGCCATTGTTACGGGGGCCTTGGGGCTGAGATGGGGTAGCAGCTACCGTCCCAGTTTGCTGCGTCTGCTGAGTTTGCTGTGTAGACTGCGAACGAGTTTGCTGTGTAGACTGCGAACGGCTAGGTTCAGGTATAACTTCAGACACCGGACCCGCTGGTTTAAGTTTCTGGGTGTGCTGAGGGGTTTCCTTAGGGACCAGCCTCGTAGTCTGTTTGGGGGTTTCTTTAGGGATCTGCCTCCGGTCCTGTTTGGGAGTCTCTTTCGGAGCTGGCTCCTTTGCAGGTTCCGGAAATAGACCTGTGTGCAAACATACTCTTTATTCACTGATAAAAAAAATATACAAATGCACTATGCATTAAAATTACATGTAGCTACACTCCTTACATCTAGCACTTTCCTTCTTCTCAACTGTGGCAACACGTTTCGGAATAATTTCTGCAGGAATAGCCTGCGACGTTGTTGTCGAAGCCTCGATAGTAGGCAACACGTGAACTCTGTCAAAATATCTACTTTTTCTATATACATTTTCCTTGTCATGGACGTCGGAGGAGCTCTTAGGTGTCGGAGTAGCCTTCTTCACGTCATCGAGAGCTGGTTTCATAGATGAACTGCCAATAGAACTACTACTTTCGTCGGGAGACTCACTAGAGTCACGGTAGTCTAACGTAGCTGGTAATGTCTTTATATTGGCCATCAAAGCCGCCATAGGCATAGGCTGGAAGTTTGTCGGCTTAGACAAGGGCTTTGCCCTGCAACTCATGGTTGCAGTTTATTTAATTACCAACAATAAACAAAATAAAACGTTTCACTAATTTCACTGCTCCACTGTGACAGTTGATTATTCGAATATTTACAACGGATGCGTCCACAGATAGGTACTACAACAGTGGAGTTGGCTTTTGGAAATTACCACAGGTACAATAATGAATGACGCATAATGCGCATGACACAAGCGCTAGGGCCGTCCTGTGTTCCGGTTACATCGGTATCATGAGTCGGTTTGAAATGATACCCAAAACGTTAAACCGATTTGGCAGCTCCGTGCAAGTATATATAATTGTTTATTTTCTATCTTGCTTATTTGGCTTGTTTTGCTTTGGAAACGGGCGCTATAATATTGTATTACATGATACTATCTTGTTGTGGACTCAGCACACAACCGCTCATTTTGGAACAGGCGTATTTTCCTATAGTATCCTATATCAAATCGTCTCTTTATTTATGTTCACAGAGGCCCGTTTCACGAAGCTACAAATTACAAGCGGAAGTCTTTTTCTAACTCCGTTTGTAATTTGTAACTTACCCTGAAAATCGGGTCGTACTTACTTTGAACGTGTACCGCGAATCGGGACGTCTAGCAACACTAGTCGTGTCTTTGCTTTTCACTGGTTATTCTAGACTGAATCGAGAGAAAGAGATGGAGCTGACGTTACTTCGATCTTCCGATTTTCATAGTAGGGGCCAATGCACGAATTGCAGTAGTATGATATATGAGCAGGTACTAGGGCATGAATTCCGAGATCTCAGAATGTCAAAATCTTGGGATCTCGAAATTTCGGGATCTAGGACAAATTTTTCAGATATTTCAATGCCGAGTTTAGACGGAGCAATACCGGAACATTTTCAATATCGAAATTGAATACCGATTGGGCCTATCAATATCGTAAATCCGATATAAATAAACTTTATATCCGGTATTGTTTATCGAAACAAACGGACTTGACTGTACGGCCGGCCGCATACATTCGTTTTCCGTATACGTTTATACGGAAAATGAAAGTATGCGGCCGGCCTAGCACCCTATTCTCGTGACTTCGAGATGATTTTTCATGCGAGATTAACTGTCAACTGCATACATTTTTGCGACATATCTCGCATGAAAAATCATCTCGAAGTCACGAGAATTGAGTCCCTAAATCGGTGCGTAGTACTAGTTTTTAGAAGTTATCTGTTGAGTTGCGGTTTAGTTCCAAGTTCCAACACATAGATGACAGCACTTTCTATGCATTACATATTCTTTACATTTTCTAATAGATCCCAAATTCCGATACTATTATCGGAATTCAGGGGCACTACCACGGCCAATAATGTTCATACAGAAAAAACGGGCCTTATGATTGGAGCTAGAATTGATCAGGACATTTACCTCCCACGCTGCGCCTCTCATGTCAATTGACCGCCGCCATGTTGCATCTACTTTGACAGTTCTCGCCTTTTAAAATCTGACATGACATTACTGTTTTATCCTTGATCGAGTGAAGTGTCGTTGATTTCAATCCGTGCTTATCCTCTCAGTTTAAAATAGTAATATAGTACTTTCTTTAGTTATTTTTATAACTAAAATGTACTACAAGTGCTGTGTTGATAACTGTGCAAGTAAACGAAAGGACGTTAAATTGCACCAATTTCCCGCATCGGAGATAGGGCTCCAAAAGTGGTTGCAGTACATTAATAGTGATCGGCTTCGTAGTTTAACTATTCAAGACCTACGAAGAGTGTTCGTGTGTCATAAACACTTTGAACGTAGATTCATAACTGAGAAATCTCGGATACCTACGTCTGGGCGCGTATCCGACTTTATTGTCTGAGGAAGAAATTCGAAGTGGCTTACCGAGCGTAGCTGACGAAAACGAAAATCCCGGTAAGTTCATGATTCCAAAAAGCTAATTATTGGTTATTAATTGTCAAACTTAAATTTCTCTTGCGTGTACTCTTTGCACAGTATGTATGTTTTCTTGTAGGTGTGTTTACATGATAATATTTAATATAAGGTAGGTCATACACGTAAATTATACACTATGATGTGTGTGTATCACATAATATATCATCTCATTCAAGATTCTTGCAAAGAACTATAAACCATGCAGCATGTGGTACATTACACTTTCAAACAACATTCTTTTAATATGGTATTTTACTTCCCTTGTGGTATGTTTTATCTAAACAATACTTGTACTAGTGTTCAATTATAAAAAATGGTTTTATTCATAATTTTTTATGCATGTGGTGATTTAATGCTATCATAAATAGATAGAATCATAGATAGTTCGATTTCCAAATTAATGCAACTACAAAAATGCCACATGTCTTTTTCATACATAATTATGTATGAAAAATTGTTCATGATTTATTTCTTTTACTAAAAACTTGTAATATAGCCTCAAAATTAACTGGGTATGCAATCCAAACTATTGGACTAGCTACAGAATAAAAATCCTAGCTGTAGATATAATTTACTACATACACATACATACCGTCACACCTTCATTCCAGAGTGGGGTAGGCAGAACTACAGAATAACCAACAACTCTAACAACTTGTTGTTAATTCTATAAAGACATTTTGCACAAACAGGCTAAGATGTTTACCATGTGTATATTAGTGACAGGTTGAAAGCCCATCGCCTGACAATACTATAACCCTTTATTCTCTTGGTCACTTCTTACGACTTCCACAGGAAGACATGGAGTAGCACTATTCTAAGCTGGCAACCACACGGTATTCTATAATTTATTATTTACGTTTTAATAGTGACATAAGGTGGGTAACACATGATGTTGTTAAAATTTAACAAAAACTTAAATAACTTCCAAACTTCTTTTAAAAACCTCTGACCGGCCAGAGATTTAAGTTTTTTTTCCATAACTTCTCCTGTCTAAGCTAAATTCCCATCTTTTTATATTTTATTTTATGTTTCAGAACATGTGAGCTTCGATCATTGCTATGATAGACGCCAACACCATGCCGATCACTCGTACTGCAAACCAGGTCCTTCGAACATCATGACACTGGAAGCTGCAGGTAATTATTAAAGGTTAACATAACTCTTGTTCTCTTCCCTATTCTTCAAAGAGAAAAAAGATTTAAACTATTAATTTATTTTATTACATTTAGACATTTTCCATATAGAAAGGTTAAATAAATTGCGGTAATGAAAAGGGTGTGAGCACAGCTAAGCTGAATTTGAGCTCACCCGTTGTCAGCCATGGAGAGATAATAGGTAACATTAATTAGTTAACAAGTTGCATAAAACTAAGCTTATTACCCGACTGCCAAGAAGGGTAATGTTTTTCGCGCGTATGTATTTATGTATGTATGTAATATTCTTTATTACCTCGTATAATCCAAACGGCTGTGGCCCGTTTCACGAAGCTACAAGTTACAAATTACAAGCGGAAGTCTCTTTCTAACTCCTTTTGCTAGAAAGAGGGTTCCGCTTGTAATTTGTAACTTGTAGCTTCGTGAAACGGGGCACTGGACGGATTTCTAAAAAAAGGGCTCCGTTTTTTCCTTTTGAGGTACGGAACCCTAAAAACCAGTGTCAGTGTGGACCAAGGGGTGCGGACAACTGGGAAAAGCCTTGATTGTTTGAGTCTTGGGTATTTTATGTTGTATTAATTTCCCTATATATTTGTATGTTTGTCTCTTTTTTTTAAGTAAATTTTAATATATTTCAGGTTCACCACATAAGCAGCCGAGTCAACCACCAGTGGCCCGTTTCACGAAGCTACAAGTTACAAATTACAAGCGGAACTCTCTTTCTAGCAAAAGGAGTTAGATAGAGACTTTCGCTTGTAATTTGTAACTTGTAGCTTCGTGAAACGGGCCTCAGTTCTTCGTGAACTACAGAACTTACCTCAACAGACTATTATCGGTAACTGCATTGAAATGACATTTTCAACCAATACTTGACTCTACTACCTAGTTGGTTAATAAGTTCTGTTACTAAGGTTGAGTCAAATAAAACTAACTTATGTTTATTTTTTAAATTCAATATGTATAAAAAGTAAAAGCTTAATTGATGTACATTTTGAAGAACAAATAATCATTCTTGTTAGTTGCCGCAATTTCCGACACGATCTTTTAACATTCACTGTCAGCATCGTTGAAAATACGCATGACTTTTCTGTAAATGTCACTATTTGAAAACGCTTAGAAGTTATACTCGAAAATCTAATTTAAGACCAAAAAAACTACGACAGATATGTCACCGTCATAAGTGTCAAAGTCACCTACGTCAGTGTCAATTGAACATTTCAGATATAGCCAACCTTTTTGCATTGATAATCAAATCGTTGAAAATATATGTAGATATGACTAACAATTTCAATATCAAAACTTATATAACAATAGGGAATATGCATTCAATGTTTTTTCTACCCGATATTCAAAAACATTAAAATATATTTTCTGATATAGTGTGTTTAATCATTAAATGGCGTGTGTGTGTGTTAAATGGCGATTTTTTTATCAGCTAAAACAAAATGACTAGCCAAATTCGGATTCCTTATACTTAATTTATTCTTGATTCAAACTTTACCAAGTGTTAGTGCGAAGTTCATACATTTGCTACTTGCGACTTAACAGCAAATGTATGAACTTCGCACTTGCACTTGGTAAAAAGAAAAATGTAACTAAGTTTCTTTTCTCGAACCGGTTGTAGCTTCTGACACACACACACACTTTTGGCCTGTTATTTTGTCGAATAGCTAAACACCTATTGTTTATTTAATTTATCGTACCAAATGTTATTTAAAACCTGAAGTAGGTAGTACAAGTGAACGCATTTTTTTTATTTTTTAGTTGCAACCCACGTTGGTTTTAATTAGATTTTCGAGTATAGTCTTTGTTTACCAAAGAACCTTTGTTGTTTGCCCTAGGCGTACTTTTTCGATCAAATCGGAGAAATACTGGAAAAGGGCCGAATTTTAAGTACCCGAAACCGACGTGCGTGCATAACTCGATGCATGAATGTGGAAGAAGCGAAAGAGATTTGTCAAGATCGTAGTAGGTGGAAAGAAGTGGTCTCTGCCTACCCCTCTGGGAAACAGGCGTGATTTAATGTATGTATGTATGTATTATAAAACTTCCTATCTCTGTGTATGTTTAGAGACGAACATGAACTTAGGAGGCAAGACATTTGGTGTGTTTTCGTATTTCTGTCGATTTAATGAGACATCAGGATTGACCGGTGTACAAGCGGATCTTTAGTTGCTTGGAATTAATTTGTATCAGAATTCAAAGCTACAATAACGTCTGTTCAATATGTCACGCAAATTTGAATTATCTACAAGAACTCTTACAAAAGTTGTGGCCGTTATCAGATTCAAATTCAAATTCAAATATTTTATTGTCATATTGTGAGTAGATACAATGGATGGTAAAGTGAAAAGTTAGCGCGTCACAATCTTCCGATGGCCGGCGTACAATTTATGTTGACTTATATCTAACAAAACATTTAATATCAAAACTTAAATATAACCATTGTCATAAGACAGACATATAAGACAATATATTTACATTATTTGTGAGCATGTCCAATTCCAATTCATTTTTAACAATTCGTTTTTTTTTTTAGTCATATCTACCTATTCTAATTATTAATAATACATGTCATAAAAAATGTTCGGATACAGTATAATATGCTTTATCACAGCACCATTTAAATAATTTATTTTTAAATTCAGGAAAATCAGTTTTCTTTAGGACTTCAGGTAGTTTATTGAAGATCTTAACAGACATGTGAAAAACACTTTTTTTGAAATGTGCTGTCTTGTGGTTCTTTGGATAACACAGATTAAATCCGTGGAACTGAGACGCTTTTCTAGGATTTGAGGGTTGAAACTGATATAAATTCATGTTACCCTTGACAAAAAGGCAAACCTCGTAAACATAGAGTGAAGGAAGTGTTAATATTTTGAATTTTTGGAATAAGGGCTTGCACGAATCAGATATCTGAGCTCCGCAGATGGATCTAAAGCACTTTTTCTGAAATCTAAAGACCCTGTCATTGTTTTTTGCATTGCCCCATAAAAGTATCATCGTCATGGGTGATTTGAACTATGATTTTCTCGTTCGCTCGTAGATACATTAAATAATCGCAATAGTTTGAAAAGAGATGTCTTAATTAAAGTAAAGACATCATAGCTACCAGGGATTCATATATTTCTTGCTTACGAGCGTGCACCTGTTGAACCATTGTCGTGACATGACTAATACCTACTTATAATTACTAATAGAACAGAAAATGAGAATGTGTGTCACAGTAGGGCTTTTTCACGGGTAAATACGTTATAACAATATTTCTGTCCATGTTTTTTCAGGCCAGGAAATGGTGACCGCAGATGACAAATCTGCAACTCTACGTAGAACTAGATCAGGTAATTTTATTACTTTTGAGCTTGCGACCTTGCTAAATTTCTGTGTATTTAATTGGTTTAATCTGCAGTTATTTTTTGTATTGTAAACTCTTAATTACACAAGAATAAAAAAGACACTAAACTATATAATATTAAAACTAAACTTAATAAAAAAAAAGGAAACAAAGCTACTTAAATAAAACAGAAACTCATGAAAATTGCGGACTTAATGCTCTTTCAGTTCAGTCTCTAGCAGTCATTTACACAGTTGTTCTAGGCATATAAAAATCTTGTCATATTACCGATAAGACATTCATTCTCTTTTCTATTGCAACCCACATAAGAAAACATAACTCAGATAAGAAAAGTATTAGTGGTGCCCGATTTGGCGAATGTTCAGTGGCGAGGTGTGTTAGAAGTTACGTAATAAACGCACTTTAATTTCTTAAGTTTGTACATACTTAATACAATATTTCGCTGCTTGTCTGCAATAACGCTGCAATTCAAAATAATACGTTTTCGAGTTAAGGACAGGACGAGGTGCAGCGTAAGCGAAACTTTATCTTGAATAAAGCAACCGTGTGCCTACGTCACAAAATGGAGTCGTGAGAACGATGTGCCCTTCTGTGATTGGTCGGATGTTGACGCCATTTTTTTGGCGAGAGTGGCTTTCCTCCAGTTGTGTCGCACCGTTCGACAGTAACGCTACGTTTCTCTCGTGAATATGGGCTCAAAACAAAATATTTATATTGAAGAAAAATTTCGTTTCTACAATAGAGGTCCATTACAAAAAACGTGGATTTTAAATAATTTCTAAGAATTTTTAAGAAAGATTTTTTCTGCAATAGTGAAACAGCCAAATACAACGCAGGAACGGTAAATTTATTTTGAGGAACAGGTGTAGCATTGGCGTTACGGATTGTCTTCAGGAAAAAGTAAGAACTTTTTTTGACGGTATTATAGAAATAAACTCTTATTCACTAAAAACTCGCAAGTATGCATAAAAACAAATACAAAATATGACTGTCTGCTACAAAGAATATATAGGTATTCATTCGTAGTTACGAAATTCTAACGATAACATAGTTGACATTTTTTTTTCCTGACTGCCCGAAGAAAAGTTATGGATTTCCAGCGTATGTATGTATGTATGTGAGTCTTTATTTGGCACGCTCTGTAGTCGATGGATTTAAACATATGAGGTGTCGTCAGATTCGTATTAACTGTCGAAGTGCTGTAGGATATATAATCTTTAGCTTGTTTTTAGCTTTTTAGTTGATATTCTTTAAATCATCGTGTGGTTGCCGGATTAGAATAGTGCCACTCCATCTTTTCCCGTGGATGTCGTAAGAGACGACTAAGGGAATAAAGGCTTGTAGTACTGTTAGGCGATGGGCTTGCAACCTTTCACTAATACACTGGTAAACATCTTAGCCTATGTGCAAAATTTGGATACTGAATTATCAACAAGTTTTTAAAGTTGTAGATAATTCTGTAGCTCTGCGTAGCCCACTCTGGGATTACAGGCGTGAAGGTATGTATGTATGTGTAAGTATGTATTCTTTAAATCATTTTGATTATATTAAAATTAAATCAAAATGGAGCCAGAATTATAATAATTTCTATGTATGCTCTAACACGTTTTGGTTTTGGTTGCAGAAATGAACACTTGAACTTAAAAAATATTTCAAAATCTGCAAGTAGACTTAAATACCAATAAAAATTCTATAGGTAGAAATAAAACTGACGACTTTTTCTCTGATGACAGTGTAGAAGATCGCACTTTTACACAAAATAATCTCTCTCCGAGTGCAAGTGACTGTGGTATGACTTCAATCTGAAAAAGCAATGAAAGTTTACCAAGCGTAAATATAAAAAAAGCATACTAGTCCTCTAACACTTATTGAAGAAGATGTACCGACTTTGAGAAACCAGCCTGAAATGTAGCTAATCTCACCAGACTTCACTAATAGAAAGTTTGGTAATAATGAAATCGGAGTTAAGTAGAACCAAAAAAACCCGCAATCAATGAATTCAATTTCACTCAAGAGCTAGGTCATGTTAAAAAATCTTCGAGTTCTTCATAGAGCTCCTCTTCTGGTTCATCTTCAAGCTCATCTCCATCTTCAAATGACCTAGCTCCTGAGTGAAATTGGATTCATTGATTGCGGTTTTTCTGGTTCCACTGTGATTTCATTATTACCATTAAGTTAGATTTAAAACCGACAGGATACTACGTTTTTATACGATTTCAAAAAACGTAATAATGTTCAAGACCTAAGTATCATGCAATTCTATATTTAAAAATGATGACAATACACGTTCCTCTTTTGTTGAAAGTTCAAGTCCCCTTTCTAACGAGACTCTCGAATATACATACCAGCCCTTACTTCGATAGTCAAAGAAATTAAAAATGCAGAGTACTTTATAAACGAGCACAGGCCGATTGTTCCGTATGAGTTGGGTTGACGAAAATATTGCTCCCCATAATATTCATTAATCAAATAGCCATAAGTAGTTATTTTCATTCCCAGTGCAATGTTTAAGAAAAATTTAGTGACAAACACAAAAGTGCCACTTATGATTATAATATTAAGAACATTTTAAGGAATTAATGCATGTTAATGTGATATTGTTAATAATTTAGAGTACCTTTTTGAGTACAAACCATGATAGTACCTTATTTGTGAAAAATTATACTTAGTGTAATATCTCTAACCAAAAAACGCCTTTATTGATGCAAAAATTACTATGTATGTGTGGAGTATTACGATTTGGACCTTTCTTACACTGTCTACCTGTGAAGTATTTAGATTTGAGCCTCTTTTGCAAATAATTATAAAGCAAGATACCATGGCTCAAGTCGAAGTCACTGTATGTTTTTATGTTTTTAGTTATATTTTTGTTTGATTTCGCGTTTGATTTGATGCACAAAATATTCTTGAATAATCAGCGGGTGTTATTTTGAATTCAAGCATCCCGGTAAAGTTCTATTAAGTACAAAAAATTCGACCCAAAAATTGTTTTATTTTCAAATGGCCCTCCTGAAAAAACATCAATTTTGAGATGCAGCGTTATTGCAGACAAGCAGCGATTTGTGGCTATAAAATTGAAATCCTTGGAAAGTTGCCAGACTCATTTTAAATCATTAGGTAAAACTATTAACTCTACCATCCCTCTACATATATGAGTGCTGTATTATCGTTAATTCTAACCCTGGCCTGTTTCAAAGGCGAGAAGTAGTACATGGGCTCAACTGTCGTCCAAGAAACCCTGGTGTGCACTTTGAAATCTGCCAAACTAGCCTTATGAAAAAAAGTACTTTAACGATGGGTCCCAAGCTATTTAATAAATTACCAGGTGATATGAAAACCAAGAGCCCGGGTCAATTTAAATCATTGTTGCTTAAACTTCTTGTGGAAAAATGTTATTATAATATTCTAGACTACCTTGGTGATATTGATATTAATTAACTGCACTGACATTTCCTAATTTAATTCTTGGATGTTCCTTGTATCTGCTGGCTTTCATATTATTTAATATTATATTAGTAATTCAGGATTAAGTTTGTGACCTTAGTATTTGTATTTAATTTATCGTACGCCGAAAGGTACATCATAGTTGTTACATTTTTTTAATACACCTTTACATAACCTACCTATGATTACGAAAAATGATTGAATGATTGATTGACATAAAAAGTGCATTATAAAAATAATCTTTTTCAGGAACTAGAACTGGAGCGAAACGGCGAAAACGGCTAATCCGCAGAGCGTCAGATTTACCGCCTACCTGTCGCAGAATTTATGACGAGTACAAGCGGTCATTAAAACAGCTGGATTTTATGAAAAGGGCGAAAAGAGCCATGCATTTTTCAAAAAGTCAAGCATTTGAGAAATTTTCATCAAAGATAAACCCGATTGCTAAAAAAATAATATTCATGCAGATTAGCCAGAGTGAAAAAAAACTCACGGGCAGAAGGTTCACCGACGAGGAAAAAATGATTTCCCTATCCATACTCAAGCAAAGCCCGAAAACCTACAGGTTTCTTAGAAAAATGTTTATTCTTCCATCAAGGAACACGTTAAATAAAATGATTTCGGTACTTGATGTGCAACCCGGCATCAATAAACAAATTTTTGATGCTATTAAGGAAGAGGTATTGTTATTTATTTGCATTCTCGATTGTGACTTACATATGCACTAAAAAAAGTAATATATAGTTAGGAAGAAAAAAATATTTTTTCTTTTAATTTCAGGTTACAGCATGGAGTGATAATAAAAAATATTGCTCTCTTATATTCGACGAAGTGTCGCTGGAGCCCGGAGTAGAGTACGACAAGCGAAACGATAACCTAAATGGGTTGATACATCTGAACCAAAAACTCAACCAATTTGCCGACCACGCTCTGGCGTTCATGATTAGAGGGGCAATTTTCAAGTGGCAACAGCCTATTGCGTTTTACTTTTGCGAAGGATCTACGAAGAAGGATGTCATGAAAATTATAATAAAAGAGATCCTTAATGCCATCATTGACACGGGTCTAATACCCGTAGCACTAATTTGTGACCAGGGGCAGTCCTTTCAGTCCGCATTAAAAGACCTCGTTGAGGACACGAGAAGAGACCAGATAAAGGCTGGCAAACCAACTGGTAAGTTCCAAACTGTTTTCGTATGTTTAATTTTACTACAACTATATTTTTTATAGATGGTGATGCTTTGGGTGTCTTATGTGCATGTATAATAAGTAGGTATTTTCATACAATGTCACTCAAAGGGTATTATGAGCATATGGTAAAACTGCTCTCTTGAGGGCACAACATATGCTTCCATAGAGGCGGTGCATTGCTTAAACACTCCTATACATCGATCGCCATATATTTTAATTTACTGCGAATATGCTGCACGTCGCGCCGGTTTGCCTAAAAAATAGAACCCATAGATTTTAGCCTCCGACCGATTACATGAACGCCATTCTCCCAAAACACGAAATTATTTTTAACTTATTGAAAACCATAAAGAATGGTAATCTGACAAGCACAGTATTTTGACACTTCATAATATGTATTAACTACTTGATTGGACTTGTCAGTCCTCATCTCTATTATAAAACAATCTTATAATGAGATTTATAATCAGGGGTGCAAAATAGTAAAACTATTTTTAATATTGTTTTGAAATTTTCAGATGATGTTATTTCAATTCGAGGGATGACTTTAAGTGTTATTTTCGACCCACCTCATCTTATAAAGGGAATTAGAAATAACTTTATCACAAAAAAAATTAAATGTGATGGGAAAATTTCAACATGGAGCGATATTGTTGATGCATACAAATCAGACTGTAAACATGCTGAGATGCGGTTTCTCCATAAATTGAACGACACTCATGTGATTCCTGAGAAAATTAGCAAAATGAAGGTACTTCATAGTTTTATTACACTACTATTTACTATTACTATTTTACTATTTTTAACATTCAGGTTATCCACAATCAATCAGTATATCAGAGAGGCTTTGCTTGGTTGATACAGCCAAACATGGTTGTAATAAAAGACTTAGGGCCGAGTTCACCAACCAATTTAACAGACGATTAGGTCTTAATCAGCCGTTAGTCAATACACTTGACAACCGTCAAACCGCTAACCGTCCGTTTAATTGTTGGTGAACACTGCACTTAATAATGATTTGAAATAAACGCAGTCATTTATTATTCGCGTCTTGTTTAAGTCTTTTACGCCATTTCTATGATTGAAAAGGCATTTTATTAATAGATTACAATACAAATATACTTATATATATATATATATATAAAGATATATTATTTATAGAAATATATATATATATATATATATATACAGTGGTGGTCATATAATTAAGAACGCTTATTTATAGGGAAGATTTTTTCCAACTAACAAGTATAACTAATTGCATGTATTTTTTTGTATTTCTCTCGGTATCGCAAAACTTTTCCATACTACCGGTACGTTCGTTGATACACATGATTGGCAAAAAAATAAATAGATAAACTTTATACATTAGATCTGAACCTAGTATTACTACTTACTGGCTGGTCACATAATTAAGAACGCTGAATAGTTTATTTTTTTAATCAAATTTAAATATAGAACACTCTGTAGTTCTGTGGTTGTAAGTCAATATTCTTATGATTTTGGCGCCATTTAGTGCTGTAAGAGTCTATAAGGTGATTGCTTTATATGAAAACAATGGGGAAAAATAAAAGTTGTGATAAATCTACAAGGCAAGTAATAATAAAACTTCGCGAGAAGAATTGGTCGTATAAAAAGATAGCCGACCATCTGCAATGCTCAAAAACGATGGTTTTCCACGCTGTGAAGCACTTTGCCACGTATCAAACTACTTCAAATGTTCCGCGTTTACCTAAACGGAGAAAGTCATGTCGTCGAGATGATCGAAATATCATTCGTTTGGCAAAACAAAATCCTTTTAAAGGATCCAATGAGCTGAGAAAAGAATATTTTGGTGAAAACAACCCTTCAGCAATCTCGGCACGCACTATTCGAAGGCGTTTGGTAGAAGAAAAGTTGCACGGAAGGATAGCAAGGAAGGTGCCCATGTTGAAACAGTGTCATAGGCAAGCCAGCCTTGCATTTGCAAGAAAGTATGAAAACTGGACAGTTAGACAGTGGAAAAATGTTCTTTTTTCTGACGAGACAAAAATAAACAGGGTATGTTCTGATGGAAAACGATATGTACGACGCCCTCCGAATAAAGCATTCGACCCTAAGTACACAAAAGTGACATTAAAGCATGGTGGGGGAAATGTGAAAATTTGGGGGTGTTTTTCTGGACATGGTGTTGGACCTGTTAAGTTGATAGAAGGAAACATGGATCAATTCCAATACAAAAATATACTGGAAGAAACAATGTTACCTTATGCTGAAGACGTGCTTCCGGTTATTTGGACATTCCAGCACGACAATGATCCAAAGCATACTGCACGCACCGTTAAGGAATTTCTCACATCGCAATCAGTTTCTGTCTTAGATTGGCCAGCTAACAGCCCAGATCTAAACCCAATAGAGCATCTTTGGTGCGAAGTCAAGAAAAAGGTTTCAAATCGACAGTGTGGCAATTTAAGAGAGCTGTATGACGTTTTCTTAGAAGAATGGAAGTCTATCTCTCTTGCGAAATGTCAAAAATTGATAGAGTCAATGCCTCGCCGGTGTAAAGCAGTAATTAAAAGCCGTGGACATGCTACTAACTATTAATTTTTGTTTAAAATGTATTAAATAGCTTTTTTCCTTTACGCACTTCACATTAATGTGATTTGTTTATTCTAAGTTTCATATAAAACAACTCTCGAGCAATTTAATAAATCGTTCTTAATTATTTGTCCAACTTCATTACTATTTGCATTTGTTACTATAGAGAATAAAAAGAAATTGTAAAAGAAATAGTTAGAAATTTTATTCTATATTCCTAATCCCGTTTGCTCTATTCATGTGGCTATTTCATAACATAACTAGTTACTTCTAAGAAGGAACACATAACTACACATGACATGATTTAAATAAATGAATTCTGGAACTTCAAATCGTTCTTAATTATATGACCACAACTGTATATATATATATATATATATATATATAAAGATATATTATTTATAGAAATAGAACACTCACCATAACATACTAACCATGTGTTTATATTGGAACAGCTGATTGTAATTCAAATAGTCATCTCTATACGCTTATTCCCAGGTCAAGAACTGCACACGAGTCCTGAGCATGACTATGGCGGCCGTCTTACTCCACTTAGGCGATTATCGTAAGTGTAGTCCATAATATATTTCGTTATTAGGTTGGCAGACAAGAGTTTGTAAAATTTTGGTTTGTTCGTTTTCATTTAGAAAATCTTATTTATGGGAAAGAAACAATTATAAAAACAAATGCAAACGTACAAATCTAGTTTTTATAATAACTAACACACAATCAAAAATGGTGAAAATAGGACTTGATTTAAGGAGTGAGCGGGTGGTAAGCCCACCTAAGAAAAAATTAGACGGCTACGCGATTTCATTGTCGTCGCCTCACAATCCTCTTAATGTTATACTCAAAAACGTGCTTAATGAGGTGGTTACCATTTGGGAATATTACACCCACCACATCACATTATTTTTTGCCAAGGTATAATGAGAATTGAGTAATCGCGAATAACGTAGAAAGAATTTAAGTACTTCTTTAAAAAAAGACGGGCTTGGACATCAGAGGGTCTACTTTGAAATCATTAATTCGAACTTCGGATCGGCCAGTCACTTTCTTGCAAATAAGTGACGCGTCGAGAACAAAAAGGATAGCAATAGACGAAGTTCGAATTACGGATTTCAAAGTAGAGCCTCAGCTTACATTGATGCACTTGATTCATGAATTTCGTGACGCAAAAAAAGGTATCAGGCACAGTTTTCAAACCAATTAATAACGTACGAACAATGGTTTACGTTAATACTCGTATTTTTAGTTTTAAAAAGTAGAAGGTAATAATCAAGTTTTTTTGTTACAGCTTGCTACCCAGATGGGACACCAGTAAGCGAAACGATTAAAAATACTGCCGAAACAGTGAATTTTTTCGATCAACTTTTCGATTCAACCAACGGAGCTACGCTTACTGGAAAGAACACACGTGGAAAAAAATTACGAAAAGCTGTCACAGCAAAATCTCCACACCATCAGTTTTGGAGAGAAGCTATTGAAAAATTGGAAAAAATGAAGTATATTGATGAAAAACGAGGGGAAGTATCTGTGCCTTCATTAAAAAATTGGATTGTAACATTAAAAAGTTACATAAGGTTGTGGCAATTCTTCAAAAGTAAAAATATTAAAATTATGCGGCCGAGGTATTTCAACTCGGACCCAATCGAAAATTTCTTTGGTCAAGTTCGCGCCTATAATTTCCGAAATAATGACCCGAATTGCCACACCTTTGTAAACACATTTAAATCACTGTTAATAACGAGGTTTATAACATTTCACTCGACGTCATTTAATTGTGAGGAGGATTCTGGTAAGCAGTTGATAAAACTAAAAAATCTTCTCAAGCCCAAAGAGGCTGAGGAACCTGGCACCAGCACCTCCTCTCAGAATCCATCGACTGTTCAGAGTCCGTTGATTGCTGACAATCCAACGATGGAACAAGAAAATATTGAAGTACAAGCTCGGCGTGAGACATTGAATGTACACTCACGCGCATATACTGCAGGGTGGTTAATCAGAAAAATAACCCAAAAAATTAAGTGCGACCGGTGTTCGACTGATCTGACAACAGCTGAAAGCTCCATACACAGTTGGATCAGTCGAAGAGAGTACAACTCTATAGTAAAAAAAGACTAACCTACCCTTCAGAAAATGCGGTGAGATATTTCGGCATTATTGTACAGGAATCAAACAAATACTTGGAACAAAAGCCCCATATGAATTTTATCACTCAGGAAATAAAACGGCTAATTTTGTCCAAGTATTCGTTTGATTTCCTAAACTGTGAGACTCACAAAAGTTTTGTAATTCAATATTTTCTTTTAGTTACGATCAAATTAACAGTGTTTAATGTCAAACAATAAATAGAATTTTGAAAGGCACGGATATCACGCGATTAAATAAGACGTTGCCTGTAATGCAACAAAAAGCTTTCAATAAATATAAGAAAAAGTTAAAAAATAAAAATAAATGAAATGCCGAAGTTGTTTCATTTTTCTTTTTTAGTTACCTTGAAATTAAATGTATGGAAGGGCACCCCTGCCCGCGTAGGCTCCTTACATTTAGTACCTTTGCCTTCAAACGGAATCAAATTAAAAAAAATAAAACTGTCAAATTCAATTCTAGGCAATCTCTATTGGTTAATATGGCTGCAAGGCAGTTGTTCGTCTGATACGTAGTATCTCTTATTAGTCTGTGGGCACTACTTTGAAATCAATAATTCGAACTTCGGATCGCCCCGTCACTTTCTTGCGAATTAGTGACGCGTCGAGAGCAAAAGGGATAGCAATAGACGAAGTTCGAATTACGGATTTCAAAGTAGAGCCTCTGATATTGAGACAATACAGAATATCAATTCCGGTATTGGAAATAGTCCAATATTGTATGCCCTGCGTAATTCCGAGATATTGAGGTTCAATACCGACTTTCAATTCCGATACTGAGAATCGTCCAATACTGCATGCCCAGCAGGTACATAGAAGGAATATAATTATCATCTGCTTACACTACAGATGCTATCTCATGTCCTAGCCTTAGGGCTAGGAAATGCAATATCAGTGATTTAAGTTGAGCTCTAATTCCGGAAATCCGGAATAGGTCCCGGAATTGATATTTTTTTTATTGTTAGACCTTCAGCAGGCCCGAAGGGCCAAGAACACCCAGAAGTAGGAGCTCCGCGGTAGCGGAGCTCCGTCGAAACTGTTAAATTGGTTTTGGTTCGAAAGAATTGGTACGGTAGTGCCACGCAGTAGTGCCTAGGGAAATGAATGGTCTTTTCTCTGTAGGAGGGCAGCATAGACGACTGTAGGATGCAGGTTCCAAATAAAACACGCATAAAACTACACAAAAATGTATTTGAATCCAATCTGATGGTCATAATAACGTTAACATTTCGTCGTATACATGGTTTGCCTCGCGGCGACGCTTTCTTCAGAACTTTAAACATTTTAATTTGTCTCGTATACTATCTCAGATATATTGTTTTAGAACACATTAACTTAATTCTAGAATTGAAGTCCGATCTATATCTAATAGTGAGACTAAAATAATATAGGGGGCAGCACTGCGCGAGGGGTTGACCTTTTTAAGGGGGAGTAATGGGATACTAATACTACGCGTACGAGGTCGCGAGCGTACACTCAAGGTTTTTAATTGTAATGCCACTATGGAACCCTGTCGCATAATGTTAATCATTTTTTGGCGTAATTTCTTTCATTTGGTTTGACGCTGTCATTATGACAGGGTTCCATAGTGGCTCAACAATTAAAGTCCTTGACTGTACTCTATTCTCTGCAATAAGAATCAAATCTCCATCACCCTACCTTATGCATAATTACATCTCTTGTACTTCTAGTGACTCCAACTAATGAATGCTGGCTATTAGATCTTGAAATCTTTTGTAAGAAGGAAGACGTACTCAGCCAGTGATTCAAGCAAATTAATGTGCAATGTTTTTAGAAGAATATTAAAATATTTAAACCGCATATCCATTTGACAGTCTCAGGCCGAGCAGTCTCGACTTGAGGCAAACAGCCTCAGTTTGAGGCTGCTCGCTCTGAGGCAAAGGCTCGAGGCACGAAGCAAGTCGCCTCAGCTTGAGCCGCAATTTAAATGCACGGCTCGGACTGAGGCATCTTTGAGCACGGCAAAAAAACCGACAAAATATGGCTCGGCTCGCGGCGACGAATTTGCCTCGTGTCGCGGCGTGCCTCAGGTTGAGGCAGGGTCTCCAATTACGCGGCCGCGGAACGAGGCAGCCGCTTGACCTGAGGCTGCCGCCTCTAGTGGATACGCGGCTTAATGATATTTACAATATAATCAAATTCAAACGCTCATTCCCAAAATACCAGTATTCTAAAATACCAAACCACTCTTTTTAGCAGGTTCACAAAAAAAAAAACCAGATCGAGATATTTTGTGAAGGTAATAAACAATACCCTAATGTGAATGTTTTTTTCGGGATTCCGATATTTTAACAATCTGGTATTTTGGGAATGAGCGAATTTAAAGCACATTTCAAGTGTCTTATTTATTAGCTGGTTTCGTGTGGACTCTCGCGCAATGCTACCACCTGAATACACTAGAAATATTATCTATTCCGCGTGAAACGGTTGTAAGAACGGATTCCGATAACTTATGGCTAAAATAAAACTTGCGCTAGTAAACATACTAAGCAAAACCTTGGCAAACTTGAATAGCCAGCCAGTACCATCTTTAGTGTTAGGGGCCATGGTTTTAAATTATCCATATATTTTTTTCGAATTTCTTCTGTGTCCAATAGCCCCCTTATGTTTTAAGTGGGTCCTGATTGCAGTATTCCGGTAATACCGTAATTTAAATAAATATATATCAGAGGACCATTGGAACTAGTCCCAAACTAAGCTCTAGGTTTGTGCTATGGGTACTAGAGAAAAATATCTTGTATAAAGATTCCGGAAGAATTAAGGTCAGGTGGGGTAAATTTCAAAAAACAAAAGTTGTCTCTCCTGTGGTCAATAGTTAAAGGCTTGTGTGTATGTAAGTTATGTTTTTATTTGATAGGACTAAAGCAGACCTGACGCCGTTTATGCGGATGTGAGTTCAGCCAGAAAATTAGGCCTGCAGAACGTTAACTTTGGGTATGTCCACAGGAAAGACGGTAACCGAAATCTGTGTATGACCCACCTGTTAATAATAGATTCTGGTATTTTGCGACTCTGGTATCCTACTAATCTTGTATTTTGCGACTGATATCTCTGGCTCTGTAAGTGTCAAACCAACCAAAATATCTCTTAACAAATATATGGTTTGTCGCATTTACCCCGTTGACGCACTTACCCCACATGACCCTAGTGGCGCTAATCACAAAAATATCTGCCCTTACCTGTATTTAAACCCAAGACCGCTAGCTTCGTAGGCAGGGTCACTACCAACTAAACTAATGTGTTATTAAAAATGTACTGACCATGGTGATATATCAAGTTTGTCAAGATTTCTAACGATTTCGTTCTGATATTCACAACTCCTGAATATAAGCGGATAATAGACAACTCGTTTAATAAAAATGTATCAACCGACATTTCTTTATCAAATCATATTCAACGTAAAGTTTTACCTTTTCAACAAAAACTTGGAAGAAGTTGTAAGTGGGTGATAGTACACTTGCAGCCATAAGCAATCTCAACAGGGCGGAACAAGCCGGTGTGGTCAGGGCCGCGCCGTTGCGTGCGTAAGTATCGAGCGACGAGCCTGAGCGGCAATAGGTAATGGAAACACCTAGGTCCAGAGATGATCTTCTTTTCTATTTATACTTGCATGTCTATCACTCACTTTCTAAATTAGTCACTAAGAGGGATGCCAAAATACGTCAGATACGTACGAAGATTTCTACATCTCGTTTCGATGTATTGCTGCGTCCCTCTTGTTAGTGATTAATTTAGGAAGGTGTTATAAGCGGTCTTGAAGTATAAAAGCTCGTATGAGAGCGTGTGAAGAATAGGGCAAATATAAAAAAAAACTAGGTTGATACATTATTAAAAAAACACTGAGTAACTATTACGTAATATTATAAAGTTCTAATTTACAGCAAGCGCAAATAATTGTGGCTTTAATTTGTCTTTTTTTTAAACCTGGGTAGACGGACACAACCATAAAATAAAAAAATAAAATTGCACACAATTCCGTGAATCCGGTACACATCTGACATATAAAAATGTATGTTAAGTTCTTATAAAATAATATACATACGTAAAATTAATTATTTCTTATTGAACGGACGATGGACAAGTTCTTTACAAATCTATTTTCAATCTAACAAAATAGTGTTATGTTGCCACGGCTCACTCACGCAAAAGGCCACATATGCTGCCACGCCTATAAAAGAATGAAAAGAGATGGCTATATGAGCTTCAGCGCGAAGAACGTGAGATGGATATAGTTTGCGCGCGCTTTGATAACAGCGTCAAATTAAACGGTTTCAAGGGAAAATGATAAAGTTAAATATATCCATAGAACATACACAGCTGTTATGGTTATTGGGATCCAGATCGCGTATACTATCGACTTTAGCATAGGTGGCCTTTTTAAGTCACGAAACGGTCCGACATGTTTCAAGACTCGATAAGATAAGACCTACGTGAGAAAACCGTAGTATTATTTATTTTGTTCGTATAATAAGTAGGGCTAAGACATTTGGTAGCGTACTAGCGTACCGTGGTTCTAAAAACCACGGAGTCGCTACTTTGCTAATTGTTATAGTTCAGGAAATATGAATTGACCGTCTGTAATCTTCTCTAAGATCTTTAAATCGGTCTCGTTCTTCAAACAGCACAGTGGGTTGAAAGGTTAAAGTTATATCCGATAAGTATTAACGCAGAAAAAAAGATCGCAGAGTAGATAACATACGGCCAAATCATATTTCCTAAACTATGCATACATTCCACATTTAATTCGATCAGTATTGTCATATTTTAAAATAAAGTACATTACTTGAAAGACGAAAACGAAGATTGCCGATCGCTATTGAGAAACTGGTTGTACTGTAACGACATTTTTAGTTTAGTTTATTTAACTACTAATTTAATTAATTAAATATGCACAGAGCAAACGCCGACCGTTCTTATTACTATTATTGTGCTTTCTAATAAATTACAGAGCTTTCTTGGAATCGAAGGATTTGTTGTACAAATGAATATACAATTTAGTGCGTATATGGCATAACTTAATAACAATTGACCTATGAGTAACATGATGGAAAAAAGTGGCTACCTTTTTCCGTTAAATTGAGTACATGAAGGCTAAAGGATATTAAACTACGTTATTTGTGCAATAAATTGTGTATTTGTACAACAAAATACCAGTCTTCGATTTCGAGACATTAGTTTATTGGAAAACACAATAATAGTAAATTTTGTGTGAATTTTGGTTTAAAAGTATATATCCGATGTACGTGTAACAAATATATAAACAAACAAATATTAGTAGGCATTTATAAATCAAAACAAACATGTTAGTTTATTTTACAATATGAAAATACTGGTCACGATCATGGTACGTATATAAGAATTAGGAGATAGCGACTCCATGCCTTTTAGAACCATTATGTTCTACCAAATGACGTAGACCTAACTACACGCCAACTTCAATTGTATAAAATTAAATGTGTGTTTGTCAGTCATAGCCTAGCCGATTTATATGCCGTTTCTTGACCATGTGTATTTATTAATTAGTATTTAAATTGATTGACATCAATGTTCAGTTTAAAAATGACAACAGTAACTTTTTTAAAAGGTATTGAGAAAATTCACGGTTTTTTTTCATAACTTTAAGCTTTAAGCAACTTTAAGCATGTTTTTTTTCATAACACCTTTTAAAAAAGATCTTGTCGCCAATTAAAATCTACTTGAAATCGCAGCAGAAAGAATTACACTAGAACTTGCATTTCTATTTAAGTACGTTACTCTATAAGCGAAGCGGAAAATAAATAAAATGTTTCAAATCGAAAGCGCATTGTTTTTTGGCGTAAACGCCACGTTAAGTTGATTTGAACGGTATTACGTGTGCGTAAGACATACATATATATAAGAAGATATTTTTAAACAGGAATGAGTTAAAACGGACCGGATCCACTCCAGAGTATAAACGCGGCCGGCGGATGTCTGACTAAAAACTAAAACTATTACAGACTTTAAAACACTTAGGCTTTGCAACGGATATAACCCCACCACTGGTCCATCGCCGATGGATATTTCCACCATGGTTGACAGCGCAAAATAGATCTTAGTATCCACGCCAACAATGGATATATCCGGACCACTGGGTCAATGTCAACGACGGATATTTATGTCATGGTTGACAGCGCAAAATACGATCTTAGTATTCATGCCATCAACGGATATATCCACACCACTGGTTCAACGTCAAAGACGGATATTTCCGTCATGGTTGACAGCGAAAAATAGATCTTAGTATCTACGCCATCAACGGATATCTCCACACCACTGATTCAATGCTAGCGACGGATATCTCCGCCATGGTTGACAGCGCAAAATAGACCTTAGTATCCACGCCATCAACGGATATATCCGCACCACTGGTTCAAAGTCAACGACGGATATTTCCGCCATGGTTTCAGTCGACAGACATATTTACTAAACATTTAAAATATCTTATCAACATTTGGGCTTCTTCCTTTTTTTTTTGCTGTTTTATGATTAAGTCTGATATAGGAAGTAGGCGTGGGATATGTTATGTAGTTCTAATATTTAATTAGAATCATAAAGACATACATATATGTCCAAAATATCTTGATTTGCCAGTGTTTGAAAGCCAACTCCAAAATTACAGTCAGACACCTCGGAAGCCGCGTAAAGTACACTCAGCACAAAATATCAGTACACTTATCCTAATACACTTACATACTATCGTATAATGTTAACCACCACAAACGAATAGACCGAGTTTTTTTTATAGATTACTAATACTGCCGAAATAATAACTTCATAATTTTCAGAATTCACTGGTCAAAAGGTCCAAAATAATACCACACTAAGGCTCAGTGTACATAAATTGTACGTAATACGGTTTTCGAAATATCTGGTGCAAATGAAATAAAGTGGTAGGTTTCATGAAAATCGATTGGGCCGATTAGAAGATGTGAGCTCGGAAATATCACCATTATTATTAGCGTTAGGGGATTTCGGTGGCATACCATTGTTCTAGAATCCATGGAGTCGCTATTTCCTAATCATTATAATTATACCACTTTGATTTTGGCCTTGATTAATGTCACATTTCAAAATAAACTACTAGTACTATTTGTTTGTTACGATAAGCGATTAGAATGAATCCATTATGAAATATGACAATACTGAAGATTATAAAGTTGGTATGTATACTCCATACCAACTGATTTGTCTTATTTAGTAAACACTAATAACCTCAAAATGCTCCCTTTTCGCCTAAAATTACAATTTTGCCATAAAAAAACCATTCATGATGTAAAATCAGGAAAATAGTGTGCAAAATGTGGTCTCTAGTTGCTTTATTCGACAGAAAACGGCCATTTTAGCCAAAAAGATGCATTTCGAGGTTATAAAAGTGTTCAGTAAATAAGACAAGTCAGTTGCAATGGACTTTATATAATAATTAAGAAATAGCGACTCCATGTATTCTAGAACCATGGTATGCCACCGAAAGTCCCAACCCTAATTACGACTTATTTCATTCACAATAGATTATTCTATTGACAAGTTTCGTAGCATTGTGAGCCTTAGGAGAATTTGCAATAAACGCCAATTATAAATACGATACATCGATTCACTTTTCGGTATGCCTTGTTTAGTTTTCATACAAACGTGGTGGTTTTTTATTGAAAAAGTTTGGATCGTATCATGTCGCTATTATCGCGGTGGATAAAGCGACCGTCACTCTCACACATTCATACTGGTAAGAAAGTGACAGATGTTTAATCTACATCGCGGGAGCAAAAACGATTTCACAGTAAAGATTATGACAAATAGAAAATAACAGAAGTGACACTCGTATCGAGAAACGTTTGTACCTACGAGTCCAAAATATATCAATTTTCTTTCTAATATCTTATCTCCGTACGTGACTTTATTAGTAGTACATATTTAAAAAGATTCGCTACGCAATCATAACGTCAACCTCTTCAGTCACTTTTCTTGCTACTTTAGACATTTGCCATTCTTTATTGATTTCATATGTACAAAAAACATACAAAAACATATCTAAATTAAATTTGAGTGCAAATGGAAAACATACATTGGAACAAACACTGGATTTGATATAAAAAAAATATTCCAGTTTACACTGTTGACAACTTGATTTATAGGTAAGCGTTTACTCAGTGTAAGATAAGTTTGATTGACGTTTTCCAGCAAAAACTTCGTGCTAGATATGAAGAACTTAGAGGCTTAGAATGTATAAAGAATGAATGAAAGGCTTAGAATGTGTACGTAAAGATCTGCTGTAATGTCGTTATACCATGTTTTTAAATATGTTATTGTACCTATTTAAATAAATAAATGAATAGGTTGAATATACCGTTTATACTAAACAGACATTCTGATATATGTGTTCTTTAATAGATTTGTTTTTGCTCCTGCGATTACGTTGTTTGACTATAAAAGACCCGCAGGTCTCAGCTATCGAATTTTTTATGAAATATCCGCAAATAAAAAAGAGGGATGGTATACTTTTAATGTGTGTATGTGTGTCTGTTTGTGGCAACGTAGCTGCAAAACGGATGAACCGATTTGCACGCGGTTTTTTTTAAAGCTGTTGTAATCTGTATGGCTCTATTCCCGGCGGTAAAAACCATATCGAATTTGACCTAATACTGTCAACTCTTTTGAGCTATCAAAACGTTGACAATACGATAGCAGATCAAATACGATAAGGTTTTTAGCGCTTAGAATACCGGCCATGGATATTTCTTAGCCAGGTTATCAAGAAATCGTTTGTTTTAGCAAAGGCTCGTCTTTTAGCACGATTAAAAACCACGATCAGACTTAATAGTTATAATACAAGGTGAAAATTAAATTGCATCTACTTTTTCCATCTCTCTCACGGCTGACTGAATGACACGCGGGCGCGCGTCAACATGGCGTCACTAGTAACCAATAATAGCGCAGAATACAGACGCGCAACGCATGGATCACGCTATTGGTTCCCGCGCTTCGAAAATTCGTCATCTGCGCAGGTACATCGGTAAGCCATATCAGTTGTGTTTTACTGTACAAATATATTTGTATTATTTTCTCGCATTGTTTGAGGACTACATTTTGATGCAAGGGCGGAAAATACGCAACCCAATATAAACACGAACAAAAATATGTTCTCATACTTTCAATTTATTCCTAGGAAGAAAACCAGGCTCTTCATGTCTTCGTTTTTCAAAAGAAAAACCATCATTTCCGAGCATATTTGAGAAAAATAATTTAACCGATTCCGTTCATATGAAAACCAAGACAAGGCATTACAATAATCATTCCACTCAACCTCTTTTAAGAAAAGTACAGTAATGAGGTACACAAACAGTTAAGTACTGGATTGCTTCCAAAAAAAACCTACAAAAATAAAATAAAAAAATAAATACTGGGTCCTACAGTCCAATAATACGCACGGAACAAAATTTAGGTAATTACATGTCCCTCCAAAAATACCGTCGCTACAAATATGTGTTTTTTTTAAGTATTTTAAGATATAGTATACAATGTCCTAATCTACGGCATAGACTGTAGCTATGGTTGAACTACAGTATAGTACGAAAATGGCAATTCAGTGGAAGCTGCACAAGTGAACGACGCTCTTCGTCTGGAAAAAGAAAAAATATACTGGCAACATATTTTTATAGTTTAGAGATGTACAGTGGTGGCCGCATAATAGGGAGTACGCATGGTTTTATTATTCCTTCACACGCAACAAATAAGTAGGGTTAGGATTTTGGTGGCATACCATGGTTCTAGAATCCATGGAGTCGCTATTTCCTAATTATTACAACACATACTACTTTGATTTTGGCTTTCAGTGTTGTCATATTTAAAAATAATCTAAAGAAGTTTGTTTGTAACGCTTTCACAGCGGAAATAATAATATCCTATGTACTAATTTTAAACTGGTTTAGCGATTTAACGAATGAATGCATTTTGACATATTATTATGACAATACTGAAGGTTAAAATCAAATATGTTTATCATAATTACGAAATAGCGACTCCATTGATTCTAGAACCATGGCATGCCACCAAAAGTTCTCGGGTCATGGAACCAGTAATTTACAAGGACCAATGATGGACACTTGATTTTTATTTTACAGAAGACAAGGGTTATTAATTTGTTTTGCAACAATAAATTTAGGACCGTATGACATTTAAATTAAGAGTGAAGCGTCCATTACTAGTGCCTGTCAGCTAAAATTGTCCAACACTAATGCCATCGCCCTAGCTTTAATAATAACTTACCCAGTCTACGGCGACAGGTCCTGATGCATAGGATCATACCCCATGGACCCGTCGTACCCCGGCTGGGGCTGGTCGTACCCCGGCGCCGGCAGGGAGTACCCCATCGAGTCCTGGGTGGGGGCCGGGGACATCATGGGGGTCGCGGTGCCGGACGCAGCTCCCATAGAGTACGGGGAGGCGCCTGCAGCTGGGGAATGGTCCTCATGTAGCCTCACTCCGCATTGAGTAAACAGATGTCAAGGGACAATTGGGAATGACCGGGGTACGGAGTTTTCATGGCACGGTAAGACGAAAGAGAGCTGTGGAGTGGGCATTGACATTAAAATTCAACTCATACTCATACTCATTCGTTGATATAATTGCAATATTGAATTTTATTATAAATTGGATAATGACTTTCACATTTAATATTGATAACATTGTGAGATAACATAACATGAACTCACGCCTTCATTCCCAGTGGGGTAGGCAGAGCCACAGACTCACCAACAACTCCAAAAACTTGTTGATAACTCTGTGACCACATTTTGCACAACCAGGCTAAGATGTTATCCAGTGTATAGTGAGATTAATATTAAATAATATGTACATGAAAGTCATTTTGTTTAAAATTGTTATCTTTCATTGTTTAGCTTAGCAGCTTCACCCAGGGGCTCAGGGCGAATATAAAAACATTTTGGAATTAAATAAACAAATGAGTATGAGTATTTTGGAATTAAATAAACAAATGAGTATGAGTAAGTAAGAGTTCAATTTTAATGTTGATGTCGACTCCACAGCTCGCTTTCATCTTACCGTGCCATGAAAACTCCGAACCCTGTTCGTGACTTTTATTCTCAGCTTCAAGAGACGCTGATTCAACTTATCTTTATGTAATCAACAGTTGTGAAAATCATTTTTTTAAATAGGTATAAAAATAACCAAGATATGAACCAACAAATATTTGTTCCTATCTCTTTCTAGCAAAACAGAATTTAACACGGACTTTATATGGCCGACATGACGTCACAGTGCATATCGGATTTCGGTCTAATCACCGTCTAATTAGCAGTTTAAAATGCTTGTATCATCCGTATTTCTTGACAGATTTTAGTTTTAATTTCACTTTTGGTGATGTCTTTTACATCGTATTTTGTTGAGAAATGCGATTTAAAGAATTCATGCATATTCCCTATTGGGGAAGTAAGGTTTTTTGAAGAACTGTACATATATTATAGTTTTTTGTGATAGTCTTTGGTCTAAAAACCAAGAATCTACTTAGTTATTCATTTTTTATTTCTCTTTTATATATTATATTATTTAAATTATTTATCTTTCATTAGTGCAAAAAAATTGGCGGTAGCAAGAACTTGTTCCAAATTATGATATTTAAACTGAGATTCCTGACCAAAAAATCTTGAAAATTATTTGTGGAATTTTTTACGTGTCCCATATTTGAAATATTCCGGACTTCTTTTAGTTTTATATTTTTATTTCAGTCATATTCATATAATGACCAATAATCAAATCACAACTGTCTCTTAGATGCTATGATATCACTCATATCAATGTATGGTTTAAGCGCCAAATTTTTTATTTGCGGGATCCTGCAGATTAATAAAAGCAGCGGGATCCCGCGGGAATGCTTGATCCCGTTTTGGGGGATTGCAATCCCTACTAGCGCATGGATGGATAGATGGACGGATGGATGGATTGATGGATGTGATGGACGGATGCATGAATAGATTAAATAAATATCAGGGGACAATGTCACACCAATTGACCTAGTCCCAAACTAAGCTCTAGACTTGTACTATGAGTACTAGACAACGATAAACATACTTATATAGATAAATATATACTTAAATACATAGAAAACATCCATGACTCAGAAACAAATATTCGCGCTCATCACACAAATATCTGCCCTTACCGGGATTTGAACCCAGGACCGCTAGCTTCGTAGGCAGGGTCACTACCAACTAGGCCAGCGCGTCGTCGACGATATGAGATTGATGGGTGTGATGGATGGATTGATGGACATGATGGATGGATGTCTGGATAGTTGGATGGGCGGATGGATGGATGGATGGATTCATGGATGGACGGGTAATTAATGTATAGTTTACTGTAATTCGACGCCGCCCTGGGAGAGAGGCGAGACGTGCCGGCGCCTATCCAGGGCAGGTCTGTGTAAAGCAACCGACACATGGACAAATCAATCGTTATTACTATACAAATTATACACGCCGTTATCTAAGGCCCTCTATTCTATGCAAAAACCATATCGTTTTTGTCCTGTTATCGTATTGTCCACGTTTTGATAGCTCTTATTTACTTGACAGTAATGGCGGCCGAGTTAAAAACAATACCGTAACAGGTCGAATACGATTTAGATTTTACCGCCTAGAATACAGGCCCAGTTTGGAAACACGTCAAAAGGATTATGACTTATAAGGGTGAAAATTTCCATACAAAATGCCATAACGTGTCTCACCTTTAAAAACCAATCCGATTTTTTTTTTTGTACTTTGTAGATATGATTTACTGTCATTAAGTTCAAATGGAAAATCGTCCACTTGAAATTATACGTCAGTTCAGAAAAATGACCATTTGAAATACAACAAAAAGGAAAATTGTCCTTCTTGAAAAACGTCTAAAATGGAATCATGTCCCATGGTAAAATTGTCCAATATGACATTGGACGAAAAAATTATGTCTATTTGTATTTACGTACACTCAGAAATATGACCAATTGTAAAATCGTCCTACCTGAAATTTGTACAATTTATATTATATTATATGGGCTTGATTCATATTACACTACATTCACTTGTGCGTATTTCATTTTGGTCATAATTTATAATGGACAAAATTCCATTGGGACTTAATTAATTTACAACGAAAATAAATTTGGTTGTAAATACTTTTGAGCACAATTACATTTGGACTAAATTCACTTTGGACACTATTACTTTTGACCCATTTTCAGAATGGTTATTTCACGTGGACGATTTTCCATTTGTACCTAATGACAGTAAATCGTAGATATCATGAAAAACTAGGTCTGTAAGTTTACCTTGCAAATAAAATATTTCTTAGAAAGAGCAAATTACATTAAGGTAAAACCAACCTGGTTTTTCATAATTACAACATATTCAAAAACCGTGAAAATCTTGATTTAGGGGGGAGAAACATTATCGCCCGGAGCTAAATTTGTATGGAACTTTTTTGACAGCCACGCGATTTGCGTCGCTTCACAATCCTTTTAAAGTGATGTGGCAACATTGATAAAATTAATTTTAAATTTATAAATATTCATTTTAAATAAAAATCATCAGTGCACGGATAACCTTTATGTTGATTGCGATTGTTTGTGCGAAGCGTGCAATAAGTGTTTGTGCTTTGAGTAGGACAATAAGTGCACGGATCAGTACATGTTTATTAAGTGCAGGGATTGTTTGTAAATTTGAGTGCGAGTGATTATGAGTGCAATAAGTGCGCGGATCAGTACGTGTATGGTAAGTGCGAAGTGTTTTGTTTGATAAGTGTGACGTTTACAATAAATGTACGAATCAGTACGTGTAAGTTGAGTGCGGAGTGTTGTGTTCAATAAGTGTGACATTTACAATAAGTGCACGGATCAGTACGTGTATGTTAAGTGCGGATTGTTTTGTTCGATAAGTGCGCCATTTACAATAAGTGCACGGATCAGTACGTGTTAAGTGCGGGAATGTAGTGCGACTAGTGCGACGAGCGCACGGGGCCCTTACCGGCTGCCTTCTTGGCGGCGTAGAGGTTCGCCTCCTCCTGGGCCTTGCCGATGTTCTTCTTGTAGCGGATACGCTTGTTACCGAACCAGTTGGAAACCTGTAAGAAGATAATAATTTAGATTGACATTCGTATGAAGACTTGTTCTATAGATTTTCAATTTAAAAAAAAATGGGTTGAGGCTAAGGAAGAATAAATAAACACATACACATAATCTTGTAATATATGGGTACGATACATTACTTATATAAAGAAATAAGTATTATATAATACGTAGAATATTTCCATACTTATTTCGTTCGTCATGTTATTTGACTATTTTAATTACATTTAGGATGTTATATTATTTTGTCAAAAAAGTTTCAGTTACTTGTAACTCATTATATCCAGAAGATTTATATTAAGCTTTGTACCTGTGGGTACGGTAATGTCGAACTTGCGCGCCAACTCCTCCTTGGCCTCCTCGCTCGGGTACGAGTAGAAATACTCGTTCAGTTCCTAGGAGGCTTGCTTGGTTGCGTCGTTACTTGTTACCTGAGACACGGTGATGCCGCACTTGCGCGCCAGCTCCTCCTTGGCCTCCTCGCTCGGCTACGAGTAGAAATACTCGTTCAGTTCCTAGGAGGCTTGCTTGGTGGCGTCGTTATTTGTTACCTGAGACACGGTGATGCCGCACTTGCGCGCCAGCTCCTCCTTAGCCTCCTCGTTCGGGTACGAGTAGAAATACTCGTTCAGTTCCCAGGAGGCTTGCTTGGTTGCGTCGTTACTTGTTACCTGAGACACGGTGATGCCGCACTTGCGCGCCAGCTCCTCCTTGGCCTCCTCGCTCGGGTACGAGTAGAAATACTCGTTCAGTTCCTAGGAGGCTTGCTTGGTGGCGTCGTTATTTGTTACCTGAGACACGGTGATGCCGCACTTGCGCGCCAGCTCCTCCTTGGCCTCCTCGCTCGGTTACGAGTAGAAATACTCGTTCAGTTCCTAGGAGGCTTGCTTGGTTGCGTCGTTATTTGTTACCTGAGACACGGTGATGCCGCACTTGCGCGCCAGCTCCTCCTTAGCCTCCTCGCTCGGGTACGAGTAGAAATACTCGTTCAGTTCCTAGGAGGCTTGCTTGGTTGCGTCGTTATTTGTTACCTGAGACACGGTGATGCCGCACTTGCGCGCCAGCTCCTCCTTAGCCTCCTCGCTCGGGTACGAGTAGAAATACTCGTTCAGTTCCCAGGAGGCTTGCTTGGTTGCGTCGTTATTTGTTACCTGAGACACGGTGATGCCGCACTTGCGCGCCAGTTCCTCCTTAGCCTCCTCGCTCGGGTACGAGTAGAAATACTCGTTCAGTTCCCAGGAGGCTTGCTTGGTGGCGTCGTTACTTGTTACCTGAGACACGGTGATGCCGCACTTGCGCGCCAGCTCCTCCTTGGCCTCCTCGCTCGGGTACGAGTAGAAATACTCGTTCAGTTCCTAGGAGGCTTGGTTGGTTGCGTCGTTATTTGTTACCTGAGACACGGTGATGCCGCACTTGCGCGCCAGCTCCTCCTTGGCCTCCTCGCTCGGGTACGAGTAGAAATACTCGTTCAGTTCCTAGGAGGCTTGCTTGGTGGGGTCGTTACTTGTTACCTGAGACACGGTGATGCCGCACTTGCGCGCCAGCTCCTCCTTGGCCTCCTCGCTCGGGTACGGGTTAGACAGGTGCGAGTAGAAATACTCGTTCAGTATTTCGGAGGCTTGCTTGCTGAAGTTGCGGCGCTTACGGCGGGCGTCCAGGAAACTGGAGATGAAATGAAAGGTGTTATATTAGGGTGGTCCTTATTTAATATGTTTCTCCACAAGTTTCTGTTTTTTTTCAAAATACATAAAAATAGGCTATACCAAGTTGTATTGCAATTGAATAAACTTTACAGGGTCGCCCCGTGTTAAAATCTAATATATAAAATTCTCGTGTCACAGTGTTTGTAACCAAACTCCTCCGAAACGGCTCGACCGATTCTTATGAAATTTTGTGTGTATATTCAGTAGGTCTGAGAATAGGTCGTAAACTATTTTTCATAACGTTTGTATGAAAAAAAATACACCCGGAAGACGCCGGGCGCGGACAGCTAGTTGTCTATATAATAAAAATTAATCGCTAAATGTGTTGCTAAGCGCAAAACTCGAGAACGGCTGAACCGATTTGGCTGATTTCTTTTTTGTTGTGTTCGTCATTGTCAGGACAAGGTTTTTATGAAAGAAAATAATTGAAAAATCCACCGGGAAAGCCAGAACTTTGCAGCGGAGCGAAGCAGCTGGCGGGCCGCTAGTTTCATATAAAAATGAATAGATTCTAACACACACACACACACATCTAATAAAGATATGAAATGAGAAAGGCTTTGGACAGATCATGAAACTGTATTCTGTGTAACAGCAGTAGGCAAATAAAGTTCCCAAATACGACTACTAAAATAAAATTTGCAGATATTTCAATATCTGTTAGTGCTAACAAGGTAAGTGTTTCTTAAGCTATTTATAAAAAAATGATTATATTCGTTACCATATTTGGTTTACGAAAAGTTACTAACAATCGATTTTAAAGTTTAACATATCGATATATTATATACCTAATTGAAAGCAGATAAATGAGAAGTTCCTATGACAGCTTATAAATGTCACGAAAATTCCGGCCTCTTCAATTTTCCAAAGTATAACGAACTGGTCCCTTGCCAATGCCTGAAGACTGATACTACTCACCGAGAACGCAGGATCATGACTGCCTCGCAGGTGGACTGCTTCAGCTGCATCTGGATGGAGCTGAACTTCTTGTGGATGATTTGCACCATGCGCTCGATCTCCTGGAGGTGATACAATATGGATGGTTTGTGTTGTTGCTGTTATATCTGTCATAGATTGATCTAGCGTTGACCTTAGCTCGGGGCTGACTAGACTATGATAAACCTATTTAACCTCTTTACCCTCTGTATGACAGTGTAGACTGTAAGTAACATATCGTCTCAGTGAATATATTATTGTTTATCTATCCAAATATCATAAACCCTCCGTGATGCGTTCAAGAACCGAACGTTATGACCACCATAAAAATACACTGTTTTGTTAGAACAAATTTCTTATCTGTAAAAATGCTATTATTGCTAAATATTAACATCGATTTCGACAATATTATTTCATTCAAATTTCGAACATATCTAAAAAACAAAGAAATTTGATTTGACCTCTATTCTAATATCAGTCGAGATGACGTTTAGTTCGAAATGAATTATTAATTTGCATACAAATTTGACAAATGTCGCACGTAAGTAAAAACTCGAACGATATGATAGTTGGAGCCGACTCTAGTTTGTCTCTGAATAAAAAAACTATGACAGCTGCCAAAAAACTTTTCAATCTTTTCATTACCGCCAATACCGGTTACAACGCCGCGATGCCGGTCATAATATGGGGCTCCTGAATGCATCATGGAGGCTTATGATTAGTGGGTAAATAAAGTAGTGTATGTAACTGTACGTAATTAGGCATTAAAACACTTGTGTGATGTTATTATGAAACTCGCCTTCGCCTCGTTTCATAAACCCAACACTCGTGTTTAATGCCCTTCATTATGTACAGTCACATAAACTACTATTTGGGTCAAACGCAGATTTAGGTTAGCGTCTTTCCTGTGGACATGCCCAACGTTCACGTTTTGCAGGCCTAATTTTCTGGCTTTACCCATGTCCACATAAACGGCGTCAGGTCTGCTTTAGCCCTATCAGATAAAAACATAACTTATACGCACACAAGCCTTTAACTATTGACCACAGGAGAGACAACTTTTGTTTTTTCGAGTGCGTATGACCATACACCGGATTGGCGGGGGCAAAAATATACCAGTGCTAGTGATTCATTAAATATCGACTAAGTTTATAGACATTTTTTTCGTGACATATTGATCTTACATGTCTTGCAAAAGTAAGTCGTACCTTTATCTTCTATATGTGAATGATCAGCAGAACTTTTTTCTTTCGAGGCATTTTTAATCGACAAAAAAAACAAAAATGTTATCAATTCTTCAGAATGCTAAAGAATATTGCTGTAGGTACTGAATGAATTTGATATTCAATGTAATTTCAATGGTGTTCAAAAGTGACTTGAGTCCAGAATCAATGTCAGATACCGGTTGTTTATATTTGCGATAAATATAAATAAAAGAGGTTTGCACATGATTAAAAAGTAAGTATTCAAACTTGGCCATTACTTATGATAATGATGATTAAAAATTGCTTTTTATCGATGTCGACAGTTAGTCGACATTTAATGAATCACTAGCACTGGTACATTTTTGTCCCCGTCAATCCGGTGTATGCGTATGACCCATTTCCCAACTATTTTATCACAGCTGTGAAAAAAGCCATGAATATTCCCTATTCTACGCATACAAAGTCCGGTATGTTACCTTGGGAGTGATGGGTCTTGTACGGCTCTGCTCCCGGAGCAAATTCATCACGTGAGTGGTGAACTCGTTGCACGCGTTCTCATACTTGTCCAGCTCCTGGTGGTAGATCTGTCGAATCTGGGCGAGCTTCGCGCGATAGTCCGAGTGCTCGATAGCATTATCTATAAACCAGTCAATGTAGGAACCTTGCGGTGGTACTTTCTTTACGGGATGGAGAAGGCACACGAGCGTACGCGTACGCTATATGGAATTTTGTTATTTATTAACAGCTTAATTTTACAGTTATGGCTTACAGGTAACAATTGGGAATTTTTGTTCCGTTTTGTTACCAGTGGTAACGAATTGGAATTATTTCTTCCCAATTTTCCTTAGTAGTAACAAACAGGAATATTTTTTTCCCATTTGTCCTCAGTGGCAACAAATGGGATTTATTCTCACCTTCGTCTACGGGACTAAAGTTTGGGGAATAGATAACACAGGCCACCTGCTGGTAAGTGGTACAGATATAAATACACATAGATAACGTAAATACCTCAATCTGTATGAAAACCAACCGTGTTACCTTTTGCTGCCAACTGGGACACACCAAGAGAAGAGAATTTTCCGTTTTCCGCGCAAAATCGAGCTTTTTTAGGCTATTGCAGTTTATTATCACGCAAACAGGCAATTTCTTAATTTTCACGGCCGACCGGCTGCAACAACAGGCGCGCGAAACTTCAGTAGCAGGTCGGGGTTCAAGTCCGGATTCGGACACGCGAAGTGGATGCATTTGCGTTACCTGTGTGTATTTATATCTGAGACCCCTCATTTGCATTCTCAAAACTACAATTATAACCGCCTATGACTATAAAATTCGTTGCCAACCATGAGGAGACGGAATGACTCTAATATTCCCGAAATGCCGTATACCATAAAAGTGGTAGGATTTTGTGCAGGGTCCGTCCGGATATCACCATCTTATTCTTAACGCCTGTAGCGCACTGCCGCGAAAACGAAACAGAACCGGACACAACCCAGTGTGAAATGGGCTTTTCCCAGTTGTCCGCACCCCTTAAATAACACTGCGGACAACTGTTCTTTTTCCCCAGTTGTTCGCACTCTTTAATTTGACTCAACTGTGTTAGCTTTTATTTATGTACTTAAGTAGATATATTCGTATTAATATATTTTACCTAGGTTCAGGAAAACACAAGAAGTCATTTAAGAGTACCCTGGGAATTTTTATTCCCAGTTGTCCACACCTAATTTCTAGGGTGCGGAAATTCCCAGTTGTCCGCAGTGTTAACAAAGGGGTGCGGACAACTGGAATAGGCCGACATTTTCATCCAAATTGAACTTTATCGCAATGCAGAGTTCCAGTTTCGGTCCCGTTCTGTGTCGCTTTAGCGGCAGTGTGCTACAAGCGCTAATAAGCGGTAAGCAGCTTTCGCATTGCTCAGTTTCGGTATTAAGACAACTGGTGGAATAACTAGCATATTCCTCAGGGTTGGCGGGTGATTCTTCGACGGCCTCATTTATCTGGACACATTTTTGTAAAAGTGGCTGCAGATTCCGATTTTGTTTCTGGTTAGGTATCTAAGTTTACCGGACATCTAACAAATATCCAAAAACGGCATCAAAATATACGCCCAATTCTTCAAAAATATGTCCAGATAAATGAGGCGGTTGAAACGATCAAAGAATCACCCTGGCAACGCATTTGCAGTATTAGGATTGCAGTTTTGAGAGTGCAAATCTCTTATCTGATCGAATATTGTGATAGGAAGGTAGTTTTTATAAACCTTCAAACATGAGTGTTTTTCTATGTAACTATTCGATTAGATAAGAGATTGAGAAAGTGAAGGGGCGAAGTCTATCAGGCGGCATATGTACTCGTTGACCTTTTCCATACCATAAAAAAACTAACAATTAAAATTCCAGTTTCTCAATATACCGGGGCTTTATTTTCTATATCGAAATGCCCTCATGGGTCTTATATTATTTATGTCGAGTTTTTGGAGCAAAATGATTTCGCATATCGATAAAATCGATCGCAATTCGTACCCTGTTTTAAAATTGATTTACCTAGTATAATAGCAAATGGGGATATCAAAGAAGATATGTCCATTGTCAATATTTTGTCATACTATAACATAATTTAATGTTTCGCAAGAGCTGTTAGTAACAAAACTATTATATAGGTTATAATAGTTTCTGCCCTGCTAAGCCGAGAGACGAGAGAAAGAGTCGCAGAAAAAAACAAAAGAGGGGTTAGAAATTGAAAAAAAAATTCGCTAAAGCATTGGAACAAAGCAGTTACAGCCCTGTGGCTCTTGACAAAGTGCTTTCGAACGTTTGTCGAAAGATAATAGCGGCCTGCACACGTAAAGTTCGGACCGCGGGAAACGCCACGCGCCGTTCCAATCTTCGTTCCGAACCAACCAAAACCAGAATGACTGTAGTTATAAACGAAATAAACAAAGTTGACATACGCGTAAAAAATAAATAAAAAAAAAACTGATATTCTGATTTTGTAATGACTTAAGAGGCTACATATGACGTCACACCCATACAAGAATGTAAAGGGATGGCTTTATGTGCTTCCTCGCGAAGAACGTGAGATGGGGATAGTTTAGCGCACTTTGATAGCAGCATAAAATTCAAATAATTGCTGTTGACAATAAAACCACAACATTGATTTAGATAATGATTTACAAGGGTTAAGAAGTTATAAATACTAACTATTGAATCAAAAATCATCATTAAAGATTCAAACATGAGAGAAAGGTGTCATTTTTGAAAAATAAATCTATCATAGATTTTGTTTCTAATCGTGTCTTCATGGCCGCTGTACAGTCAACAGCAAAAATAAGTGATCATTTATGTACCTCGTCATTTTAACGTCATGTTTAAAATCTTATACAAAATTGTGAAACGATTGAAAGCGACAAGGTACATAAATGATCACTTATTTATGCTTGACTGTACACATTAGGCCAATGCGTTGGGCCAAGGTGATGGAATCACGTTTACACATTGGCGTGTTGCTCGTTCTGCATTGGCGCTTTCATAAAAGATCCTTTGATGAGTGCATGAAAAACCGACACCAGGGGCCTGTTTTATAAAGCTACAAATTACAATTTACAGGTTACAAGTTTCCATTTGACACAACCTCGACCAATGACGACCAGCCATTTGAGAAGTGTTGCCAGTTTAGACCTGTAAAATTGTTACTTGTAGCTTTATAAAACGTGCCCCAGCCCCAGCCGGTTGGCCGGCCAGCGTTGGTCGCCAACTAGGAACAAGCCAATAGCGCAGCCAAGGTAGTCCTCCACACGTTGGTCCAATACCGTGGCCCAACGCATTGGCCCAATGAGTTTAGCCATCACGTTTAGCTCACGAAAATATGACCAAAGAACAGATACAAAGGCGTTATGGTAATTGAGATCCAGATCGCGAAACACTACCTACTTCATCATATGTGGCCCCTTAAAACTATTCTAAGTGTAAAGAGAAATGTACTTAAAGGCTTAATAATACGTATGATAATTACTTGCCTCTCTCGCTGGCTAAAATATAAACACTTCTGAGCCAAACGATCAATAAAAATATAACAGTGGGAGTTCTGAATTATTAGAAACTATACTTGTTGATATTAAAACTTCATCAACTTACGAAGAGTTTCAAAACCAATTGATGCAGTTTACAAGTTTGCTAGTGTAGTGTATATTAAGGATTTCTCTTGTTACACAGTGCAAACAATTTGTGTTGACAAGACATACACACTATAGATTTTAAACTTTGTTTCTCTGCTATGTGATGTTAGTTTAGCCTCAAAAGTTTCAAACACATGCATTGAATTGCTAAATGTCTCCATCCACTAGGATCCATTAAAGGGTTAAGTGGACTTTCTGTACATTCAAATCCATTAATGTACAAGAGTGGATTTTAATGTACACTTAAATCCGTTGAGTTGTTAACACTTTTTAAGCTGGGATCCATCAATGGATTTAAATATACTATGAAGTCTACAAAGATCCATGAATGGATTCAATTGAACTTTTTAAATACCAGGATCATTCAATGGATTTTATTATACTACAATGTCCACAAGTATCCATCAATGGATGGATCCAAGAGTATAAAACGTTTAATAAAATCCATTGATGGATACTCATATACATAGTAGTGTACTAAGATCCATTGATGGATTGAAGTGTAATTTAGAGTGCAACAGAAGCCATTGATGGATCGCAGCGTATTAAAAAGTGTAAACGACTCTAAATGGATTTAAGTGTACATTAAAGCCCACTCTACTCCATTAATGTATTTGAATTTACAAATAGTCCTCTTGACCCCTTTAATGGATTCTATCAATGGATCGTAATGGACGGAGGCTGCTAAATTAATTCACCTACGTATACAGCATTCAGTTTCTTAATATCGTTCAGCTATTCTGCCGTAATTCCAAATAAGGCGCTAACTGCAATGTAGTAGTCAAAGCATTCTATATTCTATTCGTAACCACATTAAATTTAAAATGTTTATACTATTACTATGCAGTTAACTGCTTTCTTTGATATTAAAGTATTTATGCAGTGTTTTCTGAACTGGGACATTAACACTGTCTTAGCAAACATAATTCTTTTGTTGTTAAACCCTTTTTTGGCTTAGTAATTTTTGGAATTTAGAGAGAAAAAGTTGATTCACAGATAATATAAGTTCCAATTTACCCCACTCTCCGGCGGCAGCGGAGGCCGAGGCGGCGGCCCCGGCGCCCCCTCCCTTCTCCGGGCCCGCGACGCCCTCGGCGATCAGCATGTTGTCTAGACGCATCAGCTGAGGATCTGGGGGCTCCTCCTCTTGCGTGTTGCGGAGGGACAATACTGTGTGCAATACAAGATGCTTTTTTATTTTACTGTTAATTCTTGATATATAATTATGATATACAATATATGAATATATGAGACTGGTAATACGCGTAACCCGTACCTAAATTAAATTGGCCGTCACTTGCAACAATCCAAAAGGATATGGTTGAGTTGTTCTGGTATTGCCACACATTAGTCTTTGTTAAGATTTTTCCGTGTGTATTTGTATTGTTTTTATTTCAGATTATAAATCAAATTGTCGCTGGTGTTTGTTATGTTACCTGTTTACTGTTACCCGTCTTTTGTTTAATTTAGATTAGTTTTAAGTCTTCTTTTCAATTTATATTTTTCTACTGTTTTTTCTTCTGTGTGCATTGAATAAATATTTTCTATTCTATTCTATTCTATTCAATAGGATGTACATTACAAAGGCAATTTAATTTGGACTGGAAAGTTTATTTTCCTTTCTTCGTAAATTGAAAATGGCATTTACGAACAAACGTAAGTGGGCCTTACGAGATCTAGAGTTAGGAGTTTTGGTGGAATACTGTGGTTCTAGAATCATTGGAGTAGCTATTTATTGGATTTTGACCTTCAGTATTGTCTTATCCTCCTCAGGCCCAAGGTCCTACCCATAGTACTTATTTACTTTGTCATTCAGACCCAGCTCCTTGGACAGTTGTGTAGTCATAGCGTACCACAGTCCTACGAGTAGGACTTAATAGAAAACCCGCCAATAGCGTATCATGGTGCTACCAGTAGGACTTAATGGAAAACCCGCCATTTTGTCTTCTTAGTACTTGGGTCTGAATGAGTATAAGACAATAGTACTACTAGTAGGACTACGGGCCATAGAGACTACATGCTGAATTTTTCGTTGGGCCTTAGGAGGTTATTTAAAAATGAACTAAATACATTTTAGTTCAGTTTATTGATACCTACTAATATTTCTTTGTAAGGAACTTGGATCTTTATTTTTGGTTATTATATTTTAGTCTAATTAGCAGTTTAAAATGCTTATATCATCCATATTTCTTAGCCGATTTTAATTTTAATTTTGCGTTTGGTGATCTGTTTTATAGTACTTTCATATTTTGTTGAGAAATGCAATTTAAATAATGCTTATTCCCTATTGTCAAAGCATTGTCTTTGAAAATACTAAGTCGTCCTCTTTACTGACTGATTTGTCCCACCGTATAGTAGCCTTATACCATAGAATTGAACTTGAGTCATCATGCTAGGATTATTTGTACAAATGGAAGTTCCTTTTTTCGAGTCCTCTATGTAACTGACTTCAATGTAATAATGATAAATGGTGTATTCTATTAAAGAAATTTCTCATGGGCATGCTCTTGTTCCTTGTCTGGCTAATATAGTTTTTTTAAACTATGGGTATGGGATGAAACCTGACATATAAAATAATGTTATTTTTACAATTTAAATACACAGTTACTCAGAAAACTATTTACTAAGACATTAAATAGCATAAATATGAAATATTAAACAAATATTTATCAATAGTTGCAATTTGTGATGCTTTTTTTAATTAAACTTGAAATAACATTGGTTGGAAGAGATGAAAAGCCAAAGCATCTTAAAATATAATTATTCATGTAACTGTATCTTTTATTCTCTTAGCAAAAAAGTACCTCTTTATAACCCAAAAAGCCAATAAGGCATAAGCTTGTTGGGTCAAAAATATGTTAATTTAATTTTCGATTGGTTTTTTTCAAACATTAATAAAATTAAATAAAATGTACTGTGCATACATTCAAAAAGAGAGGATTATTTCCTTTTTATAACAAAAACTTGAGCTAATATTCTCCATAAACATAAAAATTGAAGTTTTACATAAACACATATATACAATATTCAGTTGTTTAACAAACTTTTCATCTAGTCTCATCAGAAAATATAAATAGTGTAAGGGATCAACAAAGCAAATCAATTTATGCTAACTTACAATAGAATAGAAGCCAGAGTTACGACTGAGAAGCGGGATACGCACCTGTTTTCTCTTTGATCTCGCAGAGCACCGAGAACAATGCTGGTTTCATTCTGTGGCAGTTCAGAGTGTGCTTGCGGGCCTGCGCCTCGTCCAGACTCTGGTCCGTGATGTTCATTATCTGCTGCAGGATCTCCCCGATGTCCTGCTTGCGAGCCTCGCCGTCGCCCGCCGCCGGAGCGCCCTCACCCGCCAGCCCATACCCTTGCGGACCCATCAACCCACCGCTATGCGCCATCATTCTGTTCGGATCGTCCATCTCCCAAAACGCTCAATACATAAATAATCTCTATCCTTAAACACTAAATACGTATACGTCTTTGTACGTAGTTAAAACGACAGAATATTAAAAATAATGAGATAAAAAATACAACAAGCCCCCAACGGGTGAAGAGCCTTCTTCTCAAGCAATAAAATGGCCGACTTCTTTGTGCTGTCAAATCTGAGATATGTATCCGAAAAGAAAACAAATAATTAAAACTATTCCTATCACGCTTCATCTCACAATTGTTTAAGCTGTGATTTCAAGTGCGAAAGAGATGGTTGAACAAATGTTGCCATGCAGAAACCGTACAAAATTGATTTCATGGTTTCTCGCCGCGTCGTAAGGTTTGTTTGGATGCTTGATAAATTGTCCTAACAATTTATTATTATTTTGAATTTCCTATTAAAGATTAATAATATTGTACCGTATATAATTAACAGGACTTCATTTAAATGGTTATTGTTTATTTGATTATGCCTTACATTATTCATCAAAATTAGAACGCATCACAAATTTGACAAGACAAGATATTGAACCGTGAACGTGGCTATTACGATTTCGTCACTTGCCCATTTTCCACCGTCAGCTACCACGCGACGAAAAAGTTAATTACCGGCAAACATATGCGAATATGTAAACGCAACACATCGTATAAATGAGAAACCTTCTCAGTCTATTTCATAAGTGTAGTGTTCTTAGTAAACAGTTCCCCGTCGTTTGCAACCAGCTGCGGTCGTCGCACCAGCTGCCACATTGGGGCAGCAATAAGGTTCATAGGAAAATAAAAATATCCAATCCGTTAAGAGAAAGAATCATGGCAGATCCTAAGATCGAAGTGATCCTGGCGCCGCTGCGTGCGAGCGTGAAGGAGCAGGGAGATTTAGTGCGTAAGCTGAAGGAAGAGAAAGCGCCAGAACTCGACGTGAAGAAAGCCGTAGCGGAGTTGAAAGCTAGGAAGAAAGTTTTGGAAGATAAAGAGCTTGCCCTCGCGCCTTCAGAAGAGTCTTTCGACCGTGCTAAAATGGAGGATCTCATCAAGAGAAGGTTCTTCTACGACCAGTCCTTTGCTATCTACGGCGGTATTACTGGTCAGTTTGATTTCGGCCCTATGGGCTGTGCTCTAAAGAGTAACATGATCCAACTCTGGAGAAAGTACTTCATCCTCCATGAACAAATGTTGGAAGTAGACTGTTCCATCCTCACCCCGGAGCCAGTCCTCAAGGCTTCCGGTCATGTGGAGAGATTCGCTGACCTGATGACCAAAGACGTCAAGTCTGGAGAGTGCTTCCGTTTGGATCACTTGATCAAGGCTCATTTGGAGAAGATCAAGAGCGAAAAGAACACAACAGCTGAACTCAAAGCTGAAATAGAGGATATCCTTGTCAAGCTTGATGGTATGACTGCTGATGAAATGTCCGCACTCATGAAGAGGTTTGACATGAAGTCTCCGATCAGCGGTAATGAACTAACTCCACCTATTGAGTTCAATCTCATGTTTAACACACAGATCGGCCCGTCGGGTCTCATCAAAGGCTTCCTTAGACCAGAAACTGCTCAAGGCATCTTTGTCAACTTCAAACGCCTTCTGGAATTCAACCAGGGCCGTTTACCTTTTGCTGCAGCTCAGATAGGCAACTCATTCAGGAATGAGATATCACCTCGATCTGGTCTGCTGAGAGTCAGAGAGTTCACCATGTGTGAAATTGAACACTTCTGTGATTCCAAGTTTCATCCTAAATTCGACACCGTTGAGAATACAAAGATGCTTTTGTACTCAGCAGAAAACCAAGAGCAAGGGCGCCCAGCGGAAGTGGTCACTATCGGAGATGCTGTAGCTAGAGGCATGGTAAACAACGAAACTCTGGGCTACTTCATGGCCAGAATCTACTTGTATCTTGTAGCAGTAGGTATAGATCCCAACAAGCTCCGATTTAGACAGCACATGAGCAATGAAATGGCTCATTACGCCTGTGACTGCTGGGATGCTGAATGCCTTTCCAGTTACGGATGGATTGAATGCGTAGGCTGTGCTGATAGATCTGCGTATGACTTGACTCAGCACACGAAAGCTACTGGTGTCAGGTTGGCTGCTGAAAAGAAACTAAGAACTCCGAAGCAAATACAGGTAGTTGAGGTTGTTGCCAACAAAGCTGCTATTGGCAAAGCTTTCAAGAAAGATGCTAAGATCATCAATGACACGCTGGCAGCCATGGATAGAGCTGCAATAGATCAACTTCAGAAATATTTAGACGTAGAAGGAGAGTATGATCTCGTTACACCAAATGGTGAGTTCAAGCTTAACCCAAGCTTGGTCAGTGTCGCTAAGACAGAAAAGACAGTCCACGTGGAAGAGATCATACCGAGTGTCATTGAGCCTTCCTTTGGAGTAGGCAGAATTCTGTACTGCCTTTTGGAGCACAACTTCAAGATGCGAGATGGTGATGAACAAAGGACATATTTCGCGCTCCCACCAACAGTAGCACCTATGAAATGCGCTGTGCTACCGCTTAGCAGCAACGTAGAGTTCCAGCCGTTCGTTAAAGAGCTTTCCCGCGAACTAATTGAAGCTGATGTCTCGCACAAGGTAGACGACTCATCTGGCTCCATTGGTCGCCGCTACGCAAGAACCGACGAGCTCGGCGTTCCATACGCTGTCACTGTCGACTTTGATACCATCAAACCGCCTCACTCGGTTACTCTTAGAGAGCGTGACAGCATGGTCCAAGTTCGAGTTCTTCTCTCCGATGTTCCAACCATAGTCAATAACCTCTCTAACAACAAGATTACCTGGGAAAAAGTGGTGGCGAAGTACCCTAGATTCGAGCAGCAAGAGAACATTAAGGGATCAGCCGCGTAGTACAGGGCGTTATGACGCACCCAACAGTTTGTTCAGGTGTCGTACCAGCATCAATCAGTATGCATAATACTCTAAATATTAGCTTAAGCTTGATCATTCAATTGTTTAACGCGTAACTTAATGGAAACTGTAGCCTCGTATTTATTACTTGACGAATAAAAGCTATCACTTATTGAATTGTTTTAGTGAAAATTATATACCTGCACAAATACATAATTGGGGACTTATTTAACTTGTACTATAACATCTGTGCATTTAGTAACAAGTTGACTATTACGGTATTTTATTTAAGTAAAATATAGAACAAAAGGGATTTTAGTACAGTTTTTTATTACGTCCCAGATAGACAAGTAAGTACGCGTACTCAAAGCTCGACGACCATTTTCGCGCTCGGGTTCAGTTTGTCCATATTCTCATCTCGTCCACATTTTCATCCCGCCTACATTCCTATCTCGTCCACATTCCTATCTTGTCCACAATGTCATCTCGTCCACAATCCCATTTCGTTCACATTTCCAACAACTAGTGAACAACCGAGTGATCGAATTTATATCGAACAGCCCTACAATCCAAGTTAGGTTGCAGACGAGTTAGGAATGAGGACGAGTTGGGAATGTGGACTAATTAAGAATGCAGACGAGTTGGGAATGTGGACGAGTTGGAAATATGGACGAGATAGGAAGAGGACAATTTGGGATTGGTATGTGGACGAGTTGGGAATGTGGCCGAGATTAGAATGTGGACGAAATGGGAATATGGACAAAGTGAACCTGAGCGCTTTTTCGCCCGTGTTTACCTTTAGAAGTTCGCGTACTTAGGGTGAAACACGGGCGGGTAAGGTCGCCGAGCCATAAGTATGGCGTACTTACTCGCACGTCTATGTCTATCTGCTTGGAGAACATTCGACTAAAGTGTTTATACCTACAAAAAATCATCTAGGAAGCGCCAAATAACTTTAAGAGGATTAGTTCATGTTCATACGTTGTTTTTAGGGTTCCGTGCCAAAATGGTACAAAAGGAACCCTTATGGTGAGACTTCGTTGTCTGTCTGTCTGTATGTCACAGCAGGTTTTCTCAGCAACTACAAATGCTATCAACTTGAAATTTGGCATAATTGTACAACTTGCTTGCCCGCATCTGTCTATAGTAAAAAAAATATGAAATTAGTTTTATAAATAATTTAAAAGGGGTTTAGAATGGGGGGTTGAAAAATGAAAGTGGTTCGATTATAGCAAATGGGGTGTCATATGAAAGGTCTAAATCTGCACATTTCAAAACAATTTTTTTGATTTATAGCCAAAAATGTACAAAAAATGACCGTTCCCCCCCTTATCTCCGAAGTTTATTAATCAAAAAATCGGAAAAAAATCCGGACGTATAGATAATTACTTATATTTTCTGGGAAAAATAAAATAAAGTGTTCATTATTTACGGTTTTCGAGAAACACAAAAAAACTAAGAAAATCTGTATTAAAATTTAGGCTAGTCAAAATCGACCTTATTGCCTGGAAAATAAAGCTTATAACAAAATGAGTATTTTCTTTTGCGGTTACCAAGCATATTATCTTCAATACGGAACCCTCGGTGTGCGAGTCCGACTCGCACTTGACCGGTTTTTTTGAGATAGTTTTTGTGTAGTAACGGCATCGGAACCCTACACTGAGCATAGTCAGACATTCTTTAGCCCGATTTTTTACACGATGTCCAAAAAAAGGAGTGTAATGCTTTCAGGGTTCATGTATGTACGGTCACGAGCGTTAATTTGGGACCCATTTCAAGAAAAATATGCTTGAAGTCCTCAATGTCATTAGAGATGTCAAGTCACTTATAACTTTTAGGAAACTCAACCTTATTGTTGTAGAATGTCAGATTGACTTTGGACCTAAGGTGGGTACCAAATTAAATCTTGTGACTGTATGACTATCTCCAGCCTACCTATTCGCCATATCTTACTTAACATAGGTAAGGGAAGGGGGTATTTCCCTCATTCCACTTGACTCCCATGCTTTCGATCCCATTGGATTGTTAGTTCTTCAGCGGGTCCGGAGGGCAAAAACGCTCAGAAATAGGAGCTCCGCGATAGCGGAGCTCCATCGACTTCGTTGGATTTCATTTTGAAATAGAAATCATTGGTCAGTTGGCGTTGTGCTACCTATTGTATGAAAATGTAAAAAAGGCAACTAAGTAAACTTAATGAAAATCGTGCACATTATTATTATTTTATTTTATTTTATTATATTATATTATATTTAAGGGTTTTAAAGATACACATCAAAGAGAAAGGTGCCCTGCTGATCCAAAAAGCAGCAAGCATCTCACAAAAAAGCTCGTGTATCATAACATAACATTAACAATTTCATTACAAACAGGACAGAGGGCCCTGCCAAGATGCACTACGCTAACTAGCGTTTCTATTCGTTTCGTTTTTAAACCAATCGCGTCACTGGTAGATGACGTGATACGAAAAGTCACGTGACCTACCAGTGACGCGATTGGTTTAAAAACGAAACGAATAGAAACGCTACTTAGCTTAGTGCATCTTGGCAGGGCCCTCAGGACTGATTGCACTTTGGCAATCTGAGATGCGTATTGGCTCACATACTTGTATCCAATAATGGAACACTAAATGTAACGATAATATAGCCAATCAGGCTACACATAATGAAGTATACACATCAAACCCAAGAACGGCTTGGCTATGACAGATGGACGGACAGGACAGTGATCCTATAAGGGCTCCGTTTTATCATTTTTTGTATGGAACCCTAAAAATCAGGAGATTTTATTAATATATTAAATAAATCAATAGACCAGGGGCCTGTTTTATAAAGCTACAAATTACAATTTACAGGTTACAAGTTCCATTTGACACAAGGTCGACCAATGACGACCGGCCATTTGAGCAGTGTTGCCAGTTTAGACCTGTAAAATTGTAACTTGTAGCTTTATAAAACGTGCCCCTGGGGCCTGTTTTATAAAGCTAATACAAATTACAATTTAGGTACAGGTTACAAGTTTCCATTTGACACAACCTCGACCAATGACGACCAGCCATTTGAGCAGTGTTGCCAGTTTACACCCGTAAAATTGGAACCTGTAGCTTTATAACACGTGCCCCAGGATGCTCAAAATAATGTTATCTACAGTTTACAGATAAATCAGAGAAATTTGCAGCACTGCGCATTGGTTTACATAAGTTAGTGGCTCCTTTGGTACCGGCGATGGAAAGCCCTTTACAGAAGACATAGCATATCAATCAGGACGCGACCTCGTCGTGCTCGCGGCGTGTCGGCCGCCAGCTGCGAGCCCCACGCCGGCGTCCTGGGCTGAACAATCATTTTGGCGCGTTCTTGGGTTCTGCTGGGAAAAATGGCAGTATAACACAACGGCCCGGGCACGGTCCTAAAAAAAATACGGACGTAACCTCGTCTAATCATGAGTTAAGCATGCAAAATGGCTGGCTGTGTGCGTACACACGCACACACGTAAACTAGCTGTCACTCGTGCTGTGGCTCGGTGCGTTGTCTAAGGAGGGAGACCCAAACCTATTGACGCGGAATCGGCTTGAGCCGTATAAGAGCGAAATGACGTCGATCCGTTCGCAACGCCGAAGCGAGCCGAGCCGAGCCGATTGACGTCTGTTTCGCTCTTACTGCGTAGACATAAAGAGTTTTTTCATCAGCTAACGCCGATTCCGCGTCGATAGGTGTGGGGAGACTCTTACCTAGTGTATATGTGTGCGTGCGGTAAGTCGTGTATAACGAACGAAAGTGCCGACCTTGCATGCTTCACAACCTCACTTTTTTTTGTGCAACGTTACGTCCGTATTTTTTTAGGTCCGTGGACCCGTGTTGATTAAAACCAACATTGCGGGTAGGTAATGCAAAAAACCGGTAATAACCGGCTTTAACCCGGTTATTTTCATACAAAATAAACGGTCAAATTGAATTCCCTAGTTGCGGGTACTCTGGCCGTGGCTGAAATGCGCGTTTCAAAAGACGTTACAAATATTTCTCGTTTTGACACATTCCACAGTATTTAAAGTCTATATTTACTGAGCCGCACGCAGCAGCTTGACGGCGGGCGTCTTCCGCGACACGCGATCGGAGCCGTAAGTATGCTGTGACACGCGATCGGCTCCGTTCGCTTGCGATCGGCCCCGCTCGCTTGTCGTCGTGTGCGATCGGAACCCTTCGGCCGTGACCGTAGATCGCAAGCAACCATAAGGTGCCGTACGGTGCCGAACGGCTGTTATCGCCCGATCGTATGCGTCGACATGCTGCCGGACACGATCGGTGGTCGCCGCATCCGTTCGTATTCTTTCCGTTCCGATCCGTTGCGGGCCGTTTGGTGGAAATCATCCTTTATCTTAAACTTATATTCATTTTCGATACTCCCCGTCCAGGGTGTGAAATGCGTTCCTCCCGCTCGCAAACTCATTATTCCTTTTTACCGTATTGGTTTCATGTCAAATTCTTTCGCCCTTCAGGCAATCCGTCTGGAATGTGCTCCCACTGCATATTAGACGAGCCCCTAACAAGCTTTCTTTCAAGCGAATGCTCCGGAAGCATTTGCTTGAACAAGACGATGTAGCGTAAAATGCACATCGGCCTATTCATCTCATCATGTTTCTGTCTCATTTGTTTTTATCTTTATATTTATCTATAGATAATTAGGTAGGTACTTTATAACTATTGCATTATTTTTTTTATGAAATTCTAAAATAATTAAGTTTTCATTGTTAGTGCCAGTTTTGGATTTTTAAGTACCTACTTATCACATATTAACAAACACGACAAAGGACACGACACAGGAGGGGGGTTATCACCAAAAAAAATTGCTTCAAGCTATTTTTAATAATAAAAAAAAACAAGAACTGTTTGCCTGTGACAACTTACAGCGACTAAAATAATTATACTATCAGAAGTAATCTAAGACAGCACCAAATAACTTAAAATATAAAGTTCATTGTTGTATGTACTCATTGTTTTTGAAGTTTTTTGTGCGGTTTTTAATATTTCACAACTTACATTTGTGCGTTTTTACAGTGTGCAAGCTTCATATTACAACAAGTGATGACCCTGGGTGTTAAACCTGGGGAATGGGACGGAAGCTAAAGCCACTGTGGCTAACCCAAGAATGTCAAAACTTTGAACGATATCTTGAGTACCTAGACGTTATGCTGATGACATCTATTGTAATTAGTACCTATCAACTGAGTATTACTATCTATATATATTAATGAACAAACTGACTGACTGACTGATCGACTTGAAATTTGCAGAAAATATTATCTAGTGGTGCACTAAAAAGGGATAACTTAATATAATAATGAGGTATAATTCTGAGTTTGTATGTTAGGGGTAACGTCTTGAACTACTAAACCGATTTAAAAAAAACTACAGCTACAATATCTCTGACTAATAAACGATACATTTTCCGTTGAATCAGATCGAAGAGGGCACGTCGCTAATTAATAAAAATAACACAGCGTCGAGCTTAACAAATGATTAACCTGCGAGCCGTCGCCCCGCGGCCCGTTATTATTATGGAAAAGGGGAGGGGGGTACTTACTTACTTAGGGCGCGGTGGTTCGATGACAAAACCTGCAACCAAAGTCATTCAATACGTTGGGGGTTGTTTTACTGTCGCGTCAAAGCATCAACATAATTATGCATGTCTACTACCTGGAAACCCCCTTCTGTTCTGTTATTTATTTAAACAACGCTGATGTACACAATATGTATTGAATTAGTACATAATTACTTAATTAGGGTACCGCTAACGCTTAACTATTTTACACCCACAGGTTTAACCCAAATGACGGATTAATCCGTCATCCGTCCCGGATAAATGCGTCAAAGACACCCGAGAAAATAGATTAGTTAAAGTTAAGTTAATCCCCCTCTCATTCAGAAGGCTTGTACTTAATCCAAAAATTTCTAAACGTAATAAGACGCAATGTTACAGCGAAAACGATTAGAAAAACTTTAGCTAAGAGTAAAATACACGTAAGTATTTCATGTGGGGTTCCATAAAACAATAGGAATTTGGCGAGTGTTCCGTTACCTTAAAACTTTGGGAACCCCTGTCCTAGACAAGATGCATTGCGAAACGTTGTCGTTATCGAGAATGTACAGGGGCTCTACTTTGAAATCAGTTATTGCTGAACTTCAGCTCGCCCCATCACTTTCTTGCGAATTAGTGACGCGTCGAAAGCAAAAGGGACAGCAATAGACGAAGTTCGAATTACGGATTTCAAAGTAGAGCCTCAGGATTGATGTAAGATGCCGGGACGGTCGTGTCGAGCACTGTCAATTCCATACATTTTGGAAGTTTTCAAAATCGACGCGGAAACGGCGTTAGCTGATCATAAAACTCTTTGTCTACGCAATAAACAAACAAACGTCAACTGGCTCGGCGCGCTTCGGCGTTGCGAACGGAACGACGTCGTTTTCGCTCTTATTGCATTGACATACATTTCTTACCCGCTCAAGTCGATAGGTTTGGGGATACCCTTAGTGTTAGGTTATAATTTTATTCGATTTAGTTTGGGTATAACTTCCTTGCCTGTATATTACTAAGAATGTTTTTTAATCGTTCAAAGTCTAGCGTCTAGTTATATAATATCAACAAAATGGTTTCAAAAGACTACACTAAATAAACTAAACTGGCGCTACATAGATATATCAATATATAGTCGGTTATATTGCAATACCGCGTAACTAACAAATTAAATAAGTTGCAAAATGTAGGTACATACAGCTGACTTTCTTGCTAAGGTGTATTATGCTCCTTATTTAATTTATTACTTATGTAATAATCTAAATGTGACACTACATCGAGTTAGGTTAACAATTTTTCATCAGATCACCAACTCCTTTAACTTTTTCACATTTTGTCTGGACGGGTCAAACGGAGATTTTCATAGATTTTCGCAACATCGTGAATACCATTATCTATAACGAAATCGTATTAAGTATAGTAATAACTGTTTCTAAAATTTAATATCGGAAACGACTACGATTTTTTATGACCAAGGGTTTTAGGGCTCGACCTGTCATGTTCACATAAGAATATCTATTAGATAAAAGAAAATACAGAATGCTTTGTAATGCAGTACACTAACAGATAAGATAACATAGCGTCGATGAAACTGCAAAACCGCGTAAGTAACATTTTTAATAACAAGCAAAATGCACCGTTTCATTTAGTTAGTAACGTTCATTTTGTTTTAAAATAAATTTGTGAGTTACGCGGTTTAGCAGTATCACTGACAATAGGTTAAGCAAACTCTCAAATATATTGCCAACTAACTGAAACTAAGTCAGACTTGTATCATACGAGTTAGTGTTCCTCCCCTCTAGTCATCTACATCGTTATGTAAAATAAAGTTAAGAGTTTTATTACAAACTAGAGGATGCCCGCGACTTCGTACGCGTAGAATTAGTTTCCCGCTACTCCCATTTCTTCCCGTTGGGGGTCGATTTTCGGAAAATCCTTTCTTAGTGCTCACTTACATCATGTAAGGAACCCCTGTACCAAATTTCAAGTTTCTAGCTACAGTAGTTTCGGCTGTGCGTTGATATATAAGTCAGTCAGGTTTGCCTTTTATATATATAAATAATCCATTAATTTTTAGTACTTTCCTATGAATCTTTTTTATCATAATTGGGTTAGTCACAAGATTTTCAGTCGCTGAATAGTTTAGTTTATCAAAATAATATTAAAACAAGGCCATTCCGCGATTAAAATTTCGAGTGATGGACAAACACTTCAAGGATTCTTAATAATGCGCTTTGCTAACAACGCGGCTGTTTTATATGAATGAAAGGATGTACATTAGGAACAAGAAAAGTCCGATAAATGTTATAATGTTTATTAATTACTGGAACCGATACAAAACGATAACTGAGAAAAATAACGTCACCTTAAAAAACGAACGCGAACAATAAACATAAATAGCATGGATGGGTCAACCACCGTACTGCATTTAACCCTTTCAACGCCATTGACGGATTTATCCGTACCACTGGTTTAACACCGACGGATAAATCCGTCATCTATTAGGCAAGCTTATTCGCTCTGTTTGTAAGCTGTCATCGGCGTGCGATTATTTTGTATTTGACATAGCGTTGAAAAGATTAAGATACATCCTGTAGATAATTTTCTACAGGCAACCAGGTTAATAAATCAGTACCCCGCGAGCTAGAGATCACTACAGTACATATTACATTATAATTTACTCGAGACCATTTCACAACAGCTGCAGGAATAAGTGATAATCAATGTAAGTATTACAATAGTACAACACATTGAAGTTAATACAAATTACTGGTAGCCTAAGTTGCGTTTCATTCATGTGTCAGCTGTTACGAAACGACCTGTAACTATGAATGACCGTTTACAATAATGTTACGTTTCGGGCACCGATGAATCAAACAGATATGCAAGGTTCATATACAAGAGTCGAACAAACTTAGCACATTTTATAGACTTGGATCTCATGTATGTTTAAAAATAGTTCGCTTTGCATAGCGGTAACGGACGTGAGTAAAAAACAAGTATTATAGACAAAAATGCAATGCTGGACATAAAAAATAACAGATTTTCTTCAGATTTGGGAAAAGAATTGCACGTCGATGCGTATATGTCCCCAAAAAATGTATTTTGATTTGTATTTTGGTAACAAAAACAAAATGAACGCATGGATACACGTTTTGGGGACATATATTGCTAGAACAATTTTTTCCTAGTCTGAAAACAAAAGTATTATTTTTGAAACTCACTATTTATATCTCTGTTAGTAACCATCGCGTTCACTTTAGACAAATAATCGTAGCAGAAAGGCAGTATGCGCCTATGTACTAAATAATGTCATACTGCCTTTTAGATTGACTGAGGTATCGCTTTAACTGCCGGTTTTAAGCACAGTGCACGCTATGCTGCCGTAATTCCAACGAAAGCAGCTAACTGCAACGTAGTAGTCGAAGCATTTTATACTCTATTGGTTACCACGTTAAATTTAAAACTAGCTAGCCGCCTTTGGTATTATGGCAATGTTTGTTACTCAACGCCCGCTTCGCTTCGGTAAGGCGATTGACCCACCGCCACATCTAGCTGATAACGGATATAAAAATGAAAACTTACATGTGATTCTTATTTTATAGGATGTATAATGCGATCTACAATACATTGGTTACTGTTTGCGTGTATTACCTTTGATTAGCCTAAAAATAACTTATTACTATAGTGCAGAGGTTTTCTAACAGTTAACTTTGCTGACGGACTTTGCGATAAAACAGGGTAGATTTAAGAACAGAATTCAAAATGGCGTAAGATTAACATTGGCATTTTTTATCTGTAGTACGCTTGCATGTGGTATTCATATATTATCAAGCGCTGTAGATGATTGATAATTTCAAATTCCCGCAGCGGCGAAATATTATTAATATTCGACTAAGTCAAGCAAATCAAATATTCAAACAAGATAAAACAATAAATAAATATATATAACATCGATTTAAATATTGCATACTTGTTGAAGAATAACCTTTTCAAATATCAAATAAAAAAGTCGTTAGTCGCACGCTAATGACAGCTTAAAAATTTAAATCTAGTTTGGACGTCACGTTATGTCACGTCACGTGAAAGGAAAAGGGCATCAGATTAAAAATTGACGCTTTGTAGTAACAATTTTATTTTAACTTAACTGCAGTTTATCGTGACGGATTAATCAGTCATGGTACGGATACATCCGTCAAACAGGTGTATAGAAAACTTTCGATCATACTTAGGTCGCCTTTAAATTAGATTTACAGCCAAGTGTAGTTCACAAATTAATAATGAAATGACAATTCAGTTCGTTCATGCAATCTGTAGTCCACTAGTTGCATTTGCGCCGATGTCTTATCATTCACAGAACCAGTTTTTTTTTTGTGGGTAAAGGGAAACGAGCTCCGAGCCCACCTGATGGTAAGTGGAATATTTGCAATCCGAAGACTAAAATCTTAAGACAGCAATTCCAAGACCCAAATACTGTAACTCACTCCAAAGTTTGAAGAATGAGAGTATTCATCCAATAAGGCAATGAAGTTGAACTCAGGGATAAAAAAGGACAGATTTTTCAAAATTTTTGATAGACTCATTTTGCGTAAGTCTCGCTAGAAGTGCGAACTGAGGTCTCTTTAATTTAGCCACAAACTGTGAAAGAAAAGAGAAACGTAAAAAAATACATTATCACCTCTTTTTTTCGCTTTGGTTCGTTATATGCGATTTTTTTTACTTTATAAGCGTAAATGTCTGAGGGTGTCTGTCTCTTTCATTGGGAGAATTAGTTGGGACAGGTACATACTATTTAAATAAATAGACAAAGTCGAATATATTTCGCGATACTGCACTTATGGTTAACTGATTGAGCACCTCTACACATACGAGCATTTAACTAAAACAACTGAAACTATAATAATAATGGATCACAGCATACGGTGCGAACACTACATAGTACATACATAGATAGGTATAACAAAATTACGTCTATATAATAAAAGTACCGCCGAAGCATCTGAAAAAGTTGATGGTGCTGTCTAGAGCATGGACTATCGGGACGTTTTTAGAAGAAAACCGGAATTTTCAATTAATTTCAAAAATACCGGTTTCCGGTTTTTTGTGAAGTTATGGATACAATTAATGTTGTTCCTTGATTGCATATGGGTATATTAAATAGAGGACAAAACCCGGTACAAATCATGTTGTTTTTTAATTTAAAGTTCATGATTTAAATATGTAGAAGGTTCATGTTCTAATAATAAAATAGATAGTCGAAAAATATGCTTATCCAAACCGAATATAAAGTTTTATAAACGAACCACTTGATTTAAAAAAATATTAGCCGGTATTTCGAAATGGGATGTTTTGCCCGATCTTCCGGTTTTTCGATAACATCTCAAACCGCTATCCATGCTCTAAAGTAATTGGTAGGAGAGCGTTCGAACCCTAAGTACTCCCGCAAAAGCGTCAATAGGAATGCGAAAAAATATCAACAAATTAAGTACTGTTTAACATAAGTGCTTTTATGAATAGTAATTTAATTTATTTCAGTAATAATGTTTAACTTAAAATGAAAATATAAATATTTTACTCGCCCGATCTTGAAAAATACGCGATTAAGTATTAAAGGTAATTTGCGGCGTTATGTATGAAAAGGGACTTTATTGTCGATGGCGCTTACGCCGCACGGCGCACTGCGTCACGCGACGTTGTATTTATATCGGAGCATCGTTAATAATGGCCGATTACGCCACATTTAGTTTTTGTGGTTTTGCTTATATCTGGCTTAGAAATATATTTTCGAGCCAGATTTTGGTTAATATGTTTACTGATCGAAAAGTAGATCAAAGAGACTTAGTTTGATTTTTGAAACAGTGTCCCTCATCGCGAATGTTTGAAAAAAAAAATATAAATGAGGCAGCTGACTTTCCGGCAAGGTAATACGGACCGCGAATACAATTTCTGAGCATTAAATTTGTTTTTGTAGGCGTGATCTAAAACTAAGCTAGCTACATAACTCAAAACTTCTTCGTACGTTATAGGTCGTAACGCTCTCCAAGTATAATTAATCGCCCTTAAAACATGGTGTAAGCGTGGCTTGTCCTTATCTGTCGAATTCAAATGTCAAAATGATAGATAAGTACAAAGCATGGCATAGCCACAACACGGTTACTCCACTTTTATTAAGGGCTAAGCAGATTTGCGTGGATATTTAACAAGTTTAAGTATTAATATGGTAATGGGATTGTCTTAACAGTAAGGATTATTATTGATATTTGCTAAGTAAAATGTTTAAACTGCTTCTATTTTGGCATGAATATTATAACAACCAGAGGAAGAAAAGGTTCACTTGACGCCTAACGCTGTCATTTGAAGGATTTTTGTCTGCTATAACTTGAGAACAGGGTATATATTCGAAATTATCTTAATATCATTCGATCTTACATATCGGTAAGCTTTTTTTTGTTGATGTCTAGGATAACATAGCGATATAGAAATTGATCAAAAAGAACATGTTTTATACATTATCGAATATTAACTCTTTAAGTGATTAAACCCCACTATAGTGATTACCACAAAGGAAGAAAAGAATTTCTTTATCACTTAATATTAACTATTGCATTTTAGGTACAAAAATATACCGACCAGCTATGAGCAGCTCAAGGCAGATCTATCTTAGTCCCATTTCTAGCTAACTTACACTCCCACCCTAAAATCGCAGATTCATATACGCGGCTATCATGTAATGCGTGCGCACATGGTTTAGGCGTGTTCTTTGTCCAGGCGTCCTTATACCAAAGGGTATAAAGAACCAGAAAGTGTACTATATTTTTTTACTGGCTACTTATAAACTTGCTTGTATACATAGCTATTGCTTTCATAATACGCTGGGGATATAGTAAATATCTATACTATATAAAAACGGTAATATCCGTACATTCAATTGAGGCATTGGCCAACATATTGATTGCAATACTCCTATAATGTACCTAAAAAAATAACTATTAATCCCGGCTATGATAGCAATAATCGTGCTGTATTTACGATTATTTATTTAGGTATTTTTAACCTACGATGCACCATATAAGCTAAACGTTTCCGATTGTTTTCTACATTGCCATGTTATAGTAATATAGCATGGCAATATAGAAAACGCTCAAAACCTTATCGTTTATCTCTTTAACCAACGTTATCCTAATGCAACTGCTTAATTTTAAATTTTACCTTACGTCCAACTTTAATTTTAGTTATAAATAAATCTAATCTATGCTGGTGTTCCATTTGCCTCATAGTTGTATCGCGAAAGAGTGATATCAAAGATTATTTTTAGTCGCGGGGATCCCCTAGTAAATGATATAGTAAAAAAAAAGTATACCCGTGTAACAAGTATTTAAAAACTTTGGTATTTAAGGAATACGCGGAAATTTGAATACATAGGGTTAATCGTCAATAACTGGTCACATAATAATTTGATGTTTTTTTACTAGCCACCAATTGTATATACTGACGCAGTCAGTGAAGATACTTTAACACCGTTTTTGGTGCGGCTATCGTTTTTACATTCCAAAATAGCACAATAAGGCATGCTTCTGGATTTATCTCCTATTTTAGAAATATAGAAATAAGCGATCGCGGCAAAAGTATGGTAGGTTGCGCGGAACTTCGCATAACCATGCCACACGTTACACGCCCACTTGACACCTCTACTGTTTTTTCTGTTCTGTGACTACTTGTTGGGCACAAGTCGACTCACGTAAAAAGAGCCCTGAGCGACCTACCTGCGCAGTGAGCAAACTACGGACCAAATTGGTGGGGGTGACGGGGGGAGTGTAAACCGCTCCGCTTTGCTGCCACGCTATTGGTTTGTCAGTAGACAACATGCGCAAACATATCCGCTCCACTAGCCGCTCGGAGCTCTTTTTACGTGTAACCTGTACCAGTCTCCAAACTAGAGGACTAGAGGACGCCCGCGACTTCGTACGCGTAGAATTACTTTCCCACTACTCCCCCTATTTCTTCCCGTTGGGATACGTTTTCCGGAAATCCTTTCTTAGTGCCATAGGGTACAGTCTAAGTCATACATGTATATATGTTCCCACGACGCCAAAATCTACACACCCCTATGCCACTAACAATAAAGCTGCGACCACACCGGTGCTTAAAATACGATGACGGTACGGAATCGCAGTGACGCGTCGTATCAGCACCGTTTTTGACACAAGCTCCACACACCAATGCTTAAAAATGGTGACGGTACAGAATCGCAGTGACGCGTCGTATCCGTACCGTTTTTTACGCATGCCCTCCACACCAATGCTTAACGGTGCGTATATTACGGTACGTCAAAAACGGCGCCATGTTGTTACTATAACCCCGTCTTTTGTTTAAGCAACGACACCGTTTTTTAAGCGGCGGTGTGGGGAGCGTGCGTCAAAAACGGTGCTGATACGACGCGTCACTGCGATTCCGTACCGTCACCGTTTTTTAAGCATTGGTGTGGGCGTAACTTTAGGCGGTGTATTTGACGAGATGGCTGTGTAGATGTTGATGCTATTGGCCTGTACTCCCTCCATATTTCAGGTCTCTAGGTACAACGGTTTTGGCAGTGCGTTGATCGATCAGTCAGTCGAGTATATCCTTTTATATATATAGATTGGACGCTAAGAAACCGTTAGCCAAATGAAATACGATCTATTTTTTTATAACAATAGTAGACCGATCGAAGCAGACTTTAATGATTGCGTTGAACCGTTTGAAAAGAAATCGGACACTTGATTATTTCGAGTAGTTTCAATATCAAGTTAGATTTTAGGCTATTTAGGGCTGATTTTTCAATCTCCAGATAAAACTATCTGTCAGGTAAATTGTAGCTCTATCCTTTTCTTTGTCATAAGAAAGATAAGGACAGAGCTACAATTTACCTGACAGATAGTGTTATCTGGAGATTGAAAAATCAGCCCTTAATATTACTTGTATGTTGTCTTGTAAATAATACTTTTATTATTTTGTAGCGTAAAATATCATTTGCATTATATTTAAACTACTAGACAATAGCGAAAGTTCTCGTTTTCTTTGCTAAGGGTGTGAACAGATGTAGTAAATAAACATACGACATCGTTTTGGTCGGGATATTTCGTATATGATATTCCCAATTGAAACTAGAGTGGGAAGCTATTTTTTATTTGGATACATTTTAATTTGCCGAGTATGCACTGTATTATTTTGAGAACTTTTACGTTTTCTTTTTTAAACCACCTACAATTTTTTTCTTTGCATACATCTTGAAACAGGAAATTAAGTCCGATATTCCGGTTTTTAAAACCGAATCTACGCTCTTCAGGTAAGTAAATAAAAAAGCAAGACGAATGTACTAACTTCGACCAAATACGATTTCGTATATACGCTCACTACATCTGTACATAAATTATAACAATGAAATCTATATTTCATGACTACTTAGTTAAGAGTGTACTGAACCCAAAACGATGGACAGTGACCTATCATGATAGGCTTCTAAACAGAATTTAAGTACTATTTAGCGTCATCTAGGGAGACTATGAAATAAAAAAAAACAAATCTCAAATTAAACATAATTTTCAGAGCCTAAAGCCGGATCCTCACTGCCGCGCTATGCACGTGGGTAAAAATTCGCTCCGTATCTAAATGTAGGCAGATATGTCCACACAAGCACGCTGCGCACGTAATGACGTCACTGATATACGCGTGGCTTGCTCCGAAGCAGGGACCGGACCCGCTTACCTTAACAAGGGGTGTTTAATTAATAATAATTTCGGTAAGCGCTTAATCGGCTTACATAGCAAACGGATAAATCATTCGATTGAGTTAATTCGACTTACCGCTTACCAGTATCAAAACCCCTGAACGGGTTACCGCTTACAATACTGACTGAATACCTTCAAGCAATTTTTGTTTCTAGACAAACTAAGTACGACATTATTGGACCCCTTAACTAGGGCGTCGCGTGAACTTCGAGGGAACGCGTTAATTAAACAAATACCAAATCCAACAACATTCGGTAAGCGGTTACAAAAGGGTTATGGTTCATTGCTTGATAGGGTATTTAATCGCTGGGTAAGCCGATGAAGTGGTTACCGAAACGATTGGGTTATCGTATGAACGGGTAAGCCGTTTGAGCGGTTTAAGCAAAGCAACGGGTTTTCCGATCCCTGCTCTGAAGTATCCCCCATACACGCCAGTGGGCGTGGCGTGCGACACCCTACTGGGGCGCACGCTGACCGGTGCGTGCGTATCGTTCGCTGCAGTGGGTCTCCGGTTTTATCTGATATTATGTAGGATTGAAAAAAAAATTAGGTATTCTCACGAAGTCCGTTTGTCTTGGTTGTGGTGACGTGTACCGAAAAACGCGTTTGTGTGTGTTGAGCGTTAGCAAAGAAATCTGATAGGCATCATATATTTTTAAGTTTCCATTGTTATGTAAAAAATTAAGAAATACAGGTTGCAATACAAAAATGTATATATAGGTAATCACGGTATTTTTTGGTACTTCAAAGTGAAAAAAAAAGGATATAATCTAGCAGTTTTAATCACTATCAGACACGCAATCAATTCATTTAAAAAGATAAATTATTACAGCTTAATTTCTTAAATGATTTTGTTTTACTATTATGTGAAGATATGTCGTTGTTAAAATGTTTAAATAAAGTTAACTCTTCTACGTTTAGTTGCCATGCTGTCTTTATTCCGAGAAACAATCTCTAGAAATAAGTAGTATCCTGACAGCGCTCTCGAGGTAACGCACACTAAAACAATGTTTATGTGAACGCCTATAACATTCACAATCAAACGGACTTCGAAAGATAGAATATCTGTACCATATGATCTTAGTTGTGTCTGGCACCGCGGATGGAATCTGGATAGAATAGTTATTAACGGAGAATTAAATAGCATCGATTTACGATTAAACTAATTGACGCAGTTTTAAATGTGTTTGTACTTCGTTCGTATAATAATGGAAAGGTAGGATACGGTAGCTGTGTTTCACGAAGGCACGCCCCACCACCTAATATTAGGAACAATTACGCAACGGTAAAATTAAGTGGTGAAGCGAATAATAAAAACTTATCAGGGTAATCAATCACTATTAAATCTCGATGTTAAAGGTGTGTACGGGCTAGAGGCAGCCTCGGCTCAAACTCAAATGCGTACGCGCTACAGCTTGAGGCGTGCCTCAACCCGAGGCTGCCGCAGCGCGAGCCGTCTGGAGTCGGTTTTTTGGCTGAGCTCAAAGGCTACTTTGGAAAAAACTCGTATCTGATACTTTGAGATGTATAGTTCGAACGAAGTTTGAACGAGATACGAAGTTTTTTCAAAGCAATGACGATGTGCGACAATGATCACGCAATTTGTTCGTGAATTGAGCAGGCGTTAACAATGAATCATAGATATTGCCATAGAAGTAGAGGTTGCAAAATAACTTTGCCGTCTACTTCATATAAGAAGGACACTTACAGGTTTAAGGACACTTACTTTAATCAATTAAATCGCAGAGTGAAATTGATCAGCTTTTTAAAATATCGGCGCCATTTTGTATTACCGTTTCGCTCAAGGCCTGTGGTTTCAATTGTTCTACCAAAGCTGCCTCTAGTCTGTACACACCTTCATGTGATATCAATTGCACCCAACCTCAATAAAAAAACTGCATATCACTAATGTACTAACATTACTTGTATTTATGTCCCGTTGCTAAGATTAACTAGCAACCTCTTAAAAGGTATCAACTTTTTTAATAACAAACATCTAAACTCCCAGTTACTACGAAACCCGAAGAAAAAGAAATATGGTCACACTAAGTACATATTGACATGAACGGCGAACATTTTTCAATGTTACTATCGCGTCATGTCAACGCGAGTATAATTACGCTACGTTCAGTAAATAGCAAATATCTATAAATGCGGCAAGTTAGGTTTATAATTAACGACCTCTGTACATCCCTGATTGTAACTTTACGCTGTTCGTCAAAAACTGGCTACAATTTATAATATAATAAATGCAAACCGGGTGTCAGTTTGTATTACAAGCCTTGTTAAGTGACTTTAAGAATAGCCACCTTGAAAGCTATCAATATAATTTAACCGTCAAATGTTACATGAAAAAAATCGCTATCGAAAATGGAATGGGTTCACGTAAGGGTGGGTTTAGACCAAGCGAACGAACAAGAATTTTATGGCATTATTTCTTGCGTTTTCTTTGTAAAAATAAAGACAAAAAATGTTCTAGAGCATTCGCTCGTTTGGTCTAAACCCACCGTAAGCTGCCGGACGTCGATTTGAAAGTTTTCAAAAATTATTTACGTTTCCGTTATAGTATCTTGTCTAGAGTTTCAGGTCAGTAAACGTGACTTGACCTCGAATCTCAGCGTCTATTGGAAGGCACTTTGAGATCATGTCCCGTTTTGTTAGTTTATTGGCCGGGACCTAATAACCTGAATATAAGAGGGTCAGTAATCGACCACCAGCGTAACAAACTGCAGAGTTGTAAGAGGTCGTTTCGACGGTCAGCTATGTTTAAAGTCAGTGTTCGACCGTTTTAAACGGTCGAACATTTTAACATATGACCGTCGAACACTCACTTTTAACACCTTACGATCGCTTCGACCGTGAGGTGTTAAAAATAGAGCATGGACTATCAGAGCTTCTTTTTAATATCGATATTTTCCGACATCAAAATTTAAAATACCAGATACTTTGATATTTTTTCAAAGACATTATAGCGGTACAAATCAAACTGTTATTAACCTTCATAGTTGGTTTAGGTAGATAAACGCAATTTCAACACAAATCAGTCAGACTGGATTGAAAACTTTAACCATTTAATACTTTACCTATCTAAAAAACGATTTGTAAAGCCAAGTCTTATCAAACATCAAAAAAACCGATATTTGAAAAATTCCGGTTTCTTTTTCAAAAAACCGGAACTCGTGTCAGTTAAAAGTGTTCGACGGTCGGCGCATGTGGGTCAGTGAAAACGGTCAGCGGTGCGAGGGATCTGTGTTCTGCGGTCAGCGATGTAACATAGGCTAGCGAATGTCGACGGTCCTGTCAGCGAGCGCGCGTGTTTCGCCGACCGGCACACCCCTAGCGTTTACCGTTGTTGTATGAGAGACTACGGAGAGGCGCTTTGAAGTTGGCAGCGGCCTGTTGCTGGATTTGGTACGCGAGTGGATGTATCTTGAATCCATATAACCTGAAATGGAATAATTTCATACGTTATGTGCGCTCAGGTTCACTTTGTCTATAATCCCATTTCGTCCACATTCTCATCTCGGCCACATTCCAGAATCGTCCACATATCAATCCCAAATTGTCCACTTCCTGTCTCGTCCATATTCCCAACTCGTCCGAATTCCCAATTAGTCCACATTTCCAACTCGTCCTCATTCCTAACTCGTCTACAACCTAACTTAGGACTGTATGGCTGTTCGATATCAATTTGATCACTCGGTTGTTCACTAGTTGTTGGAAATGTGAACGAAATAGAAATGTGGACCAGATAAGAATGTGGACGAGATGGGAATATGGACGAGACGGAAATGTGAACGAAATGGGTATGTGGACGGAATGGGAATGTGGACGACATGGGAATATAACCATTCTACCTAGTTATGGCTTTTGACGTAGAGACCTCGTCGTGTTGTTCTCATAGTCTTTATTATTAGTTTAAGGTTCTGGTTTATTGACCTTACATTTGTAATAATTTTATTTTTGCTAGTTTTAAGAAATTATTGTTTATTACTTTATTACCTTATTATTACTTAATGTAACTTACTTTTAAGTATTATTTTGTTATTATGATTGAAAAAATGACCTTCTGCTGGAGTTTCTTGCGGCGCTTCTTCTCCGCAATGATGGTCTTGTCCGAAGCGCTGGTAGATTCACTCATGTTACCGACGTGTAAAAGAGCCCTCATGTGGCCTATTTACTGAATAAATATTTAGAATTTTGAATTTTTTGAACCGAGATGAGAATGTGGACGAGATGGGAATATGGACAAAGTGAACCTGAGCGGTTATGTGATTTCGGTTTTGTAGTGTTTATTGTATGATTTCTATCGCGGAATAGAAAAAACAATGGAAGTGGCATATGTTCCTTATAATAGGCTGCGAAGTATGACGTTTCAGTGCGGCTAGGACAAGAGGTCGTTAATGGAATTTCATACAAATCGCGCAGGCCTAGTCCGGCAAAGTCCTCTTTTTTAATTTTCATTCCACATAAATTTGTGGCACAGGCATCATGACATTCTGCCACTATGCGTATTAAAAAAAACAATAAACGATTTGGTATGTACTTAACCATGACGGCTGTGTTTATAAACAGGCTAAATAGTAGTTTTTTTTTTAATATACTAAGCCGTGAATCCAACCAAAGCGTTTGCATGTTTAAACAAAGGCACCAGGTACCAGGAGCGCAGAGGTAATTAGGAGGCTAGCACGGTGCGGTCTTGGCGCCCGACACAGCGCGGATGACTGTAGGTTACGTAGGTACTTCTAATGTTTATGCACTCCTAGTATTTGACGTTGTAATTTTCGTTTTAATTATTTTAATGAATTATGTTTGAGAAAAGCACTATACATACCTCGCCGTGAAAATGTTGTTCTCCTAGTCAATATTTTTAATTTAATATTATTGAGCTTACATTTGTAACGACTTATTTGAGTAAGTTTTTTTTTAAATAATTATTTATTACTTAATTACCTTGTAATGTTACTTTTAAGTATTATTGTATTTTATGATTGAAAAAAATGACCTTCTGCTGGAGTTTCTTGCGGCGCTTCTTCTCCGCAATGATGGTCTTGTCCGAAGCGCTGGTAGATTCACTACATATTACCGACGTGTAAAAGAGCCCTCATGTGGCCAATTTACTGAATAAATATTTTGAATTTTGAATTTTTTGAATCCGTCTATATGAACTCGGCCGGCAACCCCCTACTTCCCGGCCTCTGTAGTAATGTACTTGTGCGTGTGCGTCCTCTATGTGTACCTGGGAACAAACTGCACGGTCGCTCGCTTGGGCCGGTATTCCGGGTGAACCATGAACACCATGTGGGGGAATCCCGTGCCGAAATAGGCACCGTCGGTGTGGTGGTGCCGGGAGGACTTCGGCGTGTAGACATCCATGCACTTTGGGCAGTAGAGCTTAACCATAGCCTCGCCAGGGACATCAGAAAGGCCTATAAAAAAATGTACAATATAAACTCTGAGAAATACGCGCTTGCGTATTTAAAAAACCGATCAAATGCGAGTCGGACTCGCGCCAGGGACCGGACCCGCTTACCGTAACCTGGATATTTGAACGGGTTTTTATTAAGCTGGTTTTTAAAAACCCCCCTGTTTCGGTAGCCCTCTAATCAGCTTACCCGCTATAAAGGCTATCGCTTCGATTGAATTAATTCGCCTTGCCGCTTACCGGTATCAATAAGCCGCGAAGGGGTTACCCCTTGTTGCGCTGATTGAACCTGTCAAGATATTTTAGTTCTAACACTTACCACGTCGCGTGCGGGTGCGAGAAAAGAGGGGATGGAACGGGTTACCGTAACCCAAACGATAAGCGGTTAGTTCGAAAACATATCTGATTCGGTAAGCGGTTACCGGTTGTTACGGATCGGGTTACCCGGCTTGAACGGGCTATCGTAATGAACGGCTAAGCCGATGAAAGGCTTACCGAAACGTTGGGGTTATCGTATGAAGGGGATATCGATTCGAACGGCTTAAGCAAACGAACGGGTTTTCCGGTCCCTGACTCGCGCACGAAGTGTTCTGTACCATCCATACTAATATTATAAATGTGAAAGTGTGTCGGTCTGTCTGTCTGTTACCTCTTAACGCTAAAACCACTGAACCGATTTAGATGAAATTTGGTATGGAGATAGCTTGAGTCCCGGGGCAGGACATAGGCTACTTTTTATCCCGGAAAATTAGACAGATCCCGAGGGAGCAGCGATAAACGACTTCTACGCGGACGGAGTCGCGACCAAAAGCTAGTTATCTATAAAATAACGGTTGTTGTAAATTTTTAATATAATTTAATTATTTATTTTTAAAGCGAATATACAACTAAATATTCTGTGCATATTTCAAGCGTCTACCTGTTGTTGTTATTAATATAGAGCAAAACACGGCAAAAAAACACTTTTGTTGTATGGGAGCCCCACTTCAATTGTTTTTAGTATTTGTTTTTATAGCAGCAACAGAAATACATAATCTGTGAAAATTTCAACTGTCTAGCTATAAAGGTTCATAAGATACAGCCTGGTGAGAAACAGACGGACAGTGGAGTCTTAGTAATAGGGTCCCGTTTTTACCCTTTGGGTACGTAACCCTAAAAACAAATGCCGACCGCTTTAAAGAAACTGACGGTAAAGTCAAAGTCAAATATATACACGCCTCTATGTCACTATCAATAAAGTATAGTATCAGCACCGCGCTAAGGACAAGTTTTCAGGACCACCCTACTATGCATACGTATATTTGACGCAATGGCTGTGTAGATATTAATGACTTTGACTGTACTGTACTATGATTTGTACTTACCGAGAGGCAGCATGGGGTGGCACTCGCAGTATACGCGGGGGCAGTGGCCGAAATCGCCGGCTTGGAATTTTTCCAACATTTGACCTATGCCCCTGAACAAGAAAAAATAATACAAATTATTCAGGAGTTCCGTCGATAATTCATGGATACTTCACCGTAGTTTACTGACAGGTGACATTTCAGTGTACATTGCGCAGCTGATATGAGTCCCACTGATGTGGAAGCCTGTTAACTGCAATTTATAGCGAATTGTCACCTGTCACCTATCATTGTCAAGATGGCGAGATAGGGGGCTGGTGGTGTTACGAGTAAATAAAGTTAGATCAAAATGGGCCCAAAACTGCCTTAAAAAAAAACAATTCGTGACAAAATTTAAGGCTGTGCGTTGATCGATCGGCTGATCAGTCTAAATTCAGTATCTTCTTTAAAAACGAACGCCAATGGACACAACTACCTTAAATATTGGAAATAGCAAATTCTACGCAAAGGAAGCTTACTTTAATTTTTGAAGACAATAGATGGGCGAAGTTTTTTTTCCAGGATTCGTTTTTTTTGGTTTTTCTTACTCAGAATCGTTGAGACTATCGATCCCACGGAATATAAAAAACAGTGGAAGTGGCATGAGCTTCGCTTAGTATCAGACCTGTTGTCGCCAATACTCAAACTATCATAAAAACAACACGCCACCATGGAAAATGATTTTGGTGCGGCTATCGTTTTTACACTCCAAAATAGCACAATAAGGCATGCTTCTGGATTTATTTCCTATTTTAGAAATATCGAAATATCGAAATAAGCGATCGCGGCAAAAGTATGGTAGGTTAAGCGGAACTCCGCATAACCGTGCCACACGTTACACGCCCACTTGACACTTCTACTGTTTTTTCTGTTCTGCGGTCGGCGCGGCATTTAATTTACTAACCTGTTAGTTAATATGTAGCGAGCATGTATGAGACCATACAGTATTTCGGAGGCTTGCTCTACCAGATCCGACTGGTTGGGATTATCGTCCAAGTCATCATCTGCAAGAAAAAAAACATCAATCACGGCCCAAAAAAACTCAACTACTATGAACCTTTTTCTTGGTTATGTTCAGGGATCGGAAATTCGGATAAATATTTACCTAAACTTTCGCGGCGGCGTTGTTGTTCAGTTGTATGGATGCGGACTCAATCATATAATTCAAATACAATTCCCAGGTTTTCAAATAAATAAATTACGCCAGCATAAATTCTTAATTAAGTATTTATATTAACTATTCGAAGTTATTTTCCATGTATAGATTTACCAAATGTCATTTAATTTACCAGTAAGTCATTGAGCTAACGAATTTATAGGAGCAAAACGGAACGCTTTATCCTACATGTAAAATAATAATTTATTATTATTAACGTTTTGTAGAATGCCGGAATCCGGGAACACTATTAAAATAATATTTTTAAGAAGCCGACGCCATGTTCCCCTATCTTTTTCCGGGATTTTGCCAACTTTAGGTAAATATCTATCCGAATTTCCGATCCCTGGTTATGTTAGCTGTATGTATGTTTTTTTTTAATTAGTAGGATCTGTGACTCATACACATTTGCATTCTGAAGGCTACAATCTTAAGACAGCAATCCTAAACGTCACAGCTCATTAGAGCCACCCGACACCCGACCCGCACCGCCTCGTCGCTCGGCGTCCACTCGTTGTCGACAGGTGGCCCTCGGGTGGACACCGCGTTGTCACCAGTGAAGCTCGCGTGGTCAACAAGTGGACCTCGCGTGGTCAACGAATTTCCGAGCAGACCAGCGTAAACCGCGCGCTGTCATCGCGTGGTTCACGTGAGGCAAGCATGCGAGCAACGAGCTATCATCGAGTGGACATCGCCGTCCGCGCGTGGACACCTCGCGAGCGAGACGATCCGGTGACGCTACGTAGTTGAAGCGCATGCCCATCTATATATATATAAAAGGCAAACCTGACTGACTTATATATCAACGCATAGCCGAAACTACTGTAGCTAGAAACTTGAAATTTGGTACAGGGGGTTTCATGATGTAAGTGAGCACTAAGAAAGGATTTTCCGAAAATCGACCTCCAACGGGATGAAGTGGGGGGGGAGTAGCGGGAAACTAATTCTACGCGTACGAAGTCGCGGGCGTCCTCTAGTAATCCATATAAAGAATACTAACCGCTTGAGGCGAGGCGGTGCGGGTCGGGTGCCGGGTGGTTTTAATGAGCTGTGACCTTAAGTATAACACCGTATTCACAAACGTCACTATGAGGTCTCACAGTGCTCACGAACGCACATGGTGGTTCAAATCGTCTCATAAAAAAAAGGTCGATCAAAAAGGACCAATCACAAAGCTGTATTGAACGCAGCGCGTTTACTCAGTGAAGGATCCCTTAAGTATTGTTTGTGAATACAAGAGTTTCAAGATGCGTCAAAGGGCATTACATTCGAGATCCATTTACTAATAACGTCCTAAGTCTTCATTGACCGTAATAGAAACGTGGAAAAGTATTGCGAAAGAGTTCATATTACTTTCAAGGAGTTTCAAAGTCAATTGTTCACTGGAACGCAAGGTAAACATTCTTGGAAGCCATATAAATGTGTTTTTAACAAACTTCCAGAGAAAAACCATGAAAATGAAATAAAAACTAAAACCGTGGGAGGATTAAACACATTTTTATACTGAACTAGAGGACGCCCGCGACTTCGTACGCGTAGAATTAGCTTCCCGCTACTCTCCCCATTTCATCCCGTTGGGGGTCGATTTTCGGAAAATCCTTTCTTAGTGCTCACTTACATCATGAAAGGAACCCCTGTACCAAATTTCAAGTTTCTAGGTACAGTAGTTTCGGCTGTGCGTTGATATATAAGTCAGTCAGGTTTGCCTTTTATATATATACTAGAGGACGCCCGCGACTTCGTACGCGTAGAATTAGTTTCCCGCTAATCCCCCCATTTCTTCCCGTTGGGGGTCGATTTTCGGAAAATCCTTTCTTAGTGCTCACTTACATCACGAAAGGAACCCATGTACCAAATTTCAAGTTTCTAGGTATAGTAGTTTCGGCTGTGCGTTGATATGTCAGTCAGTCAGTTTTGCGTTTTATATATATAGATATACATGGATAGATATAACACATACACCGTTAAACCAAAAAAGACCGTAAAAAGAACAAGACCAGTTCTATTCCCGGAATGGCAGACGATTTTTCAAAAATCTAAAAATGTAGATTTATCTTTATCAAAAATAAATTCTAATTTATATGTAGACCAACGCAGCGGCGACGCAGAGCACCGGCAACCCCACAGAACAGAAAAAACAGTAGAAGTGTCAAGTGGGCGTGTAACGTGTGGCATGGTTATGCGGAGTTCCGCGCAACCTACCATACTTTGGCCGCGATCGCTTATTTCGATATTTCGATATTTCTAAAATAGGAAATAAATCCAGAAGCATGCCTTATTGTGCTATTTTGGAATGTAAAAACGATAGCCGCACCAAAAACATTTTCCATGGTGGCGTGTTGTTTCTATGATAGTTTGAGTATTGGCGACAACAGGTCTGATACTAAGCGAAGCTCATGCCACTTCCACTGTTTTTTCTATTCCGAGGGCAACCCCCTGGTGACGTCGGAGACGCCTCTCAAACTCTTTTGCAAACTCGCAAGGCTCGTAAAGGGTAAAGATTTCAGTTAGTTTTTTTAAACAAGGTTTGCGGTATGAAATGGCTCCAAACGTTAGTCTTTTAAATCTCAATCTAAAAAGAATTGTGAGGCGACGCTTATCGAGAAGCAGTTAAAAAAAAATATACATAGCTCTTTATCCATTGGCAGAAACTTATTTATATATTTTCCCAGTAAGTAATGAAAGTAATTAAAAATACAAGAAATCCGGAATTCAATAAAATAAATTAATATCACCCGGTTGCAAGCACTCTATATTATGTCTAAACATCGGTATCAACGTTCAACTTTCATGGCAAAGTACGGTTTGCAGAAAAACAAATACAAACAAATACATCTAGTATTTAGAACATTTTTTATAAATAAAAAGAAAGACGCTAAATATGTATTAAAGGTTTGAATAAATTAATAAAATTTGTTCCATGGATTTTTCTGTCAACATTTCACGTCTGTTATAATATATCCATTTTTTAATGACCAAATGACCTTTTCACACTTACTAATATTTATTTGGTTTGACAATTAAATTGACATTTGTTTCCTATTTGGCATATATTACTTTTCGAATGCAAAATGAGTATTAAAGTTATATGACATTATTTAGATAATAAAGCTCTTTACGTATAAGTACAGTATTTATATAGGTACAGTTAACTGCAGCATAATAAATTTAAAAATGACACAGAATAAAAACATTATTATTCATCAAATTTTCGAATGTATTTATTTTTTTGCTATCCTTACCAGGTGCCATGAAATTTGAATGTTGATACCGATGTATAATTATGTCCCTTTGCGAACTTTAGGTAAATATACTCTACCTAACCCAATCACTGGTAAGAGCATGGGTATTTGATCCGGAGTCTTAAGACATTTTTTATGTATTTCTCTATGTATAGTCCATACTAATTGACTAGTCTTATTTAGTAAACACTTTTATAACCTCAACCTGCTCCATTTTAGCATACAATAACAATGGCCTAAAAAAAATCATTCATGATTTAAAATCAGGAAAATAGTGTGCAAAATGTGGTCTCTAGTTGCTTTATTCAGCAAAAACGACAATTTTAGCCAAAAATGATGCATTTTGAGGTTATACTCATACTCATTTATTAATATTTTTTGATAAAATTACACGTCAAAGGTTACATAAATTTATAGATTAATTAGATGTAGGTGCATAATAGATATCAAATTTAAATTACATTATAATAATAGGTAGTTATTTGTTAGTTTAAATTACAAAATACACATTATGAATTATTATAAAAGTGAATTGGTATAGGCTTATAAGTGTGTTTATCGTTGTTTAGTACCTGTAGTTAAAGCCTAGAGCTTACTTTGGGACTACGGCAATTTGTCTGTGTGTCTCCCTGATATTGATATTTATTTATTTATTTATTTATTAAGATTTAACAGATTCGCGGGCATTGGCCATAGTCACCGTAGTGCTCAAACATAACTATACATAGTTAAATGGCAAATACGGCTATAGCCATTACTGTCGGTGAAATTGTTAACAAGGCAAACACAAGTAAATTTGAAAAAACTTTATAAGTTTTGATAGTTTCATGTGGTGATTACTAAGGAATAGACATACATACATACAGCTAAAAAAAACAACAAAGATACTAATATTTCCTAATTAATGTGTTGCTATTGCCATTTTATTAATAGCGTAGAAGTATTATCTCATTCGAAAGCGTTAAAATTCGTAGAGCTGCCATATTGTTGGTATGATGCTAAGCAAATAGATCAATCAATATCATCTATAACTCACCAGGTTCCAGGTCGAGGATCATGTCAAGGGCTTGCCGGTAATGCGGCACTTGTTCGTTGAGCCCCGTCAAGTTGAATTTATCATTTATATAGTCCTCGTCCACCTGAAATTGAAACCGATCAGTACACGCTGCTTAACACCATCACGACTCTCAATAGAAACTCACTCACCTCGCAGAAGAATTCATTGCCGCGGAGACCACAAAACCAAGATATCCAGGAGACTTCCTCGGAACTACTCATCTTTCTAAAAAACACAATAAATCAATACCCACGACGCCTGACTGTTCGTACTTCAAATGTGCATTCCTATGATTTCAGCAATGACTTTTGCTTTTTAACGAATTTGATCACTTTTTATAGTAATACGGGGTTCGTAGTTCGATTAAAACGATCGATTTGGAGAAAAGGAACGTTTTAAACAGTAATTTTGTGACAAGAAACCTCACCTTTTGGTTCCTTGATTAGCCACGCTTAACGATCTCCTCTGAGGGAGAAATTCCATTCATTCACTATTTTACGCAGTGATGCGGATATCCAGCTTTGTCTATGGTTGCGCGCGCACAGATAAACTATAGTGAAATGTTTTATGGCTTTATGGCAAAAGAGATAGTTTTCATTTTTTTTACTCATGATTTTGGTTATATAGGTATGCACATAAATAAAAATATAAGCTACACTACATTATAAGTACTTAGATGGATTATTTGGCATTATTTTAAAATATGTAAATTATAAAAAAATAGACCGGTTGCATAGCATAGATTATAAAATTGTGGGTTCCCAAATAATGGTAATTGTCAAAAATGTGTTGGCAAAAATTGGTACAGTCACCAGCAATAATATATAATCCAACATTGGCCGCAAGAACATCTGACACGGCTTTATTAGGTACTAGAGGTATAAGAGCGTGACAGATATTTTTGCGCCCAATGTTAGAAAAAATATTATTGCATGTGACTGTACTCATTGCCTTTAATCGTGTTCGCTATAGTTAAATATTTTTTCTTGTGCTACTAACGGATTTATCTGTTTTTTTTAGTTTGTCTTTAACAAACACGGGACTATAGGAGTCCCGGACCTTTGGAAGGCGTACATGGAGCAGATTATTTTTACTTTTCAATATGTACATACTTATAGTTAGATCTACTGCTCGTTTTATTTTTTTATTCGATCAAATAGCTTTTTATAAGAATTTAATTTAAAGCATTTCATTATCAAGAGTGTTATTGTATTTTAAAATAATTTATTAAATAAAAGTAACCTCACCTACGATTTTTTACTATCTGTGATTTGTTTTCAGTCATGTCATAACATAATAGATGAAGGTCATTCAAACATATTTAGTATTTATTACCTAAATCTCAATTTAATACAGCACTTCCTGCATGAACTTTGTTTCTAGGCTAAATTTACTTAACACAATCATATTAAATTTGTTGAAAAGGGATTCAATATAAATGATTATGCCGTCGTTTTGAACCTCCTAGAAAACGTCACCTCACAAATTATTAACAATTATCACACATAACTGAAAAGAGAAATGGTCTCATTAATTTATTAATTTCATGATAAATATTAGATACAGTAAAACACAACTTACCGATGTACCTGCGCAGATGACATTTTTCAAAGCGCGGGAACCTTAGCATGATCCATGCTTTGCGCGTCTGTATTCTGTGCTATTATTGGTTATTAGTGACGCCATGTTAACGCGCGCCCGCGTGTCATTCAGTCAGCCGTGAGTGAGATGGAAAAAGTAGATGCAATTTAATTTGCACCTTAAAACTATCACGTACAAGTCCGATCGTGGGTTTTAATCGTGCTTTCGGAAATCATCGGAATCGTTGCTCGTGTCTGCGCGAACGAAGATTCACGACACGCCATATAAATTGTGTTCTACCGTACAGTCTTCTTCTTTTTTAATAATGGCGGTCCACCATGGTATTTCGCAGTGATTTCGCCAGTGTCAAGGTGTCAAGTGAATAGAGTAAATGAGTAAATAGAATAAGTAAGTATATCAAAAGTATCGGCCATCTCCCCTTCCCGAAGGTTACCAGAAGACTCTTATGTACAGTCGGCCTTATAAGAAGCTGCACACGTTTGTAACTTGTCGCTTTACCGCCTTTGAGAGATTAGTGCAGTACATGACGTTAAAGTGACAAGGTACAAAAATGTGCAGCTTCTTACAAGGCCGACCGTACAATCTATTTGTGAACAAATAAATTCGACATAACAATAGCTGTCTTTGAAGGTAGGTAGGATGTTAGCTAGATATCTAAATTGTACTTTTATAAGGTAAAATATTGTAGAGGTTTTATAGGTTTTATGTAATACCACAAAAGAAGTTGATCTAGCGCGATTCGGACCGCATTTAGGGGTCAAATTAAGGTCATTTATTAATTTTATTATAATTAATTAATTGTAACATATATTTTTAATCTAACTACAGGGATTGATTTGAGAAGCCTATTCCTCGAAATGGTATTTTTTTTTTATTATTTTTAAAAATAGGTGTATCCCATTCAAATGATTAGTTTTGGGCAGATCTAATTATTTGCTAGACATTATATTGGACAGTGAAACTTATTGAACGAATGAATGAATGTTTATAGAAAGGAATGAAAGAATAAAAAAATGCGCGTAAATAAGACGTCAAACAAAATAGAGGTCGACCCTGAAATAATATAACGAATCATGTTTTCAATTCTCCACGTGTAAAGCCCGCTTTACATTTGGCTAAATTCAGTGAGCTGAATGAAAAAGACTCTAAAAAAAGACAAGTCTTAAAGGCAGTTAGCATGTTAGTCCAGAGGACGCGCTTATCCCCTCCACGCCGCCTGTCTAAATTTAGCACACTGAATTTAGCCAAATGTAAAGCGGGCTTTAGGTAGGTACTTCTGAACGCCTTACCTTTTTTTAATGACTTTAACCTGTGTTATTATTCTAAGCCTCCACCGACAGGGATATAGCTCATCGTTAAAAAAGACACGTTGCTATTTCTACTCTGCTATACTTTGATTTAATTATCATTAGAAATAAGTATAACGGCCAATTTCGCACACAATTTCTTTAATAACATAAATAAATACTGAAAAGTATTGTAATGCTTGTTATTAATAAATTACTTATAAAAGAGACCATTGTTAAAGACGAAAATCTTAAATAACAAAGTACCTACATCCTACATCTGTTTAAACAGCGAAGTTAATTTAAAAAATCCGACACCAAATACCCAAATCGCTATTAGCTGTGCCTTTCATAATTGAAGAATTCTCTCGATTTCTACAGGATCCTATCTTCAGATCCAGATCTGACAATGTCACCACCAATCAAAGATTTCAACGAACTGAGAACCTTCTTCTTTTGAAGTCGGTTAAAAATGAAATCGTGATGCCTCGTGCGGGTAAAGTGGGGTACTCACGCACCTGCCGCATTTAAAAATCATCTTTAGGTTTTTAGGAATGGTCACTCAGGATTTTATTTCACTTCTCATGCTCTTAAAATGTTACTTTAGTCTCTACACATCGGGACTCCTCTCTAGGGACTAAAGTACTTTCTTAATTTACTTTGAAAACCCATTAATAACCAATCATGGTGTTTGCTAATGTAGGATTATCGCCATTTTTAATGATTGTGGCGTGGAAATAACCGCAAAATAACAAAAGTGCAAAAAAAAAAACACTTGAAACAAGATTAATGATTAATAAATAATAATAATAACGAGTGAACCTGCGGGCTATAGCCATCTACAGTGGCCTGTTTTATAAAGCTACAAATTACAATTTGGTGGTTGGTGGTTTTGGTGGTGGTTACTGGCTTACCACTGGTGACTTTACCCCATATTGTATTTTTGTATAGAACGTCGTTCTTTCCTCGCATTCAAAGTGAAAAGTAGAGTTTAAGGCGTGACTAAACAACCATAATGACACTCGAACTATAGCCACCCTCGCTCAGCTCGCGTAGCAAAACATCTCGTGTCATTATGGCTTGTTTTAGTCCCTTGAGCAATCTACTATTATTTATTTAAAGTTGGTTAATAACAGTTAGAGGTTTTAAAAGCTTACTTTTTGTTATATTTGCTAGAAATACAGCCTGTACTATGATATAAAACCGCATGTAATGACTGATTTACATTGGTCTAGTAAAAGTATGCCAGTAGAAGTACATTGACGTTATGGTTTTCGCGTTTAACGCGAGAGCTAATTGTAACGACGCAATGTACTTCTACTGGCATGCTTTTACTGGACCAATGTAAATCAGCCATAATATCAACGGTAATAAAAGGGTAAAACTTAGGTACGTTGGAATCCATAGAAAATGCGTAACTCGTTTGAAAATGGCCAACAAAAGGAAAGTAACCGTTAATTACGTGGGGTGACTGCTTAGAAACAATAGAATCATCGAGTTATTTGTTTGTTTTCATTTAATACCTACCAGCTTACGGTGATTTAATTTTTTGTTGTTTTAATTTGAAACAATAGGGCTGTGTCCTGGGTAAAAAAATAGTCCGTCAGTAAGATTATCAAAAAATATTGAACACGTATTTTTTGCTTTATCAAATCAATCAAAATTGTCAAATATAACGCGCATCAAAGTTTGGGAGTGGGGGCTCGTGACGTCACGCGAAACTTCAACGCATTTTATGTTCGTCATTTTTTGTAATTGACAAAACAAAAAATATACAGTGTTCAATATGTTTTTATCAATTTTATCATGTAAATGCCGGACTAATTAGATTTTTTTAGGACACTAGCCTATAAGTTTATTTTCAAACTTTACATATATTTGGCACCCTATTTAAGCCGTTACACTTTTAGTTTTATAATATTTTTTGTTGGGTCAGTTAAAAAACAGTTACATAGATATAATAGATTTTTTGTAGCAGCGTGGGTATTGGAATAGGCACAGTATTGTTTTATTAATCTATTATAATTATTAATAAAATATATTCATGTATTAATTGCACTTTGTTATTTTATTACTTAATTTTAACACATTTATAAACATTAGCTTTTGTAATTATTGAATTATTTTAAATGAGATTCCGGTACACATCAAAATAAAGAATTATACATTTTTAGTCACTTTACTCTAGCTAGTAGAATCGTTTGTTCACAAACACAGAGTAACACAGGAATTAATACAGTGTACTATGGAATACGGTTGTGGGGCGCGGGAGCTCGGGAAAGAACGGGACGCGTGTACGTGTAGCTTGGATAAAGCTCGACTCTCGAATATTCACTCACCGGGCAGCGGGGAAGAAACTCCCTCTCGCTGACCCGCGCCTTTCTTAAGCCTGCTGTACACTTAGCCCGCGAATCGCGCGCGAAAACCGACACGACGCGAACCGTGAGTGTGGAACAGTATCTCATATTCGCGTTTTGTTCACAGTTTTTTGGTCGGTTTTTAACTCAACGGCGCGGTCTTCACTTTGAAATTACCGTGAACTACTGCGAGTGTGGAGTCGTTGTTTATGGCGCCGCGCAATATTGCCAACTTCCCGCGCTTCACCCCGGTTGGCGCGGAAATGGAGTTTACCCTGCACGGGTAGCACAAGTTGTATTTTCTCGCATGTCGCTCATTGCGTCTCTATCGTTACTGACTAGATAAAAAGGGAGATCAGAGCCACAAATAAGTCGCGGGCAACTAGCCGCACTGAAGATGACACGCAGAGGATGGATACCACGTACTACTAAATTCGAAACTTCGAGCGCGGCGTCCCTGTCACTCGTCACAAATCGATGAGATGGAGCTAAAGTAACAGAGCTTCTACAGCCGATCACATATCAATGCACAATTTTATAAATAAAATACAATAGTGAATATGTACCAATAACATCCTTATTTGAAATAGGAACATTATGGCCTGTCAAAGAATGTTTCAATTGTTATGTCATGTCTTCCTGTAGGGGTAGGCAGATACCTACCACTTCCTTCCACTTGCTATGATCCAGACAAACTTCCATTGCTTCTTCCATACTTAACACAAGTCTCTTCAAACACGTGCCTCGATTTAGGCACTATTACTTATTCTGTGGTTTAGGGTACTCCTGACCTGGATGGTTACATTGAAACACAAAATTTGTAACTTCGGATGCTCCGTCCTTTTCACTTATCATTCGAGACTAAATCGGGAGAAAGGGATGGAGCTAACGTAACTTCGAACTTCGATTTTCAAAGTACGGCCCCTGAGGCTCTACTTTGAAATCCATAATTCGAACTTCGTCTATTGCTATCCCTTTTGCTCTCGACGCGTCACTAATTCGCAAGAAAGTGACGGGGCGATCCGAAGTTCGAATTACTGATTTCAAACTAGAGCCCCTTTCCCTTTCTCAATACGTCCCCGATCTGATCGTGGAACATTCGCCTTGACGTTCCCCTTCCAACATTCCCATTTACTCTTGCCTCATATATCCATGTATGTCTATATGTTCATTAGGACCCAAAAAAAGACATGATTTAATGAAAAAAAAAAACTTTCTATTAAGAGCCAAGCAAGGCAAATCATCCATATATGTGTTCATTTTCAAACAAATTTCATACGCTACGATTATGATTTTCCAAGAAAACCCCAACCTTACATATGGCGATCGTCGCCATAGTAAAAATACATCATGTGGCCAAGATCTACAAACTGGCACATGTATCATCTCTGTTGGTGCGTGTGGACATTTTTGGCCATCGTCCATTTCCCCCCGCAAGAAATGACAGAACGAATTGACTGTAATATTCATAGCTAAAGCGACTCCCCTCCGCTAAGAAGGCCGTGTTGCTCGATAGTCCATATCTATTCACTAGAGACAGAATTATAAATGATTCAATTACTAGTGATCTATAGAGCCACCGTTTTCAATATTATCCCCTATTCTAGGCCACACACTGTATATCAACGCACAGCCGAAACTACTGTACCTAGAAACTTGAAATTTGGTACAGGGGTTCCTTTCATGATGTAACTGAGCACTAAGAAAGGATTTTCCGAAAATCGACCCCCAACGGGAAGAAATGGGGGGAGTAGCGGGAAACTAATTCTACGCGTACGAAGTCGCGGGCGTCCTCTAGTATGTAATATACGTATACAAAAGCAATAAGCGCAAGCACCCCAGAAAAAGTTGTAATTAAATTAAACGTGAGCGTTCTACGTCAATCGACTTTTGAAACATTTTCTTTCGCAATATTTATGGCTTCTGTCTACAATTTCGCAAGATTACCCTTAAAGAAGCTGTACAAATTGTTTAATAATAACTGTAGCAAGGAGTAGACAAATATTCTGCCCTCCTAATTAAAAAGGACGCATGTGCAATTTGATAGTCGAAGCAAATTTTACTTTATATCTTAAGAAATAAGGTCACTTATATATAAGCTGTGAAAAAAACAAACTTCTACATTTACGTAAAAAAAAGATACGGCCGTTTATGTCGCCAAAAACGTATATTTCGACACTCGAGGGAATCAAAATGTATAGGGTATTTCCCACTGACCTAGAACTATGAAATTTGGCAAGTAGCACCGTCTTTTACTACAAGTATAGGAAAAAATCTGAAATCTGTACGTTTTTAATTAAATCACAAAAAAACAGGGTCTTTATGCAAGGAACGGCGGCGGTGCAAATTTTGAATTGAGTTAACCGTGTCATGTGCGGAACCCTCGGTGGGCGAGTCCAACTCGCCTTGTCCGGTTTTTTCTAAGGAGGGCAGTATTTATGCCACGTGGCCGGGATCCAAGATTTCAATCTACGAGGCAAAAAGCCTAAAAAGACTTCAAACTTCAAAGTTTAAAGCATGGACCTGAAAAAAAAAACCGGTCAAGTGCGAGTTGAACTCGCGTGGAGAGGGTTCCGTACAATATTATATCGACGCTGGAAAGGATAATTGACTAACGTCCATTTGACAAACTTTACAGTAGAGCGATTTAAAGTTTGTTTTTCCGGAAAAAAATCATATCATTTTTATTATTGTTTGTATCGAAATATGTTGTACTATAAACTTATTCATAATTTTAATATCTACTTATTGGTTTTTATTGTAACACTTGAAAAGTGCTTGTTCACGAAATAAATGTCCCGTTAGACAATGGCTACTTTTGACCGGCGAGGAAAAACGGTTAATAGCCACCTGTCGAAATATTACTCGTATGACTACAGCTAACAGACCTTCAATCGGTTTTGATGAATCCTATTCAAAGGTATAAAAAGGTCTAACGTGCCTTACAAGGTTTTTTGGGCCGTAGTAAAAACGCTGCATTAGACGCTCGACCTTTGCTCGGTGCAGTCTTTAGTAATGACCAGTGGCTAGTGTTGTGAATTTAAGCTTCGAGGCGTAAACTACAAGACTTGAGTCGCGACTTCTGAGTCTAGAAGCCTCGAACCTTAAAGCCTCGACCATATAAGCCTCAACTTAATAAGTTCGCGTTGTTGCTTACGAGCACAGAAACCTCAGAGTCTTTAAGCCTCAAGCTTTCAAGCCTCCTAAGCTTTGAAGGTTTAAGTCTATAAGGTTTGTAGCATTTAAGTCTTAAAAGCTTTTAACAAAGTAGATTAATTTATGTTATCTATGCCATATTTGATAATTATACAGGATGCCCGTGAGGAACCCGAGAGATTTTAACAGCATAATCCTGAGGTCAAATTAAGGGTTAAAAATAAATATAGGTACAGTCAAGTGTAAAAATATAGGTGCAAATAACCAATCAAAAATATGTCCCATAGTACCTTAACGTCAGCGAAATAAGGCCTCCATACATAATTATGAGAGGATGAAATCGATACGTATTTTTGCACGTGACCGTACATTAATACTTTCTTCCTATAACGCTCATTGTTTGAGCTCTTAACGCTTAACTCAGGCCTTCAAGGTTCCGGGCCTTGAGCTTTCAATAAGCCGAGTTTTTAAAGCTTGAGCTGTCTATGAACCCCGAGTCTTAAAGACTTGCTCTTAAGAGCTCATAAAAAGCTTGAGTCTTTAAGGTTCTGAACCGTTTCTGAGCTCAAACCTTTAACGCTCGAGTCTTCAAAGCTTGAACCTTCAAGGTTTGGAAGTCTTTAAGGTTCAAAAGTCTTCAAGACTAGTCTTTTAACAACACTACCAGTGGCCCGTTTCACGAAGCTACAAGTTACAAAGTACAAGCGGAACTCTCTTTCTAGCAAAAGGAAGGTTAGAAAGAGACTTCCGCTTGTAATTTGTAACTTATACTTCGTGAAACGGGCCACAGACCTCGGAATATACGGGGCAAAAGTAAATGACAGCTAGTGATCGCCTATATCGATAAACTCAATTATCGATGCTTTCCCCATATAGGTACTAGTGATCGCCCCCAGCATTATTTGTTGGTGTTTTTTTTATTTCGTTTTGCCCCTTCAATTTTCACGGAAATTGAAGTCTTTTAGCCACCTGAAATGGGGGAATGTATGGTGTGTAAATTTTTCACCTTTATTATTAGGTTCTTATATTTTTTAACCTTTCAATAGACACAATCGTTTTAATTAGTAGATAAATCTAGTTTAGTTCAGTCAAAGTTGAACTCTCAGTCTTCATTTAGATTAACCTTCTTGTGTAAACTTCGCCATAAGGCGAAAAAAAAGAGCCAAATACCACATTTATCCAGATTTAATAATTTCCCCAGGTTTACATGAAAAATAAAATATTAACCTTTTATCCGCAATACTGTGCGCTTTTTTAAGCTGTTATAATTAAATCGCAATCTACACAGGCATTAATGTAAATCATAGATACGGTCAAAAGGTTAAAAGTCGAAAATAATCTAACAAACATGTTTTTTTTAATAAAAACCTTTTATCAACTAGACTAAATCAAATTATTTATTATAAAAATCCCGGCATAAGTTATTAAAAATATGCAAAAGTATATAAAAACACTACGATCTAGTCTCATAATTTTATTTTAAGACTAGATAGAGATGGTATGCGTATAGCGCATCGTTGTACACATATTTATTACATAACTATTAATATAGTCAAAGGTGTTTGGACAGCAAAGCGCAACGACTTTCGGAGGTGACAGATCATTATAAATATTTTTAATCGCATATAATTGTACAAATATATATGAACAAACAAATATTTCTTCAAATTTTCTTGTGTACGTTAAAGGAAATTTAACAAAAATTTGGAATATAATGAGTATTGTTTTAAAAAAAATCATGTTTTACATAACAATAAAATATGGTCACGCATGAATGACTTCCACCGTCATCCCAAAAGTCGTTACACTCGATTACCAAACCACCTGTAGGTGGCTATAAGTTCGGGGTTTTAAATAACAGTGCTTCTTCTGTTTTTTAATAAGTAAGGTAAATAATTGGTCAAAGTATTAAAAAAAATGCAAATTTGATTGTACAGTAAAACACAACTGATATGGCTTACCGATGTACCTGCGCAGATGACGAATTTTCGAAGCGCGGGAACCAATCAGCATGATCCACGCGTTGCGCGTCTGTATTCTGTGCTATTATTGGTTACTAGTGACGCCATGTTGACGCGCGCGTCTCATTCAGTCAGCCGTGATGAGATGGAAAAAATAGATGCAATTTAATTTGCACCTTATAACTTTTACGTACAAGTCTGACTGTGGGTTTTCATCGTGCTTCCGGAAATCATCGGAATCGTCGTTCGTGTCTGCGCGAACGAAGAGTCACGAGGTCACGACACGCCATATAAATTGTGTTCTACTGTAAGTCTATTCTTTGTGATAAAAAAAAGATACTAACATTACAACATATATTTAAAACCCCGAGGTTGACATTCATTGACATTTATAAGATAAAACATTTACAGGGTGCAACCATAGGTGCGAATATTTTTTGATTAAAAAATAATTTTAAAAAACAAATGTGATTTTTTTTCACATATTAAATGTTTTTAAATACTTAATAAAATTACATAATAATACAAAGATTAAAATTATTGTGATGAAACATGATCACCTTAAAACATTGTATAAATTTATTTTTTCGCACCTAACTTACTCCCAATATATAATAGTTTATACATAACCAAGTATCCATATTTTTATCATAACAACATTTATATTCCCATTAGATCAAAAAACACAATGCTCATTTGTACAGTCACCCAATAAAAATGTCATTGTCATTGTGTGTTCTGTTTGAAGTTTACTGTGACAACGCACAGTGCTTAACATTGTCGTTGGGGTACATGTTTAAAAAGCAAGTAAAAACTTATTTTTAATAGAAAAAAAAGACATTCAATCTTATATTTGCTACTTAAGGCAACAATTGAAGTGGTCTATTCCGACTAGTTCCATTATTAGTTCCATCAATGGAACTAATAGGGTGATGGCACCAGTAATGGACAAGGACCAATAATGGACACTTGATTCTTATGGTACAGAAGATAAGGGTTATTCATTTATTTTGAGACAGTCAATTTATAACCTTATGACCTTTGAATTAAGAGTTAAGTGTCCATTATTGGTGCCTTCAGCTAAAAGTGTCCAACATTGGTGCCGTCACCCTAAGGCCTGGTTCCCACTATGCCGGATCCGGGAATTTTGCCGGATCCGGTAAGGGTAGTGGCTGTACAATTTATATGAAGCTGTTCACATTATTCCGTGTGAACAGCGTCATAAGCCACTAGCCTTAATGGCATCCGGCAAATTCGCCGGTCCGGCATAGTGGGAACGGGGCCTAATGGAACTAGCCAGATTAGACCATTGAAGTAGCGTTAATTTTAATAGATTTACATACGCGCAAGATTTAACTTTATCTAAAGGACGATGGGCAAAAATGTCTCCACCCTCCAACTGAAATGAAACATGTCTCATAGTAGGGGATCCGAATAGGAGACGACCTTCACCCAGCTGTTAAAGGCTCCGGCAAACCAAACGCGTGGCAGCAGCAGCGTGTAGCGTCGCGTGGCGTCAGGGAGTTGTAAAACAACAAAACAAATGGAACCCCGGCACACCGAGACGAGCGTCTGCAGCGCGCGAGACGCCTTAATTCGATAAAAAGTATTTTATATCAAATTTAATATGGTAAGTAATATATGGCGAATAGGTTACTACAATATCGTCACACTCACTCACGTCACTAGTTCACTTTGCCACCAGAAGTCCTAACCCTAATCATAACATAATAGTATGTTGTGGAATTTATCTAAAAATAAAAACGTCATTTTTGCATTTACACTTGAAAAATTTTTTTCTTCTGTTTTACAATTATAACAGGTATTTTGTCTTGTTTTGCGTTTTAACCTAATGCACATATCGACATGCATCCCATGACTGTTGGAGGATGGGGACGAGGTCCATACAAAATACCCCATCACCCTTTCTCAAGCTCATATTTATGCCATTTCTAATGATCATTACTATATCAGTCTTAGGGAATGCAAATAACCGGTTATAACCGGTTTTAACCGGTTATTTTCATACCAAAACGGTTAATAACCGGTTAAATTGCATTCCCTAATCAGTCGAGAGTCGTAACTGTCGTAATACCAAAAGCGACTAACTGCTTAGTAATAGTATAAGCATTTTGAATTGTATGTGTTGAACAATAGAGTATAAAATGCTTCGGTGTTACGGCAGATACAGGGTGCGAAATTTCGGTGGCGATGACGTCATCATGACGCAATCGCATACAGCTTCCTTGCTTCTAAAGCAAGTTTTCATGATAGTAGTGACTAGACAGAGAAATAGATCTTCGTCGAGCACAAAAAAAAAACAGAACAAAGATAAACATCATAAAAAATGGCAACACAGAAATTAAAATTATACAATAAAGAAGGAACGAAAAATATAATTGTAGGATAATGTTGCCATGGGTGAATTTGTGACGTCGAAATTGACGTCACTCAGGCCTATGCCACGGCATAAACCGCGACGCTCCAGTGGCGCCAACGTAACACACGAACGAAGAGACAGTGTTTAACCCTTCGTCTGTTTGTTTAGGATCCTGTCAAGACCGTCGTCTGAGTGTGTTTAGGATCCTTATCATTACTACTTCTGCCTAGTTATATAGATATAGATAGGGTTCTAATTTGCTTGTAGAAGAATCTTAAAAATTCAATCTTCCATAGATAACATTCAGGAGTTCCAAACATGGAACCAGTTGAGAGCTAGGAGCGTTTAAACTCGGTCACGTGACAGCGATGACGTCATAGCCACAAAATTATGTGAGGCGACACAGACGAAGGGTTAAAATTAGAAAATATAATTATATTGTAGTAATTTGTCACGTGAAATAATAAGAAATAAATAATATTTTACCTATGGGAATGAATAAAGGAGTAAAATTAGTATAAAAATCAGTCATGATAATTAGAACAAAAAAATAATAAGCAAGGCAACTGCACACAGATAAAGGAAGAAGAGAAAAAATCGCAAGAGGAGTAAGACATGTGCTTTCCAAGTAGGGTAGAAGTACCGGTTTTGGCCACTACATTTTAACAAATATCCAAAGCATTATGAAATTACAAACACATTTTTACATTTTATCTTTATATTAAATCTTCAGTCTGAACTATTTATGAATATTATTTTGAATTTTACAGTAATGTCGATGCTCATTTCAACCTTAAATGGCCGAAAAGGGAACAGTAGACAAAACAGTGTATTGTGGCACAACTAAACGGCACAACAGGGGGCCGTTTCATAAAAGCTTGTAACTTGTAATACGAGTGGAAGTCTCTTTTCAATACATACTGTTGGAAAGAGAGTTCCGCTTATAATATAAGCTATTATTTTATATGCAATAGGCCCCAGGTCAATATTAGTATCATAAATAGGAGGTAGGTTTAGGTTATGTTATATCTTCAGAAGGCTCGAAGGGCCAAGAACATCCAGAAATAGGAGCTCCGCAGCTCTGTCGGCACTGTTGAATCGCTTTTGGTTCGAAAAAATTGGCACGGTAGTGCCACGCAGTAGTGCCTAGGGAAACAAAGGGCCAAAATCGGTACTTCTATCCTACCCTTCATTGAATTTTTGACGTCGCACTTCTGTCATCAATCAGCACCAAATTTTCGCTGCCTACTGCCTACTACTACTACCTTCCTTTAAGTGATCTACTGCCCCGTCATATCAGTCGCCGTATTAACCACGAAATAGAAAAAACAGTGGAAGCGGCATGAGCTTCGCTTAGTATCAGACCTGTTGTCGCCAATACTCACACTATCATAAAAACAACACGCCACCATGGAAAATGTTTTTGGTGCTGCTATCGTTTTTACTCCAAAATAGCATAATAAGGCATGCTTCTGGATTTATTTCCTATTTTAGAAATACGAAATATCGAAATAAGCGATCGCGGCAAAAGTATGGTAGGTTGCGCGGAACTCCGCATAACTATGCCACAAGTTACACGCCCACTTGACACTTCTACTGTTTTTTCTATTCTGTGGTATTAACCTTAATTTCTTATAAACACTGGTTTTCTCCCCTTTTTGTAGTATTCTGGATTCATTTCAAAAAATAGCATCAAATTATGATGTAATTTAAACTTATGGCTCCAATGCAAATATATCTCAAATGCAAGTACTTTGCGAACTTTGCTACTATATTATAATTCCACAGCATTACTTTAAATACACAAATTCAACATTCAACAGTAATGTCAGTTATTACGAAATTAAATCAATTAAATCAATAAAAAAATAATGTCGATGGGAGACATGAATATTTACAATAAACCAAATGGGTTTATATTATAAATCATTAAAAACTAATCCAAATCTTATTAAAGTAGACAAAATATCGTTTTTTTTTTAAATAATCTTATTGGTTTAATATCAAGTGGCATTAGGATTATTATTTTTAGATACAGTTGCTCAAAAAGTGGTACAGTCAAGGTCACCAATATGTACAAACCACAAAGTCTCAAAAATATGTACACAGACTTTATTTCTATGGCAATAAGGTCTATGTGTACATATTTTTGCAACTTTGTGCGGATATTTATTTTTAACCTTGACTGTACTTATCACCCGACTGCGGCGAAGCCCAGAAGGAGGGTTATTTGTTTGACCTGTATGTATGTCCGTTCCTATGTCCCCTCATAACTACTCAACGGATGAACCGATTTTGATAAATGATACATCATTCATTAGATCCGACTTCATAATTGGGCGTTTCCCAAAAAAAATGTACATGAACTTTTTTCCAGATTTCGTTTTTTTTTGTTTTTCTTACTCAGAATCGTTGATACTATCGCTTCTCATACAAGAAAAAAAGTGTCCCAAATATTACATTCCAAATCGTCACATTTTTGTATGCAGTCTTTTTTTATTTATATGGTCGTGACGCACTGGAAGAAAAAAGTTACATAGTAAAATCTGAGACAATTTTTTTTTTGTATATGGATCGATAGTATCAACTATAATAAGAAAGACAAAAAAAAAGGAATTCTGGAAAAAATGTTCGTGTACACTTTTTTTGGAGAACGTCAATTTACATTCGGCTTCAATTGCCTGAAAAACTCGTGATATCCTGACGGGTGATCGCATTGGATATCACGGAGAAATTGGTCAAAAAGCAGTCCTGTCAATAAGCCGTAAATCATATTGAATCAATGGCGTATAATCTTTTAAATAAAGCTCATAAAGCTCAACACGATTTAAATATGTCCATGTCTCTTGTACCTAGTCTGGCCATAAGTTCTGTCACAAAGGTTTAGTCAAATAAAACTAACTTCTGTTTATTTCTTAATTTCATAATATACACAAATTAAAAGCTTAATTAATGTACATTTTTAAGAACTAATAATCATTCCACATTGTCGCCGCAATTTCCGATACGATCTTCTAACATGCACGGCCGGAACCGATTAAAACACGCACGAGGATTTTGAAAATTTCACTTTTTGAAAACGCTTTAAAGGTTAGTTTTTGTTAACTAATATATTTTTTGTTTAATATTATGAATTCTGTTATCTGTGGGTATCTTTAGCATTATTTTCTTAACGACACTCAAAAACCAGCTTATGAAGCTCAAAGTTTAGTCTGTTTTCTTATTGCTGCAAATTGATGCGAAATCTTAGGGTCGATTTAATGAGACACGAAGATTGACGGGTGTATAAGAGGATCGTTAGTTGCTTGGAAATACATTTGTATCAGGGTTTAAACATAAAAGTCTGGTCAATATGTCACGCAAATTTCGACTCAATACGAGAACTCTTACAAAAGTTGTAGCCGTTATCAGTATCGTGGTCGTGCGTGTTTTGACCCATGATTTCCTACCCCGAATGGAATGCTTGAAGCTCGTTCATCAAATGATTGCAATAGTAAAGAATACAAATTACACTTATTTTTATTCTATATACAATAAGGTTTTGATTGATGTACTACATAACAGGTTTCTGAAACTCGTTTTTTTTTAATAGAATTAAATCTCAGTGACAGAACTTATGGCCAGACTAGGTAATCCATAATAAAGGTCTTAACGCATCGCGAGTCTAAATTACCATTTTGCCCAAAAATGCTTTCTATTTTCTAACAATATTGGAAGAAGAATTCCGTGTGGTTGCCGGCTTAGAATAGTGTCATTCCATGTCTTCCCGTGGATGTCGTAAGAGGCGACTAAGGGAATAAAGGCTTGAAGTACTGTTAGGCGATGGGCTTGCTACCTGTCACTAATACACTGGTAAACATTTTAGCCTAATTGTGCAAAATGTGGTTACAGAATTATCAACAAGTTTTTCGAGTTGTTGGTAATTCTGTGGCTCTGCCTACCCCACTCTGGGAATGAAGGCGTGAGTTTATGTACAGTACTGGCAAATAATATATCATCTTTGTACTCACATCTCATAGGATTACCTATAAATGTGACTCACCAAAATTGAAAACCAATCAAGAACTAGTTGACCAATTGTATCGCTATTATTCAATTCGTTAGCTGATTAAATAAGGTTCAAAATGGTATATAACAAATGTTTGTACATATCGTAGTTTGAAAAACGTTAGTATTTAAAAAACCATTGCTGACATGTTCACACAAATCTCGTAAATTTTGTATCAACGCGACAGCAATGGTTTATTTTGGTGACCTTATTTTGGTGAGTCACATTTGTAGGTAATCGTTGAGATGTAAGTACAAATCTATATAAATAAAAGGCAAACCTGACTGACTGATGTATCAACGCACAGCCGAAACTACTGTACCTAGAAACTTGAAACTTGGTACAGGGGTTCCTTTCATGATGTAAGTGAGCACTAAGAAAGGATTTTCCGAAAATCGACCCCCAACGGGAAGAAATGGGGGAATAGTGGGAAACTAATTCTACGCGTACGAAGTCGCGGGCGTCCTCTAGTATGTATTTGCCGTTACTGTATATAAATTCCTGTTTGTTTATGGTGGGTGGGATAAACGAAAATTCGGACGAACGATGCATTAAGCCAATTAAGATTTCCATAGAAACATTAAAAATTTGTCATAACACTACCGTCAGGTAGAAAATAATAGATACGTCCAAACGTAATCAATTCTCACTGTTATCTGAACTACTAAACATGGAAGCTACCATGTTGTCGAACTCTGGGACAGCATCCTCGTACATCTTAAGCTGTTGGGAGAGATTGTCGGAGTCCGTTGAGTGCTCTGTTAGGACGTCCGACCATTCGTCGGTGGCCGAGCGAAGCTGGACGCATTCTTGGTAGAAATTGGCCAGCTCGGTTATAGGGCTGCCGTCGGCGAAGGGAAATTCCTGGGAAATAGATGGGTATTGTAAGATAGCTTCGTAAGGCCCACGTCAAATGTCGATAGTTCAATAATTAATCTTATGTCAGTCAAGTTTGAAGTAATTTTGACATATGTCCTATTATCCGTTGGGCCTTACGAGGGTATAGTAGTTTACTCAAACATACTCGGAAAGAATGGCTTTTCCTTTGAAAAATAGACGGAAAGAGCCTCATATTCCGAGTGTGGCAAAATCCATTCCCATTTTTTCCCTTAAATATTCACAGTCGTGATTTTTCACTGGCTCGTTTTTCCCTAACGCATTTGTACCATTCCAGAAATGATTTTAATTGTGTCGACGGAGCTCCTATTTATGCACGGTTTGGCCCTTCGGGCCTGCTGCAATACTGACTAAACCTACCTTCCTTTTTCGACCAAATTATAAGTGGAAAAAATTGCAATTGGGAGAAATTCAGATAGGAAAATAAGCGATTGGAAAAGTTAACTTTGGGAAAAAATGGGCATGAAAATTATGCATCTTCAGTGGAAACAGTCAAGAGTTGACGAGCGGAGCGGAAAGGAGACGTAACTGCATTACTACATTATAATCACTCCACTCAGCTCCGCTCGTCTCCGCCTCAGTGGAGCCGCAGCCTTAGGATCTTTTGTGCAATTACCCTCTTACACACTCAGCTGTTCCAATGTGCAGGTTTCCTCACGATGTTTTTGTTTTCCCTTCAACGTAAGAGCGTCGGATAATGCACTTGAGTTAGAAAAACTCATTGTTACATGGTGACCGCGGGGGTTCGAACTCGGTACCTTACGATCACGAGTCGACCCACTAAGCCACCGACGCTCTCCACTAATTGCCTGATGTGCGGCAGCTCATAACACCCCTCTTTTTGAGTCGGGGGTTACAAATGAAGACATGAAACTCACCATTAGGCTGCTGTACTTCTCCCCCTCCTTCGGCCTAGGAACTTCTATTGCTTTACTCGTGCTGCAGTGCGCTACTTCTGTATCCTGCTTGAACTTCTGCGCGTCGGCCAACAACTTCAATTTCTGTAATAGATTTTTTTGGTTTTTAATGTAATCTACTTTATTAATAGTGCGGGTCATCGAGCAGCTATAAGGAATATGCATGTTTTTGTTACAGCTTAAATAAAAGCTGATGTAGGGTAAAGTCAACAGTGATCAGCTAAAGACCAGTAGTCGACCTTATATGAGTGCGAAGAGTGGAAAATAAATATAATATGTATATCTTTCGTATTCTTCCCACTCATAAAGTCTAGGCAGAAGCCGACCACTGGTAACTTTACCCTATGTTAAGGTGTCAGTTGGTAGCCGCCTGCACGCTAATAAAACAAAAAAAACTTATGAAAAACACATTTTTAAGATAAGCTTTTGTTGCGTCATTCTTTTTTTTTTTATGGCTTACGGCGAATTACCACGAAGCCAATCCTAACGCTTATAAATTTCGGAATTTTCATAGCACGGTTAGACTAAAGAGAGCCATAGAGTCGACATTCATATTAAAAGGATAACTTAATTTATTCTAGGCTGTAAAATCCAAATCGTATTTGACCTGTCACGGTATTGTTTTTAACTCGGCCGCCATTACTGTCAAGTAAATAAGAGCGATCAAAACGTTGACAATACGCTAACAGGTCAAAAACGAAGGTTTTTAATGTGTTGAATAAGGGCCCAGACCTAGTGTTTCATAATATCTACAACATATTCAAGAATTGTAAAAAACAGACTAGGTTTAGAGAGAAACGTTAGGGCATTTTGTATGTAAATTTCAATACATTCGTAAAACAATCTTTTTTTTTTACATACATACATACCTTCACGCCTTTTATCCCAGAGGGGGGTAGGCAGAGCTACAGAATAACCTACCACTCAAAAAACTTGTTGGTAATTCTGTAACCACATTTTGGACAATTAGGCTAAGATGTTTACCAGTGTATTAGTGACAGGTTGCAAGCCCATCGCCCAACAGTACTACAAGCCTTTATTCCCTTAGTCGCCTCTGACGACATCCACGGGAAGACATGGAGTTGCACTGTTCTAACCCGGCAACCACACGGTCGAAAAGTATTTCTTTTAAGAATTATACAATGACATAATGCAATAAACAATAGGCTACTTGCCTCATATTAAATTTGGCTTAATAAATTAATATTTTCTTTAGTATTAGACTTAAGGAACCAATATTTATCGATTTCAGATATTAAAAGTGTAAGATGGCTACATATTTTTTATTGAAAAATTGTTCATTTTTATTTTTTATTTTGAACTCTGAAAACGCTGTCGGGCATGTTGTGACGTCATAGGACCTTAAGCAAACTTCATGTCGGTTCTTATACGAGTGAAATTCGCAATGGTATATTCTGCAAGTATTCTGTGCTGTGACATGACATTGTCATTTATGACTCATGGACTTTTGAGGTTGTGTTATGATCGTTTATCTATATGTCAAATGCTCTCGTCAACTGTCAAACAAATGTTTGTTTTCGGCCCGTATGACGTCACAGCACAGATAATCTATAGACTAATATGGCTGTAAGCGTTTTCGCCCGTTAACGAAAACTAAACTTTTAAAATAAAGTTTTGCGGTTTTGTAGGTCCTAAAAAAATGTGGGATTTTTTTTTCATCTAATCGGACAATAATTAATAACTTGAGACCTACTTTAAAACAGAGGCAACTAGCCTATTGAGTATGAGTATATTAACGTCGACTCCATGTCTCTCTTTAGTATCAGAGCTATAAAAACTCATATTTAGCACTGAAGGTATACTGACAGTGTCTCTCTCCTGCTCGGCGAGCAGCCACGCCAACGGCGGCTCCGGAGGCAGCTGTTGGTTGAGCATGGCGCGCAACTCGCGCATCTTGTCGTGGTCCACGAATGCGCCAGCTGTTAGAGGTTTGTTGAGGTCGATGCTTTTCTTCTCTGTGTCACGCCTGGAAAATACATCGAAGACTATAAAACCAAGAAATGGCTTGACTTAAGATCCAGGCAATAAACATTAAAAAAAATACATACGTCATATCTGTAGCGACATTTATTCATGGGACGAGTGGTTCACCAATAAAAAGGCTATAAAAAACGGTTTATTCGCATTTTATACACTTTTGCAGAATTTATACTAATAAAAAAATTCAATTCCGGACCAAAGGCACCCCTAAGTATCATAAATATGAGGTATTTAGGTTATGTTAGCTCTCCAGCTTGCCCGGAGGGCCAAACCACCAAGAAATAGGAGCTCCGTCGATTTTCTGCGAAAGTGTATAAAATGCGAATAAATCCATCTGCTGTTTAAACAATATCATCAATACAATAAATAAGTAAATCAGTTAAATATCAATGTTTTCATCATGTATATACTTTTGTACAGTCACCAGCAATAATATCTTATCCAACATTGGGCGCAAAAATATCTGACATGCTCTTATATCTCTAATAATAAAGATCTGGCAGATATCAAGGAATAAAGACCGCTCAATGTTGGATAATATATTATTTCTGGTGACTGTACACATTGACATTATTTTATTTAAAAATAAAAGTTAAAAAAAACAAAAAAACCGCCTTCAAAAAGCAAAAAATAACTTCATTTAAAATGGTCGGTAATAGGTCAGTCCAACTGAAGTCTGCTTTTGGTTAAAACATTGTAGGACGCCGACTTCAGTTGGACTGACCTATTACCGACCATTTTAAATGAAGTTATTTTTTGCTTTTTGAAGGCGGTTTTTTTGTTTTTTTAAACTTTCATTTTATTTTATACTTTTTAGTGGTCATAATTATGCTGTTTTGTAGTCCCACTTTAATTACCTAATAAGATTTAATAAAAAAACTATAGAACATTGAAATTCAATCTCGCCGCAAGCAACGCCGTGGGAAAGTCATAGTCATATATTTAAACGTACATATGCTTCGTCATAGTCGCTCAACTATCTTAATCGAAATATCTTGTCGCCATCCTTGAAATATATACCGTTTAGGAGTTCCGGTGGCCATCTGTGGTTTTCATCATCAGTTCCACTTTACCAAATAGTGCTTTCCAAGAGCAAATACACGAGTTACAATGAAAAATACCAAAATCGCTATAGGTGTGCCTATAAATTTTGAAGAGTTCCGTCGATTCTTCATGGACTCCATCATCAAATCTTCATTTTGAAAAAAATGGGACCAAATGGGAAGCACCAGCTTTCAAATAAAAAAAGAATCATCAAAATCGGTTCACCCAGTCGAAAGTTCTGAGGTAACAAACATTAAAAAAAAAAAAAAAAAAAAACATACAATCGAATTGAGAACCTCCTCCTTTTTTTGAAGTCGGTTAAAAAATACACTGACGATTTTATTGTGAATTCATTATAACTTGACCACGTTATATTGTCGCAGTGAATCCGCTTTTTGTAGGGTTTGAATGTTTATTTTATTCCATTCAACTCGCGCGCAGACTGTGCTACAATTAAAGCACCAAACATGCCACGCTAAATTTGAAAATCATTAAAAAAAACAAAGGAGAGTAAAAAATAAACATAGCCGAAGATTCGCCAGCTGATGCGAAACGTTTAACGTTATATTATAACGCTTGTTACACGCGCCGCGATCCGCGAAATCAAGGCGAAGCGATGCGAAATTCATACAAGATTTCGCTGAAAGTTGCGATTTTTGAAAAAAAAAAACATTTTTTATCGCAGGTTAATTATAAGTATTATAACGTATAATATTCGCAAAAGGTCCTTCGATAGCGACATAAAGGCAATAGCTTAAAATAACTAAATACACAAAGTAAATATATCAATAAATTGACTAGCGCAAAAACCTATATTACCATATTAACATACGAGATCAATGAAAACGGGTCACTTTCTATGAAAATTCTATACAAAGTGACACGTTTTCCTTGCTCTTGTCTATAGTTTAAAACAAAGTCGCTTCCCGCTGTCTGTCCCTCTGTATGAACGCTTAGATCTTTCAAACTGCGCAACGGATTTTAATGCTGTTTGCAATGTTTGCATCAATAGATAGAGTGATTCAAGAGGAAGGTTTGTATGCATAATAAATTCTGGATTACGTACGGGTTTGGGAATGCAATTTAACCGGTTATTTACCATTTTTGTATGAAATTAACCGGTTATTTGCATTACCTAGTACGGGTGTTACTGTAAACTCACATGAACGGGAGCAAAGCGAGGGCGGATCGCTAGTAATAAAATAACCTCGTAAGTAGGGATGAAAATTGCGAAAGATACATTTTGTTCTACAACGCTAACTGCTCTGCATCAATGTTCTGCCCTCGTGTGAAACAGGCTTTAGCGATAATTAGATCTCACAGACACTTTTGTCAAAACTTGTAGACCACTTTTTTGGCCGACCATACATAATTCGCTTGGCAGGCAGGATATTGATTAGCTACGACTAGGGAATGCAATTTAACCGGTTATTAACCGTTTTTGTATTAAAATAACCGGTTAAAACCGGCTATAACCGGTTATGTGCATTCCCTAGCTACGACACATTAACAAGAAAAGATGTAAAATTAGTCTTCGCTTACTGCAATTGACGCCACACAAAGCTAGTCCGAAAATTTCATGACATTTTGACTACTTAGTTTGGGACTAGGGCAATGGGTGTGACATTGTCCCCTGATATTTATCTATATATATAAAAAGCAAACCTGACTGACTTATATATCAACGCACAGCCGAAACTACTGTACCTAGAAACTTGAAATTTGGTACAGGGGTACCTTTCATGATATAAGTGAGCACTAAGAAAGGATTTTCCGAAAATCGACCCCCAACGGGAAGATATGGGGGGGAGTAGCGGGAAACTAATTCTACGCGTACGAAGTCGCCGGCGTCCTCTAGTTTATACATACATACATACCTTCACGCCTGTCTCCCAATGGGGTAGGCAGAGACTATGGAACGCCAGGTGCCCCGGTCCAAACATACAACTTTCGCTTCCTCTACATTCATCAATCTCTTCATGCACGTACGTCGGTTTCGGGTGCTTTTGATTTGGCCCTTATGCAGTACCTCGCGAATCTGATCACCGTACGTCCGTCTAGGACGTCCCCTACCGACATCTCCGCTCATTCTCGCTCGCCATATCTCTTTCGTAACTCTTCTTTCATCCATCCTTTCTAAATGACCGAACCATCTTAGCATACCCTTTTCGATTTTAGTCACTAAGTACATCTTCTTTCAATCCACATCGTTCTCGGATCTCGCTATTTCTTACTCTATCTATCATCCTACCTCCACACATACTTCTTAGAGCTCTCATTTCAACTGCATTTATCCTGATTTCGTTGCCATTTTGATTTCGAATGACATTAGAATAGGGACTTTGTTAGTTTGTCTATGATTTAAAAAAAAACATGTTAGTGACACAGGTTAGCTTTGCCGCCATTTGTTTGTTCTGCCGCCTACTGAACGCATCTTAGAGTACAGTTCGCAAACTTTAATTTGGTACCCACCTTAGGTCCAAAGTCAATCTGACATTCTACAACAATAAGGTTGAGTTTCCTAAAAGTTACAAATGACTTGACATCTCTAATGACATTGACGACTTCAAGCATATTTTTCTTGAAATGGGTCACAAATTAACGTTCGTGATAGTACTTATAATATAGTCTGTAGATAAAGTAATGTATACAACTGTACATAATTAGGCCTTAAAACACTCGTGTGATCTTATTACCACACTCGTATTTTAAGGACCCTCTTTATGTATCAGTTACATAAATTACTATTATCTATATATACATATATATAAGGCTAAACTGACTGACTGACATATCAACGCACAGCCGAAACTACTGTACCTAGAAACTTGAAATTTGGTACATGGGTTCCTTTCATGATGTAAGTGAGCACTAAGAAATGATTTTCAGAAAATCGACCCCAAACCGGAAAGAAGTGGGGGGGGGGGAGTAGCGGGAAACTAATTCTACGCGTACGAAGTCGCGGGCGTCCTCTAGTTTATTTATATGTATACATACCTCGGATGCTCCGTAGGGAAGTGGTCACTCTTCACCATGATACTTCCATTGCTGTGCAGGACTTCGGCTGCCTTCAGCCCGTCTTCCGGCAGCATCGTCATATTGGTGCGGTACAGTACGCCGATGAGGATCGTCCCTATTGGGGTGTGCAGTTCGCTCACTTTGATCTCCTTATGGTTATCACCTGGAAAACGTTGGGATTTGTTAAGACTACGCCGAGCGTACGCCGGATGTACAGTGGCGCCCTCATCACTATTATTGTGTTTTCTAATAAAATTAAGTATTTTCTTGAAATCGGACGGTGCATTTTTGTACTACAAATGAAAACACAACGTATAGGGCATATCACATAGTTTAATAACAATTGACCTTTGAGTTATCAACTTAACGGAAAAAAGTGGCCACCTTTTCCCGTTAAGCTGACTACTCAAAGGGTAATTGTTATCAAAGTTTGTTACGTATCCCATAAATTGCGTTTTTACTTGCGCTACAAAAAAGCATCGTCCGATTGCAAGGAAATTCTTTAGTTAATTAGAAAACACAATAATAGTGATGAGGGCGCCACTGGACGGTCGACGTTTGCTCGGCGCAGTCTTAAACTTTTGACCACTGACATCTGGCTCTACTTTGAAAATAGAAGTTCGAAGTTACGTTAGCTCCATCCCTTTCTCTCGATTTGGTCTCGAATGACGAGTGACAGAGAGCTAAAGTAACTATGAACTTGGTTGTCAAAGTAGGGCCTCTGCATCTGTAATCGTAATAATTACGATTAATAACGAAGCCATTTATGGTAGTAAGAATCGTCACAATTATCGTATTGTTAAAAATAAAACTTAGCTGCGTTAATCGGAACGCACTTCATGTCTGGCCAAAATACAAGATTCCAATGCAAAAAAAAACTCCCGCTTAAATCTGATAAACGACTTTCGTCAAATTTAAGTTACGGCCTGTTTAACAATCGACAAGTTTTATGTGCCAGTTAAAGTTAGCTCTCTCCTTGTCCATGTTCAAATGTAAGAAAAGGAAAGGCCTAAGTAAATTTATGTGTCAGATATGCTTTACTTGACGATTGTGAAACAGGCCCTTAGAATAATAAACATTGCGTCGTGAGTCGATTGTATTGTTTGTTATTAAGTAACAATAGTACATTACTTAACAAGGGCTGTAAAAGAAAGAAAGCCCGAAATCGCAGGTATTTGAGACCCGAGCCGTAGGCGAGGGTTGTAAATATGCGATAGAGGGCTTTCTTTTTTACTGCCCGTGATGAGTACACAATTTTACGTCTTCACCTGGCCACAATGCGAGTTTTACCGTGCGCGCAGCGTGCGATAAAACTCTCATTATGGCCAGGTGTTACGTAAATAATGTTATTGTATTGTTTTGTGAAAGTATTTATTGCGGAGATAATGTCATCATAAATATATCATAATATCATATAACATTATCAGTTATCACTTTAAAGAAAAAAAATAACACTTCAGAAACCAACTTTGAATTTTAACTCTTTTTTAGGGTTCCGTACCGAAAGGGTAAAAACGGGACCCTATTACTAAGACTCCACTGTCTGTCTGTCTGTCACCAGGCTGAGTCTGTACCTATCTCATGAACCGTGATAGTTAGACACTGGAAATTTAACCAGATGATGTATTTCTGTTGCCGCTATATACAACAAACGTGTATTTTTGTCTTTGTTTGCTCGTTATTAATAACGGCTTATTCAATTCGAAATCGAATTCAAACCGGGACATAATAAATATAATAATACATAATGAACAAAACCCTCGGTGCGCGAGTCCAACTCGCACTTGACCAGTATTTTGTACGGTCAGCCTTATAAGAAGCTGCACACTTTAGTGTTTTGTCACTTTAACGTCATGTTTGAACTGCTGCACTAATTTGTCAATGGCGTTAAAGCGACAAGGTACAAAAGTGAGCAGCTTCTTATAAGGCCGACTGTACAACAGCAACACTGACCTAGTAAATCAGCATCCGGCTCCCCTCCATATATCTTATGATAGATCTGATACGTTTCTTTATTCTGCGACCTTGACATTTTGTACGCTGGGGTTATCCTTGAAATGCTCAACGTCGATTTCAGCATGACGCTCATTCTATAGTAAATAGTTGATACAGAAGTCAAAGGTGCCTCCATGCAGGGAGCTAGTTTGACAGTCCAGAGTTCTAGCACCATTTCGTCGCCTTCAACTGTTTTTAGGGATATCTCGATGCAGAGTATGTTGGTTAGCGCCGTGATAATCTCGCCGTTGAGAATGCGTTTGGTATCGCAATTTACCGTCGGCTCGTCTGGTATTGAAAGGTTGAACTGGAACAAAATAATTGGTGTGAGTAAATTAAGTTGATATAGATATATATATTTAAAAAAAAACAGTATGTTGGCCATATGAGGGCTCTTTTACACGTCGGTAATATGGAGTGAATCTGCTAGCGCATCGGACGAGACCATCATTGCGGAGAAGCGCCGCAAGAAACTCCAGCAGGTCATTTTTTCCAATCATAAAATACAGTAATACTAAAAAGTAACATTACAAGGTAATCTATCTATATAAAGAAAGGATATCTATGAAAGGCTAAACTGACTGACTGATGTACCAACGCACAGCCGACACTACTGTACCTAGAAACTTGAAATTTGGTACAGGGGTTCCTTTTATGATGTAAGTGAGCACTAAGAAAGGATTTTCCGTAAATCGACCCCCAACGGGAAGAAATGGAGGGAGAAGCGGGAAACTAATTCTACGCGTAAGTACGGAGTCGCGGGCTTCCTATAGTTACTCATAAATAGAGTAACTTTTCATGCCCCGTGTCCCTCAGTGTTTTTTTCTTTCACATGTGACCTACCTTAACTATTTCCGACACCAACAAAAAAAAATGTCAATCTAGCAACACGCCCTCGCTTCGCTGCTGTTTCTGTTAATATTTGTGTAACACCCGTACATAGACCAGAAAAAAAAAGAAAAAAACTATGTTTCCGCCCGGGATCGAACCGGGGGCCTTCTGCGTGTTAGGCAGATGTGATAACCGCTACACCACGGAAACCTTGATGCTTCGCGTCGAAATTATGATTCGTATGCCGAATTACACCAACAACTTAACAGGTAGTTAGTATTAACAGCTGTCAAAATGTATGAACTAACATTATGGGCCCGCTACACTATCGGCGAATACAAACGATTACGGGCGAGCACGATCGTGCAGAGGGCATTCTCGGCTGTATTCGCCGATGCAATGATCACCTGCGACCCGTGGTTTGTCGGTTTTTCGGGCACGCTGTGCGTTGAGCTGTCCACACTATCGCCGATCAATCATTCCTCGGTGGGCTTAGACTAACATTGATTGACATTTAACATCGTTGTTAACAATAGGTACTTATTTAAAAATATACTTTCATAATTTTTCATTTCGAATGATCATGTACGATTTATAACGATTTAAAGTTGGTTAGTAACAGTCGGGTTTGTTTAAAGCTTGCTTTTTTTACACTTGTGTAAAGGTAAGTCCAGACATTCTCAATTGATGCTCCGTCATACGAAAGATTGCATGAAGGGTGTTACTCAGAACGAATCACATATTATGTACAGTCACAACACGGGAATGTTAAGCCACTTGCTACTCTTCGTAATTTAGCCGAGTAAAGCTGCGACCACACCGGTGCTTAAAATACGATGACGGTACGGAATCACAGTGACGCGTCGTATCAGCAGCGTTTTTGACGCAAGCTCCACACACCAATGCTTAAAAAACGGTGACGGTACGGAATCGCAGTGACGCGTCGTATCCGTACCGTTTTTGATGCATGCCCTCCACACCAATGCTTAACGGTGCGTATATTACGGTTTACGGTACGTCAAAAACGGCGCCATGTTGTTACTATGACCCCGTTCGTTTGTTTAAGCAACGACACCGTATTTTAAGCACCGGTGTGGGCGTAACTTAAAACATACTGGATAGGTACACGTATACCGGACTAAACCTTTGTATTACACGGCCAAAATACGAACAGTGGCAAGTGGCTCAACAATCCCGTGTTGTGAAAGGTTGTGACTGTACAGACAGATGTACTGAATAATGTTTTGCCATAGTTTTTTGTCAGAAAAGTTAGTTTTCATCTTGCTGTCTCAGTCAACTTTAGTACCGACCGATAAGCTTATTGAGAAAGCAAGATCAATACGAAACCGGCCAAGTGCGAGTTGAACTCGCGTGGAGAGGGTTCCGTACATTGTTTTTTTTTTGTTGATCGTATTCTTATTGGTTTTCCTGTAATCTACAAGCAATGAACTATATTTTGTATTTTATTATTTTATTTTAGGCTCATTAGTTTCGGAGATCAGGGGGGAATGGTAAATATTTGTCTTCTTTCATGAATAAAATCAAAACTATTTATTTTACTATAATAATAAAAATAAATTTGAGATCCTTATAACGAGCCCTTTCATTTTATATATGACACAATAAGGATAGCATTTTTTTTTATTTCCTAATTTGTCGCCCGAAAATGAAGATTATTAAAAAAAAAAAAATTGCACATCTGTGTTTGCGTCATCAATTTACATATGTGTACCAAATTTCAATTCAATCGGTCCAGTAGTTTCGGAGCAAATTGGCTGTGACAGACGGACAGACAGACAGACAGACGCACGAGTGATCCTATAAGCGTTCCGTTTTTTCATATTTTGTACAGAACCCTAAAAACGATGGCAAAACATCATTTCTACATTATGTATATTCACATGTATAAAACAATTGAGATAATACCTAATCATCATGGAAAAAACAAAAGTTGTCTCTCCTGTGGTCAATAGTTAAAGGCTTGTGTGCATATAAGTTATGTTTTTATCTGATAGGACTAAAGCAGACCTGACGCCGTTTATGTGGATATGGTTTAAGCCAGAAACTTAGGCCTGCAAAACGTTAACTTTGGGTATGTCCACAGGAAAGACGCTAACCTAAATCTGCGTATGACCCATCTACTATATTCTTGTGGATCCCCACGTACTTTATAAAGTACAAATTACTGAAGACAAAAGAAACCTCATAGTTTATTTGGCTAGGTTGCTTTTACAACCTTACTTAATATGTATCGGGATCCACGAGGTTAAGAACTGTATTGCAAATCCACCCTTATTATAACCATTGAGAGTTTATGCTTCTATGAATTAATCGCACATGCACCTTTACTCTGTAGGTAGGCAGAATGGTAACCTCAACTTTCAGACCCGAACTCTTAAACATACCAACCAATTTACATGAAACCTAGATAAGAACTCTTCTGTTTACACTAGTTTTTAGGGTTCCGTACCCAAAGGGTAAAAATGGGACCCTATTACTAAGACTCCGCTGTCCGTCTATCCGTCTGTCTGTCACCAGGCTGTATCTCATGAAAATAGCTAGACAGTTGAAATTTTCACAAAAGATGTATTTCTGTGGCTGCTATAACAAATACTAAAAACAAAATAAAATAGATATTTAACGGAGGCTCCTATACAACAAACATGTTTTTTTTGCCGTTTTTGCTAATGTTATACCTACAGATAATGGTACAGAACCTTTTGTGTGCGAGTCCGACTCGCACTTGGCCAGTATTTTTTTGTACAAATCAGTCCATTTATAAGGAAATTACGATGCCACAAACAAACACACAGACACTCATGTTAAACTTACAACGATAACACCTATTTTTACATTGAGCATTTACAAAAAATAGTTTTGTTGAACAAAAACTATCCTTTGTTATAATCCGGAGTACGGACTACTTAGGTACATGGTGCATTTCATTCAAACCTGTGTACCACTTCATTTAATACAATAGTAAGATAACATCAAAGTTTCCTTTGTACAAACCAACTGTTTACTGCACAATGATAAAGTGTATGTTAAAGAAAAATTATCACAACAATAACATGCCTTGATTAACAGATAGGTAGGTAGCTAATATAGTTAAATATATTATTACCCATTGAAGATTGACAGGAGACGTAGAAAGAGGGCTGCTGTCTACATGTTTCTGTGGCTGACCAGCATGTGTAATTTTCTTCCCGTCCCGACTCTGCACTACGATTTGCGCAACTTTTAAAGTCAGTATTTTAGTGAATTTATACAGGCGAGCCCGCTCGCTTTCCACGGCATGAGAGGCCATGATATTTATTATATTAAACAAATATCATTGTGCTATTTACGCAGTTCTGACCAGCCAACCAGGCGGAGATAATACACTTAACACAATATATTTATAATCCGGACCACTTTATACACATGATGCTAACACACAATTTAATCGGTTCTGTATCTAATATATATAATATAAAAACAAAAGGGGCTTTAAATAATAATACAATCGTTGATAAAATCACGAGGGGTAAGTTCTTACTGAGAGGTTACGCGGACACGAAATATACAAGGAATGTAACGCTTGAAAACGTTTCTCATTGGTTAAGTCAGCTGTCAAGTAATTGTGTCTTGGTACGTGATTGGCGGAAATTGTGAACGAAAACATATGATCGCACAAGTTTTTACTGCTTCACTATTTTATTCGTACAATTATAGCCCTTATAAACACACTAATAAAAGCTTTAATGGTGGGCCGGTGAATGCGTATAAAATGCAAGATTTTTGACAACATAAGTGCTGCCCACTGTAAATTCTCGTTTTATTTGTTCGAGTAGAACTCCTTATTTAGATAAGAATTTATTTTATGTTATTGTGTTATGTAACCACAAAACCTATAATTAACTAAGCTATAGATTACCCGACATTTGCTGCTTAATTCAATTATACTTAAGCGCTGCGGGATTTTAATCCATATTAATATTATAAACAGGAAAATGTGCTTGTTTGTTTATTTGTTCCACTTAAAGGATAGCCGTAGCCCATTAATAAATTGATAAGGACACAGGTCACTTTTTATCCCGATATCCTACTTTCCTCCCGTCTATATCGCATGTCAAATGTGGATAAAGCATCCGTCACTCTCGTACTTATACGTGTCAGAAAGTGACGGATGTTTTATCCACATTTTGTCACGTGATAAACGCAGCCATAATACCTAGGCCCCCAGATCTAGATAAATTATGGTGCCATTGGAACGTTGTGTGCCACGCAACCTTCCCACATCCAGTCGACTCGTATATACCATAATCAGGGCGATGCAGCATCTGATCAGGCCTAGGGCTTTAATTCCGTAATTACGTAATTTCGCAATTTCGTAATTAAGGATTGATTTCGGACCTTTCTAATTTCGCAATTCCGTAATTACGGATTGATTTCGGACCTTTTCTAATTACGTTATTGTAAGCCACAAATGCGTAATTACGTAAGTACGTATCTTTACCTGTTTATTGGAAAAACTGACGAAAATAGATTCAATTTTATTCTAAAATACATTAAATCATACATAGAATATCTAACTTACTCAAGGAAAAGGCACAGGAACCCCCGCGCACCGGTTTTTCCCCGCCCCGTGTATTACCTATAGTTTGCGTTAAGGGACTTTAAGGGACTCTGTTTACGATAGTTTGGCTCGGATAGTTATCATTCCTGTGGCCCATTTCACGAAGCTAGGTACAAGTTACAAATTACAAGCGGAACCCTCTTTCTAGCAGTACGAGTTAGAAAGAGAGTTCCGCTTGTAATTTGTAACTTGTAGCTTTGTGAAACGTGCCACTGGTCTATACTACAACAACACTAATGAAAATAAATTTTGTCTTATACTTTAAAGCTCCACTTTTTTCTTATTTTGTGTTACGCGAATTGAAATGGAAGACAATTCATCTTTTCCGAGATTTTTTATTCCAGAGGCCCGTTTCACGAAGCTACAAGTTACAAATTACAAGCGGAAGTCTCTTTCTAAATCCTTCTGCTAGAAAGAGACTTCCGCTTATAATTTGTAACTTGTAGCTTCGTGAAACGGGCCACAGGTAAGTATTAACTAGTTTTTTATTTTCCAACGGGTATCAATTAACCGGTCAGCAAAATATTCTCATTTTGGTGAACAGAAATATGTATTTGGTCAGCCAAAATAGCTAGTTGGTAAGCAACTTATGGTTAGCAAACATTTATAAATCTGTCAGCAATTAATGACATATTGGGCTGCTCTAAATTATTTTGGTCAGCAAATTAAATATTTGAGCTGCATTGAACGACCCACAGATAATTAAATTTTGGTAAGCAATCAGAAGGTAAGCAAAATAATTCATTTTGTCCAGCAGAAAAAAGGAAGCAATAAAATCAAATTGGTCATCAACAAAATGGGTGCAACTATTACAAAGTTCATTCAAATATACTCTCTTTTTTGTAAATTATTCAATTTATATAGAACTAGAGGACGCCCGCGACTTCGTACGCGTAGAATTAGTTTCCCGCTACTCCCCCCCACTTCTTCCCCTTGGGGGTCGATTTTCAGAAAATCCTTTCTTAGTGCTCACTTACATCGTGAAAGGAACCCCTATACCAAATTTCAAGTTTCTAGGTACAGTAGTTTCGGCTGTGCGTTGATATATAAGTCAGTCAGGTTTGCCTTTTATATAGATATCGTCCTATCCTACGATAAGAGCCACAATTGCAGAATGCTTACTTTTCAGGAGAAGCATTTTTCTGTTTATTTTTAAAGAAAACTATAAAATATATAAATTTGGAGTTAGATCATGTGGAATTGTGTTCTAGGGTCCTACTGAAATTGGATTTACGTTCGTAATAGTATTTTATAATTATATTTTGTCCCTTAAATCCTTATTCGTCGGAGTAAATAGGTGTAAGAGGGCCATTACCTACATTGTGCCTCTTATCATCGGAAAATTCAGGGCCACTATTGCCATTAGGACCAGTTTTTTAAAATCGCGCGTCGAATATTATATTAGTCACTTAAGTAAAAATACTAATTTTAGTTGAGCACAATATTTATTTATCACAAAATATTAAGTAGGAACAAAATGTAACAAAATAGAGTGTTTATTTTGGAACTTATTAAAAATTGCTTTAATTTCAATTTATTTTGTTTATAAATTTATTTATTTATTTATTTTATTTATAGTACAAAAGGTGAACTTAATGCCTAATGGCATTCTCTACCAGTTGACCTTTGGGTAAATCAGATTTTTTGGTAAATTGGTAAGTAACAGGAATTAAACTTGACTCCGAAACCACTTCTGTATTTTTTTCGAATCCTACAGCATTTTCAATTTTTTCTTCAATAACGATACTAGATGAGTTCTATATAGCAGTAGCAGGAATTATAATATTTTCACGTTGACATGGACTGGTATTTTTTTCACGGAATGTCTCTAAAACTATATCACTAACAATGTTTTCCGTGTTATCTTGAACAAGGATAGTTACTGTTTTTATGTGACTGCTTAAGAAGGGTTATGTTTTTCGAGAGTACTATGTATGGAGTTATGTCTCTTTCTGGGCACGCTCTGCAGCCTAAACGGCTTGACGGATTTTAGCAAGCAAGGTGTTATTCGATTTGTCTTAATTGTCGAAGTTACATAGGGTATATAATATTTAATTATGGCGTACACTAAAAAAAAGAACGGGGTATAAAAAAGTATTTTTTATTAAGTATAATAATATGGCTCTCAAATGAAAGAATCAAAAATATATAAACATTATAACACTTTGACAGGAAAATCAAAAAAAATACGTAAATGTTAAATATAAACTCCTTTTGTTAGAAAGAGAGTTCCTTTTGTAATTTGTCACTTCAATTGTAATAATTAATCAAAATACTCTTGTATTAATAAAATCTAAAAAGAGTAACATAAACTAAATTATTAAAAAAACAAATACCCGACTGCAATAAAAAACAACTGAAAAACAAAAAACAAGCTCTGTAATTTATAAAAAATTGTAAGAACAATGTACTTAATGATACAATTTATACTATTATACATATATACATATTATAACTTGAATATTGGAAAAGGTACTACATGTGGAGACAAGCAATGAATTACAAAAACTATTTCTTGAAAAAAACCGATTTCTTTTCAGTTGTTTTTTTATTGGTCGGGTTTTTGTTTTTTTAATAATTTATTTCAGCCATTTTTTTTCGTTTTTGGAATTTGGTCGCCAATTAATTGTCTTGTACTGATGTTGTTTTCCACGTTTGACAAAATTTTGCGATACTGTCTCAACTTCAAGCTTCCTCTTACTATCGGGTATAATCTGAAAACATGTAATAAAAAATATTTAATTTATCTGGTAAAAGTAGTAAATTACAAATTCTGATTTTCATTAATTTAATTAACTTCTTGCTCGTTCCCAGGAGGCAAGGGAGACTCTTCACGTGTTTCCTATTTTATCTGTAAAATAATAATTAAAATTAGCTCACTTTTATACTAATGTTATAAATGTGTAATTTCGTCTATTTGTTGACGGTGTGACGAAGGCAAGGATTGTAGTGGGTCATAGATCGATGGACGAACTGGATTTAACCAAATTTTATCTGGATGATGTCAGCTTGTTAAGAATAAACTTCTCAGCCGAGAAAATATTTAGAATTTATAAGAATCCATTAGACAAAAACTCGTGCAAGTTCACATGCTGACATAACAAAGAAAATAACAGTTTTATTCGTCAGAAACAAGCGTTTTGTATAATATTTAATGCCATTTTATACAGGAAAAAAGCCCCAACTGCCATTAGAGCCCAAAAAGAAAATACGCCAACGGACATCTTCAAAATTCACATTTTTATCAAAAAGCAATAAAATCATTTCAAACATTTGTATAGTTTATAAGCCACCCAAATTATATGCTTAAAAAGCGAAAATTTTAACAATAATAAAACAAAATACAATTTGAAAGTAGAAAAAGGACACAAACGTCATTGTGGCCACACATTTGCCATACAATGGAAATTAAGCAATTCCGTAAAATAGAGCCACAATTACCGTACGGGCTTTAATCAACGGAATTTTGCTACCTTATTAAATTGTGCTAGTTTCTGACACAAAATTATATTAATATGCATTATAAATAATATTTAAAAATGTATAATAAATATATAAAGTTAAAAAAGTACTAAATATGATTTCAATAATGACTAGATTATTAAAATTCATTTTATTTAACTTACTTGTTACATTCCTTTTTTTTCAACATCGTTTTTTGCCACCATTTTTACTAGTCTCTGCCCTCGACGATTCATTTTGTAGTTCGAAATTACAGTTAACGAATAAAAACGATTTTCCGAATGTAAATCAAAACCGTTAGAACGTCAAACCACTCAAGGACGCTGTCCGCCGAGTAATGGAGAAACGGCGCTTGCGCCCCCTCCTCCCGCACGCGCCGCTCAGTATCGCACGGTGAAAAAGGACAGCAATATATTAATGGCTTTACTCTGCGTTGAAAATAAGTCCAATGCAATTGTGGCTTATTGAAAAACTCAATTTACTATTATATAAAATATGTTTATACACAATTTTTTGATGTCATCTTATGTAACTTGAGACGTAGAATTCAATTTTACAATAAAAACAAAAAGCTACTGTGGTGATTGTGGCTCTTATCGTAGGATACGACGATATATCCGCCCCAATATTTTTTGTATTAGAAGGACTACTGCGGCCTCGCTATGTAGTTCAAGGCCCGTATTATGGTCGCTTTTATCACGGTGGATAAAGCATCCGTCACCCTCGCAGATTCATATTTCAGTTTTATCCTAGTTTATCCATATCGATAAACACGACCAAAATAGGTCCCAGTTTTTGGTACGGGAAGAAGACAAAGCTCTTTAATTTTCCATGCCCGAATCTTGGAAAAAACCTGTCACAAAATGTAAATAGTCCCGGAACCGCCGCCTGCGATGGATTGTCCCGCACGTGCCAGAGGGTGCTCCACGACCGTTTTTGACCCGATCCTGAAAGGAACCCATGTACCAAATTTCAAGTTTCTAGGTACAGTAGTTTCGGCTGTGCGTTGATAAGTCAGTCAGTCAGTTTAGCCTTTTATATATGTATATAGATTATTCCTCTAGGGCACACTTTCCTCGCAGATACACCCTTGAAAAAAGTTCGCCTTTATTCCTTATAGATCCCCTTTTTAAATACCAATGCAGTGTTTCCTAATAGATACACTTTTGGGTACAGTTGTGTTCACAAAGATGTAATTAATCCCAAACCCACCATCAAATTTACAAATTTAACAGAGTCGACGGAGCTCCGCTCACGCGGATCTCCTATTTCTGGGTTGTTCTGGCCCTCCGGGCCTGATATAAAAACGAACCTAACCTAACCTACCTCATATTTATGATACAAATTTTGGTTAATCTAGGGTGTGATTGTGATAGAAAATTGTGTGACAAAACTTAACTTGTAAACACTGCTGACTTTTCAAACTAAACGCAATCCACTTCTATATTATAGATGACCATTATTTTAATATGCAAACCTCTTAATTAAACTGCTTACAGACATGTTTTCTCTGCTGACCAATTGTAAAATCTTGCTGCCCAAATAATTATTTTGCAGCTCGACTGTTTATTAGGCAGACAAATGACAAAAAAAGCTGATCGAAATTGTTTAAAATGTTACCCGTTTATAAATTGTTTGCTGAACAAAGAGTTGTAGCCCGATTTTTATTTATTGCCACCCAAATCTTTTTATGCTGCCCAAATGAATTAATTGCTGATTTTTTTTGCTGATCAATTTTAATAACGGCTGACCATTTAATTACTTCCCTTTTCCAACTAAATCGGACGAAACATGAAGCTCAATTCGGACCTAAACAAATGTTGTGCTACTACACACCGTCCAAAACCCAATCTCGCGGCGAAATCAGAGGTTCTACTTTGAAATCCGTAATTCAAACTTCGTCTATTGCTATCCCTTTTGCTCTCAACGCGTCACTAATTCGCAAGAAAGTGACGGGGTGATCCGAAGTTCGAATTACGAATTTCAAAGTAGAGCCTCAGGGCCATCTTTACAGATTTAAGGTGCTTTTCTACCGGCGGCGCGAGGCGAGACGAGGCGGGACGAGAATTGAAATTTGTATTAAGAATCTCGCAACCTCCCCCGCGCGCGCGCGGTGGAAATGGGTGTTTTAATACAAATAAAAATTCTCGCGCCGCCTCGTCTCGTCTCGCGCCGTCGATGGAAACGCACCTTTATATTCGTAGCAATAACGTGGCAATAACTCGAGCCAACCCGCCGAAACCATCCCTTTTTACACATCGATGGGTTAAAAATCAGTGGCCCGCTTCACGAAGCTACAAGTTACAAACTACAAGCGGAAGTCTTTTTCTAACTCTTTTTGCTAGACAGAGGGTTCCGCTTGTACATAATTTGGAATTTGTAGCTTCGTGAAACGGGCCACAGCTAGACTTGGATGGGCGACAGTGTATAGTGCCAGCATTACAATAAAATCAATAATCGCGGGCCCGTACTACGTCTGACTTGGTAGATACAGCATCCGTCACTGTCGCACTTACAAACTAGACAGAAAGTGACATCAATGATTTGTCGACGTCGATAAACACGTTTAGGCCCGTGATGGCGCGAGTTGCACCAATTTTCGCTCGTACGAGACTTTATTTATATATTAGATAGATAGATCTTTGTTTTGTGTATTTATATATTATGAATTAGCACCGTGTTCTGTATTGTACACAGTTTCAATTTATAGTGACGTTTGCTCGTAAAGCAATGTCCATTGACATACGAGTTTTTACTTTTAATAGTGTTGACGCTTAGGATATATTGATTTTCATCCCGGGCCGTGAGCGAACCTTGTTGCTTTGTATAAGAGCTAAAACATTTTGTAGTGTAGATACCTAAATGTGTAGTGAATTAACATTTAAATTGATCCCGAGAAAAACGAAGACATTCGATTTTTTTTATTATAAGTAATTATTAGTATTTAGATTACATTTCAATAAATTTCACTTTTATTTTTTAAATTTCTGCTATAACGGACCAGAAATTAGAAAACGATTGGTGAGTCATTTGTTTTATAAATAAGGTAAAGGCACCAGAAAGGTCAGATTAACAGATACCAAGTAGTCAGCCTTTTGGGTCTTGTACTGCTTGAAAAAAACGTTGAAATATTTTGAATGAACAAATCCCCAGTTGATGACACTGATTCCCTTTTGACCAGTGCACTGCGCTTGCAATCGTTGGATGCAAGCGGTGCAGGGCCGGTTCTTACACTACCCTTGGGGGAGCCCTATGTCCAGCAATGGACGCCCAAAATGATAATAATGATGAATTTATTGATTCAATGAACAGGAGAAAAAGAAAAGCTGGTTAAAATGAAATACTTTTCAATGCTAATAATGAGACACGTATTTCAGGGATTTCTAAAATTTAACCCCTAGAGGGATGAAAGGGGGATGCAAAGTTTGTACGGGAAAATACTTTCTGTAGGTACTGCAAGCAAATTAATGAGGTTTGTTATTTTTACTAAGTTCATAAAAACTGACTGCCAAAGTCAAAATTATGTTAAGCATAGAAAATAGAAAGGTTAGATAGTCTTCTTATACATATAAAAGGCAAACCTGACTGACTTATATATCAACGCACAGCCGAAACTACTGTACCTAGAAACTTGAAATTTGGTACAGGGGTTCCTTTCATGATGTAAGTGAGCACTAAGAAAGGATTTTCCGAAAATCGACCCCCAACGGGAAGAAATAGGGGGAGTAGCGAGAAACTAATTCTACGCGTACAAAGTCGCGGGCGTCCTCTAGTATTTTATATACTTCGGTGAAAATCACTCTATGACGTTAAAATGATACCTACTTATCGATAACACGATTGTCGATGTTTTTATTATGTCAAGCACTATCCACACGTCGTTCGTGCTAGGAAAATCTCTAGGTATACTCATTATTAACCGCCGGGTCATAATATGGTACTGAATCTTATTGTAACCCGCTGGTTAGCCGATGGCTATAATGACTTACTTTAGGTGAGGTTTGCATGATATATAATTAGGTATTAAATTTAGGGTAACCACACTTTGGGATTATAATTATTAGTTGAAGAAGGCTAATTTGAACAACTGAGTTAATGTAATACACTTGTATTACCAATTTGAAGTCGCCCTTGGAGCTGGGAATTCAATTTCAATCAACATCAATAAATGCACTAAAAAAAGGTGTAATTTTGTAGTAATTTTTCGCTTTTAATTTTGTAAATACACCGGGCACGTCTTTGTTTGACAAAAATAGGTATAACTGTAAACATACGGTAAGTATTATAAATAAGTTTTTTTTTTAAATGCTGTTTTATATTTGTGACTGTCCCCTGATTATACTTTATTTATTAAATACTGTACGGTGAGGCGAGAGCATATTATCAGGCACCGCATCTTTCTATATTGGTCTGACGTCGCTTTTTGGAATATATCCGTGTATATTTAAATATCCGAGGACGTACGATGATTAGTACGCGTATAATTATTTTGTCACCATGTCCTCTTTCCTTCCCGTTTAGGGTTACCATTAAGGAATTTGAAAAGTCCTGACAAACAGCCCGACATTACGATAAAAGTCTGGACTTTTTAGTCACAAAATGGAAACATTACTCACTTATCTAGTTAAAATGGCTAATAAAGAGCAAAGACTTGAAATTACTTAATATGTAGTTTTACTTATTTGATATTACTGAATATGTAGTTTTATTACTCATATTCCATCTAATTAAAAAAAACGGACAATTTTAAGCCGGACAAAGTCCAGACTAAAGTATAAAAGTCCGGACATGTCCGGACTAAACCAGACAAATGGTAACCCTATTCCAGTTGGAGGCTGATTCGTGAGAAACCCTTTCTTAGGGCACTTGCGTTACTCGAAGAATATTCCCTGTAAATTGTAAATCCATTCATCCAACGGATATAGGCTGTGTGGTTTATAATATAAGTCAGTCACAGTCGTCATTAATGATCGGCGACCGGTAGCAATTTTTCGACGAAAGTAAAACATGGATATGATTCTATTTTAATTTCGTGCACAATAGGCTATTTAACAACATTGAAAATATGCATCAAATTGTCGTCATCCTATTAGATAATAGCGTAAAACAACATATTTCACTTTATTTTAAACTAAATTAAGCATATTTTTTTGGAAATTACACGAAAAAAATTGTAATATATTTTGAAATTTTATCTGTGGCAGAAACGCTATGCGATTGCTTTGTAGCTGTGGTTACTCGCAGGTGACGTCACACGCAAGTAACCACAGATCATAAGGGCATATCTTTTCAAATGATTTTTCATTGTTTACTTGCATATAACGTCACACTTGTCACATGGCCAGCGCCACGATAGAAACAGCGTTTTTGGCGCGGTTTCGGAAATTTAAACTTTTAAATGGATTTTTATTGATAATATAGTAGAATCTCACGGAAATATCAATGTAGTGTGCTTCTTATGTAATAAAGAATCATTTAATAAGGTTTTCTAAAATTAGTCAAATAGCCTATTGTAAATCCATTCATCCAACGGATATAGGCTTTGTGGTTTATCAGTCAGTCACAGTCGTCATTAATGATCGGCGACCGGTAGCAATTTTTCAACGAAAGTAAAACATGGATATGATTCTATTTAAATTTCGTGCAAATGTTAAAAGTGTAACCAGTTTTATTATCGAGGTTTTGATATGTCTTAAACGATGAAATATCGGTTTACAACTACGAGTACGCACATCTCACATCTGTTGATGTAGAATCTGAGCTCTTTATACAGGGTGAAATCTAAATGGTAATCACCATCGTCACCTCTGAGTTCTACCCACGAATACGAACAACATTCACTATGGGAAAAATTCAGGGTATTGATATGAAAGCGAGCAAAACACATTTCAGCGCGTGTATTCAATTTGGCAGCATGGCTTCTCGAACGTATAAGGCTGCCTAATTGAGAATGCACGCACTAATATGTGTTTTGCTCGCTCTGACGGGACTACTTAAACTCGCCGCTTGGACTTCACTCCTGCATTCGCTCACCTTTGCTTATGAGAGAATCACTACCCAGCAGCTTCATACATTTTGGTCGAGTACCTATTGAACTTTTCTATGAAACAGCTGATAAAATAAAATAGTTTACTTACTATAGAAAATCAAATTCATAAATTTAATAATTATGGTTTTATTTTTAACAAACAGACTTATCCATATTATCCGGTACGTTTGACGTTAAAGTGACATAAAATGCTACCGGTTGCCGATGATTTGTCATCACAGAATAGCTTTAGATCAGGGTATGACGATTCCTTATGAAGAGTGGAATGACGATGAATCTTGCCCTAGGGACACCCACCCTAATGCGCAAGTCTCCGCGCATGCGCTAGGGTTGGGAAAGTCGATTATGTTCCAGAATGTAGGGCACTGTCACTTTATAGGTGTAAATCAAAGGAGTACAGTTATATTAAATTGTGTGAATCTACCATTTTTTAAATACGACCAGATTAAAGATAACCATTTTGTTTAGTGTCAGACAGTATTAAAAAAAAAACTGTTTCTCTATATTTTAAGTATCTGTGTTGCTATTGCTAGTGTTAGTGTGTCACTTGTTTGTTTAGTTTTTTTATCAGTGTTTTTCTGAATACCAGCGTAACGGCTTGCAGAGGCACAATGGGCCCTTTTTAACATCATGTATGTACAGTTTTATGTGTTTTTGCTTTAAATGTTTTTTTGTGTATATACTTATGTTAAATAAATGTATCTTTCTTTCTTGTGTACATAACATACGTTTTATTTTTACGACACTGTTTTACCAAAGACATGTACCAACTACGTTTTTTTATATAATTAGGTAGACAAAGCATTATTTTCATACAAAATCTCGGGACCTGGTCCACTGTGATACTGTTGAAAGAATATTTCAGTATTGAATAGTCTGCCGTCATTAAATTCAATAATACCATCAAAATAAAAAAAAACTCGTTTAACCTTAAATAAACTACAAACTTAAAAAAAATACATGACTAAAATAATTGAATGATCCAATTTGTGAGAAGGAACATTATTCACATTTTTTTTATATTCCTTGATAACTTGATAGTATTTATACGATTCAGACGCCCCCCTCCCCCTTCCTCCGTAGTGCCCACTTCCACACTATACTACCCTCAAAAGCCAATATGTTGTATCTCAAATTGAATAGGCAACGCAGATCCAATCTTCTCCTGTTAGTAGTAAGGCTACATTTGCTACAGGATTTTTTGCTAAGGGCCACCACTAGTAGGTAAATATATTATGGGAAAAGCATCGATAATTGAGTTTATCGATATAGGCGATCCCTAGCTGTCATTTAATTTTGCCCCGTATATTCCAAGGTCTGCTGATACTCGTAATAATTTTTTCTCATTAAACAATAGTAAAAAAATGTTACTATGCTTTTGAGACAAACCTCTATAAGCATGAATTTTATAAGAACACCTTTTAAAAAAAAACCAGGGGCCCCAGCCAAGATGCATTACTCTAAGTAGCGTTTCTATTCGTTTCCTTTTTAAACCAATTGCAATCGGGTCACTGGTAGATCACGTGATCTAAGAGTCACGTGATCTACCAGTGACGCGATTGGATTAAAAACGAAACGAATAGAAACGCTAGTTAGCGTAATGCATCTTGGCTAGGGCCTTGTCAATTCAATTTGCAACCTTTCGTATGTTGACGACGACGAGGTTTTTACTTATTCCTAATGTTTCTTGGAAAGAGTCCTTTATTATTGATCCTATAAATTAGCATCTTCAATTTTTTTGCATTTTTAGTACGTTCGATTCCCGGCTCGGGTAAGCTTTAAAAAAACTAAGAATGAAGTTATTCGTCGTAAATCTTTAAGTACAATTATCTATCTCAAGGATTTGACGTTTTTCATGGCCCACTTGATTGTTTCCACCCTGTATATTGTAGCTAATTTAACTATATTATGGTGATGGCACCAATAATGGACATTTTTAGCTGACAGACACCAGTAATGGACACTTCACTCCTAATTTAAATTTTATACGGTCCTAAATTGATTGTCGCAAAACAAATGAATAACCCTTATCTTCTGTAAAATAAGAATCAAGAGTCCATCATTGGTCCTTGTCTATTACTGGCTCCGTTACCCTACGTTTTATTTTATGCATGTTCACTATTTATTTATTTTTTATCTCATTATTTATTTAATCTGCCGTAATACCAAAGAAGGTGGCTATATAACTGGCAACCACATTCAATTTAAAATGCTTAAACAATTTCTCATACATGCTCGGAAAGCATGGCCTTTCTTTTGAAAAACAAAGACGTGAAGTGCCTCATTTTCGTCCTAGGAAAATAAACGTATGAAAACACTTTCCGTTCATGTCCATATTTTTTTAAAAGTGCTCTCTATTGCATATAAAATCGAAAGGACCATGAAAAAAATCCCGTACTACTTCCCGGGCCTAGGCAATAATGTACTGTGCAGTTAGCCACTTTCTTTGGAATAAGGGTGCGGCTCCACTGAGGCGGAGACGAGCGGAGCTGAGCCAATATTAACCAATAGAAGGCGCATGCGGTCACGTCGAGCGCACCTTGTGCACGTTAGTTGAGATTCTATTGGCTAATATTGGCACAGCTCCGCTCCACTCCGCTCATCTCCGCCTCAGTGGAGCCGCAGCCTAAGGGGAGTAATTTTCAATATGATATAAATGCCTTCCTAGCTACCAACGACAACAAGTAAACCTCTCATCGGCTCTCAGCTTGGAAACACGAGGCTAAGAGGAAAAATATCGCTGACGGGTGACGGTCTCGACCCACTATTTTGGGCTTGCTTGTTCCAGGAAATCATGAAAAAGCGGAATAGGAATGAAAAGTAAGTCCTAAAGGGTTTTAATTTACGAAATACGGCTGTCACTCGGATCAATCTAGATCGATCGGACCATACTGCCGCAAACAATAATCACACTAACACCCGTATTCACAATCACCTCTATGAGGTCTCACAGTGCTCACGAACGCACAGGGTTGTTCAAATCATCTCATAAACAAAAGGTCGGTCAAAAAGGACCAATCACTAAGCTGAGGGGCTAGACCAAGATGCATTACGCTAACCAGCGTTTCTATTCGTTACGCTTTTAAACCAATCGCGTCACTTGTAGATGACGTGATACGAAAAGTCACGTGATCTACCAGTGACGTGATTGGATTAAAAACGAAACGAATAGAAACGATAGTTAGCGTAATGCACCTTGTCTAACCCCTCTGTATTGAACGCAGTGCGTTTACTCAGTGACGGATCCCTTAAGTAAGTATTGTTTGTGAATACGGGTGTTAGAGTCCGACCAGCGAGTGGTGATACAATCCTTTTTCTGAAATTCTTCATACAACAAAAGGCTATTTGACAACATTGAAAATATACAACAAAATTGTGGTCATCCTGTCTGATAATTAATGTGCGGACGACGGGTGCAATATGGTGACGAAAGCACAAGATGGATAAGACTTATTAAATTTCGAGTAGGTACTATTTATGTGTGAAAATATATATGCAGTTTTCGTTATAAATCAGTAGGTATGTAGCGATCCATAGGTCACTGGTTCAAATCCGGTTCGAAGGACCATTTTATGTAGCGAAGTAGCTTCAATGAAACCCAATTACTTCCACATAAATAATATATTAATTAAGTAACTAACTAATACACTTGGAGCAACGTACATGGTCGGTGCTTAATGGGTGATTTTATATTGTGTGAAAGAGGGTGACTTATCCCCTTGTATGACACCTGTCTAGCTGCGTTTAGTTACATATTTTGTACTTGTTTTGTACACAGTACATACTTTGTATATAAAGAAAGTACTGTAGTATCACTTTACGAATACGCCCCTCTTACGTCTGTAGATGTGGAGAGTTCATTTTCCCTATATAAGTAGATAGTGAACTATATAAGGAATGAACTGAATACGGCCATTCTCAGAATAGAGGATTTTTGCATGTCCGGTCCAATATTTATCCCTAAACGTGGTCCGAAATAACTGCATATATTTTTCTTATATAGAATATAGTTTTATCTAAAGGTATTAGAAATATATTAGCTCTGTCATTTAATTATCATACTTATTTTATTTTTCAAAACCCTATTCTCCAATTACCGTAGCCTGTCCGCACGCTACCTTGGTCTTCAAAATTGCTTCTAATTTCAATTAGGAACGGTTTCTATGTGTGCCATTTTAAATCCTCAGTATACTCAGATTTTTTTATAATTCACTAGGACCATTCCGTATTTTTTTTTTATTAAAAATCTGTCTGTCCGGCCCGAACATATAATTACCATAGCCGTTGCTTTTCGAAGGTCTCATCCCCAAGTAACAAAATATTTTTTCATTAAAATTACGTGAGTCGCGAGCTGAGGGTTGTGCCTTGGTACTCAAAGTATGTAAACGCATCAGGTTTGTCGTATTTTGCCACAGTGCAAGAAAGTGTCTAAGTACCGTAACTTTGGTTTATAAATTTTCTAATTCCCGTACCCCGTGTTTTAAATTTGGTCTTAAAGGGAAATTCGCTGTCAATTATTACAACAAAAGAACTCTAAAGCCTCTGTTTACAACAATTTTGCAGTATTTTTACAACTTCAAGTTTTTGATATTTTTAGGAAAATGTTAAGTATTCTAAGTACCGTAGTGCTAATTGCCGTAGATTTACTAATCACCGTAGTATGAAAATATTGAAGGACTTTCAAAAATACAATCAATGTTGAAAAATATTGTGCCTAAAAAACACGATATGGTATATAAATCTGATTTTCATTACCAATTTATTTTATATTATATTATATTTAATCAATTTATATAATTATCGTTATGTATAACCCATTTTTGCCAAAAAAAGTAAATTTTAACTACCTATATGTTCATAAATTAATAACAATAAAAATTGGTCGATAGAAATCATTTGGATATAATAAAACATCAAAATTCATGTTTTTAGTTGTTGATTTATAAATTATTACCTAATAATTTCTTTAGTCAAATGTATTTTCTAATTACCATATCTATCTCAAATAAAAAAATCTAATTACCGTTCTTATGAAATATTTAAATCTCTATAACTCGAAAACTTCTTTGTATATTCTGATGCCATTTCGACGGGTGTGTAATGATCGGTATAAAAATAATTAATATAATTTCATTTGATGTAATAACATTTGATATAATTTTAAAGGATATATTCACTCATTTTATATAATAAACGATTGGTATATTATCAAAATATCTATTTTTATTTACTATAATTATCATTTGGTATATCATTTATTTATTATAAACATCATTTGGTATAATCACCATTTTGTATAAAAATCATATTGTATAACTATCATGTGGTATATTATTTTTTATTGCCACATATTTGGTACAACGCTGGCCGTGAGGCAAAGTCAACGGAGCTCCGCTTTGCGGAGCTCCTATTCCGCGTAGTTATGGCGCTTCGCGCCTTGACACAATTCTAACCTAACCTAACCTATATATTAGTTGAGACCTAGGAGTTACCGCTCTGTAGGGTCACAATAGGTTACTAACAAACCGACCCTTGTGGTTGGACACGAGTTAGTATAGACAGTATTTTTTTATACCAACTGTACTTTATATGAAATTAACTTTATATCATAAGTTGATTATAGTAAATATGCAATGTACTTAATGTATGTTATATAAAATATTTTTAGAACAAATGATCGTTATATAAAATGATAATTATATCATATTTAAATATATTAAATGTTGTTATATGATTCAATAATTATATCAAATGAGCGTATATCGACTGATATTATAGAAATTTTTTTATATCGATCGTTACGCACCCCATTTCGACATAAGTATTGATTATTTAGCTTCCTGTTGTTCATATTCTTAGGTTATTAAGTCAATTAAATGAGAAAAAAAATGGCTCCGGTAATCAGGCGGAGAACACCCAATCGTGAGAATGGCCGATATACCTAATAAAGAATAAAATAATATTATATATTTCAACAATAATAAGTCGGTATTAAAAACCAAATTTTGAGTCGTTCGCAGTTAAAGTTTTCTTTTCAATTACTGTCATTACAATTACTTTATTTTCCAGCCCCAGGAATGGCCTATTTTATATTTCACTAGAAGTCCTGGAAGACACCTTAATCGCTAAGATCCTGGAGAATCAACATGATGCACAGATGTCGAGCGACTCAAGTGATGTAGCTAGGTGTAGACCCTTTGACTGGGGACAGTTTTTGAGACAGCATCAAGTAAGTAGACATTGATGGAATAGAACCAATACATCAGTAACCCACGGACCTAAAAAAAATCGGTCTAGTGGGAGTCGGACTCGCGCACGAAGGGTTCCGTACCATTATCTTTACAACATTAGCAAAAAAAGACGGTAAAATCACGTTTGTTGTATGGGAGGAGGGCAATACTAAAAACAGAATAAAATAAATATTTAAGGGGGGCTCCCATACAACAAACGTGTTTTTTTTTTCCGTTTTTTGCTAATGTTGTTTAGATAATGGTACGGAACTCTTCGTGCGCGAGTCCGACTCGCACTTGGCCGGTTTTTTAAGAGAATAACACCCCAGTAGTATCTTATTTTATCTAATCTTACAGATAGGCCCTTTCGGATACACTTCGACCATTTAGGATCTTTTGTGCAATTACCCTCTGACAAACTCAGCTGTTCGAATGTACAGGTTTCCCTTGTTTTCCTCACGATGTTTCCCTTCACCGTAAGAGCATCGGGTAATGCACTTAACTGAGAAAATCTCATTGGTACATGGTGACCGCGGGGGTTCGAACTCGGTACCTTACGATCACGAGTCGACCCCCTAAGCCACTAGGCCACCGACGCTCTCTACATTATCCTCATGTTTTCAGGAGCCAATCTTCGTCCCAGGGCTCCGTCCTCGAACCCCCAGCCCCAGGCTGTCCTCGCTGACCAAACGTCAGCATGAGCAATGCCTGGCCGTGCTCTGCTACAAAAAACCCAATATACTGCCCAATAGGTTCATGCGCCGACCGACCGCGCAAGACTACGCTGTTTTTGAGGTTGGTGCACTGAAATACTTTTTTTTTCCTTTTTCCCTCTATCTCTCTTGTAAGATTTTTGGCTTATTATTTTTTGATTTTATTAATGACCTGATCCGTCGTTCGCTTGCCATCGCCTCTGTACCAGCTGTCCTGGAACCAGCAGGGTAGTGATTCTTTCAAAAGCAAAGGTGAGCGAACGCAGGAGTGAAGTCCAAGCGGCGAGTTTAAGTAGTCCCGTCAAAGCGAACAAAACACAATTCAGCGCGTGTATTCAATTTGGCAGCATGGCTTCTCGAACGTATAAGGCTGCCTAATTGAGAATGCACGCGCTAATAATATGTGTTTTGCTCGCTCTGACGGGACTAACTACTTAAACTCGCCGCTTGGACTTCACTCCTGCATTCGCTCACCTTTGCTTTTGAGAGTATCAATACCCTGGGTAGAGCACTGGTGTGGGACGCGACGTGTGTTGACACATTCGCCCTTTCCCACGTCCAGTCAACCCGTAATCAGGCCGGTGCAGCAGCTGATCAGGCCCAAACCCTCAAGCGCCGCAAATATTCATCATTATTAAATTATTACGAATTTGTGGCGCTTGCAGTGGAGACCATGGGACCTTGGTCAGCTGATATGAAAAGCTTTATTAAGGCCAGTCATCCCGGCTCAAAGATATCTCCGGAGATCCTAGAGCTGGTGCTTACCTCTCCCAAAGGATTGGGCTAGCTATCCAGAGAGGTAATGCAGCAAGTGTCATAGGGACCATGCCGCAAGCGGACCTGCTAGAGGGGGTGTTCTTTTTATAGTGATAATTATTTGTATCTTTTAATATTTGAGTAGCTTAGTTTTATTTTAATTTAATTACTTACGTTTATTAGTAAGTAATACGTTTAATATAATACAATTAAAAGTTAAAACTAAACTTAGAAGTAATGTAGGGAGCCATAAACAAGAAACTTCATGTCTTCATTTCGTGATATTAACGCATAGGTACTATCAGCCCAATGGAACCCTGACCCACCATAGAACGGTGTCACAGTGACATTATAAAACAATTTGTTTGACACTTCTTATGACTTGAATCATAACGTCTCTGTGACACAGTTCTATGGTGGGTCAAGGTTCCAATGGTCTGATAGTACATTTCCGAGCATGTCTGAGAAATTTAAGTTACGCCCACACTAATGCTTAAAAAACGGTGACGGTACGGAATCGCAGTGACGCGTCGTATCCGTACCGTTTTTGACGCATGCCCTCGACACCAATGCTTAAAAAACGGTGACGGTACGGAATCGCAGTGACGCGTCGTATCCGTACCGTTTTTATCGCATTCCTACCACACCGCTGCTTAACGGTGCGTATATTACGGTGCGTTAAAAACGGCGCCATGTTGTTACTATGACCCCGTCTTTTGTTTACGCAACGACACCGTTTTTTAAGCAGCGGTGTGGGGAGCGTACTACAAAACCGGTACGGATACGATGCGTCACTGCGTTTCCGTACCGTCGCCGTATTTTAAGCAGCGGTGTGGTCGCAGCTTTTTTCCAGTGTTTTGTAATAATACCCGTCTGCATCATCAGTTAACTATACCTATTCTATTGCTCTTTAGGAGGTCAAACAGCAGTACCTCCAAGAACAGCAGGAATACATAGAGTGGGCTAAAGCGTTATGGGTAAACGGGCACAATCTTCGTGCCCTTCACCCCGCAGTGGCGATTGAGAACATTTACCTGGCAGAATTCAACGTGCGTGTCAACCAAGTGAGAGAGTACCCAATGCGCTATGAGGGTACTATTACGATCTCGCTCGACACTGGTGGAACGTTTGAAATGAGGCGGCTGGGGACATTCCAGGATGTAAGTATTGAGTGTATTGATGTCAATGTGACGGGAAAAAACGGTGAAGTGCGAGTCGGAGTCGCGCACCGAGGGTTCCGTTTTTAAGATAATATGCTTGGTAAACGCAATATGAACTTTTTTTTCTATGCAATAAGGTCAATTTTGTACTAGGCTAAATTTTAATGCAGATTTTTAAAGCTTTTTAGTTTTTTCTCAAAAACTGTAAACTATGAACACTTCATTTTGTTTTTCCCATAAAATATAAGTAATTATTTATACATCAGGATTTTTTCAGATATTTTGGTTAATTTGGTAAATTTTTGGCTATAAATCAAAAAGTACATTACTTACAAAAAATTATAAATAAAATAGTATTGAAATGTGCAGATTAAGCTTTTTCATATGACACCCATTTGCCAAAATCAAACCACTTTCATTTTTCATCCCCCCATTCTAGACCCCTTTTCAATTATTTATAAAAAATATTTTCATATTTTTTTTACTAAAAACATATGCGGGCAAGCAAGTTATACAACTATGGCAAATTTCAAGCTGATAGCATTTGTAGTTGCTAAGAAAACCTGCTGTGACATACGGACAGACAGACAGACAAATAGCCAACGAAGTCTCACCATAAGGGTTTTCTTTTTTACCATTTAGGTACGTAACACTAAAAACGAATAAATTATGAAAAAAAAAACAACTCGCTATTTATTACAGTTTAAAAGATACAGAGGCCCTACCCTACTTTGAAAATCGAAGTTCGAAGTCACGTTAGCTCTATCTCTGTCACTCCTCATTCGAGACCAAATCGAGAAGAAGGGATGGAGCTAACGTAACTTCGAACTTCGATTTTCAAAGTAGAGCCTCAGCTTCTTAAAGTTACGACGGACGGACAGCAGAGGCATTATATCAATAAGTCGCCTTCGGAATCCCAAAAATATGACGCCGATCGGCGTCCATGGCGTTGTAAGGTTAAAGAATGGGTTATCAAAACAAGTTATATATTGTCAGGTGAACACATCCAACCTGCCACAGCTCCGATATCCCCACACCATCGATGAGCGTCTGACCCTCCGAGCAACAGGCGAGACGCTCAAGCCATGCGCAGTGCATCCCTCGCGGTTCCGTCTGCCAGGTAACTTTTTTTCTCAAAAATGTCCGGAAAAGTTGACATTACTTAGATATTTTTGCACTTCTTACACTTGCAATATTCCCCTCATCCAGGCCAGAGGACCGTCACGAATCTGGTGGCAACAGAAGTCCATACGCAGCTGGCGGAATACGCTGGGGCCCGCGGGGTACCGTTTGTGGCCCGGGAGGCAGCCCTGCGTTGTCTCCTGGAGAGTCGCTACTGGGCTCTTACAGTGTCGGTCTGCGCCGTGCGCTGGAAAGGTAAGCAGTTAATATTAAAATTACTTGTTCTGTACAGTTGCCTGGTTGAAGTGGTAATAGGCACATAGGTACTAATAAACGTAATTAAATTAAAATAAAACTAAGCTACTCAAATATTAAAAGATACAAATAATTATCGCTATAAAAAGAACACCCCCTCTAGCAGGTCCGCTCGCGGCATGGTCCCTATGACACTGGCTGCATTACCTCTCTGGATAGCTAGCCCAATCCTTTGGGAGAGGTAAGCACCAGCTCTAGGATCTCCGGAGATATCTTTGAGCCGGGATGACTGACCTTAATAAAGCTATTCATATCGACTGACGGTCGTATTAGCACCGTTTTTGACGCACGCTCCCCACACCGCTGCTTAACGGTGCGTATATTACGGTACGTCAAAAACGGCGCCATGTTGTTACTATGACCCCGTCTTTTGTTTAAGCAACGACACCGTTTTTTAATCAGCGGTGTGGGGAGCGTGCGTCAAAAACGGTGCTAATACGACGCGTCACTGCGATTCCGTACCGTCACCGTTTTTTAAGCATTGGTGTGTGGAGCTTGCGTCAAAAACGGTGCTGATACGACGCGTCACTGCGATTCCGTACCGTCACCGTATTTTAAGCACCGGTGTGGTCGCAGCTATGTACTAGTTATATATATAAACTATTATAAATGTTTGTGTGTTTGTTTTAGATGGTCAAACTCGCAAAGTCGTGGTGTTGGGAAGCGAGATGACGTACAAGCCGGAGGATCCTATGACGAGGACGTTCCGCGCGTACAGACGACTCCTCGAGAACGCTTTCGTGCCGTAAGTGATAATTAAGCTATCCATACAAATTGGGCTCCGTTCCGTCTGATATTTTTTCTCACCCACAACACAAGTCAGATTCAAGTCCGATTTTAACGATTTTTGAATATGTTGTAGTAACTATGAAAATACTAGGTTTTACGTTTCCGTTTTTTTGATCTTTTCATTTGTTTATTTTCATGAAATATTTTCTTGATAATGGAAACGTACAGAGGGCCCTGCCAAGATGCATTGCGCTAACTAGCGTTTCTATTCGTTTCGTTTCTAAACCAATCGTGTCACTGGTAGATCACGTGACTTTTCGTATCACGTCATCTACCAGTGACGCTATTCGTTTAAAAACGAAACGAATAGAAACGCTAGTAAGCGTAATGCATCTTGGCAAGGGCCTCAGGTCAACTACGATATCGTTTTTACCGTCGGGAATAGAGGCGCAGGGCCTGTTTCATCTGTTATCGTACTGTCTACGTTTTGATAGCTGGGGTGCTGGGGGGGGTGAATAGTCATCAGTCAGAGCAATTTTTTTTCTTTTTTTGACATCTACGCAATTTTTTTAAGCTCCGCTTCACATTTTTTTTAAATTATTCCCCAGTCCTTCGGAGTTGGCCAAATGGTCATTGGACCCTGATGACTCTGACACAGATGTGGCCAGCAACGACGCCACTCTCAACGCCAATAATGGTAACATTCCATGGACGGAGCACTACGTTCCCAGCAACAAATATGAAGATCACAAGTTATTCATATTTGGTACGTGACCTTGGGCCTGTTTTATAAAACTACGAATTACAATTTACAGGTTACAAGTTTCCATTTGACACAACCTCGACCAATGACGACCAGCCATTTGAGCAGTGTTGCCAGTTTAGACCTGTAAAATTGTAACTTGTAAGTTGTAGCTCCTTATCTTATTAACCGCCTGTTTCACAATCCACAAGTAAAGTATATTTGACAGATAAATCAAGCCCTTTCTCTTTCTGACACTCGAAAATAGACAAGGAGAGTAAATTTTAAAAGTCAGATAAAACTGGTCGATTGTGAAACAGGACCTTAGTCTGGCGGAAATAATCAATAGGCCATGAATATTCATGGCTTTTTTTCACACCTTTAATAAAAGCTGATTCATTCACAAACAGTTGAGAAAAATCGATTTTTGAATAGCTATAAAAATAACAAAGAAATAAGCCAACAAAGATTTGTTAGGTACTATCTACTAGCAAAACAGAATATGCCACTGGACGCTCGACGTTGTCTTAAACCATTTGGCTTTTTTAGTGGCAGGTTATTCTGTATTTGTTAAAGGGCGAAGCCTACCGTTTGGCAAAAATATGTTTGCCAAATGTATCGTTTCCCAACTTTTTATTTGCCAACCCATTTTTTTTCCTGCAACTGTAAATATTTCAGGATTATTTCAATACCATCGTGTACCCCTTTAGGTTAGGTTAGGTTAGTTTTTATAAAATCCTGAAATTTATACGGTTACATAAAACAAAGAGGGTTGGCAAATGAAAAGTTGGGAAACGATACATTTGGCAAACATATTTCGCCGTAACAGGTAACCCGTTAAAGAGTTTTACTGCCACTTTATTAAATAACTAGAGGACGTCCGCGACTTCGTACGCGTAGAATTAGTTTCCCGCTACTCCCCCCATTTCTTCCCGTTGGGGGTCGATTTTCGGTAAATCCTTTCTTAGTGCTCACTTACATAATAAAAGGAAACCCTGTACTAAATTTCAAGTTTCTAGGTACAGTAGTTTCGGCTGTGCGTTTATATATAAGTCAGTCAGGTTTGCCTTATATATATATATATAGATTAATATGTAAATTAGGTATAGACGATCCTATTGAGAAAGGAGCAGACAAGGAAAACAATGCCGAAGATTCCGTTGTAGAGGAATCGTCTGCAGCGGGAAATGAAACTCCAGCGGTGAAGGAAGACGAGCAAGATCCGGAGGCTGAGAACAATAATCCTGAGGGTGTCGACGGCACCGTGTATACTTGGAATAGTACGTTTCTTATTGTAATAAAAGCTATTTTATCTTTTTTAGTTGCATGTATAGTACCTACCCCATCGAAAATGTTAGGGTGTTACTAGACCAATCGATCAATCGTCGATCGACGGCATCGATCAACGTCGATCGAAGTTGATTGACTGGTCTGGTAGCTTTAATTGATCGACAGATAGCGTTCGAAAACCAATCGATCGATTGGTCTGGTAGAAACTATCGATCGACGTCGACAATTCCATTCTACCATCGATTGATACCGTCTATCGACGATGCATCGATTGGTCTGGTAGAAACTATCGATCGACGTCGACAATTCCATTCTACCATCGATCGATGCCGTCGATCGACGATAGATCGATTGGTCTGGTAGAAACTATCGATCGAAGTAGACAATTCCATTCTACCATCGATCGATGCCGTCGATCGACGATCGATCGATTGGTCTGGCAATACCCTTAAGCACTTTAGTGCATTGAATGTGGGTAAAATTCAATGCACTAAAACAGCAAAGAATTGCAAAGTTCGAAAATATGATGAATTTTGAAAAGGTTACAGAGACAACTCGAGTCTAATATGCTAGCAAATTTAGTCTGCTTTAAAAACCTCCTGAGAAGGTACTAGCAAAAACTAGTTTTTTAGGGTTATAATCGCCAAAATCTGAAAAAAGTCCGAAATTTTCGCGGTTTTTTTTAATTTTGACAAAGTTGCTTTCGGCGCTCGAGGTCACAAACTTGGATTATTCATTGGGCCAACATAAATCAGAACTACCGGATTTCGTGAAAATCGGCCGAGCCGTTAAAGAGATATCAGCTCTAAAAGAAGGGGTCACCATTATATCGATGGGTTTTATCTTATCTAACTAAGTAATAGATATTTATAGGATTTTACTGACACTTTATTAAACTTATTAAATATGTAAATTGCATTTAGTTAAACCAGGGACAATCAAAATTGAACCCGGTTTGGAAGAGAAAGATCAGGAAAGAAAGGTTCCCGAAGGTCCCGATGCAGTGGTGAAGAAAGGGAAGCAAGATCCAACGGATAGTGCTGAGGGTGGCAAAGACTGCACTTGCCAAGGTATGTTTTTTATTGTAATAAAAACTATGGTCTCGTTTTTAGGGTTCCATAAAATGGTAAAAAAATCTTTTGGTAAAGTCAAAATTGACACAGACTATAAGTTATCTATCGTCGTTTAACGTGTGGCACGGTTATGCGGAGTTCCGCATAACCCACCATACTTTTGCCGCGATCGCTTATTTCGATATTTCAATGTTTCGATATTTCTAAAATAGGAAATAAATCCAGAAGCATGCCTTATTGTGCTACTTTGGAGTGTAAAAACGATAGCCGCACCAAAAACATTTTCCATGGCGGCGTGTTGTTTTTATGATAGTGTGAGTATTGGCGACAACAGGTCTGATACTAAGCGAAGCTCATGCCACTTCCACTGTTTGTTCTATTCCGTGTTCTCATGATACACGACGCCAAGTTATCGATTTTCGAAAATCGACAAATTGTATACCTAGGTTTGAGGATGACAGACGATTACGTCGATAGAAACGTTTTTTCAGATTTTTTGGACCATAAACTTCGGAGATAAGGGGGGAATGAATGAATGAACAATGAATGAATTAATGAATGAATGAAATGAAAAGCAATAAGGTTGTACCGTGTCAAATAGAGACCCAGTAATCTAATGGTCCTCATTGATTCCAGTCTTGGTCCACAGATACAGTATTCGGCCAACCGCCCCCGCGCTCGTTCCGGAAGTGGCAGTTTAGAAGCAACTTCGGCTCTGACAACGTTCGAACGGTGGATGTCATCGTGCATTGCTCGCATAAATTCAGGGTAAGTCCGACTTTTGACCGAGGGACCAATTCCGGGGTCCCAGTGAAAAAAATGTATAAGTTTAATTAACTCGTAATAAAAAAAGGGTTTATACATGATCGGAGTATACTACACTAAACCCTATTTCACTTGATCTTTAGAAGACTTACACCCTTATTCACAAACAATACTTAAGGGATCCTTCACTGAGTAAACGCACTGCGTTCAATACCGCTTTGTGATTGGTCCTTTTTGACCAATCTTTTGTTTAAATGAGACGATTTGGACCACCCTGTGCGTTTGTGAGCACTGTGAGACCTCATAGTGACGTTTGTAAATACGGGTGTAATACCCTTTTTCACCAGGACCCCAGAATTTGACAGGCAAGCTATTACCCTTAATAACATTGGGGACCTAGTGAAAAAGGGTATAAGTCGACTTAACTTGTTCTTCAAAAGGGTATATACATAAACGGAGTATACTAGACTTAAACCCTTTTTCACTTGACCTTCAGGAAACTTACAACCTTTTTCACTAGGACCCCAGATTTGAGAGAATCTAAAGTATTTGTATGTTAATTATAAAAGCACTTGCATTTGCCTCGCGACTTGTTATCTTTATTAGAAAAGTTTCCGCACCGCCTAGCGTAGCTTCTGCCTTTGTTCGAGTTATTACGGAACTCATCAACTTTGCAAATTTTGCAATGCATACCAAATTGTGAATATCCAACAACTGATCAAGAGTTCTGACCGCCCTAGGCTAATTATGAGGTCTAGTTGAAATATGTAGGGTAATGCAATGATGCTAGATTAATAGTGCATGCGAAGACACGATTTTAGCGCGCCCCCCCCCCCCCGATCCTTGCGCCCTAGGATGCAACCTAATTAGCCTAAGGGTACCGTTAATCAGGCCCTGTGAATATCACTTGTCCTTGTCACCTTTAAATAGGCAAAAGGTCCGTGTGCTTCTTTTACAAATAAATTGTAATATTAGGGTTCGAAGGGGGAGGTTTTGCTGGAGCCAATCATTGAGTACCAGGCCGAGCTTGGAGCCAGCGAGCAGTCAGATGACAGGCTGAAGGGCATGGCGCTAGCGCTCGCGCTCAGAGATGACGCCACTGGCGTTGTGAATGGTAAGCTATTAAGGAAAGGTGGGGCAAGTGTGTCTACGGGGCAAGTGCGTCAAAACAATAATATCTCCTGTGTGGTTTGTCGCACTTACCTCGTACCCACTTGCCCCACCTGGGGCACGTTTTATAAAGCCACAAGAATCAATTTTACAGGTCTAAACTGGCAACACTGCTCAAGTGGCTGGTCGTCATTGGTCGAGGTTGTGTCAAATGGAAACTTGTAACCTGTAAATTGTAATTTGTAGCTTTATAAAACAGGCCACTGACCTTTTTTTTCATTTGTCATTACTGCTAAAAAAAGCTGTTTATTTAATAACTTGGCCGTACGGGTTCTTTTAAACGTCATAAATCTGTTATTCATTCGATTGATTTAGTATTACTCTTATTTAACTCGTTGCTTTTGGCCTCCTATTTGTCTAACATCATTTTTAACTCTTTTTAATTTTAACAGAAACATCTGTACGTAATTCAAATTATATTAAAGCGAAAAAAAATCGTCGGTCTTAGGCAGGATTTGAACCTACTTACATCTCCTCTGGCAATCCGGGCCGATGCAGGCGCATTAAGGCGGAAACATACTATTGAAACGCGACGCGACGCCACGTGTCGACACCCGACGCGCACTGTGCACATTGCCAACACGCGACGCTACGACACGCTAGCAATTTCGTCGGGTCGCGTGGCGTTTCAATAGTATGTTTCCGCCTTTATACTCTTTGCTCGAACGACTGACGCGTGGCGTCGGGTGTTTACTAGAAACACACTGCGTGTGCTGCGTCGGGTGGCGTGGCGTGTTTACCCCCACCAACACTAACACGCCGATTTAGCACGTATGGATCGGGTGGTGTGTGAGCGCATTTCGTCGCGTCGGGTGTTCATAGTGTGTTTCTGGTCATAGAAAATACTACAATTTGATTTGACTCAACACGCGTCGCGTTTCGTCGGGTGGCGTGGCGTTTCAATAGTATGTTTCCGCCTTTACCAATTATGCCACCAAGACCCTACTTAAGATCCACGAATTTTTTTCGCTTTAATATAATAATTTTTAACTGTTTAATAATTTAATCATTCGACCGAAATACATTTAATTTTACTTACGATTTGTAATTTTCGTTAGTTCTAACTACTTTGAAAATCGAAGTTCGAAGTTACGTTAACGCCATCCCTGTCACTCGTCATTTGAGACTAAATCGAGAGAATGTGATGGAGCTAACGTAACTTCGAACTTTTGCAAAGTAGGGCCTCTGGTCATGCCGAATTAATCGTGTTAAATTAGAGTTCTGTATTAGACGTGGTGCCGAATGTGTTTTTTAATGGCTAAGGGGTAAATTTTTTTTTCTGCAGTAAGAATAGACGTGCAGTCCGGAGACGTGATCACCATAGAAGAGTTAACCGAGGATCAGCTGTACGAATTGAAATCGCCCGAAAAGCTGGCCGCCGGCGGGACCGTCATCCACTCAACACTAAATCGCTTGCAAGTGTATGAACCCGGGCATTACCTTCTGATACACGATGTAAGTAAACTAATGGGAACTTTACGTACCTACATACATACATACTACAAATAATACTCACGCCTTCGTTCCTAGAGTGGGATAGGAATTACCAAAAACCCTAAAAACTTGATGATTCTGTAACCACATTTTGCACAATAGGCTGGGGCCTGTTTTATAAAGCTACAAATTACAATTTACAGGTTACAAGTTTCCATTTGACACAACCTCGACCAAAGACGACCAGAGGCCCTAATTTGAAATCGAAGTTCGAAGTTAAGGTAGCTTCATCCCTGTCACTCGTCATTTGTTACTAAATCGAGAGAAAAGGATGGAGCGAACGTAACTTCGAACTTCGATTTTCAAAGTAGGGCCTCAGCCATTTGAGCAGTGTTGCCAGTTTAGACCTGTAAAATTGTTACTTGTAGCTTTATAAAACGTGCCCCCGGTGTCCTAATTAAAACATCTAATAAGTCCATCGTTTAAATTATCAAAAAATATTGAACGCATGTTTTTTCTTTTGTCAATTAAACAAAAAATGACGAAGATAAAGTGCGTTGAAGTTTCGCGTGACGTCACGCTGTGGTAATTTTTATACCACGTTGTGATGTTACGAGCGAGCCCCCACTCCCGAACTTTGATGCGCGTTATATATTTTGTCAATTTCGATTGATTTGATAAAGCAAAAAATACATGTTCAATATTTTTTGATTATCTTACTGCATTAGGCTTATTGGTCTGCCATTTCGTTGGGAAATGAAAATTTGGGAAATGATACATTTGACCAAAAATATTTTGGCCAAACGTAACAGACCCCATTTCAACGCTATGTTATGTTGGCGTGTTGCAGTCAAGCGATGGTGAATACGCTCTTCTGTACACTGAGGGGTGCTGTTACGACCAGCCGTGCGAAAGGGCCTCCACGCGAGAAGCAGACTGCTCGCGTAACGCAGGCTCCTCGAGCGACCTGAGTTCCTCTGCCGACGAGCAATGCCAAAGCCACAAGGGCTTCTCAGGCGACGCGGACTGCTCTCGCGACGAGGATTTCTCCAGCGACGCGGACTCCTCGTACGAAGCGGGCTACACGCGAGTCGTGGGCTTTTCTCATGCCGTGGGCTGTTCGCGCGACGTGGACGCGGACTACTCACTCGACGCGGACGAGGATTGGTCGCGCGAAGCGAACGCGGATTGCTCGCGCGACGCGGACGCTGATTGGACGACCGAAGCGAACGCGGATTGCTCTCGCGACGCGGACGCGGATTGCTCGCGCGACTTGGACGTGGATTTGTCAGCGAACGCGGATTGCGTGCGCAACGCGGACGCCGCTTGCTTGCTCGACGCGGACGCGGCTTGCTCGCTCAACGCGGACGCGGATTGGTTGCGCGAAGCGAACGCGACTTGCTCGCGCGACGCGGACGCAGATTGCTTTCGCGACGCGAACGCGGATTGCTTTCGCGACGCGAACGCGGATGGCTTTCGCGACGCGAACGCGGATGGCTTTCGCGACGCGAACGCGGATTGCTTTCGCGACTTGAACGAGGATTGCTTTCGCGACCCGAACGCGGATTGCTCTCGCGACGCAGTATGGCATCCCAACGAAGAAGCAAAACGCTACGCGGCCTGGTGGCACCGCGTGGGCTACTCCCGCAACGTGGGCTTCTCTAGCGACTTGGGCATTTCGCACAACGCGGGCTGGTCGAGCAACTTGTGCTCTACGCGCAACGTGGACTTGTCACGTAACGCCAGTTTAATCGAAGCGAGTTACTCGCGCAACGCGGCTTCTACGTGCGACGCGGCTTCTACGCGCGACGTGGCTATTACGCGAGATGCGGCTTCTACACGTAACGCCGGCTTGATCAACGCGGCTTCTACGCGCGACGTGGTTCTCTCGCGCAACGCGGCTTTCTCGCGCAACGCGGCTTCCTCGCGCAACGCGGCTTCTACACGCGACGCGGCTTGTACACGCGACGCGCCTTCCTCGCGCGACTCGGACTCCTCGAGCGATGACGGCGACCAACGCGATGCAGGCGCCTCGGACTACGCGGGCGCCCCCCGCAACCCGGGCTCCTCGCCCGCCATCCCGATGCCAGTGCTGGGGCCCGCCCTGCTGCCCTACCACAAGTACAAATTTAATACTGACCTATACTCGAAACTCGAATTCAAGACCAAAATCTGACAGTTCCCATCTTGATTATTTAGTTATTTTAACACTATTTCATAAAAACATGAATGAGAACTCGTGTAACCAGGGGCATGTTTTATAAAGCTACAAGTTACAATTTTACAGGTCTAAACTAGCAACACTGCTCAAATGGCTGGTCGTCATTGGTCGAGGTTGTGTCAAATGGAAACTTGTAACCTGTAAATTGTAATTTGTAGCTTTATAAAACAGGCCCCAGTAATATTAGGGTAAGTTTTATTGATAAAAATACCTACACTTAAACAAAAAGGCAGTAATCACAGCGAATGTGCGCCCGTTGAGGTTAGGATTTGGGTCTTGAATTCGAGTTTCGAGTATAGGGACTTCTTGCCTTCATTCACTTATACCTACACATTAAAATAAAATGCGGGCCTAATATGGCTGCGTTTATCGAGTGACAAAATGTGGATAAAGAATCCGTCACTCTCGTACAGTAGAACACAATTTATAAGGCGTGTCGTGAATCTTCGTTCGCGCAGACACGAACAATGATCCAATGATTTCCGAAAGCACGATTAAAAGCCACGGATTTACTGTCATTAGGTTCAAATGGAAAATCGTCCACTTGAAATTATATGTCAGTTCAGAAAAATGACCATTTGAAATACAACAAAAAGGAAAATTGTCCATCTTGAAAAACGTCTAAAATGGAATCATTTCCCATGGTAAAATTGACCAATATGACATTGGACGAAAAAAATACGTCTATTTGTATTTACGTACACTCAGAAATATGACCAATTGTAAATACGTCCTACCTGAAATTTGTACAATTTATATTACATTATATGGTCTTAATTCATATTACACTACATTCACTTGTGCGTAAGTATTTCATTTTGGTCATAATTTTATAATGGACAAAATTCCATTGGGACTTAATTAATTTACAACGAAAATAAATTTGGTTGTAAATACTTTTGAGCACAATTACATTTTGACTAAATTCACTTTTGACACTATTACTTTTGACCCATTTTCAGAATGGTTATTTCACGTGGACGATTTTCCATTTGTACCTAAAGACAGTAAATCAAGCCACGATCAGACTTATACGTCATAGTTATAAGGTGCGAACTAAATTGCATCAGTTTTTTCCATCTCACTCACGCACGGCTGACTTAATGACGCGCGGGCGCGCGTCAACATGGCGTCACTAGTAACCAATAATAGCACAGAATACAGACGCGCAACGCGTGGATCATGCTGATTGGTTCCCGCGCTTCGAAAATTCGTCATCTGCGCAGGTACATCGGTAAGCCATATCATTTGTGTTTTAATGTACTTATACGTGTCAAAAAGTGACGGATATTTTAAACGCAACCATACTAGGCCCGCTGATCGCGTAGGAAAATAGCAGAGGCCCTAGGCTTTAGACAAGATTCTTAACTATTGCCACTCTGGTTCTCGCGATACGTATAGGTTTTAATATATCATATTTGTTCAGGTTCCGCAAAACTTTGCCCTGTGCGTTCACCTACGCCCCGGAACACGTCATCGAGGAGCTCAGGCAGCCAGAGGCGACAGTGAAGGCTCCGCCAAAGCCTATCCAGGTAATATATCTATAGCAATACTAATTGTTGGATACTAACATTACCACGGAATAGAAAAAACAGTGGAAGTGGCATGACCTGTTGTCGCCAATACTCAAACTATCATAAAAACAACACGCGACCATGGATAATGCTGCGTCAAGTTGCTGCCATACCTATTTTTATAGAAAAACCAAAAATAGATGTGCAAAAGTTACTAAAGTGGCTAGACATGTTTTTCCGAGTACCTGTTTTAAGTTATACTATGATAGCTCAAGCAACGAAGCAAACTCAGGGGAAATAATTCGTGTATAAGCGAATTTTGGCATAGTTGTAGGGAATGGTGTTTTAAACCACATACTAAAAGTACTGACGGGTGGGGGTGGAGCGTTCGGGTGGGGGGGGGGTCTAAAGGTCCCTTTTTTTAGTTTTTCGTAAATAACTCGTAAACAGTGGCCCATAGCAAAAAATGTTACATTACATAATTAATCTGCATAAAATTCTCTACAAAAAAGTTTTAGACATTGTTTCTCTGGGATCAATATTTAATGAGATATGGAGGGAAGAATGATTCCCGAAAGGCCATAATCGGGTTTCCATTGTAACTCGGCCCTTATATCAAATGGGCTCGGGCTTTTTTTGTGGGTGTCTCTTATAGTGAAGATTATTTATGCTGAGTATCAACATCTTAATTGTGACAGTTCTCGACTTATAATTTTTTTAAGATTTTTTTAAAATTTCCTGTTTTTCGGGATGTATTCAAGCGATTTGGTTCAAACTTTGGGATGATGTTCTTTTTATAGATTTGCATCGCCTCCCAAAAAACAAATACTAGTTATCATATAAAAAAAAGAAAATGAAGACCAAATAAAAAATAAACATTATTTTTTATGTGGTTGTGAAATAGTGACACCTCTAGATTTTTTTCTCAGAATAGACCATAAATTGGCACTACTACTTGCCAAAATAACAAAATTTTCCAGGCGGTACTTCCTATCAAAAATCAGCAATATGTGTGGCCAATACCCTAAGCAATAAGGCAAAATCAGGGGAAAAAACTCGTTTATAAGCGAATTTTAGCATAGTTTTAGAGGACGCCGGTGCTTTAAACGGGACTCCTTTGACACGCATAATTTTTTTACGCATAATGTATCATTACGCATAGAATCGTTTGTCATAACACTCTTTTAGGCTGACATTGCCGAAGTTAATAAACGTCCGTTGTGTAGATTAAGTTAAATTAGGTAAGGTTAGGTTATAATAATAATTAAAACAAAACCCTTTCTATTGTAAAAACCGTTTTATGACAAAAGGTTTTATGCGTAATGATACATTATGCGTAAAAACCATTATGCGCTTGACCGGTTTTCAGTTTTTTTTTGTTTTTTTAGTGTTAGTACTATGTACATAATAATCATGCCAAATTTGTCGCTTGTGTGTTTTACCATCGTTTGTAATGAAATGTTTTTTTTATCTTAATTTTGTATTGAATAATACAAACTGACAATGTCCTAAACAAAGCAAGAAGGACGAAGGTCTTCGATCATTGAGTGCGAGCGGGCTTTGCCGCTCCTATTTACACTCCCTGCAAAGAACTTTGTCGCAGTATATTATACTTCCATGTCAAAAATCAAAAAATCAAAATCAAAATCATTTATTATTAACAAAGTTTTTTACAAAAAGTTGTCGAATCCTCCTTTTAAGTTTTACACTTGTGTTAGGAGGTATTCGCTCTTTCATTCAAGGTGACTATAATGTTAATAATACAATATAACTTAATCTAAAGAAAAATTGGTGAGAACAGGAGTAAGTAAGTCCCTTATTGGGATGAGGCTGTGCATACATTGTAGTGTTTAACCTCTTTTTTTTTGCTTATAATTATATCTTAATTTATTACGTATTAATGTATGTGCATGAAATTGTGTGTGAGCGAAAGTTGTGGGTAAAGTACTAAGGTCTGTTTTAAACAGGTATGTCTTATGTGGCTACGGTCCTTGCAAGAGTAGTTCTGTTTCCTCGTAGTTTTTGGTTTTTAACCACGTTGTGATTTGTTTTTTACACTCCCCATATGTTTTGTTATATATTTTTGTTGTTCTATTAGCTTTATTATATAAGTAAATTGATGCTACACTAAATTGCCTTCTCGCGAAAGAAGTTCTAGTAATATTTGCCTGCTTAATTACCGAGAAAGGGTTGCGTTTATTTATAATGTTAGTATCAGGTTTAGTTTTTCTGTGAACCTTTAAGATACAGTTCAAGATATATAATTGCCGTACCGTAAGTACGTCTGCTTCTATATAAACGTCTTTGGTACTGAAGCGTATATTTTTACCTAGAAGTACCTTGAGAACTGAGCGTTGAGCCCGCTCAAGAACGATAAGTTTAGTTTTGTGGGTACCGCCCCAGATTGGTACACAATAAAGAACAACAGATTGCACTAGAGTTTTGTAGATATAAACCATGAGTTCCTTATCAGTTATGTGTCGTAGGTATTTGAATAACCATATCAACTTCCTAATTCTCTTAGCTGTAATTTCTATTTGACGGTTCCACGAGAGTAGCTGATCTATATGTATACCCAAGTATTTAGTCGAAGTAACATGATTTAGAGGCGAGCAGGAACAGGCGATTGCACAATTTGAACAAGTATGGGCGGTTAATGTAAATTTTGTATTATCGGGTTGTGTAGAATTTAAAATTGAGAACGTTATGTAATTAGTTTTTTTAATATTTAATGTAAGTAAATTAGTTTGTAACCATGTTATTACTTTGGACAAACCAGTCTCAGCATAGCCGTATGTCTCCTCCCAGCTATCTCCATGGAAAAGAAGCGCAGTATCATCTGCATAAGAAATAACTTGGCCATTCGTTAGCTGAAGGTCTGTGAGATCGTTTATATAAGCAATAAAAAGGGTCGGGCCTAAGACACTGCCCTGAGGGATACCAAAGCGGGTGGAGGATTCGTCCGTGCTGTAAATATCGTTGTTTAATTTGATGCGTTGCTCTCTGTCATACAAGTAGCTCGTAATGAGGTCCAGAAATTGACCACGAATGCCCATAAGCTCCAGTTTACGTATAAGGATGTCAACAGAGACCGAGTCGAACGCTTTTTTTAGGTCAAGGAATATGCATAATGACTTCTTTTTCTTCTCCAAATGCTCCGTAATAGCAGTTGTTAGCTTTAATACTGCCTCTTCAGTACTTTTTCCTTCACGAAAGCCAAATTGTCTAGGCGATAACAGACCGAATGTATTTAGATATTTGATTAACCTATTGTTTATCATTTTTTCCAATATTTTAGAGATAGAGGAGAGTACCGAGATTGGCCTGTAATTGTTGACGTCCTCTTTGACCCCATCCTTATAGATTGGGTGGATAATGGCCAGTTTGAGCGCAGTGGGGAATATACCCTGTGTGAAGCAGAGTGAGCTTAGGTGGGCAATAACAGGAACCAGAACTGATTTTGCCGATTTTATAAACATGTTTGGTATGTTATCCCAGCCCGAGGCAGATTTAGTTTTAATATTTGAAATCAACGATTCAATTTCCCCTATATCGGGTACTATTACTCCAATTGAAGATGGATGAGACGCTAAGGAGTTCAGGTAAGTAGTGAGGTTTGGATTAACAGTTCCTATCGGTGTAATTTGTTCGGCTAAGTGTTGTCCGACATTGACGAAGTGCTTATTTACTAAGTTAGCAGACAAATAAGGACAGTTCGATAGTTTGAGGAGCTCATCATTTTTACATTTTATTTTGTTTAGGTTTGTAATAGTTTTTATTGTATTCCATAGGTTTTTATTATTATTTTTTGCTTTATCCAGAAGTTCTCTCTCGTATTTATCCTTAAGTCTCTTAGTTAAGTTATTGCAGTAGTTCCTGTAGCGTCTATAAGTTAACTTTAGAATTTCGTTAGAGGGATCGTGGCTAAGATTTTTTTGTAATTTATTTCTAAACTGAATGCACCTAAGTACACCGGATGTGATCCAGGGCTTTAATATACGTTTATTTGAGGGTATACTGACTATTTTGGTACTGGCAAGTAATGCATTTTGGATAATTTGTATTAAAATATTTGTTAATTGGTAGGGATCTTTAATTTTCAGAAGCTCATTAATATCGGTTTTTTTGAGCAGAGAAAGCGCATAAGAGTAGTCTACCACTGTTTTAGTGGCCGTTTTTGCTATGTTTACTGATTTAGAATAAATATTAAATAGAGTCATCATGTGATCAGTTACTGTTGTTTCAAGTATTACTGTCTTAGAGAAAAATAAGTTGGGGTTTAAATTTATCAAAATATGATCCAAACAACTGTTTATACGCGTGTTTAAAGTGTGAGCTGGCAATAACCCATGTGAAGCTAAAGTGTCTAGGTAAGTATTCGTTGAGTTATTTTGTAATAGGATATTTATATTTATGTCCCCCGTGATAACGACATTACTACCCAGTTGACTATTATTTAAATGTGAACTCAAAGATGAAACAAAGTTAGTCGCGTTCGTGTTTGACGGCGATCGATAAATGCACAAGATTGTAAAACACGATAACGAGATTTGAAGGCACGACGCATCAGCCAAGGTAATCTCCTTAAATGTGGGTTTGAGTTATGTATATATGCGACGACACCGTCATTCTGTGTAATTTGTTGGGTGGTATGGTAACAGGAATAGTTAGATTTTATTGGTAACGGTCTGTTTTCAATTAATCGACATTCTGTAAGCACTAATATATCTGGGTCACGTTGAAATAAACACAAGTTAATATCTAGGTCGTCAATATTCTTATAAATACTTCTTATATTTTGGGTTATAATAGAGAGTATAGGTCTACTGTCTATAAACTAAAGTCGCACAATTTCACACTGAACGAATTTTACGATTTAGATGTTAGTAGTGCGTAAAGTATAGTAGGTACTTACTAGGTAGATGTAAGTGTCCAATTAGTTTTTACTTCTAAAGTTGAATAGGTAATTAAGAATAGTTAGTGTACATCGGTATTTAATTTTTTACATGATTAATTTTTAGTACTGGGTGGTCGAAAAATAATTATTGTACCTGTTTAATTTTTACATGGTTAATTTTCGGTACTGGGTCGTTAAAAAATAACTTAACCTAACCAAGCCTATTTGGATTCTGTATGGTCAAGAAAAACACTCTCTTTCGCATTTATAATATTACTAGGATTAGGATTTTTATTTTTATTTATATACCTGCCATACTTAAAGAAATGTAAGTTTGTTTTTTATTGTCCATCTTCTTCCTTCCATATCTCATTAAATGTTGATCCCAGTAAAAAAGTGTTAATATCTTTTTTGTAGAGAATTTTATGCAGATTATTTATGTGATGGAATATTTTTTGCTATGGGCCACCGTTTACGAGTTATTTAAGAAAAACTAAAAAAAGGGACCTTTACACCCCCCCCTACCCGTTAGCTTCTACCCCACCCATCAGTACTTTTAGTATGTGGCTTAAAACACCATTCCCTACAACTATGCCAAAATTCGCTTATACACGAATTATTTCCCCCGAGAGGCAGTATTTGGTCTTCGTTGCTCGAACTATGAGTGGGAAGTCGAAGAATTGATATAGAGATGCAAAGTGTATCAAATAGCCTGCGATATCTTACATAGCGGTATAGTTCGTTCGTTCAAATAGTGTACATTGCGACCCTTTGAAGTCGCCGACATCGCTCTGTGCGCGCCGTGGCTGCTTCTTTGTACCAATTGTGGCATCAAAGCATAGTCATAGTCATATATTTTACTGCCTCATGTTGTAGTTACAAAGATCTTCAATACTATTAAATCGTTCAACATAAACCCTGTAAGTGTACTGCAATTACTCTGTTTTTATTTTCTTTTATATAAAAATCCGATCGCCTTCTTTCCCTATAGACAAATTTCCGAACACATTCTTTCCCTATAGACATATTTATTTACCTACTGATATATTTATTTTCTTGTGTAAAAATTTCCTAGCGCATTCTTTCCCTATAGACATATTTACTGATATTTTTATTTTCTTGTATAAAAAAATCCAACCGCATTTAATCCCATTCCAAAAAAAAATTCGCTTCGCGGAGCTCCTACATCTGGGTGTTTTTGGCCGATAAAAATATCAGAAAATAAGTCTAACAAACCAAATTACCTATATTCTGCGATGTATCCAAACTATTTGAACGAACGAACTATACGTGGTAAATGTATGATTTGTTTGTCAAATGAGGTTTTATATTTAATAAAAGTTTTTCCTATTAGTTGCCGGAGTCGGAGTGGAGCCCGCGGAAGAAGGTTGGTTTCCATACAAAATTATTATTAGCTGTCAGATCGGGCCTCTTAAAACGGTGCGACTATAACTCTCCACTAATTTAATAACTGTATAGATTTGATAACTTCTTGTGTACTTAGCGAATCAAAAATATTTCAGCTTTTTTTTATTGTGTGTGTTGGAGTCTGACCAGAGGCCCGTTTCACGAAGCTACAAGTTACAAATGGATAGCGTTATGCAGAAAACAGCCATCTGACATTTTCTCAAAAAAAGACTTTTTGAACTCAGCCAACTTTTTACATCATTTGGAATTTTTGCCAAAGACAGCCATGTTAATATCTTTATTAGGTACGGAGATATTAAAGGGTAAAAAACAGTCATGCCCTGAAATAAATAAGTAAAAAACACTCATGTTATGGTTGAAATAACCTATCTTAGCAAAAAGCAAAAAAAGGTATTTTGCAGAAAGCAACCAAACAAATGGCTGAGTTTAGCAATTTATTTTTTGTATTACGTATTGCTGTTTTAATTTTTGCAAAAAACATCCATGAGACTTGGCTGGCTTTTACTTTTTTTTCTAGTAGAATATGAGTGATTCTATCATTTCAGCTAGCATATTTGGCTGTTTTCATTGTAATAATGGATAATTTTGGCTGTTTTCATCACAATATGGGAGATTTTTGGCTGTTCCAGACTTTTTTAAACTATAATATTTAGGCGGGAAAAGACAGCTCCAATGAAATTGAGGTGTGTTATGTTGGCGGTGCCGCTCGCAAGCGCCTGTATGAGGTTTGATTAGTTGTCACACCAGCGCTGCGCGTGTCCTACAACTTTTGTTTATGTTAATTCAATCGATGTTTATGTTATAAGATCAGGTTTACTATTTTGTTTGGATCTAAGTACTTAGTGTCAGTGAATAGTGTTCTTTGATGATTCGTTTCGTATTGTTCGTTTGAGTCAATATGAAAAAAGTTCAAATAAACTTTGGCGAGGCAAATACTTAGTTAATCGTGTTTTGAATCCTAAAAACGAATGTTCATCGTCAGAAGAAGATGATGGTCTAAGGCAGCACATAATATCTTTAAGTAATCTAATCAAAATCCTGAACCTTTCTTTACGAGTAGGTACATCACCTGAACGGCGGCATGATGAAAACTGTGTGCTTTCGGATATTGTCGCATCATCAGTTACTAACGTAACTCACGTGGACTCACTTTGGCTACAGTATACGATCAATATAAATAAAGAACAGGGATAAATGCCGTTATTTTTGCGTTTATTAAAGATTTTTTCTATAGCAACTATTAATATTAAAGTAAAAATTCTAAGCAAAGATACATGTAATGTTTGCGATGGATTAGGTGTACAAAAAAATTACGCGGAACGCCGAGGTCAATATGTGGAACAATAATATTAGGTCCTTACCTATGAAATTGGCGTTTTATATGGAGAATTTTATGAAAACGGTGTTTTTCATACATTTAATTTTGCGGATTATTTAGTAACGTCAAATGCAAACCAAACAACATTCTGTCAGGAATATTGGACACTTCTAAGCTTATACATAACTTAAATAAATAAATAAATAAAAAGAAGGCTCATTTAGTTCTAGCTGAAGAGGCAAGACGTAAAATGAAGGCTGATATGAATATGGCAGAAGATCAAGCCGATGTGGAGTGTCTCACTTTCGACATGGAAAAGACGTTACCATTACCGAGACTTCAAACTAATTTGATCTTCTACAAGCGGCAACTTTGGCTTTATAACTTGGGCGTGCGCAGTGCAAAAAACAATCAAAGTTATTGTTATGTTTGGGTTGAGGGACAAGCTGGAAGAGGTGCCCAAGTAATAGGTTCTTGCTTATTAAAGCACATTAACAATGATAGTTTTATGAGTGAAGATATTAAACATCTAATTCTTTCTGCTTCTGATGAAAGCAGCACTAGAAATGAAGCTGAATTTGGAATAAATTATATTTATATTTTTAATGCCTGGTCATAGCTATTTGCCTAATGCTAAAGATTTTGGTGATATCGAAAGAGCTCTAAAGTAAAGAATATACGCACCTCAAGAGTACCTTGATATTATCCGTTTATACAAAAAAAAAACATCCTTTGATAGTCTGTGAAATGAAATCGGAAGATTTTCATTCAACTGAAAACCTTAAAAAAACATTATTAATTGGAAAAAGACAGTAGATAATAAAAAAGTCAACTCGTTGTTATCTCGACAAATAAAGATCACAAAATCAGAGCCCTTTAAATTTTTTACGAGGCCAGTTTTCAGTACAGAAGAATATGACTGTATTGATGTACAGAAGAAAATACCCGCACGAATTATTTCTACTAGAACGAGAAGATCTGCTACTAAGAATGTTTTATCTCTCCTAATGTTTTGGATGATGTTGACGGATTCAATACAAATTTGGACTTTTTGTTAAAAGATGAAGCCCTACGGCCCTAAGAGGAACCCTCTACAGGGTTAAATTTTTATTTCAATCAGATTGACAGTACATTACTGATATTCCTTTTAATTGAAATGAGAAGACTAAACTATAAAAGATTTTGTTATTTCTGAATGTTATTATAAAACTTTTCATTACTAAAGAATATATCTTTTTGTTTAATTATTAAATGCTTCTTAGAAATAATGCATAAAGTTATAGTCTTGTTATTTCTATCGCATTATTTAATTTTAAAGGTTTTTCTTTAAATATAGTACAAATAAAGAAGATTCTACATTTTTTTTAATCAGTCGTAACATCTGTATACGTGTATGTATTATTTGATTTATTTCTTTTAAAAAGACCGTGTTGAATGATATTTATATATAGTTTATTCAATAATTTCTTAATCTTGTCTGTTTTAAAACAAATGTTATGATTCAAATTTTAAATACGCAGAAAACAGCCAAGTTATTTGGCCTCTTTAAGTGAATTGATTTTACCATACAAACAGTATTGAAGAATACAGCCATCCATTAAAAACGTTCATATATTTAAAACGGAGAACGTTTTTTGAGATCCCGCTATATATAATGAAAATATAGCATTAGTTTAACAAAATTTAAATCATACCTTTGCCCTAAACATCATAAAATGACCGAAATTCACCGATCAAACTTTAAACGCTTATAACTCCGTTTCAACTTCACATCAGTTGGCTGTTTTCTGTATAACGCTATCCAAATTACAAGCGGAAGCCTTGTTCTAACTCCTTTTGCTAGAAAGAGAGTTCCGCTTGTAATTTGTAACTTGTAGCTTCGTGAAACGGGCCACAGGCCTCTGTTTTATAAAGCTACAAATTACAATTTACAGGTTACAAGTTTCCATTTGACACAACCTCGACCAATAAAGACCAGTTATTTGAGCCGTGTTGCTAGTTTAAACCTGTAAAATTTTTACTTGTTGCTTTGTAAAACGTGCCCCAGCGAGTTGTGACACAAGTATTTTTTTCTAATTCTACACATGGTAACAATTTTACCTATGAAAGAGGCTGTCACATTATGCGTACCTACCTATCCAGTCATTAAGTCATTATGCATTTCGTGTTAGGGTGACGGCACCAATGATGGACACTTTTAGGTGTTAGCTGACAGGCACCAGTAATGGACACTTCTCTCTTAATTCAAATTGCATGCGGTCCTAAATTGATTGTTGCAGAACAAATGAATAACCATTATCTTCTGTAAAATAAGAATCAAGTGTCCATCATTGGTCCTTGTCCAGTACTGGTTACGTCACCCTACCAGCTAGAGATCTTTTAAATTTGCCGCCATTTTTGTGTCACCACTCACTGGTAAGTAGGGAATGCAAATAACCGGTTATAACTGGTTTTAACCGGTTATTTTCATACAAAAACGGTTAATAACCGGTTAAATTGCATTCCCTACTGGTCAGACTCTGTGTAGATTTGAAAACTTTGTGTGCTTAGCGAATAAATAAAATTCCAGCTCATCAGAGCGAATAAAACACATTTTAGCGCGTGCAGTTTCAAATTGGCAGCATGGCTTCTCGAACGTATAAGGCTGCTTAATTGAGAATGCACGCGCTAAAATGTGTTTTGTTCGCTCGGACGGGACTATTTAAACTCGCCGCTGCGCTTTCGCTCGTTCGTCGGACCGACCGCCGTTTTTGAGAGAATAACACCCCAGGATATCTTTAAAATTAATTATGTAGGTTAGGTTAGGCTGGACTTGAGACTGCAAAATAAAAACTTGCCCGGTGAGAAATGCCTTTCGATGAAATTAAAATTCTGCGTAATGATACGTTTGTTCAAAGGTTTTTCGTTAATATATGTAGGTTCAGTCAACAGCATAAATAAGTGATCATTTATGTACTTTGTCACATTAACGGCGTGTTTGAAAAGTTATACAAAATTGTGAAACGATTGAACGCGACAAGGTACAGAAATGATACTTATTTATGCCGTTGACTGTACCGTTGCGCTTCTTTTTATGCATGAAGACCCTGGGGCTCTACTATGAAATCAGTAATTCTAACTTCGGATCGCCCCGTCACTCTCTTGCGAATTAGTTACGCGTCGAGAGCAAAAGGGATAGCAATAGACGAAGTTCGAATTACGGATTTCAAAGTAGAGCCTCTGGCAATGTCCATGGAAGATGTGCTTTGCGAAACCACAATGCATGGTATCAACATAATCGGTTTAGTATTTATATGAGTTTTCTTTGTTGCAGTGGACAAAGAAGAAAGGAGGCAAGAAAAATCTTCGTCCGCATTGAATACCGATGATTCGGAAACGGAAAATACATCCAGAAGCAGAAATGAAGTAAATTGGCGAGATACAACCCTACACATTATTAAGATAGAAGTATTAATGTAATGGAAACCATTGTAAAATCATATAGGTGTTAAGAAGTTCGCCCAACTCGTGCAAAACCTGTTAATCGATACCGGAACAAACCACCAGTAGAAATAACAGCTTTGTAAATTACGCGCCCTGCAACCCTACGAATTTTTAGGATAGAAATAATCACCACGATAAAATTGGTTATGGGAGTTAATTATTAAAGAAACATGTAAATAACCATAAATGGTAAGAATTAAGACTTCGTCCCACTTTCGCGCCGTTCGCGCTTCGCCGCCGAGCTATCGTAGAGTTCGCTCCAATGAGGTACGCGGACTTCTTGGCCGTCGAGCCCCACTCCGGCTGGATTTAGGTGTGTCGGCCGCGAGCCGTGAACGTCTCATATTTTAAGGGCCTGTTGTTTGATCAGTAGTTAAACTAACTAATGGTCAAAAATGGTTACTAATAGTTAAATTCTCAAGGAAATGTATCAAATTTTCGATTCCTTTTTCGAATTTTAACAATTAGTTGAGTTAACTACTGATCAAACAACAGGGCCTAAGAGTACCTCTTATTTTGAGATATTTAACTTATATTTCAGGTTGATCCTGATTGGTATGAAGTAACTAGGCGAGCAGCAATCCTAGGTCGACACGCGTAAAAAGAGCTAGAGCTAGTGGAGGGGATATGTTTGCGCGTGTTGTCTACTGACAAACCAATAGCGTGGCAGCAAAGCGGAGCGGTTTACGCTCCCCCCGTCGCCCCCACCAATTTGGTCCGTAATTTGCTCACTGTGCAGGTAGGTCGCTCAGGGCTCTTTTTACGTGTGTCGACTTGTACACATTATTAGGATAGAAGTAAGTACATATAGGAAACCATTAATGTACAAACATATATAACAAAAAAACAGCTTTGTAAATTACGAATCCTGCAACCCTACGAATTTTTAGGATAGAAATAATCACCACGATAAAATTAGTTATAGGAGTTAATTATTAAAAAAAACATAAATAACCATAAATGGTAGAATTAAGAATTCGTCCGACTCCCGCGCCGTCCGCGCTACGCCGCCGAGCCGTCGTAGCGTTCGATCCGATGAGCTACGCGGACTTCCCGGCCGTCGAGCCCCACTCCGATTTCCGAGATATTAACTTGAATTTTGAGAGATACTCATACTCACTTTGAGTTTGACTCATATTTTGAGATAGTGACTCTCATTTTGAGAGTGACTCACTTTGAGTTTGACTCATATTTTGAGATAGTGACTCTCATTTTGAGAGTGACTCACTTTGAGTTTGACTCATATTTTGAGATAGTGACTCTCATTTTGAGAGTGACTCACACTTTGAGTTGGACTCATATTTAGAGATATCGATATCTCATCGTACGTATTATGAGAGATTGACTCATGTTTTTAGATAGTGACTCATTTCAGATAGCAACTCTTATTTTGAGAGAGTTACTCTTATTATGAGAGAGAGAGAGGGTGGCTCATATTTTGAGAGATAGTGAGTCATATTTTAAGATTGTGTCTTTTGCGTTGCGCATAAAGAACAATTAAAACGTCAACTGATCAAATGGCGCCCTCTGGCGTACATCAACTCAGACCCGTTGCAGCTTCTCAGACTCTTAGAGATTGAGAAGTGCCAAGTGCCATTGCGCTCACTTTGATCGCACGAGTGAGACTGAGATAGAGTGAGATTGATTAAGTGTTATAGCTCGTAAGTATAATGCGACAAGTTTTTATTATCATCAGTTTTTTTAATATTTACCAAATCTATTTTTAATTTAATTCTTAATTCAGAAGCTAAAAAAATCTATATATTTAATTTAAAAACATGGAGCTTAAATAATAATAAGATTATGTGATTTAATTTTAATAGGTACTTACATATACTACTGCGACGCAGGGTACCATGTTTTTATTAGGTTAAGAGTAGTTTCTCAGTTTCTATAGAAAGAAAGATATTGAAATTTATTTATTTGTAAAATACAGTTAAATATGTGGCGGACTAAAGCTGGTAACACTCGCTCCCACCGAGCTTCCTACTTCCGGGCTCTGGCTCGGAAGGAAACTCCTACTCTCTTCCGCCTTGGCAGCTCGGTGAGATCGGACGTTCCCAAACTGTCAACTGAGGGGTTAGACAAGAGGCTCTACTTTGAAATCCGTAATTCGAACTTCGTCTATTGCTATCTCTTTTACTCTCGACGCGTCACTAATTCGCAAGAAAGTGACGGGGCGATCTGAAGTTCGAATTACTGATTTCAAAGTAGAGCCCAAGGTGCTCTACGGCTAACTATCGTTTCTATTCGTTTCGTTTTTAAACCAATCACGTCACTGGTAGATCACGTGACTTTTCGTATCACGTCATCTACAAGTGGCGCGATTGGTTTAAAAGCGTAACGAATAGAAACGCTGGTTAGCGTAATGCATCTTGTCTAGCCCCTTTGTTAGATTTGTCCCTTTGTCTAATGTTAGATTCACGCTCTTAGACCCGCCATACACGGACTGCTTTAAGCTATTGGTCGGTTTGCACTTTCTAGAGCATTGAAACTGCAAATCGACCAATAGTAACGAAGTGCAGTCGGTTCCCGGCTGCTTAAAGCAGTCCGTGTAAGGCGGGCCTTACATATATAATTATTGCACATGTATTCAGCATGAAAGCACGCGTACAAATAAATAATCGTTTTACAAATCAAATGGTTAGGTACTAAAAGGTGAAATAGTTGTCAAATACTTCTTAAATAAATGATGTATTCAAAACCTTAAGTACCTATTCAACCATTAGGCACTTTATCAAATTACCTGTGCCTCTCTTCTACGCGGTAAAATCCATATCGTCTTTGACCTGTAATAGAATTGTTTTTAACTCGGCCGCCACTGATGCCAAATTGAGGGGAATCTCCCCAAATTTGGAGGTTTTTTATAGATAAGGGGGGATATTCGGGGTTACAATATGTTTGGGGGATAGTTGGAGGGAAAAAAATCTGGGATAAAGATGTACTTTGCTAAAAGGATGTGTTAATTTCAAACCGAGTTCAAAGATGCTAAAGAGATTGAATGCAGAAAAATGTACGGAACTTCAGGCGCCGCGTGTGAAGATACTGATTTAGTAATGGAAGCTATTGCTGAAATTATCTAAAATTGTATTGCAATAATTAATAAAAATATTTATCCTACTATGATTTCGGAGATTTGGGGAGAACCCGAGACGATCATCTGGCAACACTGTTCGGCCGCCATTACTGTCAAGTAAATAAGAGCTATCAAAACGTTGACAATACGATAACAGGACACAAACGATATGGTTTTTACCGCCCAGAATTTCGGCGCAGTTGCTCATCATAGAATATGGTCTAAAGGGGCTTCTAAACGGGCCATATTTTCACTGCAATATGTGGCTGGCAACTATTGGTGTCCCTCTCTTACTCGTATGTTAGAGAAAGACACCAATAGTTGCCGGCCACATATTGCAGTGAAAATATGGCCCGTTTAGAAGCCCCTTCACTTATTGCACTTATATTCAACATGAAAGCAAGCGGACAAATAAATAATCATATTACTAATTCAATGTTTACTAATAAATAGTGAAATGGTTGTCAAATACTTCATAAATTATATAGATTTTAGTCTGTCTGTATCATCGTCGTAAATGTAACCCAATTGATAATCTTATACATAATTGTTTAGTTATAAAGATTACATAACAAGTGAAATATAGGAATAGTATACGTATCATGTGTCAAATGTCTATATATATCTCCTATATGTATAGTATATAGTACATATATATTAATAAAAATGAACCCCTATTTCTCCTGGTCACGCTATAGCTTGAGAACGGCTTTACCGATTTCATTCATATTTCTGTTAAATGTTTTCTAATACTTCGCAAAAGGTACTCACATTTAAATAAAATAAGAAAATAGCGCAGAAAAAAAATTACTTACAGTACACCAACCAACCAGTTACAGTAGACGTCTTTCGGCTAAAATAATGAATGGTTTTGAGTTCAGACACCTTTTTCTGATGAACTGATGCATTATTTTTTAATTTGTCTTACCCAAGGCGCTCCATGTCTTTTTGTGTTACTTAAAACATAACCCGCTTTATAAATAATATAGATTTTAGTAAATATATGTCTGTATCAACGTCGTAAATGTGCCTAACCCAATTGGGAATGTTATACATAAATGTTTAATTATAATTTATTAGCTACATAAAAAGTGAAATATGGAAATAGTTAACAGCAAATCATTCGTTAAGACTAAGCAGTTAACAGACATTGTCGGCCTAATAATTTATATAACTTTGTAAACTTACTATACGGGTACCTACCTAAGGTCCAAAAAGTTGGGCATGCTAACAGACTCAATTTTTTTTTATGAAACTTTTCCGTTTTGACACGAAAAACTTTATTCCCCGTGGCTCATCTAAATGGCACTACTGGTCAATATTAGTATCATAAATAGGAGGTAGGTTTAGGTTATGTTAGATCTTCACCCGAAGGGCCAAGAACACCTAGAAGTAGGAGCTCCGCTCAGCGGAGCTCCGTCGACACTGTTAAATTGCTTTTGGTTGGAAAAAATTGGTACGGTAGTGCCACGCAGTAGTGCCTAGGGAAAGGGAAAACTAGCCATATAACTGTAGGGATACTTTTCGTCGCACTTTTTTCGACTTCATTGTTTGTATCGTTTACTACGCTTAACTATTGTCCAACTTTTTGGCCCTTACCCATATACTTTGTATCTTGTTAACCTACTTATAAGGCGATACCTATGCATCAAGCGTATTTTTATTTCAAATTATGTATAACTAGTGACCCGCCCTCGCTTCGCTTCGGTTTGTGTGAGTTTTCTGTAATACCCGTACATAATCCAAAATGTTTTATACATAAAAACCTTCCTCCTGAATCACTCTATCCATTAAAAAAAACCGCATCAAAAGTTTTAAAGATCTAAGCATACATAGGGACAGACAGACAGACAGCGGGAAGCGACTTTGTTTTATACTATGTAGTGATAGTGATATACTTTTGTAATTATTTAGCGAAGCGTAGGTAGGCCTCCATCAAGGTGGACCGACGACGTGGCCAAGTTGCGGGAACCTGATGGATGCTCACGCCGGACCGGTCCTTGTGCAAACCTTGGGGGAGGCCTATGTCCACCACCATTTTGAGTTCGGACACTTTTTTCTGATGATATAGAGCGGTTTCGCTCTACGCCGATACGAATCCGATCCGAACCCGACAAGATACGGATCTAGACCGGATATATGTATAATTAAATCGGATGACTGAAGCCGGATCTAATGCGTAAAGTACAAAGAAATAGTTCTACGACTACTCCGGACCGTATTTTCACGGGTTCGAATCGGAAGTAGTACAAACCCACTCTTACACCTTGTAACTTGTTTAAAGGCCACGGTGTAACTGTCAAACGAACTATACTTTCTTATAAGTCGATACCTATACATCAAGCGTGTTTTTATTTTAAGATATGTATAAATTACTTTTGTAACAATTTCGTGTAGCGTGGGTAGGCCTCCACCAAGCTGGACCGACGACGTGACTTGGCTAATTGCAAGCGGTGCAGGACCGGTCCTTGTGCAAACCTTGGGGGAGGCCTATGTCCAGCACTGGACGTCTTTCAGCTCAAAATGATGAATCATTTAGAGTTCAGATCCTCTTTTCTGATGCGCATGTTTTTTTAATTTGTCTTACCTATTCCTACTTATGGTTCGGAGTCGTGGGCTCTTGCCAGGGGGCTAGCACATGTTGTTCGAGACTTGTTTGTCGCTCGGATCTCCCTTTCTATCTAGTCTGTAACGATAGAGACGCACTGAGCGACAAGCGAGAAAATAGAACACCGACATGTATATAAGAACGAGAGTGACGGATGCTCCATATTTTGTCACGCCATAAATGTTACCATACTAGGCCTGCAGAAGATTCTACACAAAGTCATAGCTCTTTTTGCTACTCCCAGCATAGTCCGTTGGCTATGCTCGGAATTTCTCTTGTCGATCGGTTCCAAAGGAAATTTAACGTATGACGATAGTCGATGTTGGGGAACGAATAACGAATCGTAAGTGGAGATAGTTGAGAATGTTGGCGAGGAGGAATGATAGCTAGACCCCGTTATCTAGCGCTCAGTTTGGTGGGGGCACGCTAAAATAGTGATGTTGCTTAACAAACATATTAAATAAAAATCCCGGATTTAATTCTGTAAAAAATATTAATCAGTTGATAGAAAATAAGGAAGTTCACATTGATAGCAGTATTGTAAACAAAAACTGAATAGAGCATTACAAAACACTACAGTTTTTGCCAGTTACAACTGTAGAGGTCGAAAAATCATTTTAATTTTTAAAGTGTATTTTTACAAGCAGGCGACAAAGTTTGACTTCATGTAATTTGGAAAAAATATTGTTAATTTATTGTGAAACATACAAGCATAAAAAAAATAAAAAAACGTTTCTTTGTAATAATTTTAAAAAAATCCTTAAAATATCACCAAATCTTTTGATATCCAAGTGATTGACACCCGTATTCACAAACGTCACTATGAGGTCTCACAGTGCTCACGATCGCACAGGGTGGTTCAAATCGTCTCATAAACAAAAGGTCGTTCAAAAAAGGACCAATCACAAAGCTGTATTGAACGCAGTGCGTTTACTCGGTGAGGGATCCCTTAAGTATTGTTTGTGAAACGGGAGTGAGTCAACTTCATTTCTATCGATTAAAATTATCGAAATTTCCCCATCACTTGCCCCTAAACTGAGCTTTAGATCACGGGGTTTAATGATACTCGTAGCAGATGCTCGAAGTTGGTTGTAAATGGTGGCCAAAAAATTGAAAGGAAGAGGCCTAAAGTGTGTACAGGCTGATTGTATAGATGGATATTAAATATACTTTTTATAATATATTATTATATTATATCTTTTTATATTAAAATACTAGATTAAGGTCCATGTAATCCAAACTGTAATATGTGTAACCTGATGTCTAATAAAAAACAAGCTTTAAAATTACAACTGTTTTTTTTTTTATCATTGTCGATAGAAGTTTAAAAAAAGTACCTTAAATATTGGAAATAGCAAGTTCTATGCAAAGGAGACAACTACTTTTATTTTTTAAAATAAAAGCAAGTGTCATATTTAACCAGTTCGATTCCCGGTGAAGGAAGAGGATTTTTTTCAAATATCCAATAAAGCAGTATTTTTTGTTTTAAAAAATAAAAGTAATTCTTCTTTGCGTGGAACTTCCTATTTCCAATATTTAAGGTATTTGCCGTCCACCTGGCGTTAGTTTTTTCCCCTCCGGGGTATGTTGGGCCAAGTGTCAGAATGTCCAAGGTGACATAATGTCCGGATGTTATAAAGACCGTTTGTCAATATGAACAAGTGTCAGAATGTCCAAGAAGTCATAACGCCCTGATGCTATAAAGACCATTAAACAATAATGTACAAGTCTCAGAATGTCCAAGATGTCATAACGTCGTGATGTTATAAAGACCGTTGGTCAATATGTGCAAGTCTCAGAATGTCCAAGATGTCATAACGTCCAGCAGCAGCAGGCCGATTATGGTCGTGTTTATCGACGTAGATAAGCGCAGATAAAACATCTGTCACTTTCTGACCAGTATGTAAGTGCGAAATTGACGGAAGCTTTATCCACCGCGATAAAGGCGATCATAATACGGGCCCAGATGTTATAAAAGTTACGACAGGTAGATTTAGGTTATGTTAGTTTTGAAGCAGCAATAGGAGAGCCACGTTGTCGACACTCTTATTTCAAATGAATTAGAGTGTCGACGGAGCTCTGCTCACGCAGAGCTCCTATTTCTGGGTGGTTTGGCCCTCCGGGCCTGCTGCAAAACTAACATAACCTAAACCTACCTAGCCCCTGTTCCACCTATCCCTTATATACCTTAGGCCCGTTTCACAAAGCTACAAGTTACAAATTACAAGCGGAAGTCTCTTTCTATTTCCTTTTGCTAGAAAGAGAGTTCCGCTTGTAATTTGTAACTTGTAGCTTCGTGAAACAGGCCCCTTATGTACATTGGTAATTTGTTGTTTTGGTAACTTGACATTATGGCAATTACACGTTTTAGCAATTTGTTGTTTTGACACCTGGATATTATTACAACGGGGCATTTTATCAATTGGATGTTTTCATAACTGGACATTATGACAATTTGACTTTTTACCAATTTGACTTTTTAACAATTGGTTATTTTGACACCTGGATATTATGACAACTGGGCATTTTAACAATATTATTTCCTTGACATTTTGACACACTGGACATTCTGACACTTGGCCCAACATACTTCGGAGGGGTTTTCTCCACCCTGTATAGCGGTGGATGGACTTTGTGTGGTATAAGTACCTAACTCTTTTAATTATCAAATAACCCTAAATACATTCATTGCCAAGAGCTCTGATTTTCTTACAAAATGGACTCGCCTAGTGGGTTGATGGCAGTTAAAGTGTTAAAATGTTGCTGGAACTAGCTGGAAAATTAAGGGCTCTGTAACAAATCTAGAGTGACGGTTTAAAAAAATCTGTGAAAAAAACAATTATAACATTTTAAATATTTTTAATTGTAGATTTCGATACATTTCCTTTATGATTACGTTAGGAAACAAACGTTTTAAATGTATGTCAGGTCTATACTCTACGAAGCGAGCTTGAGTAGCTACAACTCCAAACAAACCTGCTTGCTCCCCTAGTACATTTATTCAGAATTTAAATACTAACTGTAAAATACAATATCGACTGTGTTTATTTATAGTTATTAAGAGATATACTAGATTAATGTGTAAGTTGGTAACATTGTTTCATCATAGTGCTTATAGTAACCACAGAAGGTAAGACGTTCAAATAAGAACCAGAAATACAAAATATTAACATCTGCTTATTTACTCAAAGCATAGTAACGAATGTGCCAGCATTGTTTTCTATCCACGAAGGCGTGTACTACTAAAATAAATCGAAACGTAAAATTAAAATTGCGCGCCGCAGTGGATAGAAAACATTGTAACGTCATTGTGCAGGTAACCTTGACAACGCCATCAATAGAATTCACTATGCTGTGGTATTTTTATTTTATATTTGAATGTTTTACCTTGAGACAAATTTGTGTGCACCCTTAATGACTTTAGTGTACATTATATTAGGAATTACTAACTAGCCAAGCAGAGAAAGACACAAAAATGTATATCGGAACCGAAGGAGATAAGAACAGGGCTCGGAACCGGTTTAAAAATACCGGTTAATACCGGTTTCGCTCTGAACTTTTCTATACTGAACGCGAACGTTTTGAGAACTTTATTTAAACCTTTATTAACCGGTTTAATCCACGAGCGTCGATTTGGGAAACCAACGCGTTCGTTGCAACTTGTTTTTTTTACTTGCGATGTCAAGACGCGCGCGGTATGCGTCTGCATTAACCGGTTTCTTAAATAAACCGGTTAATATGAAAATAACTTTATACACAGTTTCCTCCAAAAACCGGTTAATGCGAACGGAACCGAAATGAAAAGGTTTTGCGTCAAGTACATAATAACGGTTTGAAAATTTAACCGATATCCGAGCCCTGGTTAAGACGGCGCCGAGCAAACGCCGAGCGTCCAGTGGCGAGCGTCTATCATTGTGTTTTTTAATAAACTAAAGTATTTCCTTGAAATCAAAGTGTTTTAAAGTCCTTGTGTCGGTTAAAAACACTACAATCAAAAAATAATTAAATTTAAAAATCTCGACAGTACTCAGCATGGACTACAAGGTACATTGACCCTAAATGACGTTGAAACATTACAAAAACATTTAAAAATTTGTTTGATAAGATAAGAACGTTGCTGTTATTAGAAATTACCTAGTTCATAATGTATTTTGGTATCAGGTTTTGTTCTTTTTTTTATTCGTTTCCTAATTAAATCTATTTTTAGAGGCAATCAAATATTCCCATATTCTATATATTGCAGGTTACATACAATATGGTAAATCAATTATGTATTCAACTTTTCAACATCAATTTCTAACCCTGTCATCAACAAGCCAATGACAACTGTTTACCTGTCAACGATGACGGAAAAATCCGTCGTCACTGGCGTAGAAAGGGTTAAGTACACTGGCACTGATAAATAAATACAATAATCATTTAAAGAAACATATCTAAACCAAACCCCACGTCTTTAAACTGGCATTACATAATTTAAGCGTAAAAATACATATAATACCGCTAAATCTCCGATATTACTTAACCTTTATAAACCGGCCAACACATTGGGAATATAGAGAATGCAAATAACCGGTTATAACCGGTTTTAACCAGTTATTTTCATACAAAAATGGTAAATAACCGGTTAAATTGCATTCCCTAATTAGGTAATTTCTCAGGGCTGTGACCAAGTTATTTTAGGCTTTACTGACTACGCCATATTACACCCACTCTACCAACACAAGTACTGGACAGGCTGTGGTTTATAATATAAAAGTTATTAATTGTGCCGATTCAGTGTTCACACCGATATTACTACTAATAAAAACTGACAAGACGCGTTTTTTTTTTAAATCCAGTATCACCTGATGTTAACCCTTTGAACGCTCTCACATTTGAATGAAGCGATCACTTACACGCCAAGCACTGTTGCGTTATCAAATTATATCCGAAGAATAACCCTGAAATTTTCACATTTCGACCTGTCCAAACATTCATCAATTATTATAAGGAACAAAACATGAATTGATGTAAAGTTTGAGCCAATAAAAACAAAGAAGAACAATTCATAATACATTTTATTCATGATCAAAGTATTCACTCCGACCCTTTTATGCGTTGTTGGCGTGGTGGGAACGACGGCACACGATCGCTTTAGGAGTTCTTGGCGTTCAAAGGGTTAAGTGTCGTCGAGGGCGGTATACACCTCACGCAGAAAAAAAACTATTCACTCTTGCTTTGAAAACACCAAGATTATACGAATCCGAGAATAAAGCCTGTGTTACCTTTATTAGCATTGTCTAGACTCTAACCCCCTTACTAATAAACGTTGAGTAACGGTGGTATAGCTATACAATGTTTTGTCCTTATCTGTCATTGTGACATTTTAATTTGACAGATAAGGACAAAACATTGTATAGCTATACCACCATTACTCAACGTTTATTAGTAAGGGGGTAACAGCGGAATGGCAAATCAAATAGCTTTAATATAAATTCGTCATAGCCAAGCCAGTGTAGTACTGCTAGTTGGATAGCGATCGAAAATTTTCGTTTTACGAAACACGAGTGACAAATATAGTCAGTTCATTGCCACTGTGACAGCAGTAGCCAACTTAAAAAAGGTGGGAGTACGGTACTTGTATCAGCCAGTGTGGACTGAAGGGTTAAATTTCATTTCTACTTTGTAAAATTCAAATGTCAGATATTAATTCACTATTAGGCAACCTAAAGCAAGTCCGAAGTTTCGTTTGGCAACTTTTCATAAGCTAGAAATGATATTTTAAATATCACTTATAGAACCTATAGGTTAGGTTAAGTTTGTTATATAACAGTGCTGAAAATATATCCAGTTTCGGAAAAAAATGGCAAACAAAAATTCGGACTACAGATAATTAGATATAACCTCACTACTCCCTTGTTAAAAACTCGAGACAAGCTACATATTAGTCTACTCCTTAAAAGGCAAAGGGGTGACTTCAGGAGTGCCAGGCGTGCTCGTGAAGAAAGGCGTTGCGTCAGAGAGATAGTTGCGAGGTAAAAGACCTATGAGGAGCGCTATTTTGGCCGCTATGGGGGCCTTTTCTTCGTCGTCGACTATAGTATCCTGGTCGGGCATTACCTGGGGAAAAAAATTAAAATTTACAGTAGAACACAATTTATATGGCGTGTCGTGAATCTTCGTTCGCGCAGACTCGAACGATTCCGATTTCCGAAAGCACGATTAAAACCCACGATCAGACTTGTACAGTAAGGGGCACTCGCGGTCGACTACTTAAGAAAATGTTGGCTTGCTCGTTGCAGCTAGCTAATCCTACAACGTTCAGGTCGTTACGCGTCGGACGCGCACACGAATATCACCCTAGACGTGGTCGACCGGGCATGCCCCTAACTGTACATAATAGTAATAAGGTGCAAATTAAATTGCATCTACTTTTTCCATCTCACTCACGGCTGACTGAATGACACGCGCGCGTCAATATGGCGTCACTAATAACCAATAATAGCACAGAATACGTCCGGTTCGGTTCGGTTTTTTCATTTCTTGTACGAAACCCTAAAAAAACTACCTTGTCAGCAACATGTTTCTGTATAAGCCCGTCGCCACCGACGTAGAACGTGGAGAACCCGTCGTACCACCTGAAACACGAATATTTCAGTCGTAATGTACCCAAGTTTAAATTATGAATGTGGAGCTAAGGGCTATGGTGGAAGGGGGGGGGGATGTATAGGGATGATGATGATGAAATTGGGACAAGGGGAAGATGATGAGTGTGTGTAAGTATTACTCACAATTCTTGGTCCTGAAACGCGTCCTTCAAATTCTATGATCATGATGATGATGATGATGATGATGATGATGATGATGATGATGATGATGATGATGATGATGATGATGATGATGATGATGATGATGATGATGATGATGATGATTATGATGATGATGATGAGTGTAAGTATTACTCACAACTCTTGGTCCTGAAACGCGTCCTTCAAATTCTATGATCATGATGATGATGATGATGATGATGATGATGATGATGATGATGATGATGATGATGATGATGATGATGATGATGATGATGATGATGATGATGATGATTATGATGATGATGATGAGTGTAAGTATTACTCACAACTCTTGGTCCTGAAACGCCTCCTTCATATTCCACAATTTGTATTTCCAAAACATGAAGAACACTTTGAGCCCGGAGATACCTCGAACGCGCCACCTCATCCTGAAAACACCGAAATCAGTGTCACCACCAGTATCTTTTCGACTCGATAACACAAAATTGTCTTTGACATGTGTTAGGTTTTTAACTCGGCTTGGTTAAAAATATTTAGTATTTATTAAACACTGATAATTCATATACAGAGGCATACATAGAAAATATCCAAGACGCAGGAGCAATAGTCTTGCTCATCCTACAAATAACTAACCTCCTCTGCCATGAGGTCACCAAATGGTCCCTGCGTAGGGAGTGCAATTGAACCGGTTATTAACCGTTTTTGTATGAAAATAACCGATTAAAACCGGTTATAACCGGTTATTTGCATTCCCTATCCCTGCGGAAGACTACTTTCACAATTTTTTCATCAACATTTTACCTGATGGTGGAATCCTCGGGGTGTGCAGTGATTTTCATGACTTCCAATTTGACGTATGCAAACTTGAGGTGTCCGACCGTACGCAACAGCGCAATTTGTTTCACGTAGTGAATTAGACCTCTGCAAAAAAAAGTATACTCAGTGACAATTATGCGTCAAAAAAGAGGCCAGTTTTTTTTTATAACTTTTGGAGGCCAACGGGCATGTAGGCTACCTGATGGGAAATCGAGTCAAGCATGCACGTCGGTTTCGGGTACTTGGGCCATTCTACTTTTCGTAGTGCATAATTTTTAGCCACATTCTCACTAAACCATTTTTATTTCAAAAAACGGTAAAGTGCAGCAGCAACAGCAGCAGTCGAAAAGGGACGTTAATAAATTCATATTTAGAATTATCCTAATTTATAAAAAGTTATTCGTAATAAGTAAATATAAAGTGAGTAACGCAGTGGATGTCCGCAAAATATTTGTGCCGTCTTCAAAATAAATATTTCTCATACCATTTTACATCATAATGATCACTCCTCATCGATCGGAACTCATAATCATCTGAACTTATAACGCCAATATTCATGAAACCTTACACTTTTCAGAATTTCTTAAATATCTTACGTATAGATAAAATTAGGTTAGGTTAGGTTAGATTTATAACAATCCTCAAAAAGAAACAGTTTCTTAAAAAAAATAATTATAAGTTGCGATAAGTATGAGCAAAATTTTTCGAAGAAATGAAGTATGAGGAAAATTTTTCGAAGAAATGATGAGTATAGACACAAATCGTTATTTGTATAAAAAATCTAAAGACCAATTTTATATGAGCCAATATGGACCCGACTGACTGATGTAGTGATGTATCAACGCACAGCCGAAACTACTGTACCTAGAAACTTGAAATTTGGTACAGGGGTTCCTTTCATGATGTAAGTGACCCCCAACGGGAAAAAATGGGGGGAGTAGCGGGAAACTAATTCTACGCGTACGAAGTCGCGGGCGTCCTCTAGTCTTTTATAAAATTATGCGACGGCGATCACAAAATCGGCTATTTCGGCGATAATATATTTGCAGGGAAATATAAAAAGCCCTAACCCTGAAATATAAAATATATAAAGACACTTACATCGTTGTCGTTCCACGGATGTTGTTCACAAATATAAGGTTCGGGTGATAGATGGAGTAGTCCAAAGGTTTTATAAACAGCCTCGGCATCTGGAAATGTCATTGATCATCATTTGTTTTGTTTTAATATAAGGGAGGTTAGTTTGTTATCACCCAACAGCCTGAATTTATTTAAAAAAATGGCAGGATTTCTAAATAAATAAATTACGCCAGCAAACATTCATAATTAAGTATTTATATTAACTATTTTAAGTTATTTTCCATGTAGAGATTCAAATCAAATCAAATCAAATCAAATTCATTTATTTCATTACATTTAGGGCCTGATTCACAATCGACAAATAAATGTATCTGTCATTTAAAGTTGGCTTTCTCCTTGTCTATTTTCAAGCGTAATACAGAGAAAGCTCTAATTTTATCTGTATAATATGCTTCACTTGTCGATTGTGAAACAGGCGGTTAGACATTTTCCATATAGACAGGTTACACAAATTGCGGTAATGAAAAGGGCGTGAGCACAGCTAAACTGAATTTGAGCTCACCCGTGGTCAGCCATGGAGAGATAATAGATTACATTAATTAGCTAGCAAGTTGCATAAAACCAAGCTTATTTATAAATACAAATGTGAAACAATATTACGTGACAAACCTTTCTTATAATTATATTCATGATTTAAATTTAAACTTTACCAAAAGTTATTTAATTTAACCTGTAAATCATTGACCTGACGATGTTTTAGAGTTTGAGGAGGAAATTGACGGAACGTTTTATCCTATATGTAAAATAATTAATATACTTCAAAGTTTTGTAGAATCGTTAAAAATATTTTTAAGAAGCCGACGCCATATTCGCTTTACTTTTTCCGGGATTTAGCCAACTTTAGGTAAGTATCCCGATTTCCGATCGCTGGTTTAGGGTGCGGCTCCACTAAGGCGGAGACGAGCGGAGCGGAGAGGAGACGTGAAGGGATTGACCAATAATATTAGTTGAAATCCACATCTCGTCTCCACTCCGCTTCAATGGACACAGTCAAGCGGAGATGAGCGGAGCGGAGAGGAGACGTGTAGGAATCGACTAATCATATTAGTTGAAATCCACATCTCGTCCCCGCTCCGCTTCAGTGGAAACAGTCAAGCGGAGACGAGCGGAGCGGAGAGGAGACGTATCTGCATTACTACATTATAATCCCTCCACTCAGCTCCGCTCGTCTCCGCCTCAGTGGAATCACTTAGCTCTTTTCACAGCTCTGCTCCACTCAGCTCCGCTCGTCTCCGCTTCAGTGCAGCCGCAGCCTAAGAGTTTTGATATAAACAGCTAAACTTACAGTTTCCGATAGCACATGGTAAACCTTCATGAGTTGCTCCTCGCTAGGTTTCCCCTCTTTGATAATTTCAGGCGGGCTCGCCATGGATGACTGCACGTTGGGGCTGGTGCAGTATGCAACTGCATTATACTCGAACGGTGAGAGGCAGGTGGGCTGTAGTTTCTGATAGGAACGATGAAATATTTTTATTAACTTATTATCAAAGACATAGAACGGTAAACGCTCCGTCTACATAAACGCTCTGCGACTGACGTGACATCTATCAGTCACTGGTAAAAAAAAACTGTTCTGTTGCTAATTAACCTAGGTCCAAAATGGCCAAAAAATTTTTTTAAATTGACCAAGACCCTTTCAAAAATATATGTATATTATGTGGGTGGTTGAGTATTTTCCAAAGAGTATGGAAATAATGAATAATACATACATACACTCACACCTTCATACCCAGAGTGGGGTAGGCAGAGCTACAGAATTACCAACTACTCTAAAAACTTGTTGATAACTGTAACCACATTTTGCACAAACAGGTAGCATTGCCTAACAGCACTAAAAAACATGGAGTGGCACTTTTCTAAGCTGGCAACCAAATTGGAAAATAATCACTCAATTTCACAATATTACATCAGCATTGCCATATGCACACCCCCACAAGGAGCGATTTTATAATAAGATAAATTCACGACAGAATGTTTAACTATAAATCTCAAAGTTATAATAGCAAGTCTCTCTAGCATGAGACTGCAGAAAGTCTGTACTAGACAAGTGCGCTGCGCCGGTTTCACGCCGATTATACGCCGACGCAGCATAGAAAAAAATGTCAGCAGCGGAGTAAAATCGATGTGAAACCGAAGGCGCACATGTCTAGTATATACATTGTTTGTAAGTTTTTTCCTCTTGGAGAAAAATACAAGGAGCCAAGGCTAAGATTGTAGGTGTTAAAAACCATATCGTCTTTGACCTGTTATCGTATTGTCAATGTTATGATAGCTGTTATTCACTTGACAGTAATGTCAGCCGAGTTAAAAACAATACCACAACAGGGCAAAGGCAATTTGGTTTCTACCGTGTACAATAGCAGCCCAGGCCTTTAATGTGTTTAAACGTACCTCAGCATCTTCATATTTCATTAAATCTATATCCCTAATATTAGAGTGCGGTATATCATCAAACTCAAACGGCAACTTGTGTTCAACGTAGTCATCGCATGTCAAGCCTAAAGAACGGACTGTGATGCCGTCTTTGCAGCTCAATCTGTTGCTAATGTTTTCTTCTGATTCTTTCTTCGTGACAGGTAATAGTGGATAACCTCTCAGGGCGGTATTCGTGAGTAACTCGTGAATGTATACATTGTCGATGTTGCTGTCTATGGTAGACTTTGCCGGCCTGGGGCAACTGGATATGCGCCGGGGGTAAAGAAACTGCAAAATAATCAATCATAAACGCATGCTGGGTCGTTGTAACGCGCGCGGTGCAATTTAATAAAGTCAATGTCAAGGCACCTATAATATAGCACATAAAGATAAAAATAACATCGGTAACCACGTAATTGTTATGTTTAAACATTGTTTGCAACTTAAAGAAAGATCAAATGCTGATTTAATCCAGTTGCAATGCGTAAATAAACAGTAATTGACTTACATCCTCCAAAAATTGTGTCCGGACGGGGATTTTTCTAGACAATCGGCTGGAATGATTTTTTGTGGATACTATCCCGTTTATAGGCGAAAATTTGTGGGAAAACGTGCGCAAGCACAGCGCCATTTTCACATGTAACGTTTATTCACTAACTAGCACGAGAATGTCGATAATTGTTCGAAAATGTGTCGTAGAAAATCCTGACATATCGGATAGGATAAACACATGACAGATGTTTCTTTTTTTTCTAGTTCTTAAGGCGTCTTACATCAGTCTAAACTGTTCGTGAATATTTTTATTCGTTCATAGTGAACATTAATTGATTATTACATATAACACGTATTTGAAGGATAAAAAGACGCAAATTGAACTAAATATCTAATTTACTAAATTAACTAGGTAAATAAGTTAGCGGTAATCTAAACTTTTTATGCGTTTCTTAATGAGCCGGCTTATTGTAGCTTGTAGAATTTTGCCTTAGCGCTGGCAGTTGAATCTATCAATCAGCTGAGCGCGATGTGTCGGATTGCGTCGATTGTGAAGCGCTCGTGAAAGTCGTTAAGTTGCTAATATATTTTTGCGTAAAAATACGGTGAAACATTTTATTTATTTATTATCATCACAACAGAACTGTAGCCAAGTACCGACAAATTATGATTGTGCAGCGTGCATTCCAGAGAATTTACGGGCACCTATTGATCTGCAATTCTAACAAAGTAAGTTGTTTAAAACGTAACGCTTTAAATAAATGATTCAATTGCGTAGCTACCTCTAAGTGCCTACTATACGCTCATTTTCCAATTAGCTGCTGCTCAGTTTAAACCACAGATTACTATACTCTGTTTAGACTGATCTGGTCAGATCAAGATGCAATTGGGAAGCAAGGTTAACGCTCCAGGCTACTTTATATACAAACTAGACCCCATATCGAGTCCCTGGCATGTTGAGGCGTTTTTCTACTACTACTATCGTATCTACTAATCTACCTGAGGGATCAAGTGGACTTTTTGTACATTAAAATCCATTAATGGAGTCGAGTGGGATTTAATGTACACTTACTAAAATCCATTTGGATTCATTTACACTTTTTGAGACGCTGGGATCTATCAATGGATTTAAATATACGATGAAGTTTACAAAGATCCATTAATGGATTCTATTGAACTTTATATACCAGGATCCATCTATGGATACTAAATGTCCACGAGTATCCATCAATTGATGGAATCAAGTGTATTAAAAGTTTAACAAAATCCATTGATGGATCGAAGTATAATTAAGAGTGGAACAGAATCCTTTGATGGATTCCAGAGTATTAAAAAGTGTAAACAAATCCAAATGGATTTAAGTATACAATAAAGCGAACTCGACTCCATTAATGGATTTGCATGTCCACTTGACCCCTGAAATGGATCCTATCAATAAATCCTAGTGGACGGAGGCCCGGAGGGCCTTTGTTAGTTCATCTGTCCAACGTGCCGGCGGTCGTCCCACGCTGCGCTTGCCAGGTCGTGGTCTCCACTCAAGAACCTCTCTGCCCCAACGGCAGGAGACCATCAAGCTATGTGCCCATTGCCAAAAAGGGACGCCTATGTTAGCAGTGGACGACTACGGGCTGAGGGCTACAGAACCCTAAAGCTGGGCATTCACGACCTCTCCAAAGGCCGAATAGAGCAGCGCCGCGCCAAAACCGATCCGTGAATGTCAAAACTGTAGCGTTTAAAAGTACTTGTCGCTAGTCGATGGATTTCCAAACGGACTGAAATCCAGTGCGACGCGCCAAGGCGCAATCCGAATGGAACTGTCGTAAATGTAGAAATTTCAACGATGGAACACGCCACGCCACTGTGACAACCAAATGGCGACGTCGTGAGTGCGTTCTCTAGCAGTAATTTTCTAGCGGAAACTAAATGACGTGGCCAAAATATGACGCCCATCTAGTTGTATACACTCCAACTGTCGCCGAGACAAACGGCGCGTCCATAAATGCCCAGCTTAAAAACAATTTCTGCTTGTTCCAGGTTCCAAGCTTCAGTTCACTACGCCTAAAGCACAGTAAACATGATCTCAACGAGCACAGAGCTAAAGTCATGGGTAGGGGGCTCCCGGAGAGGAAGCCCCTGCCAGGAGTCAAGAATATAATACTCGTCGCATCTGGAAAAGGAGGGGTCGGAAAAACGACAACTGCAGGTTCGTATACAAATTATAAATTAATAGAGATGCGCCGAATCGTGGTTTCACCGAATAGCCGAATACTGAATACTATTCGGTTTAACCTTTACCGAACCGGATATTCGGCCGAATTATTCGGTTTACCATTTCATTGTTTTGTCGCGTAAACTGGTTCTAACATGTATGCTATGTGTCGCTGCTGGCTAGATGAGGAGCGAGCCGCACCTTACCGCCCGCCAACCGCGCAGTCACTTTGCTTCAAAACATCGCATGATTACGTTAATTACTTACAAATAAAAACAAAGGTGCTTATTATTACAAAAATAATTCAACACATTCGTCATAGGAGTTCTTTGACATATAATATAACATAAATCTTACGTAAGAAGTTTTGTCTTTTAGTTCTATGCTGTGTTGTGTAGCCAAGAAAATAGAAATAGGTACTCGAACCGAATATATTCGGCACCAAAACCGATTAATTCGGCCGAATACAAATAGTGAAAAAGATGCCGAATACGCCGAATACCGAATACCAAACGAATATTCGGCGCATCTCTATAAATTAATAAATAATTAAGTAAATAATACATAATAATAATAATTATGTCATTAAATGACCCACAATCAAGTGTTTTGTATTACCAATTTGAAGTCAGCCTGTAGAGAAATAAATACTTGTATACGTACATGGAATCCAGCATGAACAAAAATTTTATGAAGGGTTTTTTCAGTGAATCTCGCATGCGCTATGAAAGTGATAGAACCAGACAAGCAGATAGGGATCCTGGATGCGGACGTGTTTGGGCCATCGGTGCCCCTCATGATGAACGTCGCCGGGGAGCCCATGCTCAACGACGAGAATCTCATTGAACCCCTGCTCAACTACGGAATTAAATGGTGAGCGACAAGAAAACCATGCATGTTTTGACATTGCCCTTGCACTGGGAATTGGCAGGATCCATCAAGTGTCGAGTGAACCTTTTGTGCCTTTAGATTCATTGATGGAGTTGAGTGAGCCTTTTGTGCATTCAGATCCATTAATTTAGTCGAGTGAACCTTTTGTGCATTCAGATCCATCAATGGAGTCTAGAGAACCTTTTGTGCATTCAGATCCATCAATGGAGTCTAGAGAACCTTTTGCGCATTCAGATCCATCAATGGAGTCGAGTTAACGTTTTGTGCATTCAGATCCATCAATGGAGTCTAGAGAACCTTTTGTGCATTCAGATCCATCAATGGAGTCGAGTGAACCTTTTGTGCATTTAGATCCATCAATGGAGTCGAGTGAACCTTTTGTGCATTCAGATCCATCAATGGAGTCGAGTGAACCTTTTGTGCATTCAGATCCATCAATTTAGTCAAGTGAACCTTTTGTGCATTCAGACCCTTTAATGGATTTCCGCAGACATTACAGTTAATTACAATCCATTCACGGATCTGAGTATAATTAGTGTTTACTAGAATCCAGCGTAAACATTGAAGTTGCTCAAAATCTACTGATAAATCTAAATGTATAAAATTCCGCTTAATCCACTATGGATTCTAGTAGTGCTTCTTTTTCTGTAACACCCGTACATAAAGCAGAATCTATAATACATACAAACCTTCCTCTTGAATCGATCTATGGCGAATGCTACATGCTGGATATGTATCGCGATATTTAACGAGATATTTAATTTTATCTAATAATATTTAGGTATACTACACATACGAATCGCGTCAGTACGACGGTAAATGTCATGGAGTACACTCGATTTTCGTATTATTTTCGTATGAATACTGGCGCGATAAATATCGATTAGAGACTAGACGCTCGATATTTATCGACGATACTGAAGCAGATCGTGGATTTTTGGATTTCTAGAAATTTGTGATACTCTATACTACACACTCGATAAATATCGTGATCCTGGATTACGATCCAAATATCACGATAAATATCGAGTGTGTAGCATTCGCCTGTTGATGAAAACTGCATTACAATCCGTGACGAACTTTAAAAGATCTAAGGGACAGACGGCGGGAAGCGACTTTGTTTTAGTGAAAAAAGTCAGAGTCATCATCCCTATTCCAACTTGTCGTTTCCTTCACAGCATGTCAATGGGCCTTCTAGTCTCCGGAGAAAACGCGGTCGTGTGGCGCGGCCTTATGGTGATGCAAGCCTTGGAGCGGCTGACGCGGCAAGTTGCGTGGGGCCCGCTCGACTGCCTGGTGGTTGACACGCCGCCTGGCACCGGGGATACCCACCTGTCGCTAGCGCAGAACTTGCCGATAGACGGTCAGTGTTTGAGAGTCTGTTATCCCTTCGAGTAAACAGCCGTGTAACGGCTGCTGTCAAAAAACAAATAATACTGTATGACATTAAATCAAAATTCAAATTTAAACTATCTATAGTTTACTTGCCGCTTGAAGGGTTATGTCATCCACATAAACAGTCATTTTTGTAGTAGGTACGTAGACGTGAGTCACCGAGACGGTACTGGCTGAAAATCAGCGCTGTAGGTGTCTGACACCACTGCATAATGCTGAGCTAGTGTCCGATCGACTGCTGCGAGCACACACATTCCGTGCTGTTCCTAATATCATTATTTATTATAACCCTAGTTTTCCTTTATTTGTCTATTTGGTTGTCTTTGTGTAGTGAATGTGTTTCTTTCTTGATCTCTTCTTTCTTTCATTTTTATTGCAGTTGGGTGGCAGTTTGATTGTTTGAAAGAAGTAATGTGGATCATATAAATTTGAAATTAAAGTAATTTAGAACTAAAATTTTGGTTGTGTTTTAATGTTAACATTAAAGTATTGCATGTTATCACATCACATGTAAAGTATCGGTTATCGATGTGGGATTTAGGTTTTAAAGTTGGTTAGCAACCACAGAACAGAAAAAACAGTAGAAGTGTCAAGTGGGCGTGTAACGTGTCGCACAGTTATGCGGAGTTCCGCATAACCTACCATACTTTTGCCGCGATCGCTTATTTTGATATTTCAATATTTCGATATTTCAAAAATAGGAAAATAAATCCAGAAACATGTCTTATTGTGCTTTTTTGGAATGTAAAAACGATAACCGCACCAAAAACATTTTCGATGGTGGAGTGTTGTTTTAATAGATAGTTTGAGTATTGGCGACAACCAGGTCTGATACTAAGCGAAGCTCATGCCACTTCCACTGTTTTTTCTATTCCGTGTTTAGGACTCATAAAGATTTAAACTTGGTTAGCAACAATTGTGTTTAAAGCTTGCTTTTTGGTTTATTACTTACAGGTGTTTTAATAGTGACAACGCCGCAATCCGCCGCGTTGCAAGTAACAAAACGTGGCCTGAACATGTTTGAAAAGCTGAAAGTTCCTGTCATAGGCATGGTCGAAAACATGTCCCACGCCTTGTGCTCTAACTGCGGCCATAAGAACTTTGTGTTCGGAAGTGAGACGCAGCGGATGGCGCTTGAAATGGGCATTGAAATCATTGAGAGTTTCGAGGTGAGATAATATTGGACAGAATAAAATGAACTACACTACCGCTCTTAAGTATTTAGACACTCATTATTTAGTCCATACTATTGCCTACAAAAATGACTTTCAACATAATACTGTCGAATCAGAACCAATGGACTCTTTTAGATGCTAGTTACATTTTTACGCTCAGGTTAACTTTGTCCATATTCCCATTTCGTCCACATTTTAATCTCGGCCACATTCCCAACTCGTCCACATACCAATCCCAAATTGTCCTCTTCCTATCTCTTCCATATTTCCAACTCGTCCACATTCCAAACTCGTCTGCATTCTTAATTAGTCCACATTCCCAACTGGTCCTCATTCCTAACTCGTCTGCAACCTAACTTGGATTGTAGGGCTGTTCGATATCAATTCGATCACTCGGTTGTTCACTAGTTGTTGGAAATGTGAACGAAATGGGATTGTGGACGAGATAAGAATGTGGACGAGATGGGAATGTGAACGAAATGATAAGTGGACGAAATGGGAATGTGGACGAGGTAGAAATGTGTACGAGATAGAAATGTGGGCGAGATGAGAATGTCGACGAGATGAGAATATGGACAAACTGAACCTGAGCGCATTTTTATTTATTTGGCCCGGGGCTACTTTGCCCAGTCCTATTTAGTCACCTTCTTAACTCGTCCACAATGCCATGTCGTCAGCATGTAATTCCACTTGGGTTTGTATACAATTGTATGGAAATAATAAAGAGTGCTTAAATACTTACGAGTGGTAGTATCACTAGGGTTAGGACTGGTAGACATTGATTCTAGGATACTTGGAGACGCTCGCTAGAATCCGACCAGCGAGTGGTGACACAAGCATTTTTCTCAAATTCTTGACATGCCAGCAATTTTACCTATGAAAACTGTCACATTGTGAGTACCTATCCAGTCGCTATGCATTTCGTGTTACCAGCTAGTGACTGTCTTGCAAAGGAAGAAATCGATTAATTAAATTTAATATTTGGAGTCATGCATGTCCATATTATTGCAAATAATGACGCCAAATTTTCCGATCTCTGCTTATTACTTATTAGTAATATTACTTCGCTGCTTGGCGTTCAAAACGTTGAATGAATCCCAGGTGCCTTTACCTTAATATTCAGATTCTTGGGATTTCAATGTTTATTTTTAAAATAAAACTAAACATTTTACAAAAATGTAGAAAACTCAATTACCAAAACGGAAATTAAAAAATCCTGTTTGTTAATTATTTAATCTTGTTTCACAATTATGAAACTGAAAAAAATTCGTAGCCAATTACAAAATCGGACTAAAGGGATGTGGAAATTTGTTCAGCATGTCAAGTACCATCCCAGACCATAGCAATACCCTCAGGGGTAGGGTGGGACTGAACCGTACCACCGCAGTGCTGCAGTATAGTGCTTTCAGGTTTTGTTTTTCTAAATATTACGTACCTGGTTACGTTCTTATATCGAATTCCAGCACTACATACATGCATACATACATACCTTCACGCCTATAATCCCAGAGTGGGGTAGGCAGAGCTACAGAATTACCTACAACTTTAAAAACTTGTTGATAATTCAGTAACCACATTTTGCACAAATAGGCTAAGATGTTTACCAGCGTATTTTCCCAGCACTACTACGGTAGTATGGTTCAGTCCCACTCTAGCCCCAGGGGTATGGCTAGGGGTCCGCTCCGTTCAACCTTTGCAGTGTACATACAGAATTGTCACTGTCACCTATCATTGTCAGGATGATGAAAAGAGGTTGAATAACACGTTCACAGTCCAGTGCCCCATGTATGGAGCACGGCAAACTAGCTCCAAAAGTCCAGTGCCCCATATATGGAGCACGGCAAACTAGCTTCACAAGTCCAGTATCCCATATATGGAGCACGGCAAACTAGCTTCACAAGTCCAGTATCCCATATATGGAGCACGGCAAACTAGCTTCACAAGTCCAGTGCCCCATATATGGAGCACGGCAAAATAGCTTCACAAGTCCAGTGCCCCATATATGGAGCACGGCAAACTAGCTTCACAAGTCCAGTGCCCCATATATGGAGCACGGCAAAATAGCTTCACAAGTCCAGTATCCCATATATGGAGCACGGCAAACTAGCTTCACAAGTCCAGTGCCCCATATATGGAGCACGGCAAAATAGCTTCACAAGTCCAGTGCCCCATATATGGAGCACGGCAAAATAGCTTCACAAGTCCAGTGCCCCATATATGGAGCACGGCAAACTAGCTTCACAAGTCCAGTGCCCCATATATGGAGCACGGCAAACTAGCTTCACAAGTCCAGTATCCCATATATGGAGCACGGCAAACTAGCTTCACAAGTCCAGTGCCCCATATATGGAGCACGGCAAAATAGCTTCACAAGTCCAGTGCCCCATATATGGAGCACGGCAAACTAGCTTCACAAGTCCAGTGCCCCATATATGGAGCACGGCAAAATAGCTTCACAAGTCCAGTGCCCCATATATGGAGCACGGCAAACTAGCTTCACAAGTCCAGTGCCCCATATATGGAGCACGGCAAACTAGCTTCACAAGTCCAGTGCCCCATATATGGAGCACGGCAAACTAGCTTCACAAGTCCAGTGCCCCATATATGGAGCACGGCAAACTAGCTTCACAAGTCCAGTGCCCCATATATGGAGCACGGCAAACTAGCTCCACAAGTTCAGTGCCCCATAAATGGAGCACGGCAAATTACCTCCACAATATAAATTAATTTGCGGGACTTGAGATAAATATTTAAATATTTGTATGGGGACTCTAGGAGTACATTGGTATATTATGTATGGGGACTGTACTGCCCTCCTAAGCATATTCGCAGTATCTTAGATAAAACTTCTGTACCAATATCAACCTTATTACTAAAAAACAAAAGAAAAACTGCTTTGGTTCTTAAATTTGAGATACTGCGAATATGCTTAGGAGGGCAGTGTAAACGTGTTAATAAAGGATTTATTCTTCGCAGGTCGACCAGAACATGTCAGAGTGTATCAACAGCGGTAAGCCAGCGATATACGCGCTTCCAGACAGCATACACGCCGAGAAATACAGGAGACTCGCGAACAAAGTGTTTCAGTACATAGACAGGAGGGAGAAAGATCAAGCGGAGCAATCGTAACGCACAATGTGGTTGAACTATGTTTATTTTAAATAGTTTTACAAATATCCGTTCTATAAAACCTTGTATATATCCTTAACTATATATGGCCACGTATATACACAGTGAAAATGAAATAACCTTTATAATGTAATTTTTATTCGGAACAAAAATGTCACTTAGGAATCCAAATGTTGGAACATTAAATTAAGAATAATAAAAAAATATAAAAATAAATATCCTTATAGTCTTTTAATTTGAAAATATATTTTTAATTGCACTGTACCGCGAATAAGTGACGCAAGCCTAAGGTCTCTTATGGCTATTGGAATACAATTCAATTATTATTAAGTCCTTACAACCTCAGATATTTATTGCTAAGGGTTATTTTCGTTTACTCGATAAGTACAAAATATATATTTACAGTGACATCACAATAGGGCACGCGGAATGAAACGTTCTTGGACAAGGCTCGGAAATATATAAAAGAAGTTATAGACGCGTGAACCGACTCTTACAAACCGCTCAGGTTCACTTTGTCCATATTCCCATCTCGTCTACATTCTCATCTCGGCCACATTTCCATCTCGTCCACATTTCCATCTCATCCACATACCCATTTCGTCCTCATTCCTATTTCGTTCACATTCCCATCTCGTCCACATTCCCATTTCGTTCACATTCTCAAAAACTAGTGAACAACCGAGTGATAGAATTGATATAGAACAACCCTACAGTCCTAAGTTAGGTTGCAGACTAGTTAGAAATGCGGACGAGTTGGGAATGAGGATGAGTTGGGAATGAGGATGAGTTGGGAATGAGGACGAGTTGGGAATATGGACGAGATAGGAAGTGGACAATTTGGGATTGGTATGTGGACGAGTTGGGAATGTGGACGAGATAGGAAGTGGACAATTTGGGATTGGTATGTGGACGAGTTGGGAATGTGGCCGTGATGAGAATATTTACGACATGGGAATATGGACAAAGTGAACCTGACCGTTACAAACGTCGCCGCGGTGAGGTTTATTCTACACATGGCACTGCACAGTTCGGTTCGCGTCTAATTCATTAAAAATAGTTTCACATTTATATTGAATTCGCGAACCCCATCCATATAAGATAAGGGATGCCTCAGTCAAAATACACTTACATGCAAAAACAACAATCGGATAAAAATATCACACGTGAAAGAAAGCTCAACATTGATTATTATGTATGAGAGTGGTTATGTGTGCGTCTAGCTTTTTTATAAAGCATTCACTGCCGTCCCTTTGGCGTTTTGCCCCACGTGCCCAAGCTCGCGTACTGAAAACGCACATACGCGTTTAAGGCACTGGGTGAAAGTCAAGAAAACGCTTATAGGCCGGCAGTGATTGCGTTAACGACACAACTTAAAAATATGCACCGTCCGTAGCATACTTTCAAAAGTGTCGCTGTCAAGTTATATATATGTACAACTAGAGGACGCGTAGAATTAGTTTCCCGTTACTCCCCCCGTGTTTTCCCGTTGGGGGTCGATTTTCGGAAAATCCTTTCTTAGTGCTCACTTACATCATGAAAGGAACCCTTATACCAAATTTCAAGTTTCTAGGTCCAGTAGTTTCGGATGTGCGTTGATATATAAGTCAGTCAGTTTTGCCTTTTATATATATAGATAAATGAAAACACAGTGGAGTATATATATACTTCGCTAATTATGCGAAAAAAAAACCACATTAAACAATAGGGAGATATGAAGGAACAAATACATATTTTCTCGCTTATATTAATGAAAGGAAATACCAAAGAGCTAAAGGAACGTATACAGCGCTTATAAAGAATAGTAACAAGGAATAACGAATATTTTTTTTAAACATGCTGTGAAATTGTTTGGTTAAAATAAACGCTCAGGTTCACTTTGTCCATTTTCCCATGTCGTAAACATTCCCAACTCGGCCACATTCCCAACTCGTCCACATACCAATCCCAAATTGTCCACTTCCTATCTCGTCCATATTCCCAACTCGTCCTCATTCCCAACTCGTCCTCATTCCCAACTCGTCCGCATTACTAACTAGTCTGCAACCTAACGTAGGACTGTAGGGATGTTCGATATAAATTCGATCACTAGATTGTTCATGTGGGTATTGGGAATGTGAACGAAATGGGAATGTGGGCGAGATAAGATTGTGGACGAGATGGGAATGTGAACGCAATGGGAACGAGAACGAAATGGGAATGTAGGCGAGATGGGAAAATGGACAAAGTGAACCTGAGCGAAATTCGATCACTCAATAAAACTTCGCATCAACTGATACTAGAAATAAATTCGCTCAAGCGTTGAACATCACAAATCGCATATTACAGCTTCCCACACATAACCACCAAAAAACTATGAAATACTGATAGAAAAACAATTCAAAGGGGCTTAGCCCCACTCTTTTGAAGATATTTCAATGGATTCTACTATAAGTTTATTATAAAAATGAGCTTTAAAAATCAAAGGCACTCAACGCTGCATTTTAATAGTACCGGTATTAAGTACCATTACACCCGGATAACATTGATAGACAATACCGGTACATTTGAGCTTGTACCGAAAATACAACCGGTACGCTTCTAGGATGTTAGTCTGTCAATTACACGGTGGACAGCGTTATAAAATGGAAGCTTCTTTTATTGTTACTGTCATCGTGAAAGCGCCTCTCGCGTCATACACTTAAGAGTTAACCGCGGTCGCTAGCGGTTTATTTTACATCATAATATCTGAAGCTATTGTACCGGTATGGTTATATAAACGGTACACGGAAAGTATCTAGTCACATTTTTTAATGATATTTAAATCGCATATTGTAGAGTTCTCAATTAACTATTACTGACCATTTTTACACATATAAAACAACCTATACACGAAAATAACTTAAGAAGTTACATGGTTCCTAAATTAAAATCGTGACCGACAGTTACCAAGTTCACTAGACAAGTTCTTTCCGTGTACCCTTCATATCCATACCGGTACTTAATAAGTTTAATGGTACTTATAAAAGATTTTCTACTAATTTCTGATCAATACCGAATGAAAATTGAAACAGGCAACATTTTAATATAAATAACATTTAAAATGGAAAATCTTTAAGTATTTGGGACATTTCTTCATAAACCAAGGGTTTGCTTTGACAATTTGACACTTGTTACTCCTAAATATTGTTACAGTAAAACACAACTGATATGGCTTACCGATGTACCTGCGCAGATGACGAATTTTCGAAGCGCGGGAACCAATCAGCATGATCCATGCGTTGCGCGTCTGTATTCTGTGCTATTATTGGTTACTAGTGACGCCATGTTGACGCGCGCCCGCGTGTCATTCAGTCAGCCGTGAGTGAGATGGAAAAAATAGATGCAGTTTAATTTGCACCTTATAACTATTACTTACAAGTCTGATCGTGGGTTTTAAACGTGCTTTCGGAAATCATCGGATCCTTGTTCGTGTCTGCGCGAACGAAGATTCACGACACGCCATATAAATTGTGTTCTACTGTACCTATCTATTTGTACGAAAGTTCGTTCCAAACTGTTTCATTTGTAACTAAACTGAATTTCTAACTAGTGAATTCTGAAGTGAAAATTGAGAAACAAAACTTCGAACTCTTAAAGTTTAGTCGTTCTAAGAAGGCCGATTTGACAGCTTTCAACGCAATACAAAACATAACCTCAAACACATATTTTGCACTGCGTTGACAGCTGTCAAATCGGCCTTCTTAGAACAACCAAACTGTAGGCTGCATTTCACCAAACTGGAATTAGACTTACTCTGAGATTAGTCTGCAAATTCGGCATTTAATCTAGGTATAATAATTTATTCTCGCTTGGTGAAATTCGCCATCAATAGAATACCTCAGAATATTTTTTTAAGAGAATTGTGAAGCGTAATGCCAAATAAAATCCATACAAAAGCTCCGGGCGATAACGTTTCTAATCTTAACCCTTTGAACGCCAAGAACCACTAAAGTGGTCGTGTACTGTCGTGCCTACCACGCCATCGACCCATATAGTGGTCACAGATACAGTGCAAAATAGACCCGAGTATTTGTGACGTAAGGACATTAGCTGTGGTTTTTTTGTCATTGGCGTGTGAGGACGTTTGTATCAAGTCAAAGGCGTTCAAAGGGCAAGTCCGATTTCCACTATTTTTGAATATCGTAGTTTCTAAACTATATTTTTACGTTTCCGTTTTTTTATTAGGGTTCCGTAGTCGAACTAGGAACCCTTATAGTTTCGCCATGTCCGTCCGTCCGTCCGCAGCCTAGCTCAAAGACTTAATTGTAGAAAGCTGTTATTTGGCATAAATATACATATTAGTAACGCCGACAGTGGTAAAAAAAATCTTGTTTTTTTTAGGGTACCTATCTCCCCAACACGTAAAGCGGGGATGTTTTTTCTCGTCTACCTATAAACGTGCATCTAGTTTTTACACGACTGCACAAAAAAAGGAGTGTAACGTTTTCAGGGTTCATGTATGTATGTATCTTACGATTCTTTATTCCACCATAACTTCTAAACGCCTGAGCCGATTTAAATGTATTTGGTATCGTTAGAATCCTTTCACCATCCCGAGTGACATAGGATACCTAAACTGTTAAAATTGAATTAAGAACAATGGCGAAATGACAATTATTTATGTCAACAAAAAAAGTCTTCTAAATATTACAATAAAGGTATCATTCGAAAGGTCTTAATGTGACCATCTCAAATATATACGAATATAGTAGCACTAGACGACGCCCGCGACTTCGTACGCGTAGAATTAGTTTCCCGCTACTCCCCCCATTTCTTCCCGTTGGGGGTCGATTTTCGGAAAATCCTTTCTTAGTGCTCACTTACATCGTGAAAGGGACCCCTGTACCAAATTTCAAGTTTCTAGGTACAGTAGTTTCGGCTGTGCGTTGATATATAAGTCAGTCAGGTTTGCCTTTTATATAATACTAGAGGACGCCCGCGACTTCGTACGCGTAGAATTAGTTTCCCGCTACTCCCCCCCATTTCTTCCGGTTGGGGGTCGATTTTCGGAAAATCCTTTCTTAGTGCTCACTTACATCATGAAAGGAACCCATGTACCAAATTTCAAGTTTCTAGGTACAGTAGTTTCGGCTGTGCGTTGATATGTCAGTCAGTCAGTTTTGCCTTTTATATATATAGATAGATTAATAAACGGGTTCAATAACAATAAAAAAAATGCATTCGGGTTTTTAAAGCTTGCTTTTCATTTAGTTATTCATAATATCAACAACACATTCAAACATCGTAAAAATCTGACTATGGAGAGAAACGTTACCGCATTTTGTATGGAAATTTAGCCTCACAATCCGCTTAATTCTGTGGTTTGGAATTTTACAGCTGTCAAAAAAAGTGCTTGTTTGAGAGCTCGCCCCGCCTGTCAAACTGACGTTTCACGGCCGTGTATGAAGACAAGAGGGGAGCGCCGATGCCTTAGTCTATTGTGAGTTTCTGCCGGTTTTAATTTTATATAAACGGAGCCCTAATCGCCATTTGTCCTAATTTTCGTTTCTCCTAAAAACTGTTGTATAACCCTAACGCAGTGAAAAACTGAGCTTCAAACCATTTTAGCACAAACGACGCTAGGACAAATGAAATTAGGAATTTCGAGGGAAAGTATTTCAACGACCACGGCCACCCATCGTTCAAATGCAGATGATTCGCACCCAAGTCCTTATGATTACATTGTCAAAGCACTGGACTTGTCCGGTCTACCACTTTTTCTTGTGCTCGTCCATGCTGACGCCGCCGGGGCCTAGATAGACGATCATTAGAAGTCCGCCGATGACGGAGAGAGTCTGAAAAGGCGGACAAGTTCTTATAAGTACTACTAATCCTATTAATATTATCATTGAATTAAAATAACCGGTTTTGTATGAAAATAACCGGCTAAAATCGGTTATAACCGGTTATTTGCATTCCCTAGTTAGAATATTGGTGGCAAAACGTTGTTCTAAATGCATGGAGTCGATATTTCCTAATAGGGTAATTGCCTAATTTTTTATTAGTATTTAAATTGAAGCTTTGTTACCTTCCGAATAGCCTAGTATAAATAGTTTTTTAATATCTTTAAAAATACAAAAGATATAAATGTTTAAAACTTGCTTTTAGACACAGAGGAAAATACAGTAATATGACGTCATATTACTCAACCGCAATATGAATTACACGGAAAACATCGTTTTGTGAGAGAGAAATATACAAAAAACTTAAAAACGCTATAACTTTTTTATTTTATTACCAATTTCAAACTTGATTTTGAATTATTTTATCAACTACTTACATTGATACATTATACAAATTAATATATGAAATTTAATATCAGGCAAATACCCTATTATTATTAGTATTATTAGGTACACATATCACTTTGATTTTGAAGTTTAGTTTTGTCATATTTCCAAATAAATTAAATACATTTTTAATATTTGTTTGTTTGTTACGCCTTCACAGCGGAGATATCCTCCGTACCAAAATTTATTTAAACTCGTTTAGCGATTTGATGAAAGATTGAATTTTGAAATATGACAATACTGAAGGTCAAAATCAAGGTGTATTATAATAATCAGGAAACAGCGACTCCATGGATCCTAGAACCACGGTTTGCCGCCAAAAGTTTGTTTATGATTGTATGTTTCACCATAAATTAACAATATTTTTTCCAAATTATATGAAATCAAACGTAGTCGCCTGTTAGTAAAAATCTATTTTAAAAATTAAAATGATTTTTCAACCTCTGCAGATGCAACTGGCAAAAACTGTAGTTTTATGTAATGCTCTATGCATTTTTTGTTTACAATACTGCTATCAATGTGAACTTCCTTATTTTCTATCAACTGATTAATATTTTTTACAGAATTAAATCCTGGATTTTTATTTAATATGTTTGTTAAGCAACATCACTATTTTAGCGTGCCCCCAAACTGAGCGTTAGACAGCGGGGTCTACCTATTAGCTATACGGTTCATTTTATATTTGGCATTATATCCTCAAGCAAGCACATCAGGAGGATATTACTAGTGCTCGCGGTCGTGACCGTGCGCCCATTTCCGTGTTACACGCCAACGGTTTTATGGCCCGTTCGGCACGAGAAATTCGTCTACGTTTTATTAAGTCACGTGTACCCGTGTATATCCGTGTACACGGGTTCACGTATGGCGCCCGAGTATCTCGACTAGCGCGGCGCTCGCGCGTAAAACGTGCGAGTCGAGAGTCCGGCGCATGGCACGCGTTTTACGCGCGAGTTTTGAAACGCGCGAGAGCATCTGGACGGGTTGTATGTAGCTCTAGTATTTCGGGAACGCGCGAGTGTCAACGCGCGAGAGCTCACGCGCGCAAAACGCTCCATCTGGACAGGGTCTTACGAGGTCTAACGATTCTTACCTGGAAGAAGTCATACTTCAAGAAGTCCCTAAGCGGCTTGTACGTCGGCACCGCCCACCACGCGTTGTGGTACAGGTTCAGCACGGTCAGCACCACCACCAGCATCAGCGCCGAGAGCTTGGTGCGGTAGCCGATGGTCACCAGCACCATGAGAATACTGCCCAGGAGGTCCTGGACAATCTGGGGGGGGGGGGTATTACATTAAAAATTTTAACGCCACAAACAAAGTACAGATTCTCGGATAAGTTCGTATTTATCTTGCTATCTCAATTAGCTTCAGTAACTATTAATAAGCCAACTGAGAAGACAAGATAAATACGAACTTTTCCGACTAAAAACGATGGAAAAGGATTATTCACAACATCTGTAATTTGAAAAAATAATTATGTCAATGGACCTGTGCAGTAGCAGAAACATGTACAGTCGAGTTCATAAATATGTGTACACATTAGTACCTTGTCTATTTAATGTCATGTTCAAACTGCCATATGTGAATTGTCACAACGTTTAAAGTGACAAGGTACTAACGAGTACACATAACTCGACTGTACAAGGTGGCCAAGAGCGTCAACGGGGTAAGTGCGACGAACCATATTTTACCTCACCTTACCTTAAGATTATTAAAAAAAAACCTAATCCTGTACTGATGCTAAAATCTTCTCTTTGGTAAAACTATACTAAGCCTTACTTTTCCTATAATATGAAATATAAAAGCCCATGTGGCGTTTTAAGCTCTTTAGCCATTAGCAGAAAAGTATCAATAAATAATGAACAAAAAAGCAATTGTGCGCTTTGGAGACCAACCTCTATAAACATGTTTTTTTTTAAAACACATTTTAAAAAAGTTCCTTATTCATTTGTATCCGTTTGGGAGCTTCGATGCCAAAGACAGACGCATAACACACGTATTATAACACCCCTCTATTTTTCGTTTGGGTTGAACATACCGGAAAATCCACGTGGCCAACACTCATCCTGACGTATAATTAAACATACGTAATGAAACGACGTCATTACGATCGAGCAAACATAACAATCGACTGGAACTAATGAAACATGGCGTGGCGGTTAAATTTATACAAACAACCTTGTACTTAATCGATACTATAATAAGACTTGAACATGGCTGTGAATTCTTTACATGGTATATAAAACAAAGTTTCCGTTGTCTGTCCCTCTGTATGTACGCTTAGATCTTTCAAACTACGCAACGGATTACTATGCATCCGAATAAGTTTGAATCCCTGCTTACAACCCCCCTATTTTTATTTCGGGGGGTGATAATGAAATGGTATTATGCAAATACATCTGTACAAACGACACTTCGAATCGAGTAGCCTTCCATAATTCCGCGTAGCATTTTTTTCAGTAGCGTTTTACCCCATTCATAATTTTATCGACACGCATTTACACTGTAGCTTTTTCCGAGTCGCATAATTGCTTATTTCAAATATCAATTTTACAGAGCCGACGGAGCTCCGCTTTTGCGGAGCTCCTCTTTCTGAATGCTTTGGCCCTTTGGGCCTGCTGCAAAACTAACATAACCTAAATCTGCCTACCTGTTCCATTGTCATAATAATAGGAAAATATACGATTAAGAGAAATTCATGGCGGAAAATATGCAACTGGGTAAAATCATGAATGAAAAACGCAATTGGAAAAATGTACTAAACAAAAAGAGAAAAACAATATAACGTAATGGCACCAATGTTGGACACTTTCAGCTGACATGCACCAATAATCGACGATTAACTTTTAATTCGAAAATCATACGGTCATAAATTGAGTGTTACATAACAAATTAATAACCCTTATCTTCTGTAAAATAAGAATCAAGTGTCGATCATTGGTCCTTGTCGATTACTGGTTCATTACGTTATGACTGACCTAATGCCAGATGTCATAAAATGGTCCCAGCTCAGCATGTTGCTACGTGGATTTACCCAGTTTGGGAAACAGATCGATACACTCCCTGGTTATATATATAACCCCCCTATACTTACGTCGTCGGACGTGAGCCGTGTGGTGCCGGGTTTAGAATGTTGCCACTCCATGTCTTCCATTGGATGTCGTAAGAGACGACTAAGAGACTTAAGGCTGTGTAGTGCTGTTAGGCGATGGGTTTGCAACCTGTCACTAATACACTGGATAACATCTTAGCCTGGTTGTGCGAAATGTGGTCACAGAATTATCAACAAGTTTTTGGAGTTGTTGGTGAGTTTGTGGCTCTGCCTACCCCACTCTGGGAATGAAGGCGTGAGTTTATGTATGTATGTATATTTACGTCGGGGGGTATAGTGCAAACGTACCTGTACAAATGACACTTCGAATCTTAGCAATGTGATGAACATGAACGCTAAGAGGATTCTGCCAGCCAGCTGTAGATACGTCTTCGGCTTGTTCTCCCCAAGAGATGGCACTCCAGCGAAGAGGCTCCGGCCCTCGGCCCTCGCCTCAGCCAACACTAGGAGCAGGGCTCCAATGAGGGCCAAGTTGCGGAGGAGGAATTGCATATCCCAGAGTATGCTGTAAGCGAACGTCTGGAACAAAAAGTTGGATTTTATTAAGCCTAGTTTCTGTACCATACAGATATAATAAGTATACTAGACGCCCGCGACTTCGTACGCGTAGAATTAGTTTCCCGCTACTCCCCCCATTTCTTCCCGTTGGGGGTCGATTTTCGGAAAATCCTTTCTAAGTGCTCATTTACATCATGAAAGGAACCCCTGTATCAAATTTCAAGTTTCTAGGTACAGTAGTTTCGGCTTTGCGTTGATATATAAGTCAGTCAGGTTTGCCTTTTATATACATATATATAGAAGATATCGAGTAGATTTAACTAGGTGCAAGGCGCCCTCTGACGGAGGACGAAGGATGGTGTGTCAACTTGTGACCTGGCCACGAAGGCAAATGTGTGTTAATTAATAAAAAATACATGTTACCAGCCCTTTTTTTATGGGTTTTATTCCAAGCGTATTAGTAGTGTATATTTTAACCATTTTTAGGGTTCCGCACGTCAAAAGGAAAAAACGGAACCCTTATAGGATCACTTTGTTGTCCGTCTGTCCGTCTGTCTGTGTGTCAAGACCCTTTATCTCGGGAACGCGTGGAGGTATTGAGTTGAAATATAAACCATATACTCGAATCTACAGTCCCTTGAAGCTGTGAATAAATCAAACTTCCAAGTTAATGTAAAAAAAAGTTACGGCCGTTTATGCCGCTAAAAACGTATATTTCGACACTCTCAAGGGAATCAAAATTTATAGGGTATTTCCCGTTGACCTAGAACTATGAAATTTGGCAAGTAATACCGTCTCATACTACAAATATAGAAAAAAAACTGAAAACCCAACATTTTTAATTTAATCACAAAAAAACAGGGTCTTTATGCAAGGAACGGTGGCGGTGCAAATTTTGAATTGAGTTAACCGTGTCATGTGCGGAACCCTCGGTGGGCGAGTCCGACTCGCCTTGTCCTGTTTTTTTAAGAAACTATTTCACTGTTGTCTCCTTGCTTACGGGACATAATAACAACAACAAAAAGTTTGATAAACCCAATTGCACCTCGTGTTTGAATCCCTCGCTGCGCTCAAGCTTCTAGCTACGCTCGTGATTCTGTTATATGTGGCGTTATCTATGAAAAGGCCCCTTATTGTAGATGGCGCTTACGCCGCACTGCGTCACGCGACGTTGTGTTTATATCGGAGCATCGTTAATAATGGCGAAAGCGCCATCGACAATAAGGTCCCTTTTCATAGATAACGCCACATTTTCTTCACTTATTCGGGTTCAAAACCAACACTCACATCAAAAAAACCGGACAAGTGCGAGTCGGACTCCCCCCCGAGGGTGCCGCACATGACACAATTCAAAATTTGTACCGCCGTTCCTTGCATAAAGACTGTTTTTTTGTAATTTAATTAAAAATGTACAGATTTCCGATTTTTTCCTATACTTCTAGTAAAAGGCGGTGTTTCTTGCCAAATTTCATAGTTCTAGGTCAATGGGAAATACCCTATACATTTTGATTCCCTCGAGAGTGGAAATACACGTTTATTGCGACATAAACGGCCGTATCTTTTTTTTAACGTAAATGTAGGAGTTTGATTTTTTCACAGCTTCAAGGGACTGTAGACCGGAGTATATGGTTTTAATTTCAACTCGATACCTTCACGCATTCCCGAGATAAAGGGTCTTGACACACAGACAGACGGACAGACGGACAACAAATTGATTTTATAAGGGTCCCGTTTTTTCCTTTTGGGGTACGGAACCCTAAAAACCATCCTTGGTATCATATTGCACAAAGATCTATTGTTGCGTGTGAAGAAATTGTAACAATAATAACTGCATTGTATTACTGATGTCAACATTAACAATATTTAATAACTTCGTGAGTGTCTAGTCACCAGCAATAACATATTATCCAACATTGGGCGCAAAAATATCTGATGTCTTTATTACTAGATGTATAAGAGCGTGCCAAATATTTTTCCGCCCAATGGATAATATATTATTCACGGAATAGAAAAAACAGTGGAAGTGGCATGAGCTTCGCTTAGTATCAGACCTGTTGTCGCCAATACTCAAACTATCATAAAAACAACCCGCCACCATGGAAAAAGTTTTTGGTGCGGCTATCGTTTTTACATTCCAAAATAGCACAATAAGGCATGCTTCTGGATTTAATTCCTATTTTAGAAATATCGAAATATCTAAATAAGCGATCGCGGCAAAAGTATGGTAGGTTATGCGGAACTCCGCATAACTATGCCACACGTTACACGCCCACTTGATACTTCTACCTACTGTTTTTTCTGTTCTGTGATATTATCGCTGGGTAACTACGCCGAAATTCTAGGCGGTCAAAACCATATCGTCTTTGACCTGGGCCCTGTTTTATAAAGCTACAAATTACAATTTACAGGTTATAAGTTTCCATTTGACACAACCTCGACCAATGACGACCAGCCATTTGAGCAGTGTTGCCAGTTTAGATCCATGCATATACCGGTATACCCTATTCTCCATAGAAATAAATACTTAATATATTTTCTGTGGTAAAAAGATGGTCTTACCTGTAATACGACGATGAAGAAAAGAACGCCACAAGCAATATCAACTTTTAACCTGCCGAGGACCATGATACAACCGCCAATCTGCCCCAATAAGTTTATTATCTGTGGAAAAACAAATCAATTAACGGTATAGTCTGTGATCGAATTCGAGATCAGAAATGTAAACAAACGGATTGCCATCATAAAAAAACAAATGCAAGTGATGGTTAATTTAAAATCATTGAAATAAAAATTTATAAAATAGGTTTTAATATAAATGTAAAATTCAACAAAATAAGAACGTAATTCTCTTCTTATTTTTTCTTTACTAATCATAATGTTTTTCTACATTACAGTCCCATCTACTATTGTTAAAATAAACTATCAGAATTTGTTCCAAATTTTCGGGGTTTAAACGTCTCCGTCTTGGCTGATAAATCCATTTCAGGTGGCTAAATGACTTTTCAATTTCTGTGGAGGTAATATAGGGGCATAACATTTTTAAATACGCTGTTTGTACTTCATACTCGTCTTCAGAACAATATTCGAACTATGTGGCGATCACTAGTAGACCCCGTTATCTTGTCGCACTGACGTCACTTTTTTATAGGGATTGAATGTTTATGTTATCGACTATTTAAATGTCGATGGTATTGTACTTAGAGGTATATGTCATGTCACTGACAATGAGTCAAACACAATCACTATTAAAAATGTGATAAAAAGAATGGGTTCAATAATAAATAAATAATAGGTAAATGGTGAATTAAGTATTTATATCAGTTTATCGCATCTTGTTAGAATAATGAAGTTAACTTCTAATTTTTAATCAAGAAGTTCTAATACCTACGCCATATTGAGATTTAGCAGAGATTTAAAAGGCAAAAAAGCAGTCGCATTGTTGCATTATAATATAAACTACAAACATCGATATAGAGAGGGTCGATAGAATAAAACATTCAATCCCTACAACAGAGCGACGTAAATGCGACAAGATAACGGGGTCTAATCATTAGTATATGGAAAAAACATCGATAATTGAGTTTATCTATATAGAAACTCCCTACCTGTCATAAAATGTTGCCCCTTAAATTCCTATGTCTGTTTATGAGCGCATGAACTTACCACAAACATGGTGGCGAGGAATTTCCCGCACCCCCACGACATATCCATGTAGTCACGCTGTTCCGACCACTGGAACCACATGCGGAGACCATCCTCGAGGAAGGTGCTGATGAGGCACAGCCTCGCCACCGTTGGTAGGACATTCTTGCCTTTGCGGATCACCTGGGTCAAAAATTCAAAATTCTAAATATTTATTCAGTAAATTAGCCACATGAGGGCTCTTTTACACGTCGGTAATATGTAGTGAATCTACTAGCGCTTCGGACAAGACCAACATTGCGGAGAAGAAGCGCCGCAAGAAACTCCAGCAGAAGGTCATTTTTTTTCAATCATAAAATACAATAATACGTATAAGTAACATTACAAGGTAATAAAGTAATAAATAATTATTTTTAAAACTAACACAAATATAATCATTACAAATGTAAGGTCAATAAAATAAAATTATAAATAATGATTAGGAGAACAACATGACGAGGTAATTTAATACACTTATAGCAGCTTCACTTTGTAATCTAAAATAATCTTTACTAATATTATAAAGAGGTAAAGCTTGTGACGTTGTAGGGGGTAATCTCTGCATCTACTGAACCGATTTTGAAAAATCTTTTACCAATAGAAAGCCACGTTATATGTGTCATAGGACTCTTGCGAGACAAAAATATTAGTGCCACTTGTCCCATGGGACTGCTGGGACGAAATCGTCTCAGTTATCCCATGATGGGACAACTCAATGTTACTAGTGGGATAGACGTTACAGTTATTCTTAAAACTACGCATGATATATATATATACATATTTTTTTGTTACATTCATTGTTTTATATAATGCTAGGTTAAGATTTTTTTCGTTGTATAATATCATATCATAAGCAATGTTTAAAAAACGACTGACTGTTGAGTTTCTTGCGGCGTTTCTTCTCAGCAGTGGTCTCTTGCGAAGCGCTGGTAGATTTTTGACGTGTAAAAGTGCCCGTGCGGCCTACTTACTGAATAAACATCTTTTATCTTTTTTTTATCTTTTATCTTATTTTGATAATTTTTGCCACTAACAATTTGTCTAGTTACAAAAAAATATAGTTTTGGTTTCGGTACAACAATGTCGTAATAAAAAAAAAGTGACACAAAATAGTTGGTTGGGGGTTTTACCTAAAGTCCCCGGCAATAGAATTTGCTAACTATGTAAACAAAACCAAACGAACCAATTCACCATGATTACTCGATAATCACGTACTTTTAAAGATCAAGTGAGGTCTTTGCAACGGTTTATACACTAAATCATTATTGTTTAAGATGAAATAACTATTCATTATACGTTATTTTTTTAATAAAAACACGCTTAGTTGAGGTTATGTGTCAAACAGTTCTAATTTCTTTTCACATCAACATCCCATACGATTACCTACAAATGTGACTCACCAAAATTGACAACCAATCAAGAACTAGTCGACCAATTGTATCGCTATTATTCAATTCGTTAGCTGATTAAATAAGGTTCAAAATGGTATATCACAAATATTTGTACAGTCAAGGACTTTAATTGTTATGCCACAATGGAACCGTGTCATAATGACAACGGCCCATTCTTAGTTTAACTTTGATCATAGTGTTTTTACTTTGTTAAAAAGTTATTGACGTCATTTTAGTGTTTAGGTCACGTACTTTCGATATCAGTTTTTTTTAAATATCTCTTATAGTTACGGAATAATCGCCTGGACACTCAACAATTACACTCTGTATATATTTAGGACTAGAGGACGCCTGCGACTTCGTACGCCTAGAATTAGTTTCCCGCTACTCCCCCCATTTCTTCCCGTTGGGGGTAGATTTTCGGAAAATCCTTTCTTAGTGCTCACTTACATCATAAAAGGAACCCCTGTACCAAATTTCAAGTTTCTAGGTACAGTAGTTTTGGCTGTGCGTTGATATATGAGTCAGTCAGGTTTGCCTTTTATATATATAAGAATAGATTTTGTACGTACAAGTTAAATAAAAACTTGTAAAACTACAAATAATTTATTAAAATTGAATTAGGAAAGTATTTCGCACATAATTACTCAATTTTAATAACAACATTCTGCGTTAAAGATAAAGAATCGTCAGCAATGTCATTACATGAATTGATTAAGTAATATGATAAACTTGTCATTTCACAATGACCAAGACATTTCAGTCGTTATATAGAGATAAATAATAGCACATTATCTCACATTAAAAGATATAATCTTATTTCTTTCTCATACTATAAGTGCGAGAGGTTGTATGTTTGTTACTCAATCCCGCCAGAACGGGGCTTAACAGATCTGGATGAAATTTGGCACAGATATAGATTACAGTCTGGAATAGCACATAGGCTGCCGAAGGGTGGGAGTAATGTGTTTATCAGCCTATATATGTATGTATGTTTATACCTTTGTGGTGCTCAAGAAACTAGTGGGGCTTCTAAACGGGCCATATTTTCACTGCAATATGTGGCCGGCAACTATTGGTGTCTTTCTCTAACATACGAGTAAGAGAGGGACACCAATAGTTGCCGGCCACATATTGCAGTGAAAATATGGCCCGTTTAGAAGCCCCTTAAAACTAATATTTCATGAATCTTATATGTCAATCGATTTGTCTTAATCTTGTAAGTGTCACTAAAGATATGACAGTAATCAAAATTCAATATGGCGGCGACCAGACGCCAAAATAATAGGTAGGTCATGCCATGAGGGATGAAAGTCATGTTAAGCTGGGTCCACATTTGTATCATTTCGTCGTATCGTATCTCCGTCGCGTTGCACCGACGCGTATCAAGATCGCTAGTGTGGACGCACAAACAGCGCGATCATGCGGCGCGCCGTATCTGATCGCTCGGGATCGATGTTGACACGCGTTTATTATATACCCCGCACACTCGCGATCGGATACGCGTATCAAGATCGGTAAATATGGACATGTTTTGATACTGTGTCACGATACGAATTTATGATTTGATACGCGATACGCCGTGATCGCTCTCGAGGCGGTTTTTCCCCGATCATCAAAGGGGATACGGATAGCGTCCACACTTATTGATACGGCGTTATGATACGATACGCTGCTACGCTACGGTTAGTATGGACGCACTTTTTCACGCGACGATTGTAGTGATACGATGTGCCCAAAGTGAGCGTCCATACTTAGGATACGCGAGCTCGATACGATACGCGTGATCGTGATCGGCAAAATGATACAAATGTGGACCCAGCTTTACGTGAAGACTTTTGATTATGAACGTGAAGGGATATAAAGCAAAAGGAAGGACTGAAAAAGAGATATATGGACTGTGCCAAGAGTGATATGAGAAAGGGAGTGACGCTGAGATGACGGCGGAGGGATATGTGGAAGAAAAGACATGCTGCGCCTAATATGACTGCGTTTATTGCGTGACAAAATGTGGATAAAACATCCGTCACTTTTTGACACATAAGTACGAGTGACGGATGCTTTAACCACATTTTTTCACGCGACAAACGCAACCATACTAAGGGCCTGTTCCACAATCGTCAAGTAAATTTATGTGGCAGTTAAAGTTAGCTCTCTCCTTGTCTATGTTCAAGTGTAAGAAAAGGAAAGTGCTAAATTTATGTGTCAGATATGCTTTACTTGACGATTGTGAAACAGGCCCTAAGCCAGCAGCTGATTAGGATAAAGGCAGGATGTTGAAATCTTTTAAGTTTATAGTTTCAGAATCTATTGCATTTTCAACTTATGAAACAGTTGAGCAACAACATTTCCTACTTGCTATTAAGTAAGTGTTTTAAAAAAAGATGTCATCATACTCTTATTATATTACCAATGCCTTGATTTCATTATTCATAGAAGTGAAAGTTAAAAAACCAGTCAAGTGCGAGTCGGGCTCGCGCACCGAGGGTTCTGTACCGCCGCTGAGTGGGTATTATTATATTCCAATTAGAATTAAATTTGGTATCAGCGCAAGCCCAATTCACACTTGACCATTTTTTTATATTTGTTGTTTTTCTTTAGGGCTTGTAATAGAATCATACAGATTTTGATGGTTCTATGTATTACCGTTTTTATGATACAACAAAAATAAAAATATATTGAGTAAAAATATTACTTGTATGTTTTTTGTATCTTCCCCTTCATTATGTCACTTTCTATAATTATGTTTTATTTGTTATTAAATCAGCCATAATATCACATATTTTTAAAACAAATATGCTGTCTATTACTGTTCAAAAGACATAATAACTCTTTAAAGTAGACAAATGGACGGACGGACGGACAAACAAACAGACAGACTGACAGGCAGACAGAATAGATATGATAGTACGGGTATGGAACCCTAAAAAGATGTCTTCATCATCTTATTACCGGAGGTTAACATGGGGAAAACACATCCAAAATAAACGGGACAGACGGAAGACAATCCAAGATGTCACTTGAAAACAAGCTGCTGATATACAAAGCTATCCTAAGGCCGGTATGGACATACTCAATCAGGCTGTCAGGTTCAGCAAGTCACTCTAATGTAGAACTCCTTCAAAGATTTCAAAACAATGTCTTTCGAACTATAACAATTGCACCTTGGTTAACAAAAACAAATGAAATCCATGAGTATTTGCAAATGCCCAGAATAAAACAACCGACGAGATGTGGAGCAGGAAGGTTCTCGAATGGAGACCACGCTTAGGCAAACGTAGTGTAGGACAACCCCCGGCTAGATGGACCAATGAACTGAAGAAGGCAGCTGGCAGTGACTGGATGCAAAGGGCGGGAGATCGCGCGCTGTGGCGCTCCTTGGGGGAGGCCTATGTCCAGCAGTGGACTGCAACAGGCTGATATGATGATGATGACAATAAAACAAGAAGTTACCACAATAAAGACTTCGGCACACCAAACACGTGGCAGCAGCCCGGTGCGGCAGCGCGCTGCAGACGCGCCGCAAATGCGCGTCTCGGTGTGCCGGGGTTCCATTTGTTTTGTTGTTTTACAACTCCCTGACGCCACGCGACGCTACGCGCTGCTGCTGCCACGCGTTTGGTTTGCCGGAGCCTTAAGCACTACAAGAGGCTGGATAGACTCTGCAATGAACTCGCCCAGAACCTGTTAAAGGACCAATGTCTAAGTCGTCCGAAGAGGCGACCCCTAATGCTTGCTGGAGATAAATAATGAAGACTCTGCAGTCACTGGATTTTGGATCTCCAATACCAATAAGCAAGAAGATTTGCTTATAGTTCTCGGACTGATTGCAATTGATTAAGAACAAAAAAAAACTTATTAACCGTTTCAATGCCTTGATTTCATTACTCGTCGAGTGAAAGTTAAAAAGACTTCTAACACACACAGAGTATATAACCTCGTAAGGCCCAATTTAGGACATTTTTCAAAGTGACTTAACAAGTTTACCGTCACAAGATTCTTCTACTACGAGACTATGTAACTAATTTAATAAGATGCAAAATGCATGCAAGTCGATAAGGTACATTTTGCAACTTATAGAATTTGTTACTTATCTAAGGCTTGTCTTGTAAGTAATATATACTAATAATCTTAAGGAAATTGTCTTTACTTTTATTTATAGGCTCATTATGACTGCAAATAAAAAATATTAATAACTTAAGATTAACTTGTTTAAAAAGGTCCAATATGTTATTTATTTTAATATTATCATAAATGATGACATCTTTAATATAGTGAAATAAGTGGTCACCATATTTAAAATGTCAACATGTCAATGAGAGAAAATGGTAAAAAAATGTAGCCTCTTCAGATTATGATATACACAGTCCAAAGATCCATAGCATATAATATATAAGAGAAGTCAAATCGAATTTATATGTAGAAAAATTTGAATTATCACTAGCTTTGCCAATTTAAGTTTCTATGCTCACGGTAATGTTAAACTACCTACATTATACATTTATGTAAGAGTGAAAGTTTCTAAAGTTATGCATAAAAGCAAGTGAAAAAGATATCGCGAGAAAGATTTGACTATTTCGAAATGCATTCGTTATTTTACGATCTGTTATTGTGAGAACAAAAAAGCGAAGTTAATAAATAAAAGTATATGTAGCGCTCGCTTTTATATTGAGCCGTATATTTTATCAGTTGTTTTAGAACGTGGATCTAATAAGAAGATAAGTAGGGCAAAAGTTACAACAGCTTTTAAGTTTCACATCGCACCCGTAGACTAAATACAGTGTTCATGCGATGAACATAATTTTGGCACACGCGGCAAAACGTGCCGGAACTATTTTTATTATTTACATTCATATATCCGCGCGACGGACTCCCGAGCCAACACGAAAAACTACGGTGACGTGACAAACCCGATCCAAAGTGCGGCCAACCGCCGATTCATTAATAATTACCACACTTAAATCGATCTAATCGTGATAAAATCACCAAATCTCACCTGATCTGCCACATCTTCAGCCGTTGACACGTATTCATTAGGAATTTGCATTTTCCTCGGCGTATTCACAACCACAATCACTGAAATGAAATTCACTCACTTCACTCACTGTCGCTGTCGCTGCGAGTGACGTGTGGATAGTTGGAAGACACTTCCTGCTCAATTGACAAACTAGAACTTGAACTTTTTGAATAGTGTTTATATTTCATAAAAATGGTTTATATATCCGCGATTTCTTTATTGTGTTTAGTAATAAACAGATAATTCTATTGCCATTTGATTATTTATTAAGTTATTCATCGTTTCACAACCGGAATATAACATCTAGCTGGCAACATAAAATGATAATCGGACACGCGTTTCGTATCTGCAAGTAATCTGCAAAATAATCTTTAGTCTAGTCTTATCACATTGAATACCGCAATAAAATCCAAACATATTCAAACACTTGTCATATTTGTAATTACTAAGTCTTTCGTACAAATTTATTTACTTTGAAACAGATTAATGACCTTAATACATTATAACGAAACGCAGAACTTGTCAGTCAGACAGCCATCTCAGACATCACTGAATCGTCTGAATCTCACTTGCTTTTTATTATTGTCGTTGTTACTAAAACGAATCGATACTAACGTTATTTCTTGCTTCACAAACAGATCATCAATCTTTTCATCTCACGCAAGTACGGACAGTCACATTGACAAAGCCACTTCGTTATTATCATTAATTTACCAACATAAGATTGTTTTTAGATAATGCTGGAAGTAACGTGCAACGATCGTCTCGGAAAGAAGGTGAGGGTAAAATGCAATCCAGATGACACTGTGGGGGACCTCAAGAAGCTAATAGCAGCGCAGACTGGCACCCGGTACGACAAAATCGTACTTAAGAAGTGGTACACGGTGTTCAAAGATCACATCAAACTATCAGATTGTATCCTTTTTAATATTATACTCAAACAATACTCAATAATTTATTGCACTATGCTTCTGAGGCCTTAGTAACTAAAAGCTTTACTATTTAATAATATTGACAGCCACTGCATTTTTATTGTAATCAATTAACCCTCTTCCATGACTTTCACTTTCCTCTCATTATTTATTTATTTGACTTTTTGAGCCAGATGTTTTGGATTTAAGTCATTCTAAGATTCAGTCGTATCAGAATTCAAGTATTTTAGGAATTAGACATTTTTGTAATTTAGTTCTGCAAATAACTTTCAATGGAATAATCATTATACTTGTTGTTAGGGTTCCGCGCCAAAATGGTCAAAAAGGAACACTTATGGTGAGACTTCGTTGTCTGTCTGTCTGTATGTCACAGCAGATTTTCTCAGCAACTACAAATGCTATCAACTTGAAATTTGGCATAGTTGTACAACTTGCTTGCCCGCATCTATTTTTAGTTAAAAAAAAATGAAATTAATTTTATAAATAATATAAGGGGTCTAGAAAGTGGGGTTGAAAAATTTAAGTGGTTTGATTATAGCAAATGGGATGTCAACTCATATGAAAGGTCTTATCTGCACATTTCAAAACTATTTTTATTTTTACTTTTTGTGATGTATTTTTTGATTCATAGTGTGCTCAGAGACTGTACGATAACACTAGTTGCTCACAGACTGTACCATACTTTTGCCGCGATCGCGATTATTTCAATATATTGATATTTCTAAAATAGGAAAGAAATCCACAAGCATGCCTTTTTGTGCTATTTTGGTGTGTAAAAACAATAGCCGCACCAAAAACATTTTCCATGGTGGCGTGTTGTTTTTATGATATTTTGAGTATTGGCCACAACAGGTCTGGTGCTCTACTTTGAAATCCGTAATTCGAACTTCGTCTATTGCTATCCCTTTTGCTCTAGACGCGTAACTAATTTGCAAGAAAGTGACAGGGCGATCCGAAGTTCGAATTACGGATTTCAAAGTAGGGCCCCTGATACTAAGCGAAGCTCATGCCACTTCCACTGTTTTTTCTATTCAGGGAATTTATCAAATACATTTCCTTAATGTTTGGTACAGATGAAATCCACGATGGCATGAACCTGGAGTTGTATTATCAGTAATAAGTAATCACTAATTTGTTTTATATTTTGCTCTGTAAGTTAAGTTAATATACATGTCCCAATAACAAATTATATGTTTGTATCATTATTATTAGTGGCATAACCTTACAGGTCGATTCACTAGAGTTGTAGCTCAAGCAACGAAGCAAACTCAGGGGAAATAATTCGTGTATAAGCGAATTTTGGCATAGTTGTAGGGAATGGTGTTTTAAACCACATACTAAAAGTACTGACGGGTGGGGGTGGAGCGTTCGGGTGGGGGGGGTCTAAAGGTCCCTTTTTTTAGTTTTTCGTAAATAACTCGTAAACGGTGGCCCATAGCAAAAAGTTTTCCATTACATGATTAATCTGCATAAAATTCTCTACAAATAAGTTGTAGACATTGTTTCTCTGGGATCAATATTTAATGAGATATGGAGGGAAGAATGATTCCCGAAAGGCCATAATCGGGTTTCCATTGTAAGTCGGCCCTTATATCAAATGGGCTCGGGCTTTTTTTGTGGGTGTCTCTTATAGTGAAGATTATTTATGCTGAGTATCAACATCTCAATTGTGACAGTTCTCGACTTATAATTTTTTTAAGTTTTTTTTTAAATTTCCTGTTTTTCGGGATGTATTCAAGCGATTTGGTTCAAACTTTGGGATGATGTTCTTTTTATAGATTTGCATCGCCTCCCAAAAAACAAATACTAGTTATCATATAAAAAAAAGAAAATGAAGACCAAATAAAAAATAAACATTATTTTTTATGTGGTTGTGAAATAGTGACACCTCTAGATTTTTTTCTCAGAATAGACCATACATTGGCACTACTACTTGCCAAAATAACAAAATTTTCCAGGCGGTACTTCCTATCAAAAATCAGCAATATGTGTGGCCAATACCCTAAGCAATAAGGCAAAATCAGGGGAAAAAACTCGTTTATAAGCGAATTTTAGCATAGTTTTAGAGGACGCCGGTGCTTTAAACGGGACTCCTTTGACACGCATAATTTTTTTACGCATAATGTATCATTACGCATAGAATCGTTTGTCATAACACTCTTTTAGGCTGACATTGCCGAAGTTAATAAACGTCCGTTGTGTAGATTAAGTTAAATTAGGTAAGGTTAGGTTATAATAATAATTAAAACAAAACCCTTTCTATTGTAAAAACCGTTTTATGACAAAAGGTTTTATGCGTAATGATACATTATGCGTAAAAACCATTATGCACTTGACCGGTTTTCAGTTTTTTTTTGTTTTTTTGGTGTTAGTACTATGTACATAATAATCATGCCAAATTTGTCGCTTGTGTGTTTTACCATCGTTTGTAATGAAATGTTTTTTTTATCTTAATTTTGTATTGAATAATACAAACTGACAATGTCCTAAACAATGCAAGAAGGACGAAGGTCTTCGATTATTGAGTGCGAGCGGGCTTTGCCGCTCCTATTTACACTCCCTGCAAAGAACTTTGTCGCAGTTTATTATACTTCCATGTATAAACTAAAGTCGCACAATTTCACACTGAACGAATTTTACGATTTAGATGTTAGTGCGTAAAGTATAGTAGGTACTTACTAGGTAGATGTAAGTGTCCAATTAGTTTTTACTTCTAAAGTTGAATAGGTAATTAAGAATAGTTAGTGTACATCGGTATTTAATTTTTTACATGATAAATTTTTAGTACTGGGTGGTCGAAAAATAATTATTGTACCTGTTTAATTTTTACATGGTTAATTTTCGGTACTGGGTGGTTAAAAAATAACTTAACCTAACCAAGCCTATTTGGATTCTGGATGGTCAAGAAAAACACTCTCTTTCGCATTTATAATATTACTAGGATTAGGATTTTTATTTTTATTTATATACCTGCCATACTTAAAGAAATGTAAGTTTGTTTTTTATTGTCCATCTTCTTCCTTCCATATCTCATTAAATGTTGATCCCAGTAAAAAAGTGTAAATATCTTTTTTGTAGAAAATTTTATGCAGATTATTTATGTGATGGAACATTTTTTGCTATGGGCCACCATTTACTAGTTATTTAAGAAAAACTAAAAAAAGGGACCTTTACACCCCCCCCTACCCGTTAGCTTCTACCCCACCCATCAGTACTTTTAGTATGTGGCTTAAAACACCATCCCCTACAACTATGCTAAAATTCGCTTATTCACGAGTTTATTGAATACAGAAAAAAAAATGCATCTTTTTTATTTGGTCTTTATTTTCTTTTTTTTATTTGATAACTAGTATTTGTTTTTTGGGAGGCGATGCAAATCTATAAAAAGAACATCATCCCAAAGTTTGAACCAAATCGCTTGAATACATCCCGAAAAAAAGGAAATTTAAAAAAAAACTTTAAAAAATCATAAGTCGCGAACTGTCACAATTAAGATGTTGATACTCAGCATAAATAATTTTCACTATAAGAGGGACTCACAAAAAAAACCCGAGCTCATCTATATATATAAAAGGCAATGTCCCGGGTGACATATCAACGCCCAGCCTAAACCGCTAAAGATACAAATTTGGAATTTTGAGGGGAAGTTGATTTTATATTGGAGGCGTCGTTTAAGAAGGGATTTTTCGAAATTCAACCCCTAAAGGTGTGAAAGGGGGTTGCAAAGTTTGTATGGGAAAAAATATTTTTATTGTCTAATTTACTTGAAACTTGGTAGAAATGCTTTTCGATGCAAATAATGAGACACCTATTTCAGCGATTACTAAAATTCAACCCCTAGAGGGATGAAAGGGGGTTGCAAAGTTTGTATGGGAAAAAATACTTTTATGGTCAAATTTACTTGAAACTCGGTAGAAATGCTTTTCAATGCAAATAATGAGACATATATTTCCGCGATTACTAAAATTCAACCCCTAGAGGGATGAAAGGGGGTCGCAAAGTGTTTACAGATGAAATATTTTTATGATCAAATTTATTTGAAACTTGGTAGGAATACTCTTCAATGCAAATAATGAGACACGTATTTCAGCGATTACTAAAATTCAACCCCTAGGGATGAAAGGGGGTCGCAAAGTGTTTACAGATGAAATATTTTTATGATCAAATTTATTTGAAACTTGGTAGGAATGCTCTTCAATGCAAATAATGAGACACGTATTTCAGCGATTACTAAAATTCAACCCCTAGAGGGATGAAAAGGAGTTGCAAAGTGTGTATAAATAAAATATTTTTATGATCAGATTTACTTGGAACTTGGTAGGAATGCTCTTCAATGCAAATAATGAGACACGTATTTCAGCGATTACTAAAATTTAACCCCTAGAGGGATGAAAAGGGGTAGCAAAGTGTGTAAGATAAAATATTTTTATGATCAAATTACTTGAAACTTGGTAGAAATTCTCTTAAATGCAAATAATAAGACAAGTTTTTCAGCGATTACTAAAATTCAACCGTTAGAGGGATGAAAAGGGGTTGCAAAGTGTGTATAGATAAAATATTTTTATGATCAAATTTACTTGAAACTTGGTAGGAATACTCTGAAATGCAAATAATGAGACACGTATTTCGGCGATTACTAAAATTCAACCCCTAGAGGGATGAAAGGGGGTCGCAAAGTGTTTAAAGATAAAATGTTTTTATGGTCAAATTTACTTGAAACTTGGTAGGAATACTCTTAAATGCAAATAAGGAGACACGTATTTCAGCGATTACTAAAATTCAACCCCTAGAGGGATGAAAGGGGGTTGCAATGTTTGTATGGGAAAAAATACTTTTATGGTCAAATTTACTTGAAACTCGGGAGAAATGCTTTTCAATGCAAGTAATGAGCAGTGATCGGAAATAGGTGAGCTAATTTACCTAAACTTGATGCATGTTCATTCAATAATGTATTCCAATCTCACTCACGCATGAATGAATATGCGTCAAGTTTAGGTAAATTAGCTCACCTATTTCCGATCACTGGTAAGGAGACACGCATTTCAGCGATTTCTAAATTTCAACCCCTAGGGATAAAAGGCGGTTGCAAAGTTTGTTTAGGAAAAAATATTTGGTATGCGAAAATTTACTTTAAACTTGGTAGAAATGCTTGCTCTGCAATGAAAACAATGAGTCACGTGATAACTAAAATTCAAACCCTTGGGGGATGAAAGGGGGTTGCAAAGTTTCTACAGGAACGAATACTTTTATGTTCTGATTTACTTACTTGAAACTTGGTAGAAATGCTCGATTCAGGAAAAACTACCTCTAAGGAGGTAAAACAGGGGGTAGAAAATTGTATGGTATATTTATAAGTGAGAAACGTAGATAAAAGGTGGTACCTAATAGTTAGTTAAGAGCAAATCCAAAAAAACTTGGGATCTAAGACTACTGACTGTAAAGTTTGTATCGAAATTATGTAATATTCAAAGTTACATACATATATTCAAGATATGAAAATGGGTATTATTATTATTATTACGTACAGAAAATATTCAGCTTCGGTGTTAATCGAAAATCTTCTGCTAAGTGGGTTAATTGTTTGTATAGAAATGTGGCAAATTTATCTTGACTCATATAAAAAAACGTAATGGTGAAAGAGAGGCAGTGAATTTATTTTGTATGTCAATTTTGGTTAAGGTTAGCGCCATAAAATTAAAGTTGTTTATGTGGACTGCTTACTTAATTCACGCTCTAGACTTTTTTTTTAAAGCCTTAGCAGGTTATGTAAACTTTAACTGTACTTTCAACAGAAGTTCTGACTCTCCGCAGACGAAGTCGCGGGCGGAAAGCTAGTTTGATATAAGGTCCGACTTACAATGGAAACCCGATTATGGCCCTTCGGGAATCATTCTTCCCTCCATATCTCATTAAATATTGATCCCAGAGAAACAATGTCTACAACTTATTTGTAGAGAATTTTATGCAGATTAATCATGTAATGGAAAACTTTTTGCTATGAGCCACCGTTTACGAGTTATTTACGAAAAACTAAAAAAAGGGACCTTTAGACCCCCCCCCACCCGAACGCTCCACCCCCACCCGTCAGTACTTTTAGTATGTGGTTTAAAACACCATTCCCTACAACTATGCCAAAATTCGCTTATACACGAATTATTTCCCCCGAGAGGCAGTATTTGGTCTTCGTTGCTCGAACTATTGGCACAAATGGATTGAATGAAAGTAATGTCACCTATCATTGTGTGAGTGCCGTCCTTTGAACCGATGTTCGAATTTCAAACCGAAACCCTGTTATTATTTTACACACTTGTTTACATTCGTTCACTCATTCAATCCATTCGTGCCAACTCTTGAATCGACCAGTACATTGGGCTTATTGCAAAACGCACTCGCAATCGCAATCGACTTCAAAGTGGAACAATCGTTCTCATTTTGTATCCAGACAAGCCTTCGATTATCATAATGAAAACGATTGCGAGTGCGTTAGGCAATAGCCCCTCGGATCGCTAGAACTAGGGATGTTACGGAGCTTCGCCTCCGCATCCTTTAACGGCCAAACCCTATATTCAATCCGCGGATAGATAAGGCTTACTTCGGGTTAAAATTTGACACTTGCCCATACAAAATGTGTCAAATTTTAATCCGAAGTAAGCCTATCTATCCGCGGTTTGAATATAGAGTTCGGCCATTAGACGGAACTTCCGTTTGGTTTTACACCTTTGGATCCGCCTCCGCCTTCGCTATTTTGTATTTCACACCTCCGCCTCCGTTAATTTTTTACCTACGGAAGTTGGAGCTGAGCTGAAGGTACTGGGGCTCTACTTTGAAATCAATTATTCGAACTTCGGATCGCCCTGTCACTTTCTTGCGAAGTAGTGACGCGTCGAGAGCAAAAGGGATAGCAATAGACGAAGTTCGAATTACAAAGTAGAGCCCCTGCATTTGCCGCGGCAGCGCGGTTCATGCCTACAAGTTTTGACTTGTCCAGGAATTACTTACCTACTTATCATATCACTCACGATCGCCCGCATTTTGTCTAAGGTACTCGGTACCATGGGCTCTACTTTGAAATTCGTAATTCGAAATTCGGATCGCCCCGTGTCACTTTCTTGCGAATTATAGTGACGCGTCGAGAGCAAAAGGGATAGCAATAGACGAAGTTCGAATTACGGATTTCAAAGTAGAGCCCCAGCTCGGCCTCCGGTAAACCTACGGATACGGCTCCAACTTCACCACCGGCTCCTGGGGCTCTACTTTGAAATCAGTAATTCGAACTTCGGATCGCCCCGTCACTTTCTTGGGAATTAGTGGCGCGTCGAGAGCAAAAGGGATAGCAATAGACGAAGTTCGAATTACGGATTTCAAAGTAGAGCCTCTGATCCGACTCCGTTAAATATATTTTTTTAACTCTGGATCCGGCTCCGGCTCCGGTAAAGCCGCCTCCGTAACATTCCTTGATAGAACCATCTTATCCTTTAAACCTACTGGTAAGCAGCGCCTTTATTCTAGGCGGTAGAAACCATGGAGTGTTAGGACTGCAGTCTTGAGATATTAGCCGCAAGAATTTTCCTTGACATAAATAAAAATGGGAATAACCGGCATGAACCCTGTATGTAAAATCAGCGGAACGTTTCACGAGGCTACAAGTTACAAATTACAAGCGGCACTCTTTTTCTAGCAAAAGGAGTTAGAAAGAGACTTTCACTTTTAATTTGTAACTTGTAGCTTTGTGAAACGGGCCCCTGGGACACGTTTTATAAAGCTACAAGTTACAATTTTACAGGTCTTAAATGGCAACACTGCTCAAATGGCCAAAATCGTATTATTTTTATAACTACTAATAGCAAGCGACTCTGTTGATTGGTTGGATTTACAACTTATTACGGTTATAGAGAAAAAACTTTTTAATTTTACTTACTTTTAGGGTCTGTTTCACAATCGACGAGTAAATTTATCTGCCATTTAAAGTTGTCTCTCTCATTGTCTATTTTCAAGTGTAAGAAAGAGAAAGGGCTAACTTTATCTCTCAAATAAGTTTTATTTGTCGATTGTGAAACAGGCGGTTAGAATAAATTAATTTTAGAACGATTATGATAATAGTGTTTTGAATGGAAAGCTTTAGTTAGGCCATCGAAAACATCGAAAGGAGGTAAAAATTTCATTGCCTGGCAACATTAGACTCTATCGTTGTTTCCGGTACAGTTTCACCGCCGCCATTACTGCATAACGTCATGTCATCTGTGCTTGTGAAGCCTGCATATTCGTGAATCGTTAAAACTATATTAGTTTTGTTTATTCGATTTTGTGCTAAGCATTTATAGTTTAAGTTGACGCAGTACGTTTGCACGATAAGTATAAAATGTCTGAATCAGAAGGTAGGTTTCGTTCCGATTTGTGTTTGGAGAATGTTTTTGTTAGATGCTTAAGACGATCGTGCTAATTTCAGAACAACAGCTAAAGGGTGGGAAGACGAGCAAGCAGCATAATATCCTACCGATATGGGGTAGTCAGGAATCTATGAATCTGAACCATTTAATACTAGCAAATATCCAAGGTTCGAGCTACTTCAAAGGTAGGTAAGCAGACTGAACTACGCAACGAGTATCAATCAATAACACCATTTTTTTATTTATCTTTTACACTACAAGTCAGAGAAACATAGTTTAATAAATTTGAAGCAAATATACGATCAAGTACCATTGTAAAATAAAACATTCATACCCTAGTATTAATACATTGATAAAAACTAGCATTGATCATAATGCTCCTACAACTGAACTAAATTGACTCGTTGACATGGTAATTGCTTCATTGTTTAATGACACCTCTAATTGCATAGCATTTTAGACATATTTTAGGTGGTTGAGTTTTGTTACGTTATAGCTGATGTAAAAACAACAAAATAATACATGAAATGATTTTTGTTTTACTTTCACTTTGTTTAGCTGGCTTGATTTATTTAACAGGCACTTAGTTCAGGAAAGTCTACTTTGGGGAGATGTTTATGGTCACTGTCAGTAATTTAGATGTTCTATAAAGTGTTTTTAATTCAGGAAGATGTGCCCCACTCAGCTGAAAAGCGGACTTGTTACTTTTATACTGACATCTTCCTTTGTTATTTAAACTGTTGCATATTTTCCAAGTCCAAGTATTTTTTTGAATGTAAAGATCATACTGAATGATTGTATCACTAATTTATGTTATGTTACACATTGGTAGAAAGATAATATGGTTAATTTTTTAACAACGTACCTGTTTAATGATTTACCCTTGCTCACTTTGGTGATACTGTCGAATACCGAGGTGGACCAACATCAATCGCTCGACAAATCATTGATATCTTCACATGTGTTTTAAGATTGGTAGAGACGTTGGTCGGCAATGAAAAAGAAAAATGTCGCGTACACTTGTTGTTATTTGTTTTGTATCCTACTTTCAACACACTTTAGATATAGTACACTAACCTTAGGTAAAACGCATTCTACAAATGTTATTGGAAACGTAAATATTATTAAAAAATCTTTTATGATAGCTTTATGCATCTTGTCCAGTATCACTTGCAGAAAACAGATAAATCTAGTTGGTCTTAGGTACAGTTCTAGAAATGTAAAACTGTCAGTATTTTATTTGAGTGCCAGAATAAAAAACCGGCCTAATGCGAGGCGGACTCGCGCACGAAGGGTTCCGTATCATTATCTATACAACATTAGCCAAAAACGGCAAAAAATAACACGTTTTTTGTATGGGAATATTTAACGGGGGTAATACATCATCTGTAAAAATTTGAACTATCTAGCTATCACGGTTAGACAGACAGACGGACAGACGGACAGCAGAGTCTTATTGAACCCTAAAAAGGAAGATCCAGTCTCTTTTTGATACACATTTTTTTTTATTACGTTGTGCTCTAATATTCTTTTTGTGTCACTAGGCATACTTACTAGATTTAACTTTTTCCTGCTGCTTAGCTTAGTAGTATTTTATAACTGTTATTTGTAACATCTTTTGCCTTATTAGTCATTAAAAATATTGTTATTTATGCATTCATTACTGGTGAGTCAACCAAGATCATTTTAAGTGAGAAACATTGATTTAGTTTTGTTTAAGAACTGGATAAATCCAGATTTAACATAAACTATCAGGCTTTTAAATTACTTTGCCAACGTAAATACTCGCCCTTTAACCCTTAAATGCATGATGATGTAGATATCTTCTATCTATCTATATATATAAAAGGCAAAACTGACTGACTGACATATCAACGCACAGCCGAAACTACTGTAGCTAGAAACTTGAAATTTTGTACATGGGTTCCTTTCATGATGTAAGTGAGCACTAAGAAAGGATTTTCCGAAAATCGACCCCCAACGGGAAGAAATAGGGGAGAGTAGCGGGAAACTAATTCTACGCGTACGAAGTCGCGGGCGTCCTCTAGTACATCATATATATTAAAGTTCAATTTCAAACATACATTTTAAGTAAATTTCAAACTTAGAATTTATGCAGTAAGGTTTGTAGTTTTGTCGTTTTGTCAAATTCAAATTTGGAAATGGACTTTAAAGACGCGTTTCACTTTCGACATGCTATGCATTTAAGGGTTTAACAACCTATGACGCACTATGTGTTTTAGGTATATGGTATCAAGGTTGGATCGCACCGGTGCTCAAAATACACAAATACACCGCAGTGATGTATGTGTGTCATGTCACGTTTTTATCCCGTAACATCCACACCAGATGGTCAATCCTTTATACGTATAAATCATATGTGATCATAACCGCTATATATTTAACTAGCTTTTCTTGAATGATTTGTCCGCATATATCTTGTATATATTTATGTAAACTTTTAATTGTGAAACTAATATGGAGACAAAATAAATCATTACAAGGTACAAACGCGTATTCCTTTAAGGGTTTAAATAAATATGGATTTTATGCTAAACCAGACCATTGACGTACTAAACTTTATCCAAAAACATAAATAAAAAGTCCATCATGTATGCATGTATGAAAACAAACATCGACACCATTTTTGTCTATAGTAGTATGGCGGGAAATCGATTTTTGAATTTCATTTATTTTCTAAAGCCTGCTGAAATAGTAGACCTCAGGTTTAACGCATTGGCACTCTAAAGATTACAAACATCCATGTTCGTACCAGCCCGTTTGCTTTTCCCATGTCTAATATGTTTCTCTGACATCAAGCTCACCCCCAAACTACATAACCCATACATTTCATAGTCCCGGTTACTTATTTGATTGATGTTGTCGGCAGTTCACTTATTCAAGCTGAAAACCTATCATGAGGTGGTCGATGAGATCTACTACCAGGTCAAGCATCTTGAACCGTGGGAGAGGGGCAGCCGGAAGACTGCCGGGCAAACTGGCATGTGCGGTGGTGTGAGTATGTTCACATACGGTGTGATTTTTATAGATTTATATTCTACGCTGTAATGAATTGGGTCAGACGCATAATGCCCTATTTTATGGACGCAAAATGCCCTAGACGCAAAATGTCCTAGTCGCAAAACGCCTTAGACGCAAAATGACACGCATGCATATCCGGTTAAATAACGCAAACTACAGTCGAACGGGATAAATATGAGGTAGGTTTAGGTTATGTTAGTATTGCAGTAGGCCCGGAGGGCCAAACCACCCAGAAATAGGAGCTCCGCGAGAGCGGAGCTCCGTCGATTCTGTTAATCTACATATTGTGTTGTTTAGGATATTATGCGTTTAGGTCATTCTGCGTTTAGGACATTATGCGTTTAGGTCATTCTGAGTTTTAAACATTTTCCAGATTTAGGGCATTATGCGTCAAGAGCAATGAAATTCACCATGTTGCTATATGTCGCAAGTTTCTTTCCTATATACAGTTGAAAGCATTAGTATATAATATACACAATAGAAAAACAGTGGAAGTGGCATGAGCTTCGCTTAGTATCAGACCTGTTGTCGCCAATACTGAAACTATCATAAAAACAACACGCCACCATGGAAAATGATTTTGGTGCGGCTATCGTTTTTACACTCCAAAATAGCACAATAAGACATGCTTCTGGATTTATTTCCTATTTTAGAAATATCGAAATATCGAAATAAGCGATCGCAGCAAAAGTATGGTAGGTTATGCGGAACTCCGCATAACCATGCCGCACGTTACACGCCCACTTGACACTTCTACTGTTTTTTCTGTTCTGTGAGTATATATATATATATATATACAGCCATCACGTAAAATATATGTATAAATATTACAGGGTGTCCCAAAAATCAATGTCAACCCACCTAGGGGTGATAGAGCAGCTAAAACGCTATCAGTATAACCCCTATGTATCTTCATAGATTTTTACTAGTTTCGGAGTTATTAATCATTTTAATTTCAATGTTTGTAATTTTCCCTTATGCCCATGTCACGAAATATCCTTAACTTCATGTTTTATTTCAGAAGTTTGTCAGTGCTTACATTATTAGAATAATTAAGAATCAGCAGTTTTTAAATCTATTTGCCCGTTTTACCGTGAGTATCCATCCCGTTCTGACCTCTCTAATGTCTGAGTCTCACGGAAGTTTTGTGTTTAAAACCTGTGTATCTAGTTTGTATGGGGTGGTTGTTAGTTTGGTGAAAATCAGTTTCGCCGTTTAAAGATTAGCTCGTACCGATCGCCATGTGATTTATTTTAATACTATAGGACGCCGCGCGTAGAATTAGTTTCCCGCTATTCCCCCCATTTCTTCCCGTTGGGGGTCGATTTTCGGAAAATTATTTCTTAGTCCTCACTTACACCATGAAACGGGGTACCAAATTTCAAGTTTCTAGGTACAGTAGTTTCGGCTGTGCGTTGATATATAAGTCAGTAAGTCAGGTTTGCCTTTTATATATATAGATTAGTTTACAAAGTAGGATTCATAGTAAAAAAAACATTGTTGTTTCATAATGCAAAGTTGGAGCGTTGAACCAAATCGTTGCATATTGCATGATTGAATTTACTTTATTTAGAATTTCTCAATGAAAATGTAACGAATTATGTAGGCACTCTTGTATATTATGCAGGCAATAGCCAGCATGATTTCACTAATTCAAGTGATGTGATTCACCTGTGTTTTTCCCCTGACGTCATCCATAAATCAATTGAAAAGGTCGACTGCTCCGCTTTTGCGGGGCAACTATTTTTGCGCGTTTTGTTTTAGTGCGTTTCGTTCGGAATGAGCATTTTGGAATAAAATGTGGCTATCTGTGTTGTAAGACTCATCTCAGGCGTTACATCTTAGTCTTCGCGTTTGGCAACGCATTAAGATTGCAATCTTAAGATTGTAATGTTGAAAATGTAAATGTCTAACGGTCTCAAACTCGATGTGCTCGTGTGGTCGATTTGCAATAGGCTAGTCTCCTAATAAAATCTAATTAGTCCGTCATTTACATCATAAAAAAATGAACGCATATTTTTTCTTTTGTCAATCAAACAAAAAATTACGAAGATAAAGTGCGTTGAAGTTTCGCGTGACGTCACGCCGTGGCACACTATACCACGTTGTGACGTCACGAGCCCCAACAAACTTTGATGCGCGTTATATTTGTAATTTTTGATTGATTTGGTAGAGCGAAAAATACTTGAACATTATTTTTTGTTAATTTTACTGACGTTCTAATTAGTTTTTTTTTTTACCCTGGACGCACATTTTAGACCATGGGTTTGAAATCAGTATTTCGAACTTCGGATCGCACCGTCACTTTCTTGCGAATTAGTGACGCGTCGGGAGCAAAAGGGATAGCAATAGACGAAGTTCGAATTACGGATTTCAAAGTAGAGCCTCAGTTGCGTTTTAGACGAGATGGTACTAACCCCTACATTGCAGATAGCCGCGTTCTTTAATACGACGGACGCATTATAATTTTTTTCCCTGTAGGTCCGCGGCGTGGGCGCTGGCGGTATAGTCTCTACTGCGTTCTGCCTCCTCTACAAGCTGTACACCCTTCGACTCACGCGCAAGCAAGTCAACGGCCTGCTACAGCACACTGATTCGGCTTATATCAGAGCACTGGGTAAGTAAAAAAAAATTTTTTTTTGGGACGAGCTTTTGCTGCCGGTTATACTTTTTCCGCTCTTGCTCGCTGCCATTGCACTCCACTATTTTACTTCACCGTCGGCCACAGACATAAGTGGAAGATTAAAAGAGACTTTGTTTCGTATGAATTAAGTTGTAATTTGCATGGCATAGCCAACGTTTGGAGTGTGAGCGACATATGTATTTGACGTAAGGGTGTTACCAGACCAATCGATCGATCGTCGATCGACGGCATCGATCGATGGTAGAATTGATTAGTCGACGTCGATCAATAGTTCCCTACCAGACCAATCGATGATGATGATGATGATGATGATGATGATGATGATGATGATGATGATGATGATGATGATGATGATGATGATGATGATGATGATGATGATGATGATGATGATGATGATGATGATGATGATGATGGTGATGGTGATGGTGATGGTGATGATGATGATGATGGTGATGGTGATGGTGATGGTGACGGACTACGTGGATAGACTACTTTATCCGGAAAATTTAAAAGTTCCCGAAGGAAAAGCGATAGTTAAAATCTACGCGAAGTCGCGGGCTGAAGCTACTATAATATAGCATTGGCAACAGTATTACATTGCTCAGCGAATTTTTTTTTAACACTAGAGTATGCCCGCGACTTCGTACGCGTAGAATTAGTTTCCCGCTACTCCCCCCATTTCTTCCCGTTGGGGGTCGATTTTCGGAAAATCCTTTCTTAGTGCTCACTTATATCATGAAAGGAAGCCCTGTACCAAATTTCAAGTTTCTAGGTACAGTAGTTTCGGCTGTGCGTTCATATATAAGTCAGTCAGGTTTGCCTTTTATATATATAGATTAAGCATGTAATTCTACAGGAGCGTCTTCACTCATTCGCGTGAATATTCGAGTTTTGTGGACGTTGAGCCGAGCGTTACAAAGCTTACCCACCACTCGATGTTCGCGCCGAATGCTTATTACACGCGAATGTTCTGTGAGAACGCTCCTTACCAGAGTTGCGTTGGAGCGATGCGCAAAAATACAGCTATTTTTTATTTTCTTGCACTGCAGCTAAAGCAAAACTGGTTTCATGTCAGACTCTTTCGCCCTTCAGAGGCCCGTTTCACGAAGCTACAAGTTACAAATTACAAGAGGAAGTCTCTTCCTAACTCCTTTTACTAGAGAGAGAGTTCCGCTTGTAATTTGTAACATGTAGCTTCGTGAAACGGGCCACAGGTAGCATTTTTTTTTGTCTCGTAACAAATTCTGATTGTTTATTTTAACAATAGTAAATGGGACAGTAATTCTGAAATACACAATGAGGAAAAAAATATGATGATGATGAGTGAAGGTTCAAAAATCATTTTAAAATAAAGTATAACCAGAATTATGTTGCTATTTTGTTTCATTTGCATACTTTCAATAAAAAATTATTTTTACAAACAAAACTTGGAGCGATCACTAGTATATGGGAAAAGCATCGATAATTGAGTTTATCGATATAGGCGATCCCTAGCTGTCATTTAATTTTGCCCCGTATATTCAGAGGTGCTCATGAGGGTGCCACTGGATGCTCGGTGCTGTCTTACCTTGTTACCGATACATTGCGTGGCGAATGAATTTACAAACTGTATAAAATTATATTAAGTACTAGAGTTTATATAGACTAGCGACCCGCCCGCCCTCGCTTCGCTTCGGTTTATTTGAGTTTCTGTAACACCCGTACAATAAACCAGCATTTATTATACAAAAAAACCTTCCTCTTGATTCACTATATATTAAAAAAACCGCATCAAAATTGGTTGCGTAGTGTTAAAGATCTAAGCATACATAGGGATAGATAGACAGCGGGAAGCGACTTTGTTTTATACTATGTAGTGATATGATGACCATACTTAAGGTCAAAATCAAAGTGTCTTGAATTATAATATATAATAATTAGGCAATAGCGACTCCATGGATTCTAGAACCACTATAACCCACCAAAACGACCTAACCTTCCATTCAGCCCTTAACACACACACACATACACATTATATATTTTTTTATGAATTCCAGGCTTCATGTACATTCGCTTCACGCAGCCCCCTGCGGAGCTGTTCGACTGGTTCGCCGAGTATCTCGACGACGAGGAGGAGATCGACCCTCGCGCTGGCGGCGGCGGGCCGACCACGATAGGCGCGATGGTCAGACAGATGCTGATCAAATTGGACTGGTTCAACACCTTGTTCCCGAGGATACCGGTGCAAATACAGAAGCAGATTGAGATGAAGTGAGTTGGAATTAACATTATAGTATATTACTTAACAAGGGCTGTAAAAGAAAGAAAGCCCGAAATTGCAGGTATTTGAGACCCGAGCCGTAGGCGAGGGTTGTAAATATGCGATAGAGGGCTTTCTTTTTTACTGCCCGTGATGAGTACACAATTTTACGTCTTTACCTGGCCACAATGCGAGTTTTACCGTGCGCGCAGCGTGCGATAAAACTCACATTACGGCCAGGTGTTACGTAAAAAATATTTATTTGTTGAATGTAGGTGAAACACACGGAATAGAAAAAACATTGGAAGTGGCATGAGCTTCGCTTAGTATCAGACCTGTTGTCGCCAATACTCACACTATCATAAAAACAACACGCCACCATGGAAAATGTTTTTGGTGCGGCTATCGTTTTTACACTCCAAAATAGCCAAGGCATGCCTCTGGATTTATTTCCTATTTTAGAAATATCGAAATATCAAAATAAGCGATCGCGGCTAAAGTATGGTAGGTTATCCGGAACTCCGCATAACCATGCCACACGTTACACGCCCCTTGACACTTCTACTGTTTTTTCTGTTCTGTGGTGAAACAGATGTTACATTTTAATATTATGTACCTACCATTAAATCCCGCCCAGAGGCATACCAATATCCTATATGTTTCATGCTTGAACATTAACCTTCTGCGACTGACTTGATACCAGACTTCGCCAAAGAAAACGCCGTATAGCGTGATATAGCTCTATATCGCGCAGTACCTTCTTCTAACTACTTGCGGCATTATAAGTTAAGCTTTGGGAAAAATACCTATTTTTTTTACCTTATTCAAGTTAATTACATTTTTTATTTATTTAAAAGCCCATATACATGTTTATTTAATATTCCCCACTAGAATTAAATAATCATGCCATGCACTTAATCAACTTATCATTGAACCTTTAGTATTTTTTCTATATTTTATCAAAAATGACGTCCGACAGACTCGACGGAGTAGAATGTTTCTAAAAAAGTCACCACAGTTGCGTAAATATTCTTGCACACTCCGCTAAACAATTAAAAAGTAGTTTTCTAAAGTCATTAATACATTCAGTCGTCAATATTTGAGTTGGCATTTTATTAAATATTTTAGGTGCCATTCCAAAAACGCTTTTAGCGAGTAAAGCTCAAAGCCAATTTGTTGATATCCATATTGAACGTAACCATGGTAACCGAATAACAAATCGATGGATATCTTCTGTTTTTAGTAACTTTAGTCTCAGTTTTTTATAAAATAAACATAATTAAACATAATTTTGTTTATTGTAATTAAACATAATTTTAATTAGTATTAAAATATTTTTAACAGTTTATTATACAAATTAGGATGTCATGTGTTCACTCAACGCCAAGACTGATATCCGTAATGACCGTAATCATGGTAATAACAATGCTATAATAATTATTATAGAACTGTTATTACCATGGCAACTCTCATTATATAATTTTTTTCATGCTTCGGTTACGCTATAGGTGGTATTCTGATACCATTAACGATATCAATATTTGCGGTTTATAGTACGCGAGTAGAAAAAATCCATAAACGCAGGATTTATTTTTAAAAATAAATAAATATAAGCGTCCTTTGCTTAGAATTTGCTATTTGCATTATTTAAGATGTGGCGATCGTTTTTTCCACTCTGTATAAAGTCTGTTCCTATTCGGACTGCCAATGACAATAACAAGTATACCTAAGGCCAGGGTCTGGCCTAAGTGTAATTATTGTCTTTAGATAGAGGATGAAATAGCGATGAGAATAATGTTAACTCTAATTAGTTTATTAAAAAGGTTGAATATATATTTTCATCATCATCGTATCATTATGCTGAGTGCGACAGAGACGAAAACCTAGCTTATCAATAAAATCTATCAAAACTTCTACATTTTCATGACAAATATATTTCGAAAAAATGAAATGTATGTGTCAAGCACCAGTCAGTGTCATCGTCTTTTACCAAAAGCACTATTCATCAAAAAATACATGGTTAAATAGAGATTACTAGCTCAAAATAAACATGAAGACAATGATTAAGTGTATAAATAAATAATATGACTATGCTCAACCTTCAAAAGTACGCGAATATGGAGTTATAATGGTAAATTGATTTGTATACAAGAGTGACGGAACGAATAGGAACCATTGATTTAAACAACTAGATAGGGTCTTCCGAACCAAAATGTCACATATGTTTGGCCAAGAAACAGTAGCAACATCTATCAGATTGCTTATAAACTACGTCAAACTACATAGAACTACCGTAACGTGGCCGGGTAACCAAACGACAGCTGTATTTACAATAATATTAAGAATGCTTGAAAAAATGGTTTAACTCGATATGCTATATGCTATACATTACTTAATATGCTTACCGGAAAAAAGAAACTCCATCCTTGGTTTTCGAGTGCAATAATTATACCTTTGAGGTATAATTATTGCACTTACTTATGACGCAACATGGCATTTTTGATTTTACTAGTACGTACGACTTGGTGCGAGGTTGAAACGTCACTGTCACGATTTGGTGCTAGATTCTTAGATTTAGCACCAATTTAATCGCCCGTTTTTTTGTACTAGAGGCCAGTCCATACGAAGTAATATATTAAGTCTATGATAGGAACAGACTTTAGATAATGGTACGGAACCCTTCGTGCGTGAGTCCGCCTCGCGCTTGTCCGTTTTTGTTGCTATTCCACCTGTATATGAATGTGGTACAGGTTAAACGAGCACAATCGGCTGACGGCGGCGACGCGGCCGGCGGCCCGCGGCGCGGGGCCGCCGGCGCCGCGGGCCGACCCCGACCGGCGCGAGCACGACGACCGGGACCGCCGCGACTATGGTGACAATGACAGGTATATTTTTTTTATATAATTTCATTTGATATAATTTCATTCACTCATTGTATTTAATAAACGACTGGTATATTTATTTTTATTTCATACTAGCGGCCCGCTAGCGGCTTCGGCCCGCTGCAAATTTCTGACTTTCCCGGTGGATTTTCAATTAATTTCTACAGTAGTCATATAAACCTTGTCCTGACAATGACGAACACAACAAAAAAGAAATCAGACAAATCGGTCCAGTCTTTCGGAAGTTATGCGACCACATACATTTTGGCGATTCATTTTTATTTATATAGATAATTATCATTTGGCATATCAGTTATTTCTTATAAACCTACATACACATAACTTCACGCCTGTAATCCCATGGGGTAGGCAGAGCTACAGAATTGCCTACAATTATGAAAACTTGTTGGTAATTTAGTAAACATATGTTTATTGCAAAAATAGAATAACAATCTTTTGCCTTACCCGGGAATCGAACTGAGGCTCTACTTTGAAATCCGTAATTCGAACTTCGTCTATTGCTATCCCTTTTGCTCTCGAAGCGTCACTAATTCGCAAGAAAGTGACGGGGCGATCCGAAGTTCGAATTGCTGATTTCAAAGTAGAGCCCCTGGTCGAATATCATGTAATAAAAATGATAATAAATGATGTTTACTTTCTTATAAACATAATTTGGTATAATCATATTTTTTAAAGTGGGTGGTTTCGACCTCCCGTTCCCCACTTGCCCTTCTGTCTAAGTAAATTCTGTGGGATAGTAAATTTACGATTATATCTCATACATTATATCAAAAATTATGCCAACTGTACATTAAATGAAGTTAACTGTATATCTTAAGTTAATTATAGGAAATATGCATTATACTTAAATACGTTATATGAAATGTTATTGGATCGAATGATCATTAAAGGTCTTAATAATGTGACCATCTCAAATATATAACAATATAGTAGCATTAATAAACGGTTTAATAACAATATCAAAAAATGCAGTCTGGTTTTTAAAACTTGCTTTTCATTTAGTTATTATTTATTACTAGAGGACGCCCGCGACTTCGTACGCGTAGAATTAGTTTCCCGCTACTCCCCCCATTTTTTCCCGTTGGGGGTCGATTTTCGGAAAATCCTTTCTTAGTGCTCACTTACAACATGAAAGGAACCCCTGCACCAAATTTCAAGTTTCTAGGTACAGTAGTTTCGGCTGTGCGTTGATATATAAGTCAGTCAGGTTTGCCTTTTATATATATAGATTATTAATTGTCGTTACAGATATTCAAAAGACAGACAACGCGATCCCAAACGCGACGAGCGCGAACGCGACCGCGACCGCGACCGGCACCGGACGCGCGACGGCGACAGACGCGACAGGGAGCGCGACAACCGCGACAGGCGCGACAGGGAGCGCGACAATCGCGACAGGCGCGACGGGCCCCGCCATCGCTCCCGGTCCAGAGATCGCCGGCACAACAGATAACTGGGTTTTTGGATAATTATAATTAATGATGTTTCATTTGGCGTTTTATTTATTTTTTCGCTATTAGGTACAGTCACCAGCAATAATATACTATTATCCAACATTGGGCGCAAAATATTCTGACACGCTCTTATACCTCTAGTAATAAAGACGTGTCAGATATTTTTGCGTAAAATGTTGGATATTATATTATTGCTGGTGACTGTACCTAAGTTCGTCCGTCCTTACTTTAAAGAGCTGTATCATTTGAACCGTAATAAATAGCGGTTCGTTTTTCAAAATGTGTGTAATAATATTACGGCGGTTAAATAAAAAAATATATAAGGGGTTCCCCATGCATAAAACGTTTTTGTTTAACGTACATTTTTTTTGTTGTCAAATCGGTAAAACATACAACGGTCTTACTTACAAATATAAAAAATTAGTTAAATAATAAAGGGTTCTCCATACAAGAAACGTTTTTATTCAAAAATTTTGTTTTGCATTTTTGTGTGCAAACGTCATTGGTATAATATAAACTCTGAAAAAAAAACAAAGTAGGTCAAGCGGGCTATTGTTACAGAGGGGTACCTAAATGCGTCACTTAATTTTTTTCAACGGAATTGACAAGATTTCATATTTTCAAGACTAATTTTATTCGTTCTATAGATACTGTTTGGAAGGAAGAAGACACTAATAGTTTTTATTTTTCCCTAGGATGAATAATTATTTTATTATTCATTTATTAAGATGTACTTATTCTAAAAGGGCGTAACTTCATTTCTACGACACAATGGACATATTACGTTAGGCCAGTCTGTATTAAAAAAAGTTGTTCTTTTTTTTTAATAATGGCGGTCCACCGATAATTATTTAAGTATCTTTCTGTCTGTCAATAGTGTCAAATGTCAAATTTAGAATTATGACAGCTTTTTTTCCCGTGAAAAAGGCAATGGTATTATATCTATTCGGGCGCAGTATTGGTAAAATTCGATATATTTTTTAACTTTCTTATAAATTTTTAAATAAAGAAAAATAAATTGAAATAAATATTTTGCCGTGTTCAGGAGGCAAAATCCTTTCGATTCCTATAGTAATTTGCAGGTGTCACCAAAATGAAATGTTGTCAAACCATTCTATAAAGGGAAGCATAAATAGTTTTAAAACGTTGAATTCCCTTGAAAAAATTAATGTCACAAGCGGGTCGCTTGACCTTACTAAAAAATGGTCAAGTGTGAGTTGGGCTCTGATTCGGTTCGAAATAGACCTACTGTGGCAGTACGGTACCCTCGGTGCGCGAGTCCGACTCGCACTTGACCGGTTTTTTTAAAGGTTCAGTGTGTGTATATCAGTCTCTCAAAGTGGACGACAACTCTCCTTCAAATGTGAAGGGAAGAGCCCAGAAATAGGGTAAGACTGATTTTATTTCATTAAATACCGGATGTACAGTGGCGCCCTCATGATTGTGTGTTCATATGTATACACTTTAGTACCTTGTCACTGTCATCTTTGTGACAATTCATATATATTAAATTGACAAGGTACTAAAGCGTATACATATTTATGAACTCGACTGTACCTAATAAATAGCTAAAATCAATAATAAAAAATATTTTTGGTTAAAATTACTTTTTATTTGTTCAGTCAATTCTTTAACAAATGAAGGATACTTGGAAAGAACATTTCTAGTCTTTTTTTAATGAGATTTTAATGTTTTTTTTTTATTTCACCCTGAACTTTCCATACATAGACATAAATCTTATAACTTTATTTTCCGCTTTTAATAGACTTACACGAAAATATCTTGCGAAATGACAAGGTTCATAACTCGAAACTTTCAAATTACAGTTACTTAAAGTTGCTAAGGTGACATGTACCATCATACCATCAAAGATAGTAAGCAGACAGGAATCTAGGGGGCAAAATTTTATGACAGATAGGGATTTCCTATATCGATAAACTCAATTATTTTATTTTATTTATTTATTTTATTTATTTATTAAGACATGCCAACAGCATACATATCCATCATTCATGTTATAATACAACCGGACAACATTATTCATTATATGTAAGCCTATTACAGGCATGTACAGCATTCACATTTTAAAGTGCACGGTTCACACAGGTACCATTATAGTTATTAAATATGGGAAATTATATAAGGCAACTTAACAGCAAAATTTTACGCTAACAATAAATTAATTTCTAATTGACTTCAGCAATTTATGTTTGAATGTGTTTAAGTTATCACTAAATATATCTATATTAGGTATTTTTGAATTTAAATTATCGATGCTTGTTCTTTTTAATAGTGATCACTTCAAGTTTTGTTTGTAAAAATATAATTTCATTAAAATTGTGAAAATTCAACAAAATAATAACATAATTCTCTTCTTATTTTAAACCGATTTTTGAAATTTTACTCATAATTTTTTTTCTTCGTTCATTTACTATTGTTAGAATAAACGATCAGGATTTGTTCAAAATTTTCGGATGTTAAACGTCTTCGTCTGGGCTGATAAATCCGTTTCAGGTGGCTAAATTACTTTTCAATTTGTGTGGAGGTCATAACATTTTTTTTTAAATATGCTGTGTGAATTTCATACTCGTCTTCAGAACAATACTTACAAAACATACATACAATGCTGGGGGCGATCACTAGTATATGGAAAAAGCATCGATAATTGAGTTCATCTATATAGGAACTCCCTACTTGACATAAAATTTTGCCCCCTGGATTCCTTTGCATGATAATTAGTATACATGTGACATAGTTCAAAAAATAAAATAAAAATCAAAATTATTTATTTTCAACAAAGTTTTTACAGCGGTGTCGAATCCTCCTTTTAAGCTATACATTTGTATTAGGAGGAATTCTCTCTTTCATACAGGTTGTAGGTATAATGTTAAAAATAAAACTAAAATATTGATAGTTAACGCAGCCCCGCTTTGCGGAGCTTGTATTCTGTTTCTCGCCTGTTATACAGGGCATTAGTTATTCAATGTATGCCTTAAATGTATAGTAAAGCTCATTTCCAACAAAAAAAGGTCACGCAATTTGTCCGAAAATCAGTTACGTAAATATTAATAAAAATATTTTGAAAACCTTATCATTTCGATGGTTTATAAACTCACGTTAGAAAGTAGATTACACAAGGTTTATAAAAAATGTAGTTTTTTTTTAAATCAGTTTTTGATCAGTTATGGTATTGTTAAAAACAATCGGCCGTTGCTGTCAAGTAAATAAAAGCTATCAAAACGTTGACAACACGAGAACGGCCGGTATTCTAGGCGCTTAAAACCATATCGTCTTTGATCTGCTATCGTATTGTCAACGTTTTGATATCTCTTATTTACTAGACAGTAATGGCGGCTGACGTCAAAACAATACCGTAACAAATCAAAGACGATATGGTTTTTACCGCCGGGAATAGAGGCCCAGGTAGTTTTTGCTGTAATTGTATAGAGGCCTTGTTTGTAATTGTGAACGCTGACCGCTCGATTAGAACCTCCGATTAAAAACTATCGGAACCGGAGGCATAATTTAATCGGAACCGGATTTGAAGTTCCGTAACATCCCAATATTAAACATCAAAACAACATCAATACCCTTATTTATAAATGTGGAATAACCTTGGAGTAGCTACGCCATCTTTTGTCCTTACCTGTCGTTGTGACATTTGAATTCGACGGATAAGGACAAAGCATGGCTTAGCTACTGGGTACTCCAGTGGATTGTTTTATAAAGCTACAAATTACAATTTACAGGTTACAAGTTTCCATTTGACACAACCTCGACCAATGAAGACCAGTAGCCCGTTTCACGAAGCAACAAGTTACAAATTACAAGCGGAACTCTCTTTCTAGCACAAGGAGTTAGAAAGAGACTTCCGTTTGTAATTTGTAACTTGTAGCTTCGTGAAACGGGCCTCAGTTATTTGAGCCGTGTTGCTAGTTTATATCTGTAAAATTGTAACTTGTAGCTTTATAAAACGTGCCCCAGAAAAAAAGGGCAGAAAGGTTTTGGGAATGTCAAGACCTATTTTAAGTTGGGAGTGCTGTTTCCAAGATACGTCTTAAGATCCGTAACGGTTGACTTGATAAGTTTGGCTGGTATAGTTTCTCTCTGCAGTCGTTTGTATGCAGCGTACCGATGGCAGCCTCCGAAACTGTAGAAGTAATCGCCTCCTTCGGATCCCTTGATCCAAAGAACATCTATTGGAGGTACGTAGCCGGTTTCTTCCTCTTTCTAGAAGTAAATAAATTAATAAACAACAACATAAACTCACGCCTTCATTCCCAGAGCGGGGTAAGCAGAGCCACAGACTCACCAACAACTCCAAAAACTTGTTGATAATTCTGTGACCACATTTTGCACAACCAGGCTAAGATGTTATCCAGTGTATTAGTGACAGGTTGCAAACCCATCGCCTAACAGCACTACACAGCCTTTAGTCCCTTAGTCATCTCTTACGACATCCACGGGAAGACATGGAGTGGCAACATTCTAAACCCGGCACCACACGGTCAAATAAATTAATTTAGGGAGATAATCTCGCACAAATTGACCAAGTTTTATCTGTAGGCTTGTACGAAAGTGGACAAATCAAGTGGACCATTCAAGAATGTGAACCTCAGGTACAGTCGGCTAAGAAAGTGGTCTACTAAGTTTTGACAAAAGTTTCTGTGAGATCTAATTACCGCTAAGGTTGACACTTGTCACTGTCATAATATTATTGCAAGTGAAAATCAAACTTGTATCATGACGTGCAAATGAACTTCAACTGAAGGGTGGTAGACCACATTTTTGGCCGACTGTACCTGAAGGGGACACTTGGGGGTACTAGCCAACGATAAACTAAACCTACTTATGTGTATAGAGAAACAGATACTTAATAGTATTTTATGTAACTGATACAAGAAGGTCCTTAAAATACGAGTGTGGTTAATAAGATCACACGAGTGTTTTAAGGCCTAATTATGTACAGTTGCATACATTACTTTATCTACACACATATTATAAGTACTCTAAGATGCGTCCAGTAGGCGGCAGAACAAACAAATGGCGGCAAAGCTAACCTGTGTCACCACATTACCTTACAATATTTGATAACGTAATGAAATTACGTTACAGGTGTCATCACTGTCACCTACTACCACAGGTAATGCTGGTCATTTGCCTTTCGGCTTCTGAACCCATCTTAGAGTACTTTATAATGTATAGTGTAGATAAAGTATTGTACGCGACTCTGCGTAATTGGCATTACGCAACCGTCACGTAATGCACGTAAACTACTATTTAATTTCTGCACACTACCATTGACAATGTCAATACATGTATTAATTAAAAAACGACATGTACTCAAACCTATTCCAATCGCGATTTAATAATAGCCGCCTTCCGTATTACGACGGTACCCACCTTAGGTCCAAAGTCAATCTGACATTCTACAACAATAAGGTTGACTTTCCTAAAAGTTACAAATGACTTGACATCTCTAATGACGTTGACGACTTCAAGCATATTTTTCTTGAAATTAACGTTCGTGATAGTACAGTGGCAGTTCTGAGGGCCCTGCCAAGATGCATTGCGCGAACTAGCGTTTCTATTCGTTTCATTTTTGAACCAATCGCGTCACTGATAGATCGCGTGACTTTTCGTATCGCGTCATCTACCAGTGACGCGATTGGTTTAAAAACGAATCGAATAGAAACGCTAGTTAGCGCAATGCATCTTGGCAGGGCCCTCTGACCTTAATAGTTTCCATCAAGGACTCGACTTTCTTTTCATCCAGCTCCGGTATGAAGGGTCTGATCAGCACCGATATGGGGACGTCGTGGACTTCCTCCTTCCAGGCGCTGTGGACGCTTGACATGGTACCAGCTGCGGAGATGGAACAAATATTACTATCTACTAGAGGACGCCCGCGACTTCGTACGCGTAGAATTAGTTTCCCGCTACTCCCCCATTTCTTACCGTTGGAGGTCGATTTTCAGAAAATCCTTTCTTAGTGCTCACTTACATCATGAAAGGAACCCCTGTACCAAATTTCAAGTTTCTAGGTTCAGTAGTTTCGGCTGTGCGTTGATATGTAAGTCAGTAAGTCAGGTTTGCCTTTTATATATCGCGCCTTTACAATTATAGTGACCTAATTCAACATTTGAGCTTTCGACATCAAGTCATAAATTGATTACTATAGAGACCTAACTCGAAATCCAAATTTGTGAATTAGGTCACTATAATTCTAAAGATGCGATATATAGACCAGAGGACGCCCGCGACTTCGTACGCGTAGAACTAGTTTCCCGTTAGTCCCCCCATTTCTTCCCTTTGGGGGTCGATTTTCAAATCCTTTCTTAGTGCTCACTTACATCATGAAAGGAACCCCTGTACCAAATTTCAAGTTTCTAGGTGCAGTAGTTTCGGCTGTGCGTTGATATGTAAGTCAGTAAGTCAGGTTTGCCTTTTATATACAGGGTGTACAATCCAAATGGGTCAGTATGGAGAAGTCGGAAACTATGAGAGATAGCGAGATCTGTTCTTAGGAACCATGACGTCGATTTTAGATTTAATAATAATTACATTCAAACTTTTTTATTAACTCTCATACATAACCGGGAATCGAACCTGGTCAATATTTTTGTAACCGCTTTAGATTTATGCACATTGATTTTGACCAGGTTCGATTCCCGGTTATGTATGAGAGTTTATAAAAAAGTTTGAATGTAATTGTTCCTAAGAACAGATCTCGCTATCTCTCATAGTTTCCGACTTCTCCATACTGACCCATTTGGATTGTACACCCGGTATATAGATAGTAGTGGAGGCCCTGGGATCGGATTTGAAATTTGATTTAGGGGTGAGAAACGTTACAAACCGGAACTAAATTTGTATGATACTCTGGGGTTTCGTGCCCCAAGGCAGCCCAGTGGGACCCCATTTATAGCGCACTGCTAAATCAAAACAGTATTAACTCAAAATCCGTGCTAGTTTTGTTTCAAGTTCATAGAAGTTGTATTAAAGTTGATTTTAAAATACAGTTGTATTTTGAGTTACTACTGTTTTGATCTAGCAGTTCATAAGTCTACGCTGCCGGTCCGTCCGTCCTAACTTTAAAGTGCTGTGTCTTTTGAGCCGTAATACAGGGTTATTTCCACCTGTTACCACCAAGTTGTTAACACCGGTAACAGCTGGGATTTTATTTCTCATCTTTTACCAGTGGCAACTAATGGGAATAAAAATTCCCAACTGTTACCACTAACTAATGGGATTTTTTCCCCAGTAGTTATCTCCAAATATTTTAGTGGTAACAAATGGGAAAAATATTCCCAGTTGTTACCATCGAGTACTTTAGTGGTAAAAGATGAGAAAAATATTCCCAGCTGTTACCAGTGGTAACAAGTTGGTGGTAACAGGTGGGAATAACCCCGTAATACATAGCAGGTTTTCGAAATCGCATTAAAATTCAAATATAATACGTAGTATGCGGCGGTACGGAACACTCGGTGCGCGATACCGACTCGCACTTGACCGAAGGGCCCCTGTAGGTAAATAAAACAACGTAGCAACAGATAAAACATAATTTACCGATTTAAAAACTTATCGATAATCTATATTAAATACGTACCTACCTTTTATCATTATCATACCTACGCGAATGAAGGTGAAACTTGTTTTTGTATGTCTGCGAAAATGACATTCAATGACCTGTAGCTCTATTCTATTCGGTAAAACAATATCGCTTTTGACCTGTTATCGTATTGTCAACAATGTCAACGTTTTGATAGCCCTTATTTACTTGACACTCTTGACGTAATGGCGGCCGAGTGATACGTACCTATATTGTAATAATTAAGAAGACATAAAAAAGAAACATTTTGCCATCGTTGTTATTTCAATTTTAACAGTTTAGGTATCCTATGTCACCCGGGATGGTGAAAGGATTCTAACGATACTACACACATTTAAATCGGCTCAGCCGTTTAGAAGTTATGGTGAATAAAGAATCCTTTTTTTGGGCAGTTGTGTAAAAAATGTTGCACCCTGAAAACATTACACTCCTTTTTTAGGGCAGTTGTGTAAAAAATGTTGCCAATTAAATACTCGCAGAGCGTGCAACGGCTTGAATCACCAAACCAGTTAACTAGGTTCTAATACCTAAGCTAAAATACAGGCTTCTAGCCAAACCAGTCGTGCAGTCCAGTCTAGTACTAGGTATTCCGAGTTTAATACCAAACGGTATTATGAGCATATAAGCCGTGTGTACATATTGCCTTTCTGTTTCACTGCAGTACTATACAACTTTCCAGTTATGGAAATATCTGGTTTCACATTGGAATATTTGGAATCACTTATGCATAAAAGCTCCTAGTAAGGTTGTAATGTTTGTATGTTATTAGGGTCAGTTTAAGTCAAACTAGCGACTAGCCCTCGCTTCGCTTCGCTTTATGTGAATTATATGTAACACCCGTACATAATCCAGAATGTATTATACATAGAAACGTTCCTCTTGAATCACTCTATCTATTGATGAAAACCGCATCAAAATCCGTTGCGTAGTTTGAAAGATCTAAGCGTACATACAGAGGGACAGACGGGAAGCGACTTTGTTGTATACTTTGTACATTGTACTTACTTACTAATTATATTATCCTACTAATATTATAAATGCGAAAGTTTGTGTGTGTGTGTGTGTGTGTGTTTGTTACCTCTTCACGATGCAACGGCTGGACGGATTTGGATGAAATTTGGAATGGAGATAGCTTATACCCTGGATTAACACATAGGCTACTTTTCATCCCGGAAAACTTAAAAGTTCCCGAGGGAATAACTATAATCGAAATCTAAGCGGACGAAGACGCGTTAAGAAGCTATTATCCACTAATATTATTATAAACCCTAAGGGGTAAAAGGAGGGTTTAGGATTTTGAATGAGTTTCGTAATTTTTAACCGACTTCAAAAAAGGAGGAGGTTATACTTTCCACTGTATGTATTTCTTAATTTTTATGTAAGTATACCGATTTCTCCATTAATTGTGGACCGATATTAAAAAAATATTTTTTGGTTTGATAGAGTGTGTTTTTGAGGTGGTCCCATGGTCACCAAATCTGAATCTAATAAGGGGATCAGTGAGGAATTGAGGGTACTTTTCAAATATTGAAGGCAAACATATAGCGATTTTAGTATATTTAGTAACAAGTCTAGCATTTGCATTCAGAAAGTATCATTTGGTGAAATGGAACTGATGATGAAGACCACAGATGGCCACCGGAACTCCTCAATGATACCTTTTTCAAGAGGAGCGATAAGATATCTCGATTAAGATAGTTGAGCGACTACAACGAAGGACATTTAATTGTTTAAATATGACTATGACTTTACCGCGGCGTTGCTGGCGGCGAACGTGAAATGTCTTAAAGTTTCATATCAACTAAGAAGTGGGACGTGGGACTAGGTAAATAAGCTTATTTATGATCTCTAAAAAGTACATAATTTGCATTTATTTTGTGAAGTTAGAAACGTGAAAATTGGTATAGGTATACAAATTTTGGAAAAACTTCCCCCAAGGGATAAAAGGGGGATGTTGAATTTTATATGAGATTTCGTCATTTTTGTAGTTAGAAACGTTAAAATGGTTGTTACAAAAAAAAAAAAACTTTTGGCGAATTTGAAAACACTATTCTTAAGGAGTTGAAATGGGGGATTAAGGTATGTATCAAAGTTAAATAAACTAATAGCTATGAACTATGACAATAACTATAATGTACTGGGAGTAAGTACAGTTGGTTAAGTTAGGTTAGGTTAGGTTCAGCGACAAAGTTCTTCACAGCGTGTCGTGGACGCCGGGGGTGTAAATAGGAGCGGCAAAGCCCGCTCGCGCTCATTGATCGAAGAACTTCGTCCTACTTGCTTTGTTTGGTATATTGTCAATTTGTATTATTCTATGCAAAATTAAGATAAAAACTGCGAACCATTTTTTTGTGTTATCGTTATAACGGTAAAATACACAAGCGTCAAATACTGAAAACCGGTCAAGTGCGAGTCGGACTCACGCACCGAGGGTATTTTTATCGACTATGATTTCGGCCGGGGCGATTGGGAGCGCTGGATGTACCTATTTACATCCTATCCTACATATAATATCAATGCGAATTGTTATGCGTGCGTGAGTTTGTTACTTCTTCGCTAAAACGGATGGATGAATTTGGTTGGATATAATTTGGATTAGAATTTGCTTATACACTGGATTAACGCATACGCTACCTTGAATCCCGAAATAAATCAGTTTTCCCGTGGATGGCAAAATTACTAATTGTAAGCGGACGAAGTCGCGGGCAGAAGCTAGTCTATATATATAAAAGGCAAACCTGACTGACTTATATATCAACGCACAGCCGAAACTACTGTACCTAGAAACTTGAAATTTGGTACAGGGGTTCCTTTCATGATGTAAGTGAGCACCAAGAAAGGATTTTCCGAAAATCGACCCCCAACGGGAATAAATGGGGGGAGTAGCGGGAAACTAATTCTACGCGTACGAAGTCGCGGGCGTCCTCTAGTTGAACATAAGGTTATAATTTAAATTAACGTAATGGCACCAGTTTTCGACACTTTAAGCTGACATGCACCAATGATCGACACTTAACTCTTAATTCAAAGATCATACGGTCATAAATTAAGTGTTACAAAACAAATGAATGAAATGAATTACCCTAATCTTCTGTGAAATAAGAATCAGTGTCGATCATTGGTCCTTGTCGATTACTGGTTCCATTAGTTAGGTCCAATTTACTTTAAACTATTTTATTACACTTGAATATTTTGTATTTCTTAAATTTATATTTTTTCCACCACTGTTTTTATTTGACCTATGTTTACAAATAAACGTAGACTTTTAAAAATATGTGGTACTTTTTCAAGTTTGTTTTGACCTACGAGTCTACACAAAAGCAGACGCGCGCTAAAACCCCAGCGCTAAGTTTCAACATTAACATATAATGGCGCTCATTTGAAATTTTAATTAAATCGCAGTAATTAAAGCAAAAAGATACTTCGCAATGCAAATGTCGTTACTTACGGTCTTTTATACAAATACTCCATCTTTACATATAAAATAGTACTTATAAAGTTATAAAACAAAGTCGCTTCCCGCCGCTTCTCGCGAAAACGACGTCGCTCGGCTCGGCTCGGCTCGCTTCGGCATTGCGAACGGAACGACGTCGTTTTCTCTCTTTTTGCATGGACATAAATGTTTTTCTTACCGGTTCAAGCCGATTCCTACTTAGTAATCACTTAAGTAATAGTTAGAAGTTGCGTTAGCTCCATCCCTGTAACTCGTCATTCGAGACTAACCCCCTTACTAATAAACGTTGAGTAACGACGGTATAGCTATACAATGTTTTGTCCTTATCTGTCATTGTGACATTTGGATTTGATAGATAAGGACAAAACATTGTATAGCTATAGGTACATGGCTATACCACCGTTACTCAACGTTTATTAGTAAGGGGGTACATCGAGAGGAGAAATGGAACTAACGTAACTTCAAACTTCGATTTTCAAAGGGCCTCTGTCCCTCTGTACATGTATACGCTTAGATCTTTCAAACTACGCAACGGATTTTAATGCGGTTTTCTTCAATAGATAGAGTGATTCAAGAGGTAGGAATAAAACTCCTGTGAATAATAGGCTGAGTGTTATATGAGGAAAAAATATAATAAAATAACACTCCTTAATGTAGACAGAATGGTTTGTATTTAAATCCTTTAATAGCGGTTGCCCGTCACATGCCCGTCTCTCCTCCTCGTAGTAGTTCGGTTATCTTACCTACCTTAGGAACTGACCAATAGGGAATATGCATATATTTTTTCTCACTTTCTCAACAAAATATGAAATATCGTAAAAGAGATCAAAAAAGTGAAATTAAAATTAAAATTGGCCAAGAAATATGGATGATACAAACATTTTAAACTGATAATTAGACAGTGATTTGACGGAGAGATCCGATATGCACTGTGACGTCATGTAACTCCGTCAGCCTTATCTCCATGTTATATCCCGTTTTGCGAGAAAGAGATAGTTACAATTTTTTGTTGGCTTATATCTTGGTTATTTTAATAGCTATTCAAAAAAAGTTTTTTTTCAACTTTTATATATGTAGATAATAATATTGATAAGCAGATAAAGATTTTGCAAAAAAGTACAGTCGGCAACAAAAGCTTGTCGCAAAAATGAAATTTCTGACAGAAAGTTTTACAGTTACCTTTCCGTCGCCATTACTGTCAATTTTTTTTTTAATCGTAACGTTGATAATACGATTCCACGTCAAAAGCAACATAGTTTTACCGGTTGGAATAGAGCCCAAGGTACTCCGTATTGACGAAATGTACCGACGCGTTAAACAGAATTTAGCAACATTACAATACGTACTAAAATAACCGACAAACAAACTAAATATACATAATTCAGACATAGTTTACATTGGCAATTATCGTTGAAACTCCTTCACCATCAAAACATCAATGTACTATCAGACCATTGGAACCTTGACCCACCATAGAACTGTGTCACAGAGACGTTATGATTCATGTTATAAGAAGTGTCAAACAAATTGTTTTATAATGTCACTGTGACACCGTTCTATGGTGGGTCAGGGTTCCATTGGGCTGATAGTACAGTCGCGTTCATAAATATGTGTAGACCCCGTTATGTTGTCGCATTGACGTCGCTCTGTTGTAGGGATTGAATGTTTATTTTATCGAACCTCTCTATATCGATGTTTGTAGTTTATATTATAAAGCATAAAAGCGACAGATTTTTTGCCTTTTAAAAAAATCTGCTAAACCCCAATATGGCGTAGGTATTAAAACTTCTTGATTAAAAATTAGAAGATAACCTCATTATTCTAACAAGATGCGATAAACTTATATAAATAATGTACCTATTTGCAACTATTTGCCTATTATTTATTTATTATTGATCCCATTCTTTTTTATCACATTTTTAGTAATGATTGTCTTTGACTCATTGTCGGTGACATGACATATGTATACCTCTAAGTACAATACCATCGACATTTAAATAGTCGATAAAATAAACATTCAATCCCTATAAAAAAGTGACGTCAGTGCGACAGGGTCTAAATATGTGTACACTTTAGGGCGTTTCTTAGAAAGATTGTACCTAATGTCGTTCACTGCGCATAACTTTCACCCACAGTTCTCAGATAGAATGATTCAAGAGTAAGGTTTTATGTATAAATTCTGGTTTATGTACGGCTGTTACAGTAAACTCACATAAACCGATGCGTAGCGAGCGCGGGTCGCTAGTTAATAGTAGGGACGCAATGATTACGGAGCGGTGCATCGTTTTGCATCTGTAATCGTATTAATAGGCTATTTGACTAATTTTAGAAAACCTTTTTAAATGATTCTTTATTACATAAGAAGCACACTACATTGATATTTCCGTGACATTCTACTGTATTATCAATAAAAATCTATGTTAAAGTTTAAATTTTCAAAACCGCGCTTAAAACTCTGTTTCTATCATGGCGCTGGCCATATGACAAGTGTGACGTCACACGCAAGTAAACAATAAAAAATCATTTGAAGAGATATGCCCTTATGATCTGTGGTTACTTGCGTGTGACGTCACCAGCGAGTAACCACAGCTACAAAGCAATTACATAGCGTTTCTGCCACAGATAAAATTTCAAAAAATATTACTTTCTTTTTGTGTAATTTTGCAAAAAAATATACATAATTTAGTTTAAAATAAAGTGAAATATGTTGTTTTACGCTATTATCTAATAGGATGACCACAATTTATAGTGTATTTTCAATGTTGTCAAATAGCTTATTACGATTAATAACGAATATATCATAATTATTGTGAAAAACAAAACTGTACAGCGTTAATCGAAATGCACTTATCGATATTGTTATTAAACTGATTAAGTTTTTTTTAAATAAGTATTTGAATTAAAATTAATGCACATTAATTAAAAAAAAATACGTCAGTTTGTTGGCATAATGTGGCGATCTTATGATTGTATTTTTTTAAGACCTTTCCTTTTTTGTGAAAACGGCCCTATTTAGTAAACACTTTATAACCTAAAACTGCATAATTTTTAGCTAAAATGGCCATTTTCTGGTGGATAAAGCAACTAGAGACCACAATTTGCACACCATTCTCCTGATTTTACATCATGGATGGATTTTTTTATGACAAAATTGTTATTTTAGGCGAAAAGGAAGCATTTTGAGGTTATAAAAGTGTTTACTAAATAAGACAAGTTAATTGGGTATGGACTATACAAACAAACAGAAGTATTGTTAAAATTTTAAAACCGCTTATTTGGTTGATTGTAGACTACACGAACCTAACATTTTTTTCCAAAAATCAAGTCAGTGGACAATTTCACACAAGTTGACCTAGCCCCAATCTATCTAAACTCTAGGCTTGAAATAGACAACGATAAACATACCGATTGAGAAATAAATACTTAATTACCTACATAGAAAACATCCAAGACTCAGAAACAAATACTTGCGCTCTTAAATGATTTCTGATGACTTATGACTGAAATTGTTACCTATTTAATGACTCAGATATTACCTAATTGGAAGTAGGTACTCTTAAGAGCAATGAAAACGGATCACTTTCTATGGAAATTCTATGCAAAGTGACCCGCTTTCATTGCGCTTGACTATATTTCGCAACTTTCACTTTGAGTAAGTGCTACTTTGACATTAAAAAAGAAAACAAAATTCGAACAGCAGTATTTTTTTTTTAATTTTCCGATATACTTATTCCGTGCTTCAATTTTACTTCGAAGGCCTAGATATCATGTCATGACAGCTAAAGAATAATAAGTCAATACCAAACTATGATTCATAATACAAGAAACCAAGTAGTCAAACTTAAGTAATTTATGTCACAGGTAAGATAAATTATAATACATGCATGCATTTGCAGAAAAAAAAGACACTTTCATATAAAGTTGAGTTGAGATTGTCTTAAATCAGGAGTTAAAATTGTCAAATCCATACATTATGACACAACTAAACTAAACTACGTAAGCTTTATCTTTTAACTACAAGTAGCTAAATAAAACGACTTATTATTCTTTGTAACTATGCAGGACATCAATTAAGTTCACCAATACTTTATGCCTTATGTCATAATTACCTACCACAGATAAAAAAGCAAAACAGATAAGATAACTTTCATATTTACTTATCATCATTATTAGATAATTGTGCACTTACTTTTTTTTAATGCAGCCACAGTTTTTTTTAAATGACTAATCGAACGTAACATTCGAATGACTAGAGGTAGGTACGTGCGCTTCGGCCGTGTGGCGGCACAACACTGTTTGTATCTGGTCAACAAGTCGTTGCTATAGCCAAGGTCACACGATAATAATACAGCGCACTAATTTACCTGTTAAGTGTTAAGTCGAAAGATTGGCTATCAACTCGAAAACAAGGTTTATCGAGTCCAAATGTATTTGTTTATCAACATTTTTAACATTTATCAGTTATTTACTCTTTTTTTGTTTATTGGCTTGTTTTAATCTTTGCTGGAGGCTAATGACTGCCGTCACAGATAAAGAATACCTACCTGATTCTTACAGATACCTATAGATGGGTATAGCAGATTGACAACATTCGTTTTGATGTTTGCACTGTAAAATATTCACACCAAAAGGGCTTGGGTTTTGTAAAGGTCATATATTTTGTAAAAATATTGGAAAATTCATAGGTTACTTGTATGGACTCCCCTTATTATTATAAATAAAATATTAATTCAGTGAATTGACCACATGAGGGCTCTTTTACACGTCGGAAATATGGAGTGAATCTACTAGCGTTCCAGACAAGACCATCCTTGCGGGAAGAAGCGCCGCAAGAAACTCCAGCAGAAAGTCATTTTCTTAATCATAAAATGTAATACTTACTTAACTTAGGTACAAGTAAGTTACGATACTTAAAAATAACTTAAGTACATCACAAGATAATAAAGTAATAATTAAAAATAGCACAAAATAAAATTATTACTTAAGGTCTGCATTGTTTTTTAAATCGCATTTCTCAACAAAATATGGAAATACCGTAAAAGAGATCAACAAAAGTGAAATCAAAATATTTAGAAATACGGGTGCGCTTCAATCGGTATAAAAACATTTTGTATAATTTCATTTAACTAACCACGAAAAGCATAATGAATGTTTAGCATAAAAACCAATTGTATAATTTTATCTGGCGTACGATCGAATAACATAACACTCATTTAGTATAACTATCATTTTCTTGTTATTATTATCATGCATTTTAAGTCAATTTCTTCTACCTAGGTTAGGTTAGGTTAGAACATAATAGTAATGATAACAGTTAGAAATATATATTTTTTTAAATTATAAACATTATAGATTTTGAAATCATGAATTTTGGTTTTATGCCTCTTGACCATTCTCATGACTATTATATCGATGGTTTATTATACAGATTGAAATTATGCAATTCGTGTTATGTAAAATGATCATTAGACCATTGGTTTTTATGCTAAACATTACACACCCAGAAATACGCATGATACTTACAAGCATTTTTAGACAGCGATTAGACAGAGATCCGATATGCACTGTGACGCCATGTAACACGTCGGCCATATAAACTCCATGTTAAATTCTGTTTTGCTAGGGAGAGATAAGAACAAATTTTTGATGGCTTATATCTATATATATAAAAGGCTAAACTGACTGACTGACATATCAACGCACAGCCGAAACTACTGTACCTAGAAACTTGAAATTTGGTACAGGGGTTCCTTTCATGATGTAAGTGAGCACTAAGAAAGGATTTTCCGAAAATCGACCCCCAACGGGAAGAAATGGGGGGAGTAGCGGGAAACTAATTCTACGCGTACGAAGTCGCGGGCGTCCTCTAGTCTTGGATATTTTTATAGCTATTAAAAAATGTTTTTTCTCGACTGCTTGTTACATGTATCAGCTTTTATTGAAACTGTGATAAAAGTCATATAAATATTCCCAATTAATTCAGTGAGTAATTCTTAAAATGCCAATACATAGACTGATGATGGGTTTTTATTGAATATTCCTGTACATGACGAATTTATTATGAAAGCGAAAATCCCATGAATAATATACATTTTTAAAACTATTTACCTGGAGCTGGCGGTTTCCTCGCTCGACGCATTAGTTTATTTATTGACAAAAGGAACTTTTTTTAAAGTTTTCAGAACAAAAAAGATTTTTTTCTCAAAAGTATTTCTTTTTCATCAATGGGATGGAATGGGATCCTTATAGGTTTGTCATGTTCGTCCGTCCGTCGGTCTGTATGTCACAGGCATTTTAACCAAGAACTACAAAATGTTTATTGGTGTTTGGAGTATAGGTGTCTCGTATAAGCAGGTACAGTCAAGGGCTTTAATTGTTATGCCACTATGGAACCCTGTCGTATAATGTTAATGATTAATTTTGGCGTAATTTCTTTCATGTGGTTTGACGCTGTCATTACGACAGGGTTCCATAGTGGCATAACAATTAAAGTCCTAGACTGTACTTAGTTTATTATTATTAGAATAGTTTAGCATTAGTAGAATAGAGCACTAGAAGTAATTAACATACATTCAGTCTGCGAGCACTCAGGTGCTTCGGGTTTGTACAGTCAACAGCATAAATAAGTGATCATTTATGTACCTTGTCACTTAAACGTCGTGTTTGAAATGTTATACAAAATTGTGAAACGATTGAAAGCGACAAGGTACATAAATGATCACTTATTTATGCTGTTGACTGTACTTCTCTCTCACTCGCTCTTTAATAAGAGCGTTTGAGAGCGAGTGAGAGACAAGTACAAACCCGAAACACTTTCTAAAAGCTATCTCACTATACGACATCGTATTTTATCGGAAAAGCTAATTTAATATGTAACTTTACTTCTATGGAGAATAAAATGGTGGAGGCGCTGGGATACAAAGAAATAAAACTATATATTTTCAATTATACGTTTATTTAACCAAAATATCGCCAAGCCACATTTGTTCTAAATAACAGTAACATTTCACAGCCATTTATGTAACATCAATTATTAAATAATACGATGCAAATACATTTTTGTATAACGCTAAATATAGCGAAAACCATAACTAACATAGAATTGCAAAAAAAAAACAATTTAGATTATACCTCGAGATTCACACACAAAAAAAGTAGGATATTCTCTTATAGCTACTTGCAGCACAAAAATCGTTTTACCTAGCTTTAATTCTTACCTAAGTAAGTACAGTACAGTTAAAAAATAAATAAATATCAGGGGACAAACACACAAATTGAGCTCTTGGCTTGCAGTGTGATAAAGACAACGATAAACATACTTATATGTATGTATACAGGGTGTTACATTAAAATCGGTCAGTATGGGAAAGTCTGAAACTATAAGACATACAAAGATCTACTTGCTTAGGAACCAAGTCATCGATTTTAGTAACAATGAAAACTGCATTCTTACATTTAAAAAAAACTTGTACTCAGCTCGCAAATCGAGCCTGGACGTTTTAAAAAATAAAACGAACACTATTTCTATTTAGATATCGATTGTGTAGGTAGTAAACAAGACAATTTATTAATTTTAGACATCATGTAACATTTACTGCTTAAGACCTACACAATCGATATCTAAATAGTGTTCATTTTATTTTTCTGCTGAGCTGAGTACATTTTTTTTAAATGTGTTATTGCAGTTTTCCTTGTTACTAAAGTCGATGACATGGTTCCTAAGAATAGATCTTCGTATGGCTTATAGTTTCAGACTTTCTCATACTGACCGATTTAAATGTTACACCCTGTATATTGACGCAAGTTTAGGCTTTAGGTAAGGTAAGTAAACTAACACATATTACGATCGATCAAACAATACATTTATAACATAATTGACTCATATACTCGTATTGTATCTTTTGTAATTATAAGTAATTAACAATTAATACTTCATCTCATTTCCTTATAATATAAATTAATAGACAATTTTTCAGTAACAGCTCAAAAATTAAAATGCAGTCCTAAAAACAACCGCATTTTAACAATGCTTACCTAGATTTTGTAAACTTAGTAAACAAGCATTATTTGTACATATTACAATATCATCTTTTTTCATTAACACCTAAGTAATACTTTATTGTGAGATTTTTCTAATAGCTCAGCTATAGTCTGTGTCAATTGAAATTGCCCAAGATGTAAACAACTTAGAACTGTTTGACACATAACCGTAAATATTGATCAAGCGTTTTTTTATTGAAAGTAAAGTATAATTAATAGTTATTTAATCTTAAACTAAATGTGAAAGTAAAGATCAAGTGTATAAATCATTGCTAAGACCTCACTTGATCTTAAAAAGCACGTGATTATCGAGTAATAATGGTAAATTGGTGCGTTTGGTTGTGTTTACGTCTTTGCCAATTTCAATCGGCATAGACTATACATATCCTCCAACCATCGTAGAACGCGGTATATTGTACAGAGATAGGTAGGCATAAAATAAATTGGGGCAAGTCGATCTATGGGGAAAGTGCGTCTATCAATTCTATTTTCAAAGTACGACTTGACAAAAAACAGGTTGACGCTAGAAGCAACATTTCTATACTCGAAAATCTAATTCTAGACCAAAATCCTAACCTCAACGGGCGCACATTCGCTGTGATTACTGCATTTTGGTTTCAATGTAGGTATTTTTATCAATAAAACTTACCCTAATATTACTGGTTACACGAGTTCTCATTCATGGTTTTATGAAATAATGTTGAAATAACGAAATAATCAAGATGAGAACTGTCAAATTTTGGTCTTGAATTAGATTTTCGAGTATACAGTCGCCCACACACTTAACTGACCATTAAAGACGGAGCTGAGAATAAGTGTCAATGCTTGAAAGGGATGTAAATATATTTAATATGAAAAAAATATCTACATCCCTGTCAAGCATTGATATTTTCTCTCTGCTCTGCCTCCAATGGTTAGTTAGGTGTGTTGCTGTGTGTACATGACAGCTGCAGTTTTTTTCTAATATTACAGTATTTGAAATACGCACCTTAACCCTGTCCCTCTAATACAAACATTTTTAAAAATAAAATTTGACTACTTACGCTTTAGGAGATATTGGTGGCAGATGTACTTACCCTATAAACACTCTTACCCCAAACCAACTAATTCTATCGTTGTGTCCGTCACATAAAATATGTAAGGAATGTAAGGATCTTAAAAAGCGTATAGATTTAAAAAATAGTAGCAGTGATACTAATTTGGCACAGTCTAAAAATCTTAATTAAATTATTATACTTATCTACTAAAAGGCAAACTTATAAAAAAGTTTCTAAACAAGTATTTACACCGCATTCGGCCGTGCTCTCCCAAATTCGAGCGAGCGCGACCATACAACGACATTTTGAAGCAATTCGCTTAAAAATACAAGAACAATTTATAACTACTAACCATAATAAGCTCCGAAACTATCAAATTTAAAACAACCGTTAGGGAAGACAGCAATTAATATATCTACGAATACAATAGATACCTATAACTAACTACCTTAGATTTTGGGTTAAAAGTGAGTTGTTTTGGGAAATCACCGAACTTTCCCCCTTAAGGTAAGGTTCCGACCAAAGCGACACTGACGCCACTAACGCTGCGTTATTATCGCCGCGACAGAGCGATAGTACAAGGTTCTATATAAATACATGACGGCGTGTACGAACACGGCGATACTTGACGCGGCGTCACTGCCGCGGCGACACTGTCGCAAGGCGTCAGCGGCCGAGCCGCGCTTCCCCTCGCAGTGTCGCGCTGATCGCACGATCAACACGTGAAAATTTTTAGGTTATGGTGCAATAACTTTGAAAATGGAGGCTTTTACCGAAGAAGATGATGAGCTGCTTATAGATTTAGTGACTAAACATCCACTATTGTTTGATTTAAGTGTTGAAGAGTACAAAAATTCGAAAAAAAAGGAGAGAGTCTTCAAATATTTTTTGCAAATCTTTCACAATAGCTTGATTCATAATCGTTTCACCGTATATACGCAGTAAACGCAAGAAAATTCGACTGTCTAGGTCACTGGTCGCAAATTGACTGGAGGCCGCAGTGCTACTGTCGCCGCCTTCGGAATTCAACAGAGCGTCAGAGACGCTACGACAGAGCCGCAGCGTTTACTAACGCACTGACGCGGCGTCAGTGTCGCTTTGGTCGGAACCTTACCTTTACTAATAAACGTTGAGTAACGGTGGTATAGCTATACAATGTTTTGTCCTTACCTGTCATTGTGACATTTGAATTTGACAGATAAGGACAAAACATTGTATAGTTATACCACCGTTACTCAACGTTTATTAGTAAGGGGGTTTATCTACACACATATCATAAGTCCTCTATTATGCGTTCAAAATCCGTAGGCAATGACCAGCATTACCTGTGGTAGTAGGTGACAGCGATGACAGCTGTTAATTTTGGAAGATGTTCCAAATTTTGAACTCATTACCTTACAATATTCGATAACGTAATGAAATTACGTCACAGCTGTCATCGCCGTCACCTACTACCACAGGTAATGCTGGTCATTTGCCTTTCGGCTTCTGAACCCATCTTAGAGTACTTATAATATGTGTGTAGATAAAGTATTGTACGCGACTCTGCGTAATTGGCATTACGCAACCGTCACGTAAACTAATATTACATAGTTTGTTGAAGTAGCAAATTACTAACTAAAGCAGACGAAAATCTAATATGATATCGACCATAGACCCAGAGAGCGTAGTCGGTAAACTTTCTTGATCAAGTATCAGCGAGTAAAGAGAGAAGTAAGAAGAGTATTTAACAAACAGGTGAGAAAAATCATTTTTGGAATCGCTATAAAAATAACAAAGATTTGTTCCTATCTCTTTCTAGCAAAACGGAATTTAACGTAGAGTTTATATTATTAAGGCCGACCTGTTACATGATGTCACAGTGCACTTCGGATCTCTCTGTCTAATTAGCAGTTTAAAATACATGTATCATCCATATTTCTTGTCCGATTTTAATTTCAATTTCACTTTTGGTGATCTCTTTTACGGTATTTTCATATTTTGTTGAAGAATGCGATTTAAAAAATCCGTGCATAATCCCTATTGTCAATTTTCACAATTCAATGTTTTAGGATATTTTTTACGTAACTAATGTTTATTTTGTATTATAATATAACGTACACAGGTACCTATTAATTTTTTGTGTTTTTTCACGTTTGCGTCTAGTTAAAAATCATAATTATGTAGTATACAATTTTACATCAGTTTTTTTCAATGTAAACCGAATTATTTTAATTTAATCATTTGTAACCTAAATTATTTTAACTTAATTTAATTTACTTTTCTTTTGTGCCTGCTTAATAATAATTTTAATTTTAAATTTCAAATTTTTGTAAATGTTTTGTAATTAATTTTCAACTGATTTATTTGTAAACTTGATGGGATTAATGCCTAAATAAATAACTATTTAATTTTATTGTTTTATTTATTATCAGCTTAACACAACCACTTTATTTCGTTTTGTTAACATTAAAATAAAAACGATCAATTCGCACGTTCCCTTTACAACGTAAAATAATGCTGAAAAATATTTGTCTACAAATTTCTGTTTTTAATTACTTATAGACAATACAATTTTATTCCATTTTTTCTAAAACATCGTAGCCTACATTTATTAAACAAAGGTCATTTATTCTAATCTGTTTTTTTTAAAATATTTATAATAGTGACTGCTTTCTGTTGATATTCGTACTCGATCAAGTAAGCTTACCGACGGTACCCTCTTAGTCTAATATAAGAATAAATGGCAAAAAAGCTGGTCCACATCTCGTTAGGACTAGGTAGTAAATACGACAAGCCCCCTATTTCACCAATTTGACAATGACATATGACAGGTGACATTTCAGTGTACATGGCGGCGCATCTTATATGAAACCCAGTGATGTATCAGCATGTTAACTTCGCAATATATACCGAAATGTCACCTGTCACGTGTCATTGTCAAGATGGTGAAATGGGGGGCAGATCGCTTTGCATACATCTCGATCTGATTAGGTACATAGCTTTGTGCCTAGATCGCAATACAACCAGAGGCGCTAGACAAGATGCATTACGCTAACCAGCGTTTCTATTCGTTTCGTTTGTAAACCAATCGCGTCACTGGTAGATCACGTGACTTTTCGTATCACGTCATCTACAAGTGACGCGATTGGTTTAAAAACGTAACGAATAGAAACGCTAGCTAGCGTAATACACCTTGTCTAGCCCCTCTGATCGCTTTGCGACTACATTTCAAAAAGCTCGAGTTGCAAAATGACCACTTCGTTTGCTTTACTATGTAGGTTAGGTTCGTTAGGATAGGTCGTTAGGTAACTTCAAATGCCCGAAGGGCAAACTGCCCAGGAATAGGAGCCCCACTATGTGATGCTCCGTTGACATTGCTAAGTTGCTAACATAGACATAGGTAACATGAAAAAATAATGTGGTCGTATAGCTATCTAGGCACAAAGCGATGGTAGTCAGATCGAGGTGTAGTCACAAAGCGATCTGGTAGTACTAGCTACCTAGCCATATCGAGATGTGGACGGAAAGGTTTCCGAATATAGATTAATTAAGTTATTTAATAAATTGTTAACTTTGTTCAACGGACGGCCTTAGGAACTCAATACAAAATATGGACAGATTAATACTAATTTAATATGGATACCGTTGCGACATAATAATTATTATAGAACTGTTATTACCATGGCAACGCTCATTATAGAATTGTTTTCCCGCTTCGGTTACGCTATAGGTGGTATTCTGATACCGTTAACGATATCAATATTAGCGGTTTAAAGTACGCGAGTAGAAAAAAAAAATTACTAACCCTCCAATCTACCTCTATTCCCATCCACCTTGCTACAATATCGTAAGAAGAATAGATCTGTTATAAAGTCAACAATATGGTTACGATTTCGCAGTAAAATAGGTTAAACAAATGTGGAATAAAGACATGTATAGTCGGTGTCAGTTGAGGAGTTCGCAAAGATGTAAACAAAGCCCATTACAATTGACTACTGTCCCTCTGTATGTACGCTTAGATCTTTCAAACTACGCAACGGATTTTAATGCTGTTTTCATCAATAGATAGAGTAATTCAAGAGGAAGGTTTTTATCTATATATATAAAAGGCTAAACTGACTGACTGATGTATCAATGCACAGCCGAAAATACTGTACCTAGAAACTTGAAATTTGGTACAGGGGTTCCTTTCATGATGTAAGTGAGCACTAAGATAGGATTTTCCGAAAATCGACCCCAAATGGGAAAAAATGGGGGGAGTAGCGGGAAACTAATTCTACGCGTACAAAGTCGCGGGCGTCCTCTAGTGTATAATAAATTCTGGCTTATATACGAGTGTTACAGAAATTGCATCTGCGTGGCTATAGTAACTTTTCATACTAATTTTAAAAGTAAAACGCGTTTTATTATGAAAAGTTACACTAGCCCCGCAATTGCAATAGCCCTCACCACATAAAAAAAAGTCACGCGTTCATATTAAGGTTGTAAAACTTTGTATGGACGCGTCAGAACTAAGTTTTTAAATCCCTATAAAATATATAAGGTCCGTTTTTAACAGTAGTTCACTGTACACTCAACAGCATAAATGAGCGATCACTTCTGTACCTTGTCGCTTTCAATTTCACTACTTTGTATAACATTTCAAACACGACGTTAAAGTGCAAGGTACATAAATGATCACTTATTTATGATGGTGACTGTACATCAGTTTCAACCTTAGCTGATGATCTAAAAATATTGTATTTAGCAATGCAGTTATAGTCAAGAACTTTTTGATTGGTGGTCAATATTAAAAAGTCATATCATATTTTGTGGGCAATTGTATGGAAAAAACGTAAGCGTCCCTAATTGTGTGACCAACACTGTATACACATAACATCCCAGACAAAGGATAAAATACCCTCGTTTACCCATTTTTTTTTACCGGGAATCGAACCCTGGACCTCTAGCTTCGTAGACAGAGTCACAACCAACAGCGCCGTTTTGTTTTAAATAAAAAAAGGTATCCATAACTAACGCTACTTTAAAAAAAAACATCCAAATTGAATACCTACTGATATGCTCGACTACCCACTTACCTACCCTAGAACTCTGAGTGATTGTAAAGTGGAAAAAAGTGGTTCAAAGTAGGGATTTTACGGAGCTTCGCCTCCGTATCCGTTAAGACGGAACTTCCGTTTGGTTATACACCTTTGGATCCGCCTCCGCCTTTGCTATTTTTTATTTCACACCTCCGCCTCCGCCTCCGTTAATTTTTTACCGAAGTTATACCGGAGCTGAAGGTATTGCATTTGCCGCGGCAGCGCGGCGCACGCCTACAAGTTTTGACTTATCCAGGAATTACTTACGTATCACTCACGATCGCCCGCATTTTGTCTTAAATAAAAGGTACTCGGCTCCGGCTCCGCCTCCGGTAAACCTCCGGATCCGGCTTCGGATACGGCTCCAACTTCGCCTCCGGCTTCGATCCGGCTCCGGCTCCGGCAAAGCCGCCTCCGTAACATCCCTAGTTCAAAGCTCCGGTAGTGGTGGCAACGGCAAGTCCTGGAAGTTTTCAGGCACTGGTGGTAGTACGTTGCCCTCGAATTGCCCCGACAAGTTTCCAGGGGGGGAGTAGTTGGCTACTACTATGATCTTCCCAGCCCTGGAGCGAGCCTTGCCGACGCCGAAGAATCGAGTGGATGCCCACACCATTTGGGTGAAGTGGCCTGAAAGATTTAACATCTTGGAGTGATTATCTCTATAAATATGTTTAATCTGTTTTATTCTGTTTTTAGTATTTGTTGTTATAGCGGCAAAAGAAATACATCTTTTGTGAAAATTTCAACTGTCTAGCTATCACAGTTCATGAGGTACAGCCTGGTGACAGACAGACAGACAGACAGACGGACAGACGGACTACGGAGTCGTAGTAATAGGGTCCCGTTTTTACCCTTTTGGTACGGAACCCTAAAAAGTTACTCTATGCGTGCCATCCTTCATTGTAAATGCACCTTTTGTATTGTTTTTCTAATAAGTAAATAAATTATAAATATCAGGGGACAATGTCACACCAATTGACCTAGTCCCAAACTAAGCACTAGGCTTATACTATGGGTACTAGACAACGATATAAATTAAATACTTACATAGAGACATTCTTACTTAAATAAATAGAAAACATCCATGACTCAGGAACAAATATTCGCGCGTCACACAAATATCTGCCCTTACCGGGATTTGAACCCAGGACCGCTAGCTTCGTAGGCAGAGTCTTGCCAGCGCGTCGTCGAAGTCGAAGTAATTAGTAAGATATGATTAAATCTTACCAGCGTTGACGTTGGCATGTAAAATGTTTGGGTCCTTGAAGAATCTGTATTGCCGAACTGCTGCATACCAGTACGAGGATACTTCTTGCCCTGAAACATAGCATAGCTTTAAGGTACGCCCACGCCAATGCTTAAAAAACGGTGACGGTACGGAATCGCAGTGACGCATCGTATGCGTTCCGTTTTTGACTTAAAAAACGTTGTCGTTGCGTAAACAAAAGACGGGGTCATAGTAACAACATGGCGCCATTTTTGACGCACCGTAATATACGCACCGTTAAGCAGCGGTGTGGAGGGCATGCGATGAAAACGGTACGGATACGATGCGTCACTGCGATTCCGTACCGTCTCTGTCGCGGTAGACGCGAATCTTTAGGTGAGTGAGCTTATTGATAAAGTTTATGTGGCAACACTAAATATAGATGGATGTCTTAGTCTATGAACTTACTGTTTAGCGCCAGTTTGAATGTCAGTGAAGTGAGGAGTGTATATACCTGTTCTTAAAGTACTATTGGTGAAAGCCGGCCAACGGAGTGCTATCGGCAGGGTGACCATTTGTGGCAGATTTCTGCCATTTGGGCAGATTAGGCTCTCAAATTTGACTCCTGGCAGAAAGTGCTGACGAATTTCAAATGTGGCAGATTCTGGCATATTTTAAAGATTCTTGTTATTTTTTAACATACTTGGAAAACTTTATTCATCTTTTCATACTAAAAAAATTGTGCAACCTCTCAGGTAGGAAAAATTTTTTTCTTATCGAGATCAAGAGCTGGTAACATTTTTTCTCATGAATATAGTACGGGGAATTCCCGATTATTCTATTTCTACGTAGGTATGCTTTATGATTATGAGAGGTAATACGACAGTCATAAACTAAAATTCGAAATCGTTTCCTTAATAAACACGTTTCCGCTCTATTAACCGTTAAGGAAGGTGGGAACACGGAGACTGTGTGTCATTCAAACCAACAAGGGCAATGATTAAAAAAATGACATCGAAATATAACGAAACAGAAGAATATGAAGCAAATGTTGATTAACTACAAAATAATGAAGAATTTTATTTTCAATTTCATTCAAATTTTATTAAAATACTTCAATTAACGTATTTTTATTTATAATTCCCGCCTTCATGAATGCAAAATATGATGGCATATTTTTTGGCATTTTCTGTAGACGAGTTCGGCAGATTTTGGCAGATTTTTTGCCAGAGTCGGGCAGATTCGCTATTTTTAAAACGGTCACCCTGGCTATCGGATCCTTTCCTCTAAAGCTGAGTATAGCCTGAGTATAGCCTGAGTATTCTGAGTAGCCTGAGTAGCCTGAGTAGCCTGAGTATTTCTGACTAACCCTGATTATCACTGAGTGTCACTATGTATATGTGTAACCGTATTATTTTATAGCATCGTCTCTGGCGACTTCGGTGTTCTACGTATTAACAATACCTAACCTTATTCGTACTGATCACACTGCCGGGCGCAAGCTCGATTGTTTATAACTCCGATCGGCACCCAGGTTGGATATCTGGTCGTCCCATAGGGGGCGGCTAGATCTGGGTTGCTTTGAGAATCATATAACCCAGGTTGGATATCTGGTAGTCCAAACGGGACGACTGGATCTGGGTTGATTCTAGAATCTTGGCGTGCGCACTTGACCAAGTACTGTTTCATCAGCCTGGAGCTGTCGGAGACGTCCGACTGCTTCCTCGCACCTTAGGGAGTTTGTAGTGTGGAGTGTGGTAACAATGTCACACAGTGATTGAGTTTTTCTGTTCTGATTCCAGTCTTGTTTGTTGTAGATTGTAAACCAAGAAGTACAGCACCGAGGAGCGCCTCTTGTTTTAGAGTGATTCTCGGTGGCCAGATGGGTGATCAGCGTTACTCATTTGGGCTTTAATATATACAGGAGGAGGAAGGAGGTAGCAGATTGGACAGTACATAAATAACCCTTTAATATAAGCGAAGCAGATTATATACAGTCAGCAACCCACTAGAAAATGAATTCAGGTATGTAAAATTAATTGTTATAACACGGAGATACTATCAACATAGTGGCTAGTCCCCATAATGTATTTACCTAGCCCTTCCAACATGATATGACGGAAGTACTTCACTCATAAGGGCAATTGGACATCATAATACATACTTTCTCATACTGTTGGAGTCTTGATAGTTTCCCGACAGTCTCCGTATTTTAAGCAGCGGTTAGGTCGCACCTTTATATGACAAGTAATATATACAGGTGACTTCGGGATCGTGATCCTGGCTTAATTTTCCCAGCTCTGAATGATTGAGATTCTTTTACATGGAAATGTAACTCCTGAGGCCCGTTTCACGAAGCTACAAGTTACAAATTACAAGCGGAACTCTCTTTCTAGCCAAAGGAGTTAGAAAAAGACTTCTGCTTGTAATTTGTAACTTGTAGCTTCGTGAAGCGGGCCACAAATCACACTGAGGCTCTACTTTGAAATCCGTAATTCGAACTTCGTCTATTGCTGTCCCTTTTGCTTTCGACGCGTCACTAATTCGCAAGAAAGTGATGGGGCGATCCGAAGTTCGAATAACTGATTTCAAAGTAGAGCCCCTGGATTGTAATGTCTATTTTATGTAATTTAAGCCATACGATTATACAGTGTGTAAATGGTATACGGGCATTTATTAAAAATGGACATAGATTAAGACTCTAATAATCATAAACAGAAATAATTATTTTGATTATGCTAACATATACACCGTTATAAATTTTTGAACAAAAGCTGCCTAAATGTGTTCATTAGGGGCTATTCTTACCACAGTTAAAAGGAACGCCCGTATACCATTTACACACTGTATAAATTGAGATTGTATTAGTACTGGTTTTGAAACAATTGGGATATACCTAAAAAAATACTTGCTTTTACATTTTTATTTAAACGAATATTTATTATTGTTAAAATTGTCCGGAATTGATTCTCTTTAGGTACTATTTATTGCATTACCTACTTCATCATTTTCATCAACATTTAATGACACCCTTTAACAACATTTTTTAAGTAATGTAATTTTAATCTACTGGTGCTACCATCGGTTGACAAAAAACGAATAAAACGCCGAACAAAAATTATCTATACATATTATAAAAATGAATCCCTGTTTCCTTGTGCTGCGGTACGGAACCCACGGTGCGCTAGTCCGACTCGCACTTGGCCGATTTTTTTAATTACCAGTGACATCCGGCTGAATCGCGCTTACAGGCCGCTGGTAGAGATTCTGTCCGACGTCTCTGTCATTCCTGTAGAAGAACCGATTCGTGTGAGCGAGATGGTTCGCCCAAGCTTGCGCGTAGTCGCATAGCTGTGAAAAAAAAGGTCAAGCGTGAGTCGGATTCGCATATAGATCCGAAAATAAAGATCGAGTAAGAAACTCCTAAAAAAATCATGTTTATTATATTCACGGAATAGAAAAAACCGTGGAAGTGGCATGAGCTTCGCTTAGTATCAGACCTGTTGTCGCCAATACTCAAACTATCATAAAAACAACACGCCACCGTGGACAATGTTTTTGGTGCTGCTATAGTTTTTACACTTCAAAATAGCACAATAAGACATGCTTCTGGATTTATTTTCTATTTTAGAAACATCGAAATATCGAAATAAGCGATCGCGGCAAAAGTATGGTAGGTTGCTCGAAACTCCGCATAACCATGCCACACGTTACACGCCCACTTGACACTTCTACTTTTTCTGTTCTGTGGGTTAAACTGTAACCTCTGGAGCCATGTACAGCTGAGGAGCGCCATGCCTCTGACGGTAGACGTTATGCCAACAGAGGCACTCCGTGATGAACTCGCTGTCTTGCCAGGCAGTGCGGACTTCGCTCCACTGTACCACCATACTGACTTGCTTGTTCCGTAGCACCTGGAAGGTGAACAAGATGACTTTTGAACGGGACAAAAAACAGGCCAGGAGCCTGTTTTATAAAGCTACAAATTACATAGGTTACAAGTTTCCATTTGACACAACCTCGACCAATGACGACCAGCCATTTGAGCAGTGTTGCCAGTTTACACCTGTAAAATTGTAACTTGTAGCTTTATAAAACATGCCCCAGGTAATTCAAAAACCGAGAAACCGAGAAACGAACTCATAAACTGTTGAAAAAGTATTTCGATGACAGATCAAAACTAAAAGGTATATGGTATATAGGACGATTCAACCAGAGCCTCTGAATTCCCCATGGATACATTGTTCCTTGAGTAGAAAAGATATAGTTAATGAGAATTCGTTCCGGACACAATCCATTGAGCAAATTTGGTTACATGGTGAAAAAAGAGCTTTCACCCTTTCACCCAATTGTGCAGTTCGTAGTACCTACTCCGGAAGATGTACATATATTAATAGAATGTGATCGAAACGAGTTACTCAGAGTACCTACAATGTACATTTATCAGTGAAGAGGGTCGGTGGCTGCAACAGCGCTCTGGGACCCAATTCTCGTGACATCGAGATGATTTTTCATGCGAGTTATGTCGAAAAAATGTCAGTGTTGACATTTCATCATGCTATTGCATCAGATATTTGTGTGATGAGCGCGAATATTTGTTCCTGAGTCATGGATGTTTTGTATGTATTTAAGTATATATTTCTCTATATAAGTATTTATATCGTTGTCTAGTACCCATAGTACAAGCCTAGAGCTTAGTTTAGGACTAGGCCAATTGGTGTGACATTGTCCCCTGATATTTATTTATTTATAAGTCGGATTTGTTGCTCAACAGATCCGAAAACAGAGCAATTCGGCATTTTAAGTGTAGGTAAAGTTCACTAGCGCGACTGGACTCTGTCTAGTTGACAATCCGAGTGACAAATAGTTTTATTAGATGCGCATGCCCGCTTGGGCCGCTTGGGCACTACTTTGACAGAGGGGAAATGGTGTGAATGCCTCACGAATGCCTACTCCCTTCTTTGTTGCTCGATTTCTAGAATAGACCTCTGTTAGTGGCGCCCTTATGAAGTAACATGAAGGTTACTACCTATTTAAAATTCTGGCACGCGATCAGTCACAGAAAAATTAACATGTCGGTAAAATATATCACATGTCAGCAAAATTTTAATATGTAGACGCCATTAAATAAATAAATAATAATAAGAAAGCAACGTAAAAATGGTTTAGAGACAAAAAAAAACTAAATAAATTAAGAGTTTGAAAGTAAATTAAATAAAAAATGTAATAGGATTTTTTTAAAATTGGAAGATGGAAAAGAAGGTCCTTTGTCCAAAATGCGAAGAGGTAACTTTTTATTTTTTTTACGAGCTGCCGTTCCAATTTCGCCTGCGTTGAATATTATGCATAATATAGCCAATGTTTATCAAGAATAACGTAAATCAAATGTAATGTAATGTAATGTATTTCAAATGGTGTAATATTTTTGCAAATAGGTTCAGTGGTTGAAGAGATTGTTACAAAAAGAGCAAAAAACCAGCCAAGTGCGAGTCGAACTCGCGCACGAAGCGTTCCGTACCATTATCTATACAACATTAACAAAAAACTGCAAAAAAGTCACGTTTGTTGTATGGGAACCCCCCTTAAATATTTATTTTATTCTGTTTTTAGTATTTGTTGTTATAGCGGCAATAGAAATACATCTTCTGTAAACTGTAAATAATTTCAACTGTCTAGCTATCACGGTTCATGAGATACAGCCTGTTGACAGACAGACAGACGGACAGCGGAGTCTTAGTAATAGGGTCCCGTTTTTACCCTTTGGGTACGGAACCCTAAAAATGTGAGGCAAAAATGTTCTTTTTCCAAAACAGATCCTCATACTACCTTCAAACTATTTTTCGATAGGCGCCCTTGATGCTTAGATCTTAAAACAGTATGCTTTATGCAGGGTTATTGGTTATTGAATACGTTCTTTTTAAGGGGATATAGTACAACTAATTTGCAGCAAAAAAGGTCATTGGTACCCTGTCCGAAAAACGACTATTTTCTGAAATAAATGTCTATGACGTTTTTTGAAAATTTGAGAATTTTTATCAAAGTTCCTAGGACATTTTGCTACCCTGTTTGAATTACTGTTTCATAATTTGGTATGCACTTGAATTTTGTTATCTTTTTATACATCGTTTGATAGCTAGTAAACCTAGCCTAGGTAGTTATTTGAAGCAATGAGAATTGTATATTTCATAGTAATATAAAAAACTTAATGGTCTATGTTCTAGAAACAACTAACTTTCGGACCGGTGCCACATGATCTTATTTGCTGCAAATGCGTTCTACTATATCCCCTTAAAAGGAATGTATTCAATAACCAATAACCCTGTATATAGTAAATGTATTTACAAACATATAGCACAAGAGGCGACAATAATTAATTAATTTCGTAGCCACGTTTAATGTTAACTTTGTTTTTGTTAATTCCAGATGAATACATCGCGTGAAGTGGGAACAAGAAGGCTGAACACAATGTCTACAGTCGAAGTAAGTTTTTTTTGAACCTAATACTCGCTCATGTTGTCCATAGTTCATAATTCCCATCTCGTCCGCATTCCCATTTCGTCCACGTGTCCATTTCGTGCACATTCCCATCACGTCCACATTCCCATTTCGACCACATTCCCATTTCGTTCCTATTTCCATCTCGTTCACATTCCCATTTCGTCCACATGTCCATCTCGTCCTCATTCCTGTCTCGTCCACATTCCCATTTCGTTCATATTCCCAACAACTAGTGAACAACCGAGTGATCAAATTGATATCGAACAGCCCTACAGTCCTAAGTTAGGTTGCAGACGAGTTAGGAATGAGGCCGAGTTGGGAATGTGAACTAATTGGGAATGCGGACGAGTTGGGAATGAGGACGAGTAGGGAATGAGGATGACTTGGGAATATGGACGAGATAGGAAGTGGACAATTTGGGACTGGTATGAGGACGAGTTAGGAATGTGGCCGAGACGAGAATGTGGCATCGGGGTAAAAAATGTGATTTTTTTTTGAATATTTACAAGTTTGTACCTAAATTGAATTGGTATAGTTACGTATGACAATATACCTATACCGACAAAATGAGTTGCAAAATGATTAAATATAAACTTTTGAACTGTGTTTTTGAACTGTCTGTATTATTTTTCGTACGCTTTGTTCTGACAATCCGGTTACCTTGGCAACAGTTTTATAAACATCTTCATCTTTGCCAGACAATTCGTTGAGTTGGTCTACTATGCCTATGGTGAAGTAGAAGTCACATTATTTTTCTACCAAAAAGTTCTAACCTAAAGGGTTGGCACTCAGAAGACGCAACATCCTACGTAATGGCGCGATGGCAACGCAGCGCAAAATTCCGCGCCCCACGGACCCTGAGTAGGCGTTGCGCTTTCGTAAGCGTCACACAGTGGCCTTAGTATGCTACGCGTGAACTAGTGTCACATTTTACGTCATTCATGATCTCATGAATTAGTGGCAGCTAAAAAGTTGCTAGTTCAATAAATTCCATATAGAATAAGAACATACTATAGCATAGAAGCCGGACACAATATTTACAGAATAAGAATGTACAAATGCGAATATTATCCCTTTAAAGGATCTCTTCCAGTTAACTTTTGGGTGATAATTTATACGTAACTAACCTAATGGACTAAGGGCCGATTTTTTCAATTGCCAAACAAAAGCATATTAGATAATATGCCTTTGTTAGTATTTATTTAATTTTTTAGGTATTAAATTTAGTTCATGCAGTTTCTGTAAACATTGTTTTTGAACTTATGCCTAATCCCACATTCTGTTTTTCTTGTTTTCCTCAATAACCCAAAGGTTAGCTGGAAGAGATCCCTTAAAGGGAGAAGTTCGCCTTTGTACATTCCTTTTCTGTAAATATTGTATTTGAATTTCTGTGTTTTGTACAAAGTGTTTTTACATATACACACGTTCGCGGACATATCGAGGTCAAATAAAATTTGACGTCTTTAAACTTCGTGCAAATAACAGTTAGGGCTGATTTTTCAATCCCCAGATAAAGCTATCCGGAAGGTAAATTTTATCTCTGTCCTTTTCTTTCATATGACTTCAGAAAAGGATAGTAATACATTTAACTGAGGGATAGTTTCATCTGGGGATTCAAAAATCAGCCCTTAAAGAAGAAAACAGCCTATTTTACGTTATATTTTCTCTTAAGGGGCTTCTAAACGGGCCATATTTTCACTGCAATATGCAGCCGGCAACTATTAGTGTCCCTCTCTTACTCGTATGTTAGAGAAAGACACCAATAGTCGCCGGCCAGATATTGCAGTAAAATATGGCCCTTTTAGAAGCCCCTTTACGTAATGCGCAATATATAAACTTAGTAAGGGGCTTCTAGACGGGCCATATTTTCACTGCAATATGTGGCCGGCAACTATTGGTGTCCCTCTCTTACTCGTATGTTAGAGAAAGACACCAATAGTTGCCGGCCATATATTGCAGTCAAAATATGGCCCGTTTAGAAGCCCCTGTAGAGAAATATAGGGGTTGGGTTCGTAAGGACTAGATTGCATAACGACTCTATAAGCAAAACGTCTTAGTAGCATAAGGTCTTGGTAGCTAAATGTCTAATTGTACAAACGTCTTAATAGTAGAATGCCCGGGTTTAAGATTGGACTTAGTTCTATTACGTCTTGTTTGTATAACGCCCTAATATCAAAATGCTGTAATAGCAAAACGACTAGGTAGGCATATCGTCAAACATTAATAACGTCTAAATGGCATAACGACTAGATGGTTGAATGACAAGAGGAACTCTTTGATAAAGAAACTTCAAAGTCGAGTTGCTTGGCCACTTAAAATCAAAGATAATATACTTATTGTTAAACAATCTTAACTGTCAATTGAGTTTTATCTTTCAATAATATTATTAAAATTCATCTAATAGTAATCAGCAATCATGACGTTTTGCTACCAAGACCATATGCTATCCAGACGCTTTTCCTTATGCGTCGTTTTACAATCAAGACTTATTAATAACTTGGACGTAAACTCTATTAGTCATTTTGCAACTTCGGGCGTTTTGCTATAGTTGTCAATCGAACAACTAAGACATTCTACTCACTAGGGCATTCTGCAAAAAAGACATTGTGCTTACCAAGACTTTATGCAACTAAGACGTTTTGCTTATAGAGTCGTTATGCAATCTAGTCCTTACGAACCCAACCCAAATATAGCTGGTACAAAGTTCATTTTATAGTCCGGTTTCTATGCTATTCTTGTTTTTCAAACCGTTTATTTCATCCCTGTCGCACTGCTAGGTGCCTAACCTCTCTTAACTACTTAAATACTTATTCAATCAAACCTATCAAGACATCACTACTTTTTACGTCAAATTTGTATTTCGAAAAAACAAAATGTATTTGTCAAGCACCAGTCAGTGTCGTCGCATTTTGCCGAGAGCGATTCTCATCAAAAAATACAAGGTTAAATAGAGATTACTACCTCAAAATAAACATGAAGACAATAAATGTATAAATAAATAATAATGACTATGCTCTACCTTCGCACGCGAATATGGAGTTATAATGGTAAATTGATTTAAACTATGTAAGTAGGTATACTAGAGGACGCCCGCGACTTCGTACGCGTAGAATTAGTTTCCCGCTACTCCCCCCGTTTCTTCCCGTTGGGGGTCGATTTTCGGAAAATCCTTTCTTAGTGCTCACTTACATCATAAAAGGAATCCCTGTACCAAATTTCAAGTTTCTAGGTACAGTAGTTTCGGCTGTGCGTTGATATGTCAGTCAGTCAGTTTAGCCTTTTATATATATAGATAGATAGATAGATTAAAGCGAAAAAAATTCGTCGGTCTTAGGCAGGATTCGAACCTACATTTCCTCTGGCAATCCGGGCCGATGCAGGCGCATCACCAATTATGCCACCAATACGCTACTTAAGATCCACGAAATTAGTGATCGCTTACTTTTTCACACTCGGAGGGTAAGTAAGCGATCGATTTAATATAGTTTGAATTACGTAAACGTTAACTATTAAAATAAATAAAATAAAAGTTTAAGCTGCGACCACACCGGTGGTGGTTAAAATACGGTGACGGTACGGAATCGCAGTGACGCGGGGTCGGGTCCCGTTGGCCTTACTTGCTTTTAGCCTTAGCGAGCAATACGGCTCAGTAGTACACTGACCAAGTATGCAAAATGACTTGGTTATATAATTCCATAGTTACAAAATTGTCTTAGTTTCAAGAAGACTTACTTAGCAAAACGTCTAGGTCGTGAAATGCACCAGTAAGCAGAATGACTCAATTGTGTTAGGTCTTGATTGTATTATCTTGATATGTGAAGATTATCGAGACCATTTGCCTATTAGAACATTATGACATTAAGTCGTTTTACAGCCAAGTCATTCCGTCTATACTATGCCTTATAGCAATGAGGGCGTTTTACAGACCAAGGCATTTTGCTACCCGGACAAAATAAAACTAAGGTGCTCTGCTCGCCAAGGCTAAATGCAAGTAAGGCCAACGGGACCCGACCCGTTTTTGACGCAAGCTCCACACACCAATGCTTAAAAAACGGTGACGGTACGGAATCGCAGTGACGCGTCGTATTAGCACCGTTTTTGACGCACGCTCCCCACACCGCTGCTTAAAAAACGGTGTCGTTGCTTAAACAAAAGACGGGGTCATAGTAACAACATGGCGCCGTTTTTGACGTACCGTAATATATGCACCGTTAAGCAGCGGTGTGGGGAGCGTGCGTCAAAAACGGTGCTGATACGACGCGTCACTGCGATTAAACTCGCCGCTTGGACATTCACTCCTGCATTCGCTCACCTTTGCTTTTGAGAGAGTCACTACCCTGAAATGTGTATGCTCTGTATGTCTGACACTGTGCTGATTTGCACCCAATTAGGTGCATTATAAAATAGTTTTAAGTGCATTTCATTTTATTATTATTGTTTTGTGTTTTTCACCAAATAAACGATTTTCTTCTTCTAATTTTTGTTAGAGGCAAGTGCCGCCCCCACCCTCCCCCTCTAGTCCCAGTAGTTCGGTTGATTAGTCCGGGGCCGAACTACTGCCACACTTTTCTTCCCATCGGTTATGACGTCAAACCGAACTACTGAGAATTAAAACGACTCAAAGGTACGGTTAAGGATGCAGCTAAATAAAAAATCAAAGAGGCATTTATTTTATTACATTTTTTATAAAAAAATAATAAATGGTAAAGTAACTTCTTCGTATTAGATCGCTCACGCTTTAAAAGTTGAAACATGAACCATGATTCCATGTGGAGATATCGACTTTTAAAACGCGAGTGAACCGTAAAAATATATTTTGTTTAACTTCTTCGTCTTATAAATATTCAGTCTTTTCTTAATGGCTAGGCAATTTTATTTATTTACTGCAGTCATATTTTTTTTGCCAGAATTCCATATATGCATGTTGCGGAGTAATTAGTAGAAGTTTGCGGAGTTTTGTTTCTGGTATACTTTTGCAAACAAGGCATTCTTCAATGTTATCTGTAAGTAATGAGTACACAAATAATACTTTTTTTTTGCTTTGCCTGATTGATAAAAATCTGCAGTCACTCAATGCATCAATAATAATAATCATGTGTTTTTCTGGTTATTAGTGATGTTACCCTAATTCAGAAATAATTGATTTTGCCACGTTCCTATCATGATAATTTGGTAATGAAGTACGGACTTACCCTTAATTTCTACCAAATACGAACTATCTCGTCCCGACATTCGTCTATTTTAGACGTATCTTTTTTTTAAAGCATGTAATCCTCGACCTAAGCTTTGGACATCGACTGAAAATGGTAACGACGTACCCTGATCCTTCCATGATACTTAAAAATAGATTTATTAATTTTCTTTTTCATTTCGTCTGTCTGTCTGTCTGTCTGTCTATGTATTTGTCCGTCTGTCAAGACACTTTTTCTCAGGAACATGTGGAGTTATCAAGCTGAAATCAATAATGAATACTCTAGTAGTCCCTTGAAGCATTGAAAAAATCCAACTTCTAAGTCACCTCAGTACCAAGATACGGCTGTTTATGCTCCGTTTTAAGGGCGGATCCAGGATTTTCTTCTGGGAGGGGCACAAGGGGCAGATGGGCCCCACGTTCTCCAACCCCGCCGCTCCCGCAATCATCAGCAGTGATTATCATCCCTCTATTCCACTAAGTTCAACTAGAAGTTCAATCAGTTGAACTAATGGGACAAAAATATTCCAATTATTTCAACTTTGTATTTTCTTTTTAAAGTTGAACTAACTGGACAAAATTGTTCCTATTGGTTCAACTTTCTAATATTTTAATCACAAGTACCTACGCGTACATTAGGTACCGAGTTACATTACCAGCGACGACGTACAAACAAAAAATATTCCTCGTACTAAACCGGGATTTGAATGCTTAATGCTTAATTGGTTAAGTTGAAATGATTGGAATATTTTTGTCCCATTAGTTCAACTGATTGAACTTCTAGTTGAACTTAGTGGAATAGAGGATTATCATCTAGTGGATTTCAACGTCTGGGGGAGGGCACGTGCCCCTGTGCCCCCCCCTTAAATCCGCCCTTGCTCCGTTTAAGTCACATATTTTGACAATCGCAAGGGAATGATAACCTATATGTAGAGTACTTCCCCTTGACCTAGAATCATGAAATTTGACAAGAAGCAACAATAGCACAAGTAAAGAAAAAAATCCGAAAATGGTAATTTTGTAGTAACATCACAATAAAAATAGTTTAGTTTTATAATTACAAACTAAATTGCAGTTTATAAACTAACCACGACCTATTTCGATGGATATTGTAGGTATAGGGACAATATTTTTTCAATGGCGAAGTTAAGTTTATCCCTCAATCCAGAATACAGATTTTTTGGCATATCCGATTCGCACTTGGTCGGTTTTTTTAATAATAAAAGTTGTTTGCACATCATTAACCGAACTACACACCACTTCCCAATAGTTCGGTTTGACGTTATAACCGAACTAATGGGAAGAAAAGTGAGGCAGTAGTTCGGCCCCGCACTAAACAACCGAACTACTGGGACTAGAGGGCCCTCCCCCCTCTGTTGGCATGTCATGTTTGGGTTTGTTTATGTAATGTAATAGGGAATATATTATGCATGGATTTTTAAATCGCTTTTTTCAACAAAATTTGAAAACACCGTTAATTTTTTTTACCATAATGTCCCTACTGCCTTCTGCGGGCTTATTGTCTAACACACTCGCAATCGCAACTGGCTTCAAAGTGGAGCAATTGTTTTAATTTTGTATGCAGAAAAGCCTCCGATTTTCAAAATGAAAACGATCGTGATTGAGAGTGCGTTAGACAAAGCCCTCTGGTTGACTGGTAGAGACTGACATTGGGCCACTGGGCCGTCATTTGTACTTTGTTGTATTTTGTGCAAATAAGTTTAAATAAAAATTATAAATAAAAATGAAATTAAAATTGGCCAAGAAATACGGATTATACAAGCATTTTAAACTGCTAATTAGACAGCGATTAGACAGAGAGATCCGATATGCACTGTGACGTCATGTAACAGGTCGGCCATATAAAGTCCATGTTAAATTCTGTTTTCCTAGAAAGAGACAGGAACAAATCTTTCTTGGCTTATATCTTGGTTATTTTTATAGCTATTAAAAAATATATTTTTCTCAACTGTTTGTTACATTAATCAGCTTTTATTTAAGCTGCGAAATATATCCAATTAATTCTATTTGCAATTGTGCATGTTTCCAACTTAACACGTACATTGACACAGCACCATCTTCGAAATTACATGATATGGCACTAATAAATCTCATACATTTTCTACGGCCATGGACGGACTGTCACATTAATTTAACGTTGTGTCAAACATTGTGCCACTTTATGACGGAAAATACATGTATGTAATTTCCAGGGGTCGGATTTTTCATCGCATGGTGAGATGAAAGAAAACTGTGGAGTCGATATTAAAGCTAAATTTTAATTCATATTCATACTCATACTCACCAATTTTCTTAGTCCCGTAATACTTTTGTCCCTTGTGCAGGTTGACAGATCGAAAATGTTAATCGAAAATTAATCTTACTGAATGTAATTAAAATTATTTGTGTAGTATGATTTGGGAAGTGTTAAGCTTTTTGCTTGGTAAAGGGTTACATTTACCCTGTAACTATATCAAATTAGTTAATCTTTTGTTTGGGTCAGACTACTTTGTTGCGGTAAACGTAATGCTAGGTACCAGCTGCTTTATCATAAATCATTTGCATGTCAATGTCATGTCAATCGTTCACGACGCGATGTGTCACTTAATTATTTATTGCGATCGGTACGTGCAATAATTACGTAAACAATTATGTCTGATCCGCATGTTTCTGCAATTTTGTACTGGATAGAACCTTACAAAGATCTAAAATACGATCATGAGAAATGTGTTGTGTCGTGTGTGTGTTGTGGAGTAGAGCTAACGCAATTAAAACACATATTTATTTTAAAACATGTTAATAGTATTCTCCACCAAACGAAATCTCAGCAAACGTCGTCTTTTATTCAGAGTTGGATAGAACCATTTCACGAGCTAAGGTACGATGCTGACCAATCAGCTATAGTGTGTTCTCTGTGTGACATTACTATAACTCAACTAAAAAAAGATAATGTCCTAAAGCACGTAAATTCTGCCCGACATCAAAATAAATTTTGCACTACGAACGACTTTTACATAGATCTCTGTTTGTTCTTGATTACATGCAATATCCCATGGAAAAGACTCAAACATCCCGAGTTTAGAAAGTTTATGAACAAGTATCTTTGTTGTAAATGTTCAAATAGAAAACTTCCAGAAGAATCTACTTTAAGAAAGATTTATCTTGAAAAAGTCTACACACCAATCATAAGTAAAATAAGAACTTCATTGAATGATTGTTACTTGTGGCTTTCAGTAGATGAAACGGTGGATACCTACTGTTGGCAATTGCATTACTAATGTTATTGTGAAGTCATTAGGAGGATTTCCATCTCGACCTTATTTGCTATCGTGCAAGGTTTTAGAAAAAGTAAATGGGATTTCGGTTGCAGAATTGGTAGAAAGATCTTTAATGTTTTTGTGGCAAGATGATTTCCAAAGGAATATATGCAAATTTTTAGTGTTATGCACGGACAGTGCTGCATACATGCTTCTTGCAGGTAAAATATTAAAAAAGAAATTTTATAATATGAGACATGTTACATGTTTAGCACATGCACTCAATCGTGTTGCTGAACATATAAGATCAGAACACGAGGACGTTAACAAATTAATATCCAATGTAAAAAAGGTATTTCTAAAATCGCAACAACGGATAAGACTATTTAAAATTTAAAACGATGGCCCCTGATGTGCCCTTACCACCACAGCCTATAATAACCAGATGGGGGACGTGGCTGAGTGCTGCATTTTATTATGCTACTCATTACGAAAAAATTAAAAATATTATTTCATCATTGAACAGTAGAGATGCCGCCGCAATTTTAAACGCCCAAACTGTATTATTGAACGTTAATATGCCAAATGAGCTAAGTTATATAAAAGATAACTTTGAAATCATTGTTGATTCAATCACAAAATTGCAGTGTACTAATATGTCGATTAAGCAAAGTTTTCAAATATTAGACGACGTAAGACAATTTTTAACTATTTTCGGCCCTGAAACAGCCAAGAATAAATTGGAAAGTGTACTCAACAGAAATCCGGACTTCATACATTTAAGGCACATGGCAAGTACTGAACAATTTGAGCGAGTTCTAGAATATGCTACGCTAACTTCCGTTGACGTAGAACGATCTTTTTCAAGTCACAAGTGGATTTTCAACCAATATAGAACCAGTTTTAGCCCAGAAAATATGGAAAATGTTAGCATTATTTAGGTACTCGTTTTACAATTGTGTTTTGAAATGGACAATGCACATGCCATACCTTGTCAAGATTTTGAGGCACTCATTCCTATATCTACAAGTTTTATGGATATTGGAAACTAGGAGCATATTATAAAAGTAATATTTTATTTTATTTTTATTCACGATATAATTTATTTCTACTCATATGACTTATTTTATTTATAATTTAATTTCGTTCTTAATTAAATGAATGAGTATGAATATGAATTAAAATTTAGCTTTAATATCGACTCCACAGTTTTCTTTCATCTCACCATGCGATGAAAAATCCGACCCCTGGTAATTTCGTACAATAAACTTCTTACCTACTGTGGCAGCTCGTCCACGGCCGTTACGTCCACAGCCGTGATGTGCCACAACACGCGTCGCTCCCCTTTTAGGGTAGTGCATGAGGTTCAGATTGCCCTAGAGCGTTTTTGCTGTGACACTGGCAGCCTAAAACGGCACAGAGTCCGTGCTTCCTATAAATGCTATGGGAAATAGCCGGCCGCGGACGGAGTTCCGTTTTTGGTGTAATTAAAAACACCGGCCACAGCCTTAGTGCCATATCACGAGGGTCGTAGTTTACGTCTCTCGACGTATAGCTTGTTTCACGAGAGTTGAGGTCACGCACACAACATCACTGTCATGTAATGACAGCGGGATTTTGAAATTACTGTTCTACTATTGTATCGATAGCAAGTTCAACACTGAACTGCAAGAAAGACCAAAAAGTTTCTTTAAACTATTTTGTTAAGTATTATGTAGAATAATTCATCGACTTCAAATAAAACAGAAAATAAAATATTTTGACCGGTTTTATTTAAATAAATGGTTTATATAAATAAATTAAGGTCAGATATGCGTAGGTATATGAATATAATACTAATCGTAGAAATAGAAACCAAAGAGAATGGAACCTAGGATTGATTATTGAACCGAAAACCTTGTCATCAATCTTAACGAATCAGATGAAGATATGCCAAGTGATTATTGTTTATAAAAACATTTTTTTATATTTTTTACTGCTCTTGATACTTATTAAAAATATAATTAAGCGTTTTTATTTACATTTACATTCACTCACTCATTTCATTCATTCACTTTTTTTGCAATCAGTACTTACTTCATGTAGCTGTGTGTGTAATCATTCACCTCAACTCTCGTGGAACTACCTATACTGTCCGTGTACGTGTTAATTTGTCACTAATTCTCTGTAATTTTCAGATAACGGACGATCGAAAAACCAAACTTCGCGGCTCAAAAATGTCATACAAACATCCCAATAGCAACCAACTGTCCAGGAACGTGACGCGATCAATAAAGAAACGAGAAAGAAAATGCACTTGCAGCAGATGCTTGAGGCTGTCAAACACCAAGAGCTGTCAATTCACACAGAAGATCACAATGATTAACAGGAAGATTGGTACGGAGAGGTTGCAATTCGCCAGTGTTGAGTCAAGCCTCACTGATTTAAAAAGAGCTAGAGGCGAGGCTGAATTACGGGGATCAGTAGTAGCAAATCCACGACAAGGTTTAGACGACAATAATAGACCCGTTGGAACAGTTGACGGTAATGGTGTTGATGACACACACACATCTGGCAAAAGTGAGACACCGAGTAAAGACGGAATTGTAGCGGTAATACCAAATGAGACGTACGACAGTGATAGTGAAGTTTCAGAGGATGCTATAGACAAACAAGATTAAGGACTTAAGGCTCGCTTACACAGGGTCAGGTTGACTTCGATAGCCGCCCGGCGCGTGCCGCTATGTAAAATTGTAGAATCCTGTCGATGAGGTGACGTATTGTAAACAACATATTACTGAATTTGAAGGGTCCACGGAAAGATCATGTCTAGTCCCTTTTTTTTTGAAAATGAGTTTTGAATCTCAAAATGTAGAGGACGAAATGAACCATTGCCTACCGCTCAGTTTTAGATATAAATCTACATATTTCTTGTATTTTTTCACTCTTAAAAAAACCTCTACACGAAAATTACGTACAAAATGTCATGGCTCCTAATTTTCAAATCGCGATATCTCAAAAAGTTACTAATGTGACTAGACATGTTCTTTCCGTGGACCCTTCATTTATTACTGGCTTACACACACAAACACACACACACACCGAAGCGCGCACACGCACACGCACACAAGCACACGCTCGCAAAAATATGTACAAATTAAACAGTAATATTAATATCGCTAAATCGCTAAATGAGTTGCTAAGCGCAAAACTCGAGTACGGCTGAACCGATTTGGCTGATTTCTTTTTTGTTGTGTTGTCATTGTCGGGATAAGGTTTATATGTTAGAAAAATAAATAAAAAAACAACGGGAAGGTCGGAAATTAGCAGCGGGGCGAAGCCGCTCGCGGGCGGCTATTCTATATAATAAAATGTATCGCTAAATGTGTTGCTAAGCGTAAAACTCGAGAACGGCTGAACCGATTTGGCTGATTTCTTTTTTGTTGTGTTCGTCATTGCCTGGACAAGTTTTTTATGAAACTAAATAATTGAAAAATCCATCGGGAAAGTCAGAACTTTGCAGCGTTGCGAAGCCGCTGGCGGGCCGATAGTTCTTTATAAAATTTTATGTGATAATCTGTAATTGGTTGTAGTACTTGTTGATATATTTGTACTACTGTATAAAATATATTGTAATCGCTGTTGTTGATTTTCCAATAAACCATAAAGATATTAAAATAAATCAATAAATCACGTGGTCTGCCACGTGACAGGGTTCTACTGTACTCGTGCCGAAATACTTTTAAAAAGTCGCCTCAAAAGATTGTGAAATTGAAAAACCATTATATTACTTTGATACTGAATTTTGCATACCATTTTTCATTAGACGAATTCGGCAGATGACCCACTCTAAACATCCTTAATACCTATATATCAGTTTCATTGATCAGCCTGGTGCTCTACTTTGAAATCCGTAATTCGTACTTCGTCTATTGCTATGCCTTTCGCTCTCGACGCGTAACTAATTCGCCAGAAAGTGTCGGGGCGATCCGAAGTTCGAATTACGGATTACAAAGTAGAGCCCCTTCATGCTTGTAGCAATCCATTGAGTTGTTTTAACATTATTGAGCCGGGCGCTATTGCAGCGATGCAACGAATCACGAAACGTATGCGGGCTCGACCAATAAACCGCCTTTACACTGCGTCGCTTTCGACAAGCCGAAGGCGCCCGGCGAAATCACCTACGGCAGAGGCCCTACTTTCAAAATCGAAGTTCGAAGTGAGGAGATGAAGCTAACGTAAATTCAAACCTCGGTTTTCAAAGTAGCGGCTGACGATTCGACACAGTGAAAACAGTACCTACTTCCACCGTAGACCATCCGTATTCACAAACGTCACTACTCACTATGAGGTCTCACAGTGCTCACGAACGCACAGGGTGGTTCAAATCGTCTCATAAACAAAACGACGGTCAAAAAGGACCAATCACAAAGCTGTACTGAACGCAGTGCGTTTACTCAGTGAAGGATCCCTTAAGTATTGTTTGTGAATACGGGTGGTATTACAAAGACAAGCTACTCGCTATACCCTTGGAGATACAGACAACCCGACCAAATCACATAATACCTTCAGCAGACAAAGCTTCTGTCATTGAGTGCCTACTTATAAAGGCGGTTCATCATGAGAACTTTTTATCTGTGAAAGGTTATTTTCATGTAATCGTACTTTATGGTTTTTGCAGCCTACAAAACAACAATTCGAATTCGAATTGTTGTTTTGTAGGCTGCAAAGGCCATAGTGTATGAAAAAATGAAAACAACATGCTTGCAGCAGTCCATTGAGTTGAATTAACATTGAGTCGGGCGCTATTACAGCGATGCAACGTATCACGAAAAGCATGCGGGCTCGACCAATAAAACTCCTTTACACTGCGTCGCTTTCGACAAGCCGAAGGCGCCCGGCGAAATCACCCACGGCAGAGGCCCCCTACTTTCAAAATCGAAGTTCGAAGTTGCATTAATAGCTCCATCCCTGTCAATCGTCATCGAGCCAAAATCAAGAGAAGAAGATGGAACTAACGTAAATTCGAACTTCGATTTTCAAATTAGGGCCTCAGGCGGCTGACGATTCGACTCAGTGAAAACAGTACCTACTTCCACTGTAGACAGAGTATTACATAGACAAGCTACTCGCTTATACCCTTTGAGATACAGACAACCCGACCAAATCACATATCACCTTCAGCAGACAAAGCTTCTGTCATTGAGTGCCTACCTTATAAAGGCGGTTTACCTGATGAAAGCAGAAAACATACATAAACACGAACTCTTTTACTCGTTACTTTTTCGTGCCTCGTTCGACTGTGTTCGGCAAGACGAAGGCGCTCGCAACCCTCGGCAGAAGACCACTGTGTAAACGAGCCTTTACAGTATCTTGTGATTTAACTGATTTAGTTGCTGTTTAAATATGCCGTTTATACGTTCTGGAATCTATATAAATAAAAATAAATGTTTGTATGATTGTCTTCTCTGTATGCGATCCTACACATTAGGTCAGACGCATAATGCTCTATTTTATGGACGCAAAACGCCCCAGACGCAAAATGTCCTAGTCGCAAAACGCCTTAGACGCAAAATGTCCTAGACGCAAGATGTCCTAGCCGCAAAATGACACACATGCATATCCGGTTAAATAACACAAACTACAGTCGAACGGGATAAATATGAGGTAGGTTTAGGTTATGTTAGTTTTGCAGCAGGCCCGTAGGGCCAAACCACCCAGAAATAGGAGCTCCGATATTCTGTCTATCTTTTTTACATATTGTGTCGTTTAGGACATTATGCGTTTAGGTCATTCTGCGTTTTAAACATTTTCCAGATAGGGCATTATGCGTCAAGAGCTGATGATCAGTGATCGGAAATAGGTGAGCTAATTTACCTAAACTTGATGCATGTTCATTCAATAATGTATTCCCATCTCACTCACGCATGAATGAATATGCGTCAAGTTTAGGTAAATTAGCTCACCTATTTCCGATCACTGCTGATGATTCAAGGATTTAGTGTCATTAACAGTAATCGGGGAAAACGATGCAAAACTTTAACAAAACTTAGAAAATTATCTGGCACCCTACTTACTATAGATAGATGAATGGGAATAACACTTAAGGCCAAACCCTATATTCAATCCGCGGATAGATAAGGCTTACTTCGGGTTAAAATTTGACACTTGCCCATACAAAATGTGTCAAATTTTAATCCGAAGTATGCCTATCTATCCGCGGTTTTAATATAGAGTTCGGCCGTTAGTAAACTTACTAACCTAGAATACTCGCCAGAACCACGTTCGTGGTTGCATCACAACTTAAACTTGACCGGATCCCCGGATGAATTGAGCTGCATTGTTGCACCACAGTTGCATTGTATTATGCATTATAGGTCAGGGTCGCGCTCCGGTTCCCCTTTGTAGGGGGCTTATGCAATTTTAAATGCTGAGTTTACTAACAATGAAGTTATAAGGTGAGGTGGGGCTATTGCATCTGCGGGGCTATTGTAACTTTTCATATGAAAACGTGTTCTACTTTTAAAATTAGTATGAAAAGTTTAAAAGTTACAATAGCAGATGGAAAAGCCCCGCCTCACCTTACAGATAGGGGAGCTAGCATTTTTGAGTAGACGGCACAACTACGAGGCACTACTGACCAAAATTTGTATCATAAATATGAGGTAGGTTTAGGTTGTGTTAGTTCTGCAGCCGGCCCGAAGGGCTAAATCGCTCAGAAATAGGAGCTCCACGATAGTAGAGCTCCGTCGACTCTGTTAAATTTGATTTTGAGATATAAATCATTGGTCAGTTGTGCCCAGTTGTACCGTATAGTTGTGCCGTGGGTCAGAAACGGTTTTGACACCCGTATTCACAAACAATACTTAAGGGATCCTTCACTGAGTAAACGCACTGCGTTCAATACAGCTTTGTGATTGGTCCTTTTTGACCGACCTTTTGTTTATAAGATTTGAACTACCCTGTGCGTTCGTGAGCACTGTGAGACCTCATAGTGACGTTTGTGAATACGGGTGTTAGGCCCCGTGGAAATTTCTACAGTACCTACTTCTTTAATGATATCTAAATACAAAGAAGCATACATACCTGGCTGAAGGTTATTGGGAATACCAAAGGTTTTTTTTCGAGCAGAGCAATGTTGGTTATTAAAATATATTACTACTATATATTATTACTATATATTTTTTTAAATTTCAACTCGCCTGAAAGATATTTTTTAATTTTATTTATTAAATCTTTTGCAATCACCTAGCTCAGTTTTACGACCGACTAACGGCCGAACCCTATATTCAAACCGCGGATAGATTCGGGATAAAATTTGACATTTGCCCATACAAAATGTGTCAAATTTTAATCTAAAGTAAGCCTATCTATCCGCGGTGTGAATATACTTTAGGGTTCCCAAGGTACCCAACTGTCCGGGTCCGATTTGGTTTATTTTGATATTATTATATGTTAGGGTAGTCAAAAATAACAGCCACGTATTTTTTTTAGCTGCCCAGTCTCAACCTGTTGGGAGAAATTGATCTCCAAAGTACTGAAAAGTGACTAAACTTCTATAAGTAGAGAAATTAAAATAAAATATTGCAATTTTCCTACTATTTTTTGACTATACGTTTAAGAAAATGAAAAAATAATGAGTATTAATATCGGCTAAAACTCATATTAAAAAAAATACCCTTCACGGTTATGTACTTCTCATCATTGATACACTTTCTTTGGTATTTTTGGATACTAGACAACGATATAAATACGTACATAGGGACATATATACTTAAATACATGAAAACCAGAGTTGGGCGTAATCAATTACTTTTGGAATTAATTACACGATTACATTCCAGTAATCATGATTCCTCAGTAATCGATTACTTGGGTAATTAAAATTACTGTAATACTGTACTATGATTACATTTCGTAATCCATTCCTTTGGAATCAGTATTGTAAACCACTACAGTAATCTTGATTCCTCGGTAATCAAGTACTTAAGTAATCTGAATTACTTAACTCCAGTTCCACACTAGATTACTTCATTGGCAAACCTTATTTTATTATTTTGTTAATGTCACTCAAATAAAATTGTTTTTGGTTTACATTTTACATCATTACGTCATTCTAGCATTTCACTTTCATATTAAATTTTGGTGTTTAAAATCTGTTGATAAGGGCACAGTATATAAATAAAAGTAAGTAAAGAAACTAGGCCTACTTTTCAAGATAAATACCTACGCTCCAATTGAGCGTAAGGGTTGTCCACTAACATTTTGTAAAATTGAAAAAAGTTCTCGTTTATTGTATTTCAGTTAGTTAGTGCAAAATCAATACGTGTGATCTGCAACAACAAATCGGTTGACAGATTGAGAAAAAGTAGCCGCCATCTTTAATTTTTTAGTTATTCAACCGATTGCTTCCAAAATCGATATCTGGGGATGTGTGTGGTCTCCGATAACGAATCTGTTGGCAGAGTGAAAAAAGTAGCTGCCATCTTGAACTTCTTAGTTATTCAACCGATTGCTTCCAAAATCGATATCTGGGGATGTGTATGGACTCCGACAACTAATCTGTTAGCAGAATGAGAAACAGTAGCCGCCATCTTGAACTTCTTGTTATTCATCCGATTGCTTCCAAAATCGGCTACTTTTTCTCATGCTGCCAACGAAATCATTGTCAGAGACCACACAGATCCCCAGATTTCGATTTTGGAAGCAATCGGATGAATAACTAAGAAGTTCAAGATGGCGGCTACTTTTTCTCATTCTGCCAACAGATTAGTTGTCGGAGACCATACACATCCCCAGATATCGATTTTGGAAGCAATCGGATGAATAACTAAGAAGTTCAAGATGGCGGCTACTTTTTCTCATTCTGCCAACAGATTAGTTGTCGGAGACCATACACATCCCCAGATATCGATTTTGGAAGCAATCGGATGAATAACTAAGAAGTTCAAGATGGCGGCTACTTTTTCTCATTCTGCCAACAGATTAGTTGTCGGAGACCATACACATCCCCAGATATCGATTTTGGAAGCAATCGGATGAATAACTAAAAAGTTCAAGATGGCGGCTACTTTTTCTCATTCTGCCAACAGATTAGTTGTCGGATACCATACACGTAGTGTTGTGAATTTAAGCTTCGAGGCGTAAACTACAAGACTTGAGTCGCGACTTCTGAGTCTAGAAGCCTCGAACCTTAAAGCCTCGACCATATAAGCCTCAACTTAATAAGTTCGCATTGTTGCTTACGAGCACAGAAACCTCAGAGTCTTTAAGCCTCAAGCTTTAAAGCCTCCTAAGCTTTGAAGGTTTAAGTCTATAAGGTTTGTAGCATTTAAGTCTTAAAAGCTTTTAACAAAGTAGATTAATTTATGTTATCTATGCCATATTTGATAATTATACAGGATGCCCGTGAGGAACCCGAGAGATTTTAACAGCATAATCTTGAGGTCGTTAGAAGTAAAAAAAACATGCAAGTGCGGGTCGGACTCGCCCACTGAGGGTTCCGTACTTGTTGTTGTTGTAGCGGCAACAGCAATACATCATCTGTGGAAATTTCAGCTGTCTAGCCTAGCTAGCCTAGGTTCATGAGATACAGCCTGGTGACATGACGGACGGACGGACGGACAGCGGAGTCTTAGTAATAGAGTCCCGTTTTTACCCTTTGGATACGGAACCCTAAAAACTAGGTAGACCTAGACCGCCACACCGGACACCGTCAAATTAAGGGTTAAAAATAAATATAGGTACAGTCAAGTGTAAAAATATAGGTGCACATAACCAATCAAAAATATGTCCCATAGTACCTTAACGTCAGCGAAATAAGGCCTCGATACATAATTATGAGAGGATGAAATCGATACGTATTTTTGCACTTGACCGTACAATAATACTTTCTTCCTATAAGGCTCATTGTTTGAGCTCTTAACGCTTAACTCAGGCCTTCGAGGTTCCGGGCCTTGAGCTTTCAATAAGCCGAGTTTTTAAAGCTTGAGCTGTCTATGAACCCCGAGTCTTAAAGACTTGCTCTTAAGAGCTCATAAAAAGCTTGAGTCGTTAAGGTTCTGAACCGTTTCTGAGCTCAAACCTTTAACGCTCGAGTCTTCAAAGCTTGAACCTTCAAGGTTTGGAAGTCTTTAAGGTTCAAAAGTCTTCAAGACTAGTCTTTTAACAACACTAGTCCCCAGATATCGATTTTGGAAGCAATCGGATGAATAACTAAGAAGTTCAAGATGGCGGCTACTTTTTCTCATTCTTCCAACAGATTAGTTGTCGGATACCATACACGTCCCCAGATATCGATTTTGGAAGCAATCGGATGAATAACTAAGAAGTTCAAGATGGCGGCTACTTTTTCTCATTCTTCCAACAGATTAGTTGTCGGATACCATACACGTCCCCAGATATCGATTTTGGAAGCAATCGGATGAATAACTAAAAAGTTCAAGATGGCGGCTACTTTTTCTCATTCTGCCAACAGATTAGTTGTCGGATACCATACACGTCCCCAGATATCGATTTTGGAAGCAATCGGTTGGATAACTAAAAAGTTCAAGATGGCGGCTACTTTTTCTCATTCTGCCAACAGATTAGTTGTCGGATACCATACGCGTCCCCAGATATCGATTTTGGAAGCAATCGGATGAATAACTAAAAAGTTCAAGATGGCGGCTACTTTTTCTCATTCTGCCAACAGATTAGTTGTCGGAGACCATAAACATCACCAGATATCGATTTTGGAAGTTATCGGTGGAATAACTAAAAAGTTCAAGATGGCGGCTACTTTTTCTCATGCTGCCAACGAAATCATTGTCAGAGACCACACAGATCCCCAGATTTCGATTTTGGAAGGAATACTTTTGTGGCATCTTTCTAAAGAACGAACGTAAAATTTATTTATATACTTAATATACAGAAGTAATCTGGAAGTAATCAAGTCAACAATTCCAGTAATTAATCATCGACATTGATTCCCAATTACTAGTAATTATAATATTTGTGTAGATGATACTGATTCCTTAATTATTGTAATGATAATTCACCGTTTCGCTTGATTACATTACAAGTAATCTGACACCCAGGAGTGAATTACAAAGTAAAATCAAGTAATCGTGTAATCAGGAATCGATTACGAAATGCCCATCTCTGATGAAAACATCCATGACTCAGGAACAAATATTCGCTCTCATGCACACAAATATCTGCCCTTACCGGGATTTGAACCTAGGACCGCTAGCTCCGTAGGCAGGGTCACTACCAACTAAGCCAGCGCGTCGTCAAAAAAAAACACTTAGAAATTATTATTTTTGATGTAAATATTTTACGGAGCCCAGAAAGTACACGGAGCTTAGAGAATGTTCGCGAAGCACTTCCGCAAAGGGTCGCTTTACTGGGTCAAGAACTTGACCCATTTCCGGTTGCATCGAACACGATCCATCCGGCCTAGTTATAGTTCCTCGAAGCTTTTGGTAATAACAAGCGCGGGTTTATTCTACTCTGCAAAGCCATATTGCTTTTGGTGTGTAATCGTGTTGTCAACGTTTGGATAGCTCATTAATTGACAGTAATCGCGGCCGAGTTAGAATCAATATGATAACATGTCAAAGGCGATATTGTTTTGCCGAGTGGGATAGATACAACTTAATATTATGTTATTTGTTGCAGTCCACGGGTGCTGTCTTAGATAATTTTCAGTAGGCATAAACACTTTAGGGGGCAAGAAACGTGATCGCCCTGAGCTAAAGCATGTAATAGTAGATTGGTTCAACAAGAGACTAAAACAAGCCATAATGACACGAGATTTTTATTCTCGATTCTCGCTCGCTGGCTCGCTCGCGTGGCTTTAGTTCGAGTGTAATTTTGGTTGTTTAGTCTCGCGTTAAACACTCTACTTTTCACTTTGAATGCGAAGAAAAAAACGTCGTTACAAAGTTTCTGACAAATTTGTTTCGCGGTTGTTTCTTTAATCATTGCGGTTGTTAAACTTGTTAGTTTTTTATAAAGTGACACAAATGCTTGCATATTTAGCCAACAGATATAAACTTGAAAACTATTTGGACCATGCGTAATAAAATAAAATTACCTATCCTTAATAAAGCCCACTCTACTCCATTAATGGATTTGAATGTACAAAAAGTCCACTTGACACCTTTAATGGCTCCTATCAATGCATCATAGGGGACGGAGGGCCCCCTTCGTAGGCAGGGTCACTACCAACTAGGCCAGGGTAGTGATTCTCTCGAAAGCAAAGGTGAGCGAATGCAGGAGTGAATGTCCAAGCGACTTCTGACCCACGGCACAACTATACGGCACAACTGGGCACAACTGACCAATGATTTCTATTTCAAAATCAAATTTAACAGAGTCGACGGAGCTCCACTATCGTGGAGCTCCTATTTCTGAGCGATTTGGCCCTTCGGGCCGGCTGCAAAACTAACACAACCTAAACCTACCTCATATTTATGATACAAATTTTGGTCAGTTGTGCCTCGTAGTTGTGCCGTGGGTCCTTCACTGTCAGGCTGCGGCGAGTTTAAGTAGTCCCTTTAGAGCGAGCTAAACACATTTTAGCGCGTGCATTCTCAATTATGCAGCCTTATACGTTCAAGAAGCCATGCTGCCAAATTGAATACACGCGCTGAAATGTGTTTTGTTCGCTTTGACGGGACTACTTTAACTCGCCGCTTGGACATTCACTCCTGCGTTCGCTCAACTTTGCTTTCGATAGAATCACTACCCAGGGCGTCGTCAACTCAAGTCGCTGGCTGTACTTACCTTTTGCAGTAGTTTCGGTCTATTGTCCATCGGTTCGGTATCGCTGTCCGATGGTTCGGTGGTGTGTCGCGAGATACGTCTGCAACAATAGTTATTTGTTATACAAGGGGGGAAAGTTGTATTTTACCTGCGAGTGTTCATTTGAAACACGAGCTAGCGAAAGAATTCTATGATTGACCACGAGCGGAGCGAGTGGTTCAAAAATAGAATCCTGAGCGTAGTGAGTGTTTCAACACACGAGACGTAAAATAACTTTTCACCCGTGTATAACACAAAACTTTTCACCTCACTACAGCGAGGAAAATATAAAAAAGGGTTTTTACTATCAATTATTATTTATTTACCTCTTTGTAAATACATTTTTTTTTTGTGTTTTTTACTCGATGCAATTCATTAATTGTGACGTTAAAAATTCAGCACTTAACGTTTTACATTTTTGTTAGCTGTCAAATATCACTTAAGCTGCCTTCACTAGGCTGTATGGATCAATGTCCTTTGCCTTTCCCACTGGAATAAAACTCAAGAAAAAAAAAATAAGCTGCCTTCAAATGTCAAAACTCTTTCTTCACATGTGGATAAAAAGCGATTTTCTCAATAGATATCAAACAAACAAAAAGGGCTTTCCGAGCTAGTGAGATGAAAACAAACAAAAATCTTATGTTATAGGTAATAATGATAAAGTTTAATCAGGGGCCTGCTTTATAAAGCTACAAATTACAATTTACAGGTTACAAGTTTCCATTTGACACAACCTCGACCAATGACGATAAGCCATTTGAGCAGTGTTGCCAGTTTAGACCTGTTAAATTGTTACTTGTAGCTTTATAAAACGTGCCCCAGGAAGTACCGCAGGGCTGCCTGCCAAAAAATTGTTCTGTACATGCATACATAAGTACAGAAACTAACGTCTTCATTCCCTGAGCATAAGCAGAGCTTTAGAATTACCACAACAGTAAAAACTTTTTGTTAATTCTGAAACCACATTTTGCACAATCAGACTAAGATGTTTACCAGCGTATTAGTGACAGGTTGCAAGCCCATCGCCTAACAGTACCTACTACAAGACTTTATCTAGTGGCTGAGGGCCTAGTATGGCTGCGTCTATACCGCGCGTTAAATGTGGATAAAGCATCCGTCACTCTCGTTCTTATATACGTGTCAGAAGGTGCCAGATGCCTTATCCAAACTTTGTCACGCGATAAACGCAGCCATATTTGGGCCCCTGCGGACCTATCATGGTCGTGTTTATCGATGTGGATAAAACATATGGGCGTTTTCACTAAAAAGTGTACCCAATTAACGACTGAAATTAAGGAACTTTAACTTTGTCAGTTTTGTGACGAAAATTAGCCATACATTACGGCCGTCAATGTATAGCTAATTTTCGTCACAAAACTGACAAAGATAAAGTTCCTTAATTTCAGTCCTTAATTGGGTACACTTTTAATTGAAAACGCCCATATGTCACTTTCTGACCAGTATGTAAGTGCGAGAGTGACGGATGCTTTATCCACCGCGATAAAGGCGACCACAATACGGGCCCGGTATTCATCCGAATAAAATATCCCCGAGATAAATGCTATAAAACGCACAAAGGGAAGCAACATCCCTGATGCACAAGATATTGTCGATCCACTATGAAGTAGCTCGACAATATCTTGTGTTTGCCATCTGAAGCTTGTCGGAAGCCTTGCAATAGACAAGAAAGCCGCAACAGCTTACGTAAGTTAGTCTATAAATAGACGTCTTTTGTGTTATTCCCCCCTTATAGGGTGGAAGGGGGTTGAGGCTCTCATCAATGTGCACGCACGAATGAATTAGCATATTTCCGCCCAGTAAAAGGTTGAAATAACTTGCATGTACCGGCTAGTGTATTTTGAAGCAAATGGCTGGCACAGTGGAAAAAGTAAACAGTATGCAAAACAGAATAAAGATGAACTTTCACTGGTTTGCACCTGCTACATAGTATAAAACAAAGTCGCTTCCCGCTGTCTGACTGTCCCTATGTATGCTTAGATCTTTAAAACTACGCAACGGATTTTGATGCGGTTTTCAGCAATAGATAGAGTGATTCAAGAGGAAGGTTTTTATGTATAATTAATTCTGGTTTATTGTACGGGTGTTACATAAAACTCACATAAAACCGAAGCGAAGCGAGGGCGGGTCGCTAAATAATAAAGAGTGGAAAAAACGAACTTTTATTATTGAAAACAATTGCATTTATGGATTTTTGAAAATCACCCTGCCTTAACTGGGAATCGAAGTCCACTTGACACCATTAATGGATCCTGCCAATGGATCCTAGGGAGGGATCGTTATTTCTAGTGCCAAGATAAAGTTATAAAGATTCATTGATGTATATATTTTGCCTCCAAAATATGCTATACTTCTTAATAAACTGTTTTGGATCAATTGGCATTAGTTACCTATCAGAGCGCAGCATTGCAGGCGCCACTTTTTTCCTCAGGTTGGCCATGGCGGTGAGCTCCTCACGCTTCCGTGATGGCGCCGGCGCACTACACAGCGTCACCATGGGCGTAGGCGCCGGCGCCGCGCTGCGCGTCTGCAGCCTGCGGAACCAAAAAGGGGTTTGGGTAAAAGTGTTGTCATTTGTTAGCTACTACATTTTCAAGGTGAGCGGTCATTCGTAAAAGTGGTACCTAAATTATGATAGGATTATTCAAAATAAACATTTTGTTATGTTTGGGTTTGCCGTGTGGTGCCGGGTTTAGAATGTTGCCACTCCATGTCTTCCCGTGGATGTCGTAAGAGACGACTAAGGGACTAAAGGCTGTGTAGTGCTGTTAGGCGATGGGTTTGCAACCTGTCACTAATACACTGAATAACATCTTAGCCTGGTTGTGCAAAATGTGGTCACAGAATTACCAACAAGTTTTTGGAGTTGTTGGTGAGTCTGTGGCTCTGCCTACCCCACTCTGGGAATGAAGGCGTGAGTTTATAATGTTGTTGTTTTGTTGTAACATTTTGTTATGTAATGTAATACTCTTAGAGCTTGTCCAGACGGGGCGAATTCGTCGCGAATCGTATCGCGCGAATTCATACGCGGTCGAGGTACTAGACATCAATACACCGCGTCCACAAGCATCGCGCGAATTCAAAATACGCGCGTAAATCGCGTGCACTACGCCAGACTCTCGACTCGCGCGTCGCCCTTTCTGGACAAGCTCTTAAGTGCATGCCCTAGTTACGACAGCCGGACCACGGCGAAACTAATATTCCGGCACAATGTAGATCCTCGTGCACATCTTCCGCCAATTCCTCCAAGGTCGAGGGGCGGCATTGGCCTCATTTTGCGCGGCAAAGGTTAAGTTTGGGGTGGGGGGAGGGGGGGTATTCGCAAAATGTGCTGGCTCCGGCCCACGACTGCCGCAATGTTCAATTTATATTACGGCATTATGCAATTGAAACTGAGCTAGGGCTGCTCGGTAAAACAATATTACTTTTGACCTAGGCCACTATTCCAAGCGATAAAAACAATATCGTATTTGACCTGCGCCTCTATCCCCGACGGTAAAAACGATATCGTAGTTGACCTGTTATGGTATTGTTATGACGTCAGACGCCATTACTGTCAAGTAAATAAGAGCAATCGAAACGGTGACAATACGATAACAGATCAAAAACGATATTGTTTTTACCGTCTTGAATAGAGCGGCCCTGTTAATTGTTTTTAACTCGGCCGCCCCATTACTGTCAAGTAAATAAGAGCTTAGCTATCAAAACGTTGAAAATACGAGAACAGCTTATTGTCTAACGCACTCGCAATCGCAACCTGCTTCAAAGAGAGAATGTCAACCAGTTTAGATTTTTGGCTTATCGTATTCTTCATTAAAAACAAAAAAATGCTGTAAAAAAATCATTTCGATACGTCTAATAGTTTCCGAGATATTGAATTTTAAACTTCGTATGCGGCGCTCGAAAACCGGCGGCTAGCGCTCACGGATGATGACGTCATCGTTTGGCTGCGGTACGCGCCCTTATATGAATGAGTGAGTTTACAGGGCTTCTATCTTTTTAACCGTAATAAATAGACAGTTGAAATTTTCACAGAATACGTGTTATTATAGATTCTATCGATACAATTTTTAAAATGAACAATATATCAAATCCCAAGAGGGATCCCCGTACAAAAACCATGAAAAAAACCATTTTTTTTTGCTTTTTTATATGGATTGTATTTCAATAATGGCTTCTTATTTTGATGCGATTTTAAGCTTAAGTTCTAGTCTAATTTTCATACTTTACGACTAAATAGAAATCTCAAGTAAAACTGCTACAAATAGGTGACAAAGCTGATTTTATCAACACGATGTTTTAAGCGGTCACCCATCCTGTTTTAGACTACGCTCGTAGTTGCTTAACTTTGGAAGTCGTAATTTTTTACGAATTCGTTTTGATGTGACTATGATAGTTATGGTTATCTATTGTTTTGTTTTACATACAGTTTAACCTGTTTAACTAAACTAACTGTCCGTTGCTGACCGGCTTTTCTGTTTGTAATGTTTGTCGAATAAGTTGGTTAAATAAAAATAGAATAATAATCAAGCACTTTTAATTTAGGGTTCACCGTATTCTACATAAAAATACCAAAACATTAATGCAAAAAACCGGGCAACAGCCTGTCGAACCATGCTCAGTGTAGGGTTCCGAAGCCGTTACTACAAACAAATTAGACCTCGCGACAAACTTAACTTTGCCGTTGGAAAACTGTTATCCCCATACATCGATATAGGTCGCGGTCAGTTTACCAACACCGCAAATAAGTTTTCGGCAGGTATAAACATTTAAACCGTTTAACTCAAGAGCCAATGAAGTCTACTTAGTCGTGATAGTTTTGAAGATATTTTTCATATTTTTTATTTGTAGTTTTGGCTGTAGTGGGGAGGGGACGACGACACTTGACTCTAACAAAAATTTGCGCTTTAAAGCTTTTCATAAACGGATACCTTAATTGAAATATTGTTTTCACAAATCCGCAATATTTTGGAAAGACCTATACAACGACACCCCACACTATGGGGTAGACGAGAAAAAAAAACGTCCCCACGTTACGTAAAAAAAAAAAAATTTCATGATTTTACTTTTATTTAACTATATTGGCGTGACTAATATGTATATTCATGTCAAATTACGTTTCTAGTACTAAGAGTCTCTGAGCTAGGCTGCGGATAGACGGACACACGTCACACACACACACACGCACGCACGCACGCACGCACGCACGCACGCACGCACGCACGCACGCACGCACACACACACAACACACACACACACACACACACACACGCACGCTATCTAAGCTATCTTGCATACACGAAATAACAGTAATAATGCTCAAAAACAGTTCAAAAACTACCTATTTACTTGCTACAGCGGCCGCTAATACCAACAACTAGCGAGAGAGAGAGAGAGAGAGAGAGGCGGTCTAGGTACCTAACTTATGGCGAGTGAGCCACTTGGCAGCGCCCGCCCGCGAAATTTGAAATCGATGAAATGAATAAGTACACAAAATATCAGAACTACTACCTAGGTCAATCAAAAACTCATGTTTTATAGTTCATTATTTTATACGGTACCTAGCGATATGAATTCTACATTAGATACGACATTTGTAAAGAAAGGGCTATCACCAAAGTTAAGTAAACACCGCTTAAACATCGTGTAAGATTTTGTTGTTTGTTGTTTTACTACAGATTACTGTTTGGTCGTAAGTATGGAGTTTAGATTATTGTGTGACACCGAAATAAAAAGCTAATACAAATACAACCCGTACTTCGGCTTCCAAAGTTAAGCAACTACCTACTTACAAGCGTATTCTAAAACAGGATGAGTGACCGCTTAAAACATCGTGTTGATAAAATCAGTTTGGTCAAATATTTTTAGCAGTTTTACTTGAGATTGTTATTTTGTCGTAAACTATGAAAGTTCGACTGCAATTTAAGCTTAAAATAGCATCAAAATAATAAGCCATTATAAAAATATAATCCGTATAAAAATGCTAAAAAAACTGGTTATTTGTCATGTTTCTTGTATGGGGACCCTTCTTGGGATTTGATTTATTGTTCATTTTGTAATTTTAAACAATAGAGTTTATAATAACACGTAATCTGTGAAAATTTCAACTGGTTACTTATCACGGTTAAAAAAATATAGCCCTGTAAACTTACTCAATCATATAAGGGGCCGTACCGCAACGAAACCATGACGTCACTCCAGTAAGATGGCGCCCGCATCCTTTAATATTTTTGACCGTAATTTCATACGTTCGTAGAATCAAAACTACTGGGTCTATTTGAATGAAACAAAAAGTAGTATGTTTGTTTATTTATAAGCTTTACTCTTACAAAGTTTCAAGCGATTTGGCGTACCTACTGACATTCTTCATTGTTTTCATTTTGTACTTATGCAGATAAGTAAGCCTTCGATTTTCTAAATGAAAACGATGGTAATTGCGAGTGCGTTAGACAATAAGCCCTCAGGTCAAAGACGGTATGGTTTTTACAGCCTAGAATACGACAGTCTTGTCAACGTCTTAGTATTTACTTAACAATAATGGCCGCCGAATTTAAAACAATGCGAGAAATGTCAAAAGCAATATGATGTTTCCGAGTAGAACAGAGCTCCGGGATCGATTTTTGAGAAAGAAAATAAATTGGAAATAAATTAATAACCGTGTGGTTGCCGGGTTAGAATAGTGCCACTTCATGTCTTCCCGTGGATGTCGTAAGAGGCGACTAATGGTCGAACCCTATATTCAAACCGAGGATAGATAGGCTTAGGCACTGCATGGTCCCACCGCCGGCGAGTGAGATATGAACTATCGACTTTTTTCTAGCCCAAGAAACGAACAAAAGATAATCGCTTCCGTGTAAATAAAAAAGAGAGATATATATTATATGTTCACACTGCCGGCGAGGACACTCTCCCAACGCCCGGCGAGTAAGCTATAATTCCATAGAATTTTTACTAGCCTCCCGCCGATTGTCAACTGTGTCTAGTACAGAAATTTTACTAGTGCTCGCCGATATCTGGCGGTGGGACCGCTGTTTACTAGTTGCCCGCAGCGATAAAAGCTATCAACTATAAAACTAGCTCAGTTAAGTCGTCCGCGAACACTCGCTTTATAGCAGAGCGTCAAAACTATCAAAACTTTACTCGCTTCTTGCCGCTCGCCCACTCTTTTGTAGTTTATAGTTCTACTAGCTTATAGTCTGTAGCCGGCAAAATTGGACACTTTTTGTATGGGCAAACGTCAAAATTTTAACCTGAAGTAAGCCTTATCTATCCGCGGTTTGAATATAGGGTTCGGCCGTAAACGAATATTGGCTTGTAGTACCTACTGTTAAGCGATGATGGGCTCGCAACATGTCACTAATACACTGGTAAATATCTTAGCCTAATTGTGAAAAATGTAGCTACAGAATTATCAACAAGTTTTTAGAGTTGGTAAATTCTGTAGCTCTGCCTAGCCCACTCTGGTAGCCTCTGCTCTACCCCCAGTCCAAATCGGTCATTCCGTTTGGAGTAAAGGCAGAACAAAAAAGGAGGTGACGGATGGGATTATTTGGTTGTTTTTCAAAGCGACTGGGGGGGCATGCACTCCGTAGGGATGAAAGGCGAAAAAGCGGGAAAGAATTTTATAAGTTGTAGGAGTAAGGAGTAATCGTTTTTTTGTAAATGGGACGTACTGCGCCAATTACACTACATTAAGAAAATCTTATTTGGAAATTTTGCAATGTAACTTAACGAAGTACATGGTAAATTATCAAAATAATATGCCTACAGTGTGTGACATAGGTACATAAGAACATAAATTTTAAGTAACGATAGCTTTAAGAAGGAATTAAGTTAATAGCTCCAATAAATTTAGTGTAATTCATTTTAAAGGGTCCATCGAGCAATGTATAACATTAAGTCCAAGTTTTGCAAGTTAATTGAGGAATAAATGAGCTATTTTTGATTTACATTGCGTGGCGAATTAGTTAGTAGGAAAAAAAGTACAACTTTTGTTAACAATACACATGTTTTTATGTTAATTAGGATGCATATTAACTGTTGTCAAAATATATATTCGTATGTCACACACTGTACCTATAGGTAGTAGGAGAGCTGTTATTAAGCATTTTTGGGTAGGTGTTTGATGCACCGTGGAAAGTACAGTACTTCTTTAATGATATTCAAAAATAATGGGGCTAAACCGAGTTATGTTTTTTTTAAAGTGGTGTTTTTTTCGAGCGGAGCGATGTTAAAATTTCAACGGTCCTCAAAAACATTTTTTCCATTTTTTAATAGTAGGCACATATGCAACCTGGCTCAATTTGAGAATCGACAAAGCGACCTTTTTGAACTTCTTAGATATTCAATTTAACGTTTATAAATGTTTCAAAATGCCTCAAAGTTTATTCTTGCGAAAAAAAAACACTTATTAGTGTAGTATAAAGGCTTCTTTGTAATTAAAAATATCATTAAAGAACTGTCCAAGTTTCCATGATGCTCAAACAACTCGAAAATGCTTGAGAGCTAGACTAATAGGGATGTTCTTGTCCCATAGGCACTTTTAACGTGTAATAAGTCATAATTTCTAAAAAAACATTACCGCTTGCTCGCCGGCGTGCGTTTTGACAACAGCGTGTAGTCATGCTGCGGTCCTTGTTGGTTGTTTTCTTCGCGATTTGCGAGCGCCGATTTTAGCGGCAATAATTCAACGTCGCGCGACATCGCATTCTGCCGGTTGCGTACTGATGAAAACAACGGAGATCGCCGCGGTAGGGACGTGCAGTGTCTGTTGCGGATGGGAAGTAGATTTGTGATGTGAGGATGAATATCAATTGAGGTTTAGGATCACGCTTTTGCTTCAATTGTGTTACAATTTGACCTTGAATTACCGACACTAATTTCATATCTTTTGCGTGATGTTTAAACGGGCATCAAAAAAAACTTGGAATCCAAAAAAAAATAACGGCACAGCAAAAAAATTAAATGATCATCAAAAACTTAGTTATGTATGAGTCCGTTTAATTTTTTTGCCGTGCAGTTTTGTATTTTTTCGTGGTTTGGTTTTTATTTTTTTCTGCGTAATTAAATATTTGTCGAATGTTATAAGTACTTCACCTAGTGCCTATTCCAAATATCAATTTTACAGAATTAAGGGAACTCAGTCACGACGGAGCTCCTATTACAGGGAGCTTGCTACAAAACTAACGTAAGCTAAATCTGCTACCTGTTGCATTGTAATAACAATAGGAAAACATGAGATTACGAGAAATTAACAGCAGGAGATATTAAAAAATAACGTTTCTCACCGCCTAAGTCAAGTGCGGTTATTACGGTTTTTAAACATGTTGTAGTTGTTAGGAAAAACTAGGTTTCTACGATTCCGACTTTTATTTTCTTTGTTTTTTTTCTCAGAAATATTTTATTGGAAAAGAAAACGCACTGACCTAGTTTTTCATAATATCTACAACATAATATTAGTACTTAGTAAAGTATGTTTTATTTTTATTTTAAGTAAATAAAGTAAATATTCGTGACATACAAACAAACATTAAGGATCAAACAAAATACTGACTAAGAAACTCTTGTCTATGCGCCTGTTCTCACGAAATGGTTCCAACTCAGCGTTGTTGGCATAAAGTTTTACATATTCAAGTTGCATCCTTGGTCAGTGCTGTCCCATCCCTACCGTGGTTCTAGCCGGGAGCGAATAAGCTACCGGCCCGGGTGACGCATGCGTACTAAACCACCCCTTCTTACAGAAAATCATAAGTAACCTTGTCAGTACGGAGTAGGGTTGAAACTGCACTGTTCATTAAATGGCAAATCCGCCATTTTTATTTAAAATGGCGCTTAAAGCTGCGCACCAACTTTCATACTTTAAAATGCGGTCAACATCGCCCTTATTTGTAGCTATTTAAAATTAGATTTCTAAAAGCTTTTGTGTATTGGTAATTCGAATATTCAAGGTGTGCATTAAACGTCAAAGTAGATGCAACATTCTGCTGCTGTAACATCAAAGAAATAAGTAATAAGGTAAAAGCAGCTATTAACGACCTAAGGCATTTTAGAAATTGATCATACGTGCGACATATATCATATAAAGTGACTTTTTTTCAATAAAACGCGTTACTAAACCGAGAATATATAAGTAAACGAATACACTTAATACTAAACGATAATTGTAGGCATCATTTATATGTATTAAATGTCTTAAGCAGAAAAGTTAGGTACTCACCTGCAGGAACAAGGGTCAGGGACCCAATTCTCGTGACTTCGAGATGATTTTTCATGCGAGATTAACTGTCAACTGCATACATTTTTTCGACATATCTCGCATGAATAATCACCTCGAAGTCACGAGAATTGAGTCCCAGTACGACAAGACCTGAGTTTACGCCGGCCGCACAGAAACTGATGTGTTTATCTCCTTTTCAAACTGCCACGCACACTAACGTAAGATTATTCGATGCTTAACGAACAAACCCATTTATTTTATCTATTAAATAGTTGCAGGAATGATATAATTTCAAATTACGCTAATGGGTCGGTAATACCTGCAGATTTTCGATGGGTCGTTGATAGCTGCGTTTACCTTAATCAGCAAGGCTAGCACAATGTTTTCCGCGACTGGATTGTCGCTCGGATCTCCCTTTCTTTCTAGTCTGTAACGATAGAGACGCACAGAGCGACAAGCGAGAAAATACAACTTGTGCTACTCGTGCAGGGGTAGTGCTTTTGGCGACGATTATGTCAATTTGAATACAGAGGCCCGTTTCACGAAACTACAAGTTACAAATTACAAGCGGAACCCTCTTTCTAGCAGTACGACTTAGAAAGAGACTTCCGCTTGTAATTTGTAACTTGTAGCTTCGTGAAACGGGCCACAGGTGGTTAAATGTAAAAGACTAGTAGATATTGAAAGGTTGAAATGTGGTTCAAGTATCGCGGAACAAGTTCTGCATAGACCCCTTATAAACTTTCTACGTTCATCGATGCTGACATCGAGATGTATAGAAGCAAAGATCGTAGGTAGCTTAGCACCTATAGATATGTTACAGGTAGCACTGTGGTCCGTTTCACGAAGCAACAAGTTACAAATTACAAGCGGAACTCCCTTTCTAGCAAAAGGAGTTAGAAAAAGACTTCCGCTTGTAATTTGTAACTTGAAGCTTCGTGAAACGGGCCTCTGGTAGCAATCACAGAACAGAAAAAACAGTAGAAGTGTCAAGTGGGCGTGTAACGTGTCGCACAGTTATGCGGAGTTCCGCATAACCTACCATACTTTTGCCGCGATCGCTTATTTCGATATTTCAATATTTCGATATTTCTATAAAAGGAAATAAATCTAGAAGCATGCCTTATTGTGCTATTTTGGGATGTAAAAACGATAGCCGCACCAAAAACATTAACCATGGTGGCGTGTTGTTTTTGATAGTGTGGGTATTGGCGACAACAGGTCTGATACTAATCGAAGCTCATGCCACTTCCACTGTTTTTTCTATTCCGTGGTAGCAATGCAGCGGGCCTATTATGGTCATGTTTATCGATGTCGATAAGCGTGGATAAAGCATCTGTCACTTACTAACCAGACGGTGACAGAGAGTGACGGAGCACAGCAAAACACATTTTAGCGCGTGCATTCTCAATTAGGCAGCCTTATACGTTCGAGAAGCCATGCTGCCAAATTGAATACACGCGCTGAAATGTGTGTTGTTCGCTTTGACGGGACTACTTAAACTCGCCGCTTGGACATTTACTCCTGCGTTCGCTCACCTTTGCTTTTGAGAGAATCAATACCCAGGAAATTTTCCATTAAAGGCTTCGGCACACCAAACGCGTGGCAGCAGCAGCGCGTAGCGTCGCGTGGCGAGAGACGCGCGTCTCGGTGTGCCGGGGTTCCATTTGTTTTGTTGTTTTACAACTCCCTGACGCCACGCGACGCTACGCGCTGCTGCTGCCACGCGTTTGGTGTGCCGAAGCCTTTACAAGCAACGAGGTTCGTTCAGAGAGCGTTCACACTGGAAGCGTTCTGCGGTCCGGATCAGCATCGTATGTCTTTGTCATGATTTAACAAACTGATGGAGACGTAAGATGTTTGACTGTTCCGCATAACGCAGAACGCATGTTGACCGCTTAGATTAGAAGACAAGGAGCATAGGCCCTTGCCAAGATGCACTACGCTAAGTAGCGTTTCTATTCGTTTCGTTTTTAAACCAATCACGTCACTGGTAGATGACGTGATACGAAAAGTCACGTGATCTACCAGAGACGCGATTGGTTTAAAAACGAAACGAATAGAAACGCTAGTTAGCGTTGGCAAGGGCCTCAGATGCCGCTGGCGAGAACGGCGTTCTTAATACGAAAACACAGAAGAGTAACACGCGTATTCACAAACAATACTTAAGGGATCCTTCACTGAGTAAACACACTGCGTTCAATACAGCTTTGTGATTGGTCCTTTTTGACCGACCTTTTGTTTATGAGGCGAGTTGAACTACCCTGTGCGTTCGTGAGCACATAAGTCAGCACTGTGAGACCTCATAGTGACGTTTGTGAATACGGGTGTAATTATCCTATCACAAGACAAGTCCGAAGTTTTGTTTTCTAACTGTTACATTTGTTTGAAAATGTATGAGTTAAAAAATCATTTTTTCATGTCTCATACTGAAAGGGTTCTTATCTTAAAGTAGTTTTTAGTATAAAAAAGTAACAACGTATAAATACAAATATCTTTATTATAATTTTATACCTATACTTATTTAGCAGGGGACCGAAGCAGACATGACAAATTCATGTACTTATATAGTTCAGGAAATATGATATGGCCGCCTGTAATCTTACAGGCCGCCATATCATATTTCCTGAACTATACTTGTATCATTTCCAATTTCCAATAGATATCACAAATAATAGATCAAACTAGATGTTTTTAAAAACCAATTACAAATGTGTATGCGTAACCTACATACTTACACACACACAAACAAACATTTGCAACTTAGCATGTATAATTTATAATCATCAAGTGTTTTTATAGTGTTTTTTGAAAAATCAAACATTAACAAAACAATACTAACCAGGTTTAATTGGAATAATTCTTAAATTGATTACAATTTTATTAATCACTGAAGACATTATTTTTATAACAAAATACAGTGAAAGCACACACACGCACGCACGCACACAAAATTATGGCAATGGAAGTTTGTCAAAAATCTAGAATTAAGAGTACAATTATTTTTAGTTTTGTGTTAATAAATACTCACATTGCAATGGAAACTTGAATTTTACATAGAAAGTGGCACCCTTATAATTTTCTCATTTTTTTAGCCACACAGTACAGTCAATTTCATAAATATGTATACACTTTAGTACCTTGTCTATTTAATATCATGTTCAAACTGCCATATACAAATTATCGCAGCAATTAATGTGGCAAGGTACTAAAGTGTATACATTACTAATATCATTTAAGCCTTAAATAAACAAAAATGAGTGGTTCTAGTCTTGTCTTCTACAACACTAAATATTGTTTAGGTAAATCTAATGACATATTTCTATAAAACAACCCGTTCATACCACATGTGGGAGAGTAGTACCTTCGCAAAACCTCTCGTACTTCAGCCACCGTGATCGCTGGCACTCCCTCATAACCCGACTTGATGTACACAGCGTTGTTCAAACTCGGTGGGTTACAGAAGTGACCACCTTCAAACTTGCTAAACGGATCACCTCTTCTCTTCTTAGCGTCTTGCCGTATCAAAAATACTGCGTCAACTATTTCTGCTACAGTTTCATAAGCTAAAAAACACAGTACTTCCAAAGCGAATACAGTTATTTTCAACTCTTTTTTAGGGTTAATCCACCGCTCAAACTTTGTAAAACCCTTGGCCAAGTAACTACCTGAGCGAAAAGAGCTACACCTCGCTCTGTGGTATGCTTCATACTTCTCATACGACATGGATTCTGTTACTTTAGCCGCCCTTACCTTTCGTTTGTAGTCTATGGCATCAAATTTGATTTGGCTTACTTCATCAAACTCATCAAGTTCTTGTATTACATTTATGTGTGTCCTTCGCTTCTTCTTTCTAGGTTGGTCATCTTCTTCAAGCAACAAAGTATTAACAGATTCAACTGATTGCCTGCTTTTGTCAATATGATCCAGTTTCAATTGGTAATCATATAATCTCCTCAGCTTTACCTTGTTCCTCCTCATTAAGTAAATAACGTCAAAGTTTGTGATCGCCCTACCAGCTCTTGTGTTGGAAAGTGACGATGCGTCTTGCAGTATATTCCTAATTTGTTGTGAGACAACAGTTTCGATCAATACAACTGTAGCAGCATTCGGGTTGGGATTGTCACCGAAACCGTGCATCATGTTTGATATTTCCTTTTGGAAGTTGTTACTGTCGCCTGACGCGTCTAATGTAAAATAGGATACCATGGCTAATGGTAAAACTTGTTCAGTTTATAATAAAAATAGGACACACAAGTTGCAACATAGATTATAAGGATTTTGGGTATTAATATTCTTCTCTTCTCTTTTTTTCTTCTATCATCTTGTATCTAGGTACCCTAATATACAATAATAATCTTTGCACCGGTCTACCGCGGTTCCGCCAATCAATATTTATTTATTTGCAAATTTGTAGCTTGACGCTTAAAACGCGTTTAGTTTAGTTTATAATAACAATTTCCATGACGTTATGACATCGAAACCGAAACATCATAAAGGTTGTAAGTGAACATGAAACCAAACGCAATACCAGCCACAGAAGCGCAATCATAATGCTGGGGTTCTACTTTGAAATCCGTAATTCTAACTTCGTCTATTGCTATCCCTTTTGCTCTCGACGCGTCACTAATTTGCAAGAAAATGACGGGGCGATCCGAAAATGAAGTTCGAATTACTGATTTCAAAGTAGAGAATCTGAGGCCGTACTTTGAAAATTGAAGTTCGAAGTTACGTTAGCTCCATCTCTTTCTCTCGATTTAGTATCGAATAACGAGTGAAAGGGATAGAGCTAACGTAACTTCCAACTTCGATTTTCATAGTACCTAGTGCCTCTGTCACTCGTCATTCGAGACTAAATCGAGAGAAAGGGATGGAGCTAACGTAACTTCGAACTTAGATTTTCAAAGTAGGGTCTCTGAGTGTGCCTTGTCACCGCACCTAATTAAGTAGCTCCATTATGTACCAGTTACATAAATAACTATTATAGAACTGTTATTACCATGGCAACGCTCATTATAGAATTGTTTTCACGCTTCGGTTACGCTATAGGTGGTATTCTGATACCATTAACGATATCAATATTTGCGGTTTATAGTACCTACGCGAGTAGAAAAACTACCATTGACACCCGATTGTCATTAAAAACAAAATTTGGTTGGATTGGATTTTTAACATTGCGTTAACATCGTTACTTGTGATCTGTAGGCACCACGCAGCGCGAGTGCGCGCGCATCGGGTGCACTATCGATTATAGTTCCGGACCTAGCTACCGGCGTCCCGGCTCCTGAGCTCGCCATTAAGTTATTTCATTAATTTCCCAATATATACCCATACATACAGTTCTCAGTATGGAGGAATGGGATATGGTTACAACCAGAGATGCCGACGAGGAAGGGTAGGAGCAAGTAGAGGGAATGGAGGATTGCGTTGCAGCTGACGGAGGTAATATAACAGAGATGTTCCCAGAATCACCATCAAAATGCAGAGGTGATAATGCAACTGAACAACTAAAGGTACTAGAGGAAAAACCGTCGTCGATCAGCGTACCTACTTCACCAAAATCAACAATAGCTAACACCCCCAGCGCTGATGCTGAACATGCAAATATAGATTCCGCTTTAGTGCTGAATGAAGGACTGTCCCGAAGCGTGCCCACATTGCAAGAGTCATCTGTAGGCTCTGAAGCTAACACTACCGATGATGTTCAACTAGCAAATATAGTTTCAGATTCAGTCCTGGCTGTAGTGCTAGAGGAATCGTCTGGAAGCAACAGCGTGCCCACTTCGCCAAAATCATCTGAACCTAATACTGCCAGCGCTGAAGTTTCTCAAGAAGCAAATAATGATTCCGATTCCGTTCTGACTGTATTACTAGAAGGGGAATCTATAGGGAACGACAGCGTGCCCACTTCGCCAAAACCATCTGAAGCTAGTTCTGCCAGCTCTGTTCAACAATCAAATATAGATTCTGCTTTAGACCCGAATGAAATACTGGAAGAACCGTCTCGGAGCGACAGCGTGCCAACTTCTCAAAAATCATCTGAACCGAACACTGCCAGCACAGATGTTGCAAAAGCAAATAAAGATGCCCCTTTAGTCCTGAATGAAGAACTAGAGGAGAAACCATCCACAAGTGGTAGTGTGTCTATTTGGACAAAATCACCCGTAACCAGCACAATGAGCGTTGCATTTAAACCAGCAGATGTAGACCCGAATATGCACGAGGAAGAAGTTAAGTCAGCCACTGAGGAAAATCAAAATGAGGCGTTGATTTTAAATGACAAGAGTTTATTAGCCCAGTCACTAATCGCAAAATTGATGAATTTATTGCTGGCAAAACGGTTACCCGAAGTAAATCTGATTCAAAACAAAAGTAACTCTCGGAAAAGACCAAGTTCTGCTGTAGCTGGAGCCTCAGAGACATGTGGAAGCAGTACCTCGGATCCATTGACTCGTGGTTCTCCACATACCATGACAACTGGCTGCACTCTCATGGATTACTATATTTCCAAGCAAAAAGAAGGTAAAGACTATGATTGCTCACAATTGCTGATTGAGAACCCTGGTTTAGTAATGGAGCTAAACTATTATACGGAAAGAATGAAATCATTCATCATGTTACCTGTAAAGCATCCTGAAGAAATAGAAGAGTCAAAACCTTCAAAACTTATGAAGGCAACAGGCAGGCAGGCTCGGAAAGAGGATGAAACAAATGGTGCTCAAAATTCCATAATGACTTACCTGACTTAGAGCCAAGACATTATTATTATATTATATTATAAGATTATATAACCATAGATCTAGATGAATAAGTTATCATACCTTTTAACTTTAATTCCATTCAATACAAACCCCGGCATAGGGAAATAAATTTCAGTGTCAAATTCTAAATACTATTTACGTGTATTATAATACACTTAAGCGGCAAAAATATAAGCCCACCCACCCGTCTTTTGTTTATACAAGTGTTAACAAATGTTACTTCTTAAATTAGACAATAACGTCAAGAATACTCAACCAGTTTGATTCATGTTGTTTTATTTATCAGTTATCAGCTAAATAACCCAGGTTTAAAATGGCGTACAAATATTCTTCATCGTCGTGAATTTTCCCAAAGAAATAACAAAGGATCCACAAATCACGCGTCCATAGTAAATTATTGCGTTTTGTTCGATATGTCTTTCAAGTGACTTTTGAGTGTAAGTAATTTTGAAAAGCGCTGCTTCTTTTATGATTATTATTGGTACGCCATTTTGTGCCTCGATAGATAACTAATTTATATAAATCTTTATAAAATAGTTCCGTAAAAAATATTACGACCAAAGTTAAGCAACTACAAGCGTAGTCTAAAATAGGATGGGTGACCGCTTAAAACATCAATTAAAACGGGTGCTTACCCACCGTCCACCTCCCGGGACCACCTGTGGCCCGTTTCACGAAGCTACAAGTTACAAGCGGAACTCTCTTTCTAGCAAAAGGAGTTAGAAAGAGACTTCCGCTTGTAATTTGTAACTTGTAGCTTCGTGAAACAGGCCCCGGGGGCCTGTTTTATACAGTTACAAATTACAATTTACACGTTACAAGTTTCCATTTGACACAACCTCGACCAATGACGACCAGCCATTTGAGCAGTGTTGCCAGTTTAGACCTGTAAAATTGTAACTTGTAGCTTTATAAAACTTGCCCCAGCCATTTGAGCAGTGTTGCCAGTTTAGACCTGTAAAATTGTAACTTGTACCTTTATAAAACGTGCCCCTGGGCATTTTAGCAGACCTTAACGAAGTCGACGGAGCTCCGCGAACTCCTCATCATCATCATCATCATCATCATCATCATCATCATCATCATCATCATCATCATGGTGTACTTTTGGTGATCCAATCTTGGATGTAGGCCTCTTCCCCTTCTTCCACTCTTGGCGATCCTGTGCCTCTCATCCAGTCCCGACCTCCGTACCGTGGAATGTCGTCCATCCAGCGCTGAACGCGCGGAGCTCCTATTTCTGGATTATTATGGGCATAATGGCCCTTCGGGCCCTCTGAAGAACTAACATAACACATAACCTAAACCTACCTGTTAGTTTTGGCAATTCTACTCTACGTAATCCACATACGTAATTAACCTATTAATATGGCTATAATCCTATAATAAACCAAACACAATGTCAAGTTTACTTCATGCTACAAAAATTGGTTATTCCCACCTGTTACCACTAATTTGTTAACACTGGGAACAGAAAGGATTTTTTTCGGGTGCGCCAAAGTTCATATAAAATTGCAACTCCGATTATTGGAACTCCGAAAATTTTTCTCATACCATTTTACATCATAATGATCACTCCTTATAATCTTCATAAAAAATGTTTATACTAATGATCGAAACTCATAATCATCTGAACTTATAACGCCAATATTCATGAAACCGTACACTTTTCAGAATTTCTTAAATATCTTACGTGTAGATAAAATTAGGTTAGGTTAGGTTAGATTTATAACAATCCTCAAAAAGAAACAGTTTCTTAAAAAAAATCATTATAAGTTGCGATAAGTATGAGCAAAATTTTTCGAAGAAATGAAGTATGAGGAAAATATTTCGAAGAAATGATGAGTATAGACAAATCGTTATTTGTATAAAAAATCTAAAGACCAATTTTATATGAGCCAATATGGACCCACTGGTAACAGCTGGGTATTTTTTTCTCATCTTTTACCAGTAATAGGAAGGAATATTTTTCCCATTTGTTACCACTAAAATATTTGGTGATAACTACTGGGAAAAAAATACCAGTGGTTAGTGGTAACAATTGGGAATTTTTATTCCCATTAGTTACTACTGGCAAATGATGAGAAACAATTTTTTTTTCCCAGTAGTTATCACCAAATATTTTAGTGGTAACAAATGGGAAAAATATTCCTTCCTATTACTGGTAAAAGATGAGAAAAAAATACCCAGCTGTTACCAGTGGGTCCATATTGGCTCATATAAAATTGGTCTTTAGATTTTTTATACAAATAACGATTTGTCTATACTCATCATTTCTTCGAAATATTTTCCTCATACTTCATTTCTTCGAAAAATTTTGCTCATACTTATCGCAACTTATAATGATTTTTTTTAAGAAACTGTTTCTTTTTGAGGATTGTTATAAATCTAACCTAACCTAACCTAATTTTATCTACACGTAAGATATTTAAGAAATTCTGAAAAGTGTACGGTTTCATGAATATTGGCGTTATAAGTTCAGATGATTATGAGTTTCGATCATTAGTATAAACATTTTTTATGAAGATTATAAGGAGTGATCATTATGATGTAAAATGGTATGAGAAAAATTTTCGGAGTTCCAATAATCGGAGTTGCAATTTTATATGAACTTTGGCGCACCCGAAAAAAATCCTTTCTGTTCCCAGTGTTAACAAATTAGTGGTAACAGGTGGGAATAACCAATTTTTGTAGCATGAAGTAAACTTGACATTGTGTTTGGTTTATTATAGGATTATAGCCATATTAATAGGTTAATTACGTATGTGGATTACGTAGAGTAGAATTGCCAAAACTAACAGGTAGGTTTAGGTTATGTGTTATGTTAGTTCTTCAGAGGGCCCGAAGGGCCATTATGCCCATAATAATCCAGAAATAGGAGCTCCGCGCGTTCAGCGCTGGATGGACGACATTCCACGGTACGGAGGTCGGGACTGGATGAGAGGCACAGGATCGCCAAGAGTGGAAGAAGGGGAAGAGGCCTACATCCAAGATTGGATCACCAAAAGTACACCATGATGATGATGATGATGATGATGATGATGATGATGATGATGATGAGGAGTTCGCGGAGCTCCGTCGACTTCGTTAAGGTCTGCTAAAATGCCCAGGGGCACGTTTTATAAAGGTACAAGTTACAATTTTACAGGTCTAAACTGGCAACACTGCTCAAATGGCTGGGGCAAGTTTTATAAAGCTACAAGTTACAATTTTACAGGTCTAAACTGGCAACACTGCTCAAATGGCTGGTCGTCATTGGTCGAGGTTGTGTCAAATGGAAACTTGTAACGTGTAAATTGTAATTTGTAACTGTATAAAACAGGCCCCCGGGGCCTGTTTCACGAAGCTACAAGTTACAAATTACAAGCGGAAGTCTCTTTCTAACTCCTTTTGCTAGAAAGAGAGTTCCGCTTGTAACTTGTAGCTTCGTGAAACGGGCCACAGGTGGTCCCGGGAGGTGGACGGTGGGTAAGCACCCGTTTTAATTGATGTTTTAAGCGGTCACCCATCCTATTTTAGACTACGCTTGTAGTTGCTTAACTTTGGTCGTAATATTTTTTACGGAACTATTTTATAAAGATTTATATAAATTAGTTATCTATCGAGGCACAAAATGGCGTACCAATAATAATCATAAAAGAAGCAGCGCTTTTCAAAATTACTTACACTCAAAAGTCACTTGAAAGACATATCGAACAAAACGCAATAATTTACTATGGACGCGTGATTTGTGGATCCTTTGTTATTTCTTTGGGAAAATTCACGACGATGAAGAATATTTGTACGCCATTTTAAACCTGGGTTATTTAGCTGATAACTGATAAATAAAACAACATGAATTAAACTGGTTGAGTATTCTTGACGTTATTGTCTAATTTAAGAAGTAACATTTGTTAACACTTGTATAAACAAAAGACGGGTGGGTGGGCTTATATTTTTGCCGCTTAAGTGTATTATAATACACGTAAATAGTATTTAGAATTTGACACTGAAATTTATTTCCCTATGCCGGGGTTTGTATTGAATGGAATTAAAGTTAAAAGGTATGATAACTTATTCATCTAGATCTATGGTTATATAATCTTATAATATAATATAATAATAATGTCTTGGCTCTAAGTCAGGTAAGTCATTATGGAATTTTGAGCACCATTTGTTTCATCCTCTTTCCGAGCCTGCCTGCCTGTTGCCTTCATAAGTTTTGAAGGTTTTGACTCTTCTATTTCTTCAGGATGCTTTACAGGTAACATGATGAATGATTTCATTCTTTCCGTATAATAGTTTAGCTCCATTACTAAACCAGGGTTCTCAATCAGCAATTGTGAGCAATCATAGTCTTTACCTTCTTTTTGCTTGGAAATATAGTAATCCATGAGAGTGCAGCCAGTTGTCATGGTATGTGGAGAACCACGAGTCAATGGATCCGAGGTACTGCTTCCACATGTCTCTGAGGCTCCAGCTACAGCAGAACTTGGTCTTTTCCGAGAGTTACTTTTGTTTTGAATCAGATTTACTTCGGGTAACCGTTTTGCCAGCAATAAATTCATCAATTTTGCGATTAGTGACTGGGCTAATAAACTCTTGTCATTTAAAATCAACGCCTCATTTTGATTTTCCTCACTTTGATAACTACTGGGAAAAAAATACCAGTGGTTAGTGGTAACAATTGGGAATTTTTATTCCCATTAGTTACTACTGGCAAATGATGAGAAACAATTTTTTTTTCCCAGTAGTTGTCACCAAATATTTTAGTGGTAACAAATGGGAAAAATATTCCTTCCTATTACTGGTAAAAGATGAGAAAAAAATACCCAGCTGTTACCAGTGGTAACAAATTGGTAAAAAAATATACTGCGCCAAGAAATAGGGTAAGGTAAGGAAAAACAACCAACAAAAGTTTGATCCGCATTTATTACACTTTAAAATAATAAAAAACAAATTAATCGTTGTTTAAACATTAAAATATATTCTCAAATCACGCTGCGCCGCGAGACGACTAGAGACGGTACTTAGGGGCCGAATGGCTGCTCTTGTTCATACAAAGATACTGAATTGTCAAGGTTTACAAAAAACATTGAAATAAGGACCTTTTTTAAAAGGTGTTCTGATATATGCTTACGAAATTGTATCTAAAAAACATCCTATTTAATTTTTTTGTTCATTATTTATTGAGAAAATAAACAAAATTCTGCTAATGCTTAAAGATCCAAACGCCGCATGGTCTTTTCTATGTCACTAGGTCTTGACATAAAAAAAAAACAAAACGCTGTTACAAACAAAATGACGTAGTTCCGACTACTGGTTCAAAGCGTAACGAACACCGATAATATTTAAAAAAACTTAGTAAATAATGATCAAGGAAATTAGTATTTTTCATAACACCTTATGAAAAAATTGCTGTTTTCAATTCTCGTTGGAGCGACTACATCCGAATGCGCGAACAATCAATATTGAGCTTTATTAGTAAGCACAGTAATGATTGCATTTGAATGGCAAACGAGCACACAGGCCACCTGATCGTAAGTAGAATCTAAGACTCATAGAAATTAGAATTCGTAATACTTAAAATCGTCCATTTACTTTCTTAACCTCGTATCTGATCGAATAGTTACATAAGAAAGTAGTCTTTTTTCTGTAGAAAACATGAGTGCTTTTCCTATCTAACTATTCGATCAGATACGAGATTGAGTAAAGGGACGAAATGCGTTGCCAACCCCGAGGAGTGAGATGGAATGCCTCTGCACGGCTAGCACATGTCCGCGACTTGTTTGTCGCTCGGATCTCCCTTTCTTTCTAGTCAGTAACGATAGAGACGCACTGAGCGACAAGCGAGAAAATACAACTTGTGCTACCGTGCTGTGCTATTTCACTGGTTGTATTATCCCAGTACTACTGAAACTGCTTGGGAGGTTTAAGTGTAAGATGGTGGGTGGTTGCTATAGATACTGCCTTGGCCAAAGGTGAGCAGTTTTGCTTTGTAAGTTAAAGTATTTCAATTTAAAAAATACACAAGGTCGTAAAATATAAAACATAGCAGTCGGTACTTTAATAGGCGGCTTATTCCCAGTAGTCCGTACACTAGAGCCACTAAATCGGCTCTAGGTCGCGGACTACTGGGTTTTTTTTTCCACTTGTCCGCACTGCGGACAGCTGGGAATTTCCGCAGTGTGAACAAACGGGTGCGGACAATTGGGCATATGCCTAATAGGCAGTTTTAGTTGCGTAAATTCCATCTGTGCTACCTTTTTTGTAGCTATAACAAGGCTGAACAATAAAAAAAAATGTTTAGCAGCATTCGACCCCTTACGTCATATTGCAATCGCAAAATACTTGGAAGATATTTGGCGGTTCCTTTATCCTTAGGTCAATAGGTGTAATATGACAATATGATATGTATTAACTTTATTTTCATTGCATTTGTATGGAAATTTGACACGCCGTGTTACAAACTTAACACCTTGACTTTGTTACAGACATCGCATGCGTACGGTTACTGTACAGTCAAGGACTTTAATTGTTATGCCACTATGGAACCCTGTCGCATAACATTAATCATTAATTTTGGCATAATTTCTTTCATATGGTTTGACGCTGTCATTATGACAGGGTTCCATAGTGGCATAACAATTAAAGTCCTTGACTGTAAATGTTTTTATTTCACTTATTCCCAAAATACCTCCAAATCAAAAATACCATAGCATGTCTTGATTGTATTTCCAAAACACCAGCCTAAAAAACATTGGGTAAAGATTATAAATAATACCTTAATTTAAATTGTAAGTTTCGGGATTCCAGTATTTTACTAGAATTCTGTTTTTTTGGGAGTAAGCGATTTTTTTTAACTCTAAAAGTGCATCCTTAGTAATTAGGTGGGTCGACAACCATCATAAGCCGGTGTGGATCTGTAGGTAAATAAGAGGGCGCTTGTACGAAGTGAGGGAGCCCTGTCAAATTTTTGTTACAGCAACCTTTTTTTATGAAAATAGGTATTTTAAAAATCTGTGATTGTGAAACCAGCAGATAGCTTCCAAGAAATAAAACATCTGACTAAAACATACATTTGGTCGTAATAATTAAAATTAATAATTACAATTTTACAAGTAATAAAGTAATAGTAAGCTTTAAAATTATACTCTACAGTCAAATTACAATTCATTGGCTTAAATAATAATTAAATATGAAATCTATAGAACATTAAATATATGCTTATGTTTACAATAATATTTACAAATAAAAAAACGAGTTTGCACTAAAAAATCACGTCAAAATCGATTGATAAAAAAAACTAATTTTATATTAATGATATTGTACTGTTTGTCATTTGTAATGTTACACAATTATCAAGGTTTTTGGTAGTAGTAAACAAATAATTTGATATCTTAGTATCTTAATGAAACTAATGTATAAAGACCGGATTATATGCATGCAAATATGCATGAAAAATGCTTGAAATATGCAAGAAATATGCATGAAAATACGTAAAATATGCAAAATTAAATGATAAGTTTTAAGAATCCAAAAAATAAAAAAGTAATTTTAATTAGTTTATGTAAAAATCAGCATACAATTAATAAATTGTCTGTAGATTGTCGATAAAAGGTGAAGTAACATAGCATTATATTACATTAGTAATATAAAAAAATGTAATGTTACGTGTAATGTAACATTACAATTTTTTCATATTTTTGTAACCGTAAACAATCAAGTATTGTTCCAAATGTTCAGTAGTAAGATTGTGTCGTCGATCATTTTGCATATAATCCGGTCTTTACTATAAGTAATGTACAATCCCACCTGACGGTAAGTTAATGTTTGTGTATAATATACCTACCTTGTATAAAACAAAGTAGCTTCCCGCCGTCTGTCCCTCTGTATGCACGCTTAGATCTTTCAAACTACGCAACGGATTTTAATGCGGTTTTCATCAATAGATAGTGATTCAAGAGGAAAGTTTTTATGTATAATAAATTCTGGATTATGTACGGTTGTTACAAAAAACACACATAACAATTTTATACTTGTATCAGGTGTTATGTATACTTAGTAATGTGGTAATTATGACAAGCAATAAAATATCATATTCATAAAATTTGTTCCGTTATTAACACAGTCAACTAGTTATGTGATGTGTCGTATAATAAATTATGTTTGTAGATAATTGTCTTACATAATAATCGACTCACATAATTTGATTAAAAATAAATAAATGTAAAACTTCACCAGCGTCTACAAAGCGTAATATTAATTACGATTATAACTATTTATTTAACAAGGTCAAAAAAGCATTATTTGAAGTCGACAATCATACAAAACTATGCGAATCGAAAATTATATCAAAAAATAATTATGTGAAACATATAATAAATTAAGGAGCCGCGAAAAGTACCAGCCTTATACAAAGCTCGATAATATGTATACATTTAGTTTCTAAATAGCTTAAACATCGGTTGAACATCGCTATCCTAACGCGTGGTCTTTCACTTGATTTCTTAAGTAAGGCAAATGACTGATTAGTGAAACTATGATCAATATCTTGCTCTATATTACTAGAATTGGTTTCGATTTTTAAAGTATTACATATAATGTACACTGCAAGCTTCTAAGTCATCTAAAGGAGGACACTAGATGTCACCACCGATCAAAAACGACAATGGCCTCTTACAGTACCGGCAAATAATATATCATCTTTGTACTCACATCTCATAGGATGTGACTCACCAAAATTGACAACCAATCAAGAACTAGTTGACCAATTGTATTGCTATTATTCAATTCGTTAGCTGATTAAATAAGGTTCAAAATGGTATATAACAAATGTTTGTACATATCTTAGTTTAAAAAGTTTAGTATTTAAAAAAACCATTGCTGACGTGTTTATACAAATCTCGTAAATATAGTATGAACGCGTCGGCAATGGTTTTTTAACTACTAAACTTTGTTAAACTACTATATGTACATTAGTTGTATACCATTTCGAACCTTATTTAAACAGCTAACGAATTGAATAATAGCAATACAATTGGTCAACCAGTTCTGGATTGGTTGTCAATTTTGGTGAGTCACATTTGTAGGTAGTAATATGAGATGTAAGTACAAAGATAGATGATAGATTATTGCCGGTACTGTACATGTTGTACATATATTGCGATCGTATTGTAAAGTTGACAATACCATTACCAAAGGGGTAAGTCAAGATATAATATCATTGGAAAGCTCCTTTCAAAACTGTATTTGCTACTCAGAAATTCAGAATAAAATTTTAGTGAAAAAGTTACCTAATTATATTAACCTATAATTAAATCTATATGACCTATATCTTGTGATGTTGGAAGGTAACTATAATCAACTGTAAAGTCTTGTATTATTTGTAATAACAATGAATATTGGTATAATATTCAATGTCTCATTGGAATAATTTGCACCTTCAGAAAGTCAGTGCCCTAATCCAGAAATTTTAAATTTCGAGTTAGGTCTCTATAATAATAAATTTATGACTTGAAGTTTGAATGCTGAAATTTTGAATTAGGTCACTTAGAATAATAACACATAGAATGATAGTTTCCTACAGCCAACCGGTCAAAAGTGACGCACAAAATGGATTCATGTGGGCGTAATCAACTCGTACTGACACACGACAACACGCACACAAGTAAACAAATAATGTTGCTAGCGGATTACATTTCCCCCTAAACTAGGGGATTTTTTGTTATTTACTCAATTTACTTATAAATTTAGTTTAAATTAAATGAAATCTATAAGTAAATTTAGTTAATTTAGGAACTAATCAAATTGTTGTTAATTATCGTAATTTAATCTTACCTCATCTTGTCGGAGGACGAGCGATGTCTCCCAACACAGGCAACATTTGTGTGAAAAACCAGTGATACCGACAATAAAGGAGGATGGCCGAATGGTGAATGGTAATTTTAATCGTATTGTACTGAATTTTAATAGCCTTGCAATTGTAATTGTTTTCTAAATAATTGTCGCTTCGATGATGTAATTTTTAGCATATTAGCTTTTTTGGACTCGTAGTACAATCGGAACAAGTAATTATATAAACAGAATTCAACTCATATCACAGAATAGTACAAGTACTCACTATGACAATTTAGCGGAAATAATTTCGTTTTACTGGCAACATTTTCATGTAATGTCGTTAGTAAATAATATAATATTTTAGTGAATGTTTTTCGTAAAACGACAAGTCAAAACATAGTACTTACACGTGGAATGTTATTTTAGAGTGTTTGTTTTCTTTGTCTGAAGGGTTGTGGTACCCATTAACAACGCAAACCGTCATTATAAATAAAAATCCGGGAGCTGTTGACGCTGTGTGACGTGATTGCGACTGACAGGCGGCGATCGCCGAGTACACCATTATGGTGTAGTTTAAGTCTGACGGGTTAGGTGCGCGGACTAGGTTTCTATGTGTTATTATTCTAAGTTAGGTCACTATTGTTCTGTAGGTGCGAATTATCAAAAGTCAATTACTATTTTTAAAATAAAATGTAATGGGCAACCCTTTTTTTCAGAGCTGGTATCTCGGGGTTTAACCTTTTTATATTTTAACAATATAGTTTAAACAGAGGTATAAGCTGAGCCGTCTTTGTTCGGTGAGAACGCGTTCCAATTTCCGCCTACCGTTTATTTAATATCTCAGATTAAATATATTACAAACGATTACATTAAATGTGTTGTATGAAAATTTTATACGAATCACAAGTTAAGGCATTGTGCCAGTCAATCACGAATTTTCCAGTATTAAGTATAAGAGCTGACAAAAATGCTCCATCTTTTGTAATAAATGCCTACTTCACCATATTTTTTTCTACAGTCATTACTTATGTTGAAAAGTGAGGTGTAGGGCCCGGAATTTTGGGGGTGGCTATTGACAAGTTGTAGGGAGAGAACATCGCTGTTTATCGACGTTATCGACAAATAGTTTTTTTTATTGATTTATGCCTTTATTAATCTCAATTTTTCCGATGATATGTATTATTTTCAGAGAAAAGAAAAAAGTTCAAAATATCGGAAAGTTATAAAATAATATTTTCTGTTTATTATATCAAAGGCAAACAAGCCACCTTAAAGTGGTCTCAGAGGGATCTATTCTCAAGTTAAAAAATATAAGGGTTATCGTAATTATACTGATTTACTGATTTCAATAAAGCAATTTAAACGGATCAAAGATTCCGATATTTCGAACTTTTTCCATCATCAAGAGAAATTTGAGGTTTTATTTAATAAAGACATAAATGAATAAATAAACGATCGTTTTGTCGATAATATCGATAAACAGCGGTGTTCTCTCCCTACAACTTGTTAAAAGCCGCCCCTAAAATTCCGGGACCTAGGGAGGTGTCTAGATTGCAACAATAGTCCAACTATCTTCTAAACCGATCCCGAAGAATTTCGTACATTACTTGTATAAAGTCTGTTCCTATTCGGACTGCCAATGACAATAACAAGTTTACCTGACTGTTATTGTCTTTAGATAGAGGATGAAATAGTGATGGGAATAATGTTACCTCTAATTAGTTTATTAAAAAGGTTGAATATATATTCATCATCATCGTATTATTATGCTGGGAGAGGAGAATTTCCCGGGATTTTGTGAAATGGGTTATTGTTAATAATTAATAACTTTTGTCGAGGGAAAACTAAACAAACAAAATGAAAATGTTCGCTAAAGTCGCCGTCAATAGAATTTGCAACTATGTAAACAAATTAGTACTGTTTGACACATAACCTCAAATATCCACCAAGCGTGTTTTTTATTAAAAATAACGTATAATGAATAGTTATTTTATCTTAAACTTAATATGAAAACAATGATTTAGTGTATAAATCAAAATTAAAAATTATTTACCTTTTTATAAAGGTAGGTAACAAAAAGACTCGCGGGATTGTAAGTCATATTCATATCCATGTTAAAATAACGGACTTAAACCCCGGGAAATTGCTTCCTAGATCCGATCACTGTTAATGACAGATACTTTAGTTAAACAATTTGGACTATTTCTTGCAATCTAGAAACGTTACCTGAGTCTATATCGTTTTGGAGTTATAAACCGTTGACATTTGCTAGATCACGTGATTATAAATACATCTTTAACTATCTATTATCAGCAATAAATAATCATACTTCATTATGGTTTGTGCTCTACATTTCTTATCTTAGTCAACGACAAACAAGGCGTGCCTTAACCGCTTACTGTAACTACTGTATATAAAAGCGCTTTTAACAATTTGTGGTACATTGGTAGTATTACATTTCAACACATTGCTTCGAAACTATTCAAAAATCGTGTATAAGGCTGCGGCTCCACTGAGGCGGAGACGAGCGGAGCTCAGTGGAGCAGAGCTGTGAAAAGAGCTAAGTGATTCCACTGAGGCGGAGACGAGCGGAGCTGAGTGGAGTGATTACAATGTAGTAGTGCAGTCACGTCTCGCTCCGTCTGACTGTTTCCACTGAAGCGGAGCGGGGACGAGATGTGGATTTCAACTAATATGATTGGTCGATTCCTACCCGTCTCCTGTCCGCTCCGCTAATCTCCGCTTGACTGTTTCCATTGAAGCGGAGCGGAGACGAGATGTGGATTTCAACGAATATGATTGGTCAATCCCTACACGTCTCCTCTCCGCTCGGCTCGTCTCCGCCTCAGTGGAGCCGCAGCCTAAGGGTATAAGGATATAGCGGACTGATTCATTTAAGGCATAGGTGCGCTGACGATTTGTTTTTCCGAGAAATGGCCAGTGATTAATTTATGGTGTTTGATTTCATCAGTGCAAACACGCAAATAAGTTTAACTTTTTCCTAGTGCCACAAACAGTCGTTCAAAGTCGTATGTGCATTTGAGGTACTAAGTAACAGTCGTTCAAACTCGTGAGTGTAGATTTTGAACGAGAGTTACTTAGTACCTCAAATGCGCGTATGACTTTGAACGACTAATACCTAATGCCTCAAATAAACATACCAGTTCAAACGACTGTTACCTAGTGCCTCAAACGCACATAATACTTTTAATGATTGTTACTCAGTGCCTAAAATGTACTATTGAATTTGAATGACTTACCTAGTGCCTCAAATGCACATGACTTTGAACGACTGTTTTCTAGCGCCTCAAACGCACATACAACTTTGAATGATTGTTACCGAGTGCCTTAAATGTACTATTGAGTTTGAACGACTGTTACCTAGTGCCTCCAATGCACGTATGACTTTGATCGACCGTTTTCTAGTGCCCAAAAAGCACATAAAACTTTTCATGATTGTTACTCAGTGCCTTAATGTACTATTGAGTTTGAACGACTGCGTAGTGCCTCAAGTGCATGTATAACTTTGAAAGACTGTTTTCTAGTGCCTCAAACGCACATAAAACTTTTAATGGTTGTTACTCAATGCCTAAAATTTACTATTGAGTTTGAACGACTGATACCTAGTGCCTCAAATGCACATATGACTTTGAACGACTAATACCTAGTGTCTCAAATGCACGTATAAGTGTGAAAAACTGTTTTCTAGTGCCTCAAACGCACATACAACTTTAAATGATTGTTACTCAGTGCCTAAAATGCACATCAAATACAATTACAAAGTGGAAAACGCTAATACGCGTCGCCGGCAGTGAGAGCGTTTCAATCAGGAGCAGAGTTTCTAAATTAAGAGTATTCACGAGCGTTTAAACAAAATTCATCTTTACCGTTTACAACACACTTCAATTTTAACTAAGCATTCTGAACACAGCATCTATTACTTATGATCGACTTTATCCGTCGCTTTTTATTATAAACATAGAGCTTATACATCACTTGAAACGTAATGCAACCAAATTAAAAGGGGCAATATAGTAATATGAAGTTCATATGCGTATACTGCCTATTTTATTCGGTCGGTAGATATCAGTAGACCTCGTTATCTTGGGCACTGACGTCACTTTTTTTGTAGGGATTGAATTTATATTTTATCGACTATCTAAATGTCGATGGTATTGTACTTAGAGTCATATGTCATGACACTGACAAAGAGTCAAAGACAATAACTACTTAAAAATAATGGGATAAATAAAAGTCGCGGGTGTTCGTTAGTTACCCTGTCTATCATAGTTTTTCCACAATAATAACTTCAGGGGCCTGTTTTATAAAGCTACAAAGGTATAGATGAATTACCGAGAGCGTGGAATTGCATATGTAGTGGTTGTACCGTTCGCATGAAAAGGAAAACCATTTAAGTTTTCTTCTTAATTTATTACCCTAAACAAGTGGAATAAGTAATTCTTTTTTGCTTTTAGTCGCTATCATTCATTTAAATTTTCATCTTTAAGGTTGGAAATTGCTTATGGGACAGATGCAAATTAAATTATATTTATAGTTCTCCTGATGACTTCTTGATAAAAATCATCTACCTACTGCCGACGGACCGTACGTAACTTTTTGTTACTCGTAGAGAGGAATTTTTTCGTTGCTTTGAATTTGTCACTCTTACTCAAAGAGAATATAATCACTACGTTTTACTCTTACTCTCAGTCAAAATTTGATAAATAGTCGAGAGAGAAACACCTGTAGCTTTTTCAACGGATTGGGCAGCGGTGGTGTAAGGTGAATTTAAATTTTTCATTAGTTCGAGTTCAAGTTCGTCGATTACAGACGTGAAGGTATGTATGTATGTACAATAAAATAAGATATATATTTAAGACATGCATTGTAAAAAGTATTTAGAATTTGACACTGACATTATTTTTGTATTATTATATAGGTAACAAAACTCTTTTGATGTTGATGGTATAAGAAGTAGAGGAAATTTAAATATAGAATGCCTGTAAAGACATGTTACCACTACATATGCAATTCCACGCTCTCGGTAATTCATCTATACTATAGATGAATTACCGAGAGCGTGGAATTGCATATGTAGTGGTTGTACCGTTCGCATGAAAAGGAAAACCATTTACTTAAATTTTCTTCTTAATTTATTACCCTAAACAAGTGGAATAAGTATGTCCTTTTTTTGCTATTAGTCGCTGTCATTTATTTAAATTTTCATCTTTAAGGTTGGAAATTGCTTATGGGACAGATGAAAATTATATATAGTTCTCCTGATGACTTCTTGATCAAAATCATCTACTGCCGACGGACGTACGTAACTTTTTCTTACTCGGAGAGGGGAATTTTTTCGTTGCTTTGAATTTATCACTCTCTTACTATTAGTCATAATTTTATAAATAGTCGAGAGAGAAACACCTGTAGCTTTTTCAACGAATTGGGCAGCGGAGTAAGGTGAATTTAATTTTTTCATTATTTCAAGTTCAAAATATTTATGACAGTTAAAATTATTTGTTTACTTTGACTCTCAATCGGACCAAAATTACTGTTACTTTCTGCCATATTTTTTGCAAACTGTGTAACTTACAGTCGCACGAGCCCAGTCAAAATAATTCTGAAAATTACGAGTATCCAATAAAATAGTTTTTAAAGTTGTGGGTAATTCTATAGCTCTGCCTACCCCACTCTGGGATTACAGGCGATAAGGTATGTATGTATGTACAATAAAATAAGACGTATATTTTAGTATTTTAGTGCATTGAAAAAAGTATTTAGAATTTGACACTGACATTATCTTTGTACTTAGGTACTTACTTAATATATAACAAAACTCTTTTTATGCTGATGGTTAAGAAGTAGAAGAAATTTAAAAATAGAATGCCTGTAAATACATGTTACCACTACATATGCAATTCCACGCTCTCGGTAATTCATCTATACAATTTACAGGTTACAAGTTTCCATTTGACACAACCTCGACCAATGGCGACCAGCCATTTGAGCAGTGTTGCCAGTTTAGATCTTAAAAATTGTAACTTGTACCTTTATAAAACGTGCCCCAGGTTATCGCATCGCGTAATACTAATGAGGTTATCTACTTATTTTTAATCAAGAACCTTTAATACCTACGTACGTTATATTGAAATTGAGCAGATTTTTAAAAGGCAAGAAATTACATGATTGCATAATATAAACTACAAACATCGATATATAGACTGTCGATAAAATAAAAATTCAATCCCTACAAAAAAGCAACGTCAGTGCGACAAGATAACGAGGTCTAGTTATCAGCTAGGGTTTCTTTTTTGTCAATGACTTATAATGAGCTATCGAAATTTGTCAAGTATTATATAATATGTGCTTGATGACGTCATGTTTTTCGTTTTGAATGTTGTGAAATTCTTAAATGTACTTTATTAACCCTGTGTGTGTATTCATGTATAATGCAACTTTGTCGTGATCGATAAATTATCGAATGTTTTATGGCATGGGGAAGGCAAACGAACGAGGCAACCTTAAAGCTGGGTCCACATTACGCGGCAAACCCTAGAACATTGCCTAGCGCGGCGGCCGGGGAGACGGGAGACGGGGTAACTCCATAGAGGAGCGCCGCGCGAGCCAATGTTCGTGCGTTTGCTGCGCATAATCTGTACGCGCCTTAAGACCACAAATCCGTTGCCAATAGTGTTGTAATGATGTAATTTCAATGGTAGTCAAAAGTGACTCGAGTCCGGTCATTGTCAGATACCGGTTGTTTATAGTTGCGATAAGTATAAATAAATGAGGTATGCATGTAATTAAAAGGTATTCAAACTTGGCCATTATTATAATGATGATTGAAAATTGCTTTTTATCGATGTCGATAAACTTAGTCGACATTTAATGAATCACTAGCACGAATCATCGTTGCTGATGATGATCGTGTCAAGATGCGTCAATAATTAAGGTGCGACCTCACCGCTGCTTTAAATACGGCGGCGGTACGGAATCCCAGTGACGCATCGTATCCGTACCGTTTTTATCGCCTGCCCTCCACACCGCTGCTTAACAGTGCGTATATTACGGTGCGTCAAAAACGGCGCCATGTTGTTACTATGACCCCGTCTTTTGTTTACGCAACGACACCGTTTTTCAAGCAGCGGTGTCGGGAGCTTGCGTCAAAAACGGTACGCATACGATGCGTCACTGCGATTCCGTACCGTTGACGTTTTTTAAGCATTTGTGTGGGCGTGCCTTAACAGTTTTTTATGACTTGCTGTTAACTTTGGCGTATCTTGTGACGGACATCTGAGCGTCTGTATCGTGTATATCTCCAGCTTGTAAACGTTTTGTGATGTCTTAACGATGAACTGTGACTGGACTTTGCCAATGTGATTCTATTTACGTATAGTGTTTGGAAACGTTTCTCTTCATTTGCCATACAAACGCTTCAAGCGTAACTACAAAACGATCAACTTATATTAGACTGCCGTAGGAGGAGGTAATGTGTTTATCAGCCTATATATGTTTGTTCCTATGTGGCGCTCTAGAAACTAAACGCGTGAACCGATTTTGATGATTCTTATGGCAATCGATTTGTCTTAATCTCGTGAGTGTCACTTAGGATATGACAGTAATCAAAAAAGGTATGACAGTATTCAATACGGGGGCAACGAAACGCCGAAAAGAAAAAAAAAAAAGTTGACGAACTATGACAAGTGGAGTTTCATTGGATAGGTATTTAAAAAAATTATCTTTAGGTTTCTTTCATCATTGTTCATGTTGATTGATCGTTTAGGATATTTACAACGATTTAAAAAGTAAGTAAGCAACAGTCGGGTTTTTTAAAGCTTGCTTGCTTGTGTGTTTGCAATTTTTGTTATGTATTGAAAACCGGTTAACCTTTTAGGAGCTAAATACGATACGTATAACACCTAACTATAACATTAAATTGTATTTGGGGTTAACCAATGTAATATTCTAATAAAATTACACAATACAGAAAACTGAAATAAACCGAAGCGAAGCGATGGCGCCGCTATAATAAAACCGAATCGTTTGTCGATACGCTAGAAACGTTTGTATATAATAAAAAACGAAATATTCCACGATAAAAAAATGATATATCCTACCTCGACAATTTACTTGACTTATAAGCTAGTTTCAAGTCGAAGTAATAATGACAATTGATAAATATGCAAGTTATTTAAATTTAAAAATATCGACAATCCGTGAATTATATAGATAACGTGGATCTACCACTCGTTAAAATACTAATTTATGTACAATTAGTGAAACAAGTCAAGATTAATTACGACAAAGGCTTACGATGGGACTTGGTGTATTCATACATAATTTAAAAGTCGTCTTACACCCGTATTCACAAACAATACTTAAGGGATCCTTCACTGAGTAAACGCACTGCGTTCAATACAGCTTTGTGATTGGTCCTTTTTGACCGATATTTTGTTTATGAGACGATTTGAACCACCCTGTGCGTTTGTGAGCACTGTGAGACCTCATAGTGACGTTTGTGAATACGGGTGTTAGAAATGCTAGCAACGTCGCATAATTTCGTTCTTAGCAGACCTCGGGATATACGGGGCAAAATTAAATGACAGCTAGGGATCGCTTATATCGATAAACTCAACTATCGATGCTTTACGCATATACTAGTGATTGCCCCCAGCATGTTTGTGTGTATTTTTTTAATTTGTTTTGCCCCTTCCACAGAAATTGAAAAGTATTTTAGCCACCTGAAATGGATACAGTCGAGGCGGAGAAGTTTAACGCGCCAAAATTTGGAACGATTCTGATCGTTTATTTTAACAATAGTTAATGTGACAGTAATTCTGAAATACACAATGAGGAAAAAAAATGATGATGATGAGTGAAGGTTCAAAAGTCTTTTTAAAATAAAGAATAACCTGAATTATGTTTCCATTTTGTTCCATATGCATACTTTCAAAAACAAACAAAACAAAACTTGAAGCGATCACTAGTATATGGGAAAAACATCGATAATATAGTTTATCGATATAGGCGATCCCTAATTGTCATTTAATTTTGCCCCTTATATTCAGAGGTATGTTAATCAGTAATCACCTATAAGCAAATTGTCGTCATCGACACCAAGTACCACCCCTTGTACTCGCTTATCTCTTTCTCTTTCCTACTCCAACGTTGAATAACACATGTAGCATTGACAGTACTCTACATAACTCCCAGTTAATCCCATGTCGTAATAAGCTATAACTCAATACTTAATATAACACGTATGGCCAAAATAAACACTGATACGGTATAGGCTATGACACCCGTGTAATGGCGACTCGACGAGGCGTCTCACACCCGTATTCACAAACAATACTTAAGGGATCCTTCAGTGAGTAAACGCACTGCGTTCAATACAGCTTTGTGATTGGTCCTTTTTGACAGATCTTTTGTTTATGAGACGATTTGAACCATCCTGTGCGTTCGTGAGCACTGTGAGACCTCATAGTGATTTGTGAATACGAGTGTTAGTTTTCACACTAAGCATGTTGTATGGCTTTGCTTGAACCCTTGGTACTACTTATCTAACAGACCAGTATTTAAAATTTTAATTAAATTAGGTATTTAAAGGTCGTACACTTGGACTGTGATGATTAGCCATAGGAATCCAGGGGGCAAAAATTTATGACAAGTAGGGAGTTCCTATATCGATGAACTCAATTATCGATGCTTTTTCCATATACTAGTGATCGCCCCCGGCATTGTATGTATTTTTTTGTAAGTATTGTTCTGAAGACGAGTATGAAATACACACAGCATAAAAAAAAAAAGTTATGACCACACATATTGAAATGTCATTTAACCACCTGAAATGGATTTATCAGCCCAGACGGAGACGTTTAGCGTCCGAAAATTTTGAACAAATTCTGATCGTTTATTTTAACATTAGTTAGGGACAGTATCGAAGATAAAAATTATGATGAGGAAAATTTCAAAAATCGGTTTTAAAAAAGTAGAAGAGAATTATTTTATTACTTTGTTTAATATTTACAGTTTTAACAAAATTATATTTTTACAAACTAAACTTGGAGTGATCACTAGTATATAGAACAAGCATCGATAATTGAGTTTATCGATATAGGAACTCCCTACCTGTCATAAAATGTCCCCCCCTGGATTCCTAAGTCTGGTGATGATGGGAGCATATCTCTTTTTTTTTGCCACTATAAATACACAATTTAAAAAAAAATGGCAGGTGGGTAGAGAACATCAAACTATGCAATAATTAAATAATATTCTAATATTAATATGTGTCCCAAAATATTTGTATGGAAAGTTCCTTTTGTGTTACCAAAAACGTAGGAATATCGGTAACACAAAAGGAACTTTCCATACAAATATTTTGGGGCACATTAGAATATTATTTAATTATTGCATAGTTTGATGTTCTCTACCTACCTGCCATTTTTTTTAATTCTGGAGATGTCACTCATAGTGGCAAAAAAAAAGAGAAATGCTGGTCGATGTCATTGGTGTCTGAGAAAATGAGAGGAAAAGTTATTGTTTTTTTAATAAACAACCTTTAAAAATTTGGTATTCAAGTGGTCAATGTGTGCAACCTCTAAACACTGTCCCATCACATTGTAGACATTTACAGTACATTTCGTGTATATAGAGGAAAAATTCTTTAAGTACATCAAGTAGACACATTTTTTGTATTATCAAATCAATAGTACCCAAGTGATTTTTTTTAAAGTATGCATACTAATAACATAGTGATTTTTTTCTCTATATAGGCGACAACAACCACTCGTTTGCAAATTCAAAATTATAATCATTCATTAATGTGAAACAAACTTACCCAGTGTTTATTTTGTTCAACTCTAAAATAAATTATATTAACACGATGACGTAACTAAGTCCCAGATGTTTTTAAGCGAGGGTACGTTTGCCGTCGTCATGGAAACGCGACTCGAAGCCAAGATTCAACGTACCACGTGACGCGGTGCTATTCGGAGGGGCGCGGGGGCGGCGCGCGCGGGGGGAGGGGGGACGCCGGAACACTCCAACTTTCCGCCTGTGCCCATCTGTATCAACACAAATGATTATATAGGTAATACTTACTAAACACTTAACGGGCGTTTCCAAAAAAAAAGTGTACATGTTTTTATTTTCAGAATTCATTTTTTTTTGGTTTTTCTTACTCAGAATCGTTGATACTATCGATCCTCATACAAGAAAAAAGTGTCCCAGATTTTTCTATGTAAGTTTTTTCTTCCACGTCCATATAAATAAAAAAAAACAGCATACAAAAATGTGACGATGTGGAATGGAATATTTGGGACACTTTTTTCTTGTATGAGGATCGATAGTATCAACGACTGCTGAGACAACTGAGTAAGAAAAACCAAATAAAAAAAACGAAATCTGGACACAAAAAAAATTGACACAGAAAAAACACATAGCTACAGTAGAACACAATTTATATGGCATGTTGTGAGTCTTCGTTCACGCAGACACGAACAACGATTCAAATGATTTCCGAAAGCACGACTAAAACCCACGATCAGACTTGTACGTAATAGTTATAAGTTGCAAATTAAATTGCATCTACTTTTTCCATCTCACTCACGGATGTCTGAAAGACAAGCGGCCGCATCAACATGGCGCCACTAGTAACCAATAATAGCACAGAATACAGACGCGCAACGCGTGGATCATGCTGATTGGTTCCCGCGCCTCGAAAATATGTCATCTGCGCAGGTACATCGGTAAGCCATATCAGTTGTGTTTTACTGTACAACGTTGAGACTTGGATAGTTTGTATTGCACATCACTAATGTTAGGTAGCCACCAAACTGCCCGCTTGATAACGGGGTCTACACGCAAGACAATAAATAAGCTATTATTATAGCATTTTTATTACCATCGTTACGCGCACGAACAATCTCAGTGATGGTGTTTGATAGATAATTAAATGAAAACTTTTTTATAATGGATTTGTTAAAAATAAAGCCAAGTGTGGTGCTGGTTTTAGAATGTTGTCACTCCATGTCTTCGAGTGGATGTCGTAAGAGACGACTAAGGGACTAAAGGCTGTGTAGTGCTGTTAGGCGATGGGTTTGCAACCTGTGACCTGTGACTAATACACTGGATAACATCTTAGCCTGGGGCGTATTGCATAAAAAATAATAGCTTATATTATAAGCGGAACTCTCTTTCCAACAATATGTATTAAAAAGAGACTTCCACTTGTATTACAAGTTAGAAGCTTTTATGAAACGGGCCCCTGGTTGTGCAAAATGTGGTCACAGAATTATCTACAAGTTTTTGGAGTTGTTGGTGAGTCTGTGGCTCTGCGGTCTGCCTACCCCACTCTGGGAATGAAGGTGTGAGTTTATGTAACGTTATGCAGTGTTGTTGAAACATTTTTTTTTTCAATTGGTTTGACTGTGTTGCAATATGGCACCAGAAATCGCGTGAGCTGAATAAAATCGTCATTCCAATGGTTATACTTTATTGTTTCAATTATTAAATTGATAATCTTAACAATGGTTTGACCAGAGGGTTTAAATATACTATGAAGTCTACAAAGATCCATTAATGGATTCCATTGAACTTTTTATATACCGGGATCCATCAATGGATACTAAATGTCCACGAGTATCCATTAATTGATGGAATCAAGTGTATAAAAAGTTTACTAAAATCCATTAATGGATCGAAGTGTAATTAAGAGTGCAACAGAATCCATTGATGGATTCCACAGTATTCAAAAGTGCAAACGAATCCAAATGGATTTAAGTATACGATAAAGCCCACTCCACTCCATTAATGGATTTGAATGTACAAAAAGTCCACTTCACCCCTTTAATGGATCCTATCAATGGATCGTAGGGGACGGAGGGTATTGTCAATGTTTTGATAACTCTTATATACTTGACAGTAATGGCGGCCCATTTAAAAACAATACCATAACAAGTCAAATACAATATAGTTTTTATCGCCACCCGTTACCGACACGGTCACGGAACTATGTTACGATAAAATGTCACAAAAGTGGACCTACCATACCCTGCTAAGGCACCTTGTACTAAAAATAGTTCATAATACGGCTATTGATATAAACATCTAGTGCAAAGGAAGTAAAGTGGAATTTCTTTTGTTTTTATGACTAAAGATTAAATTAGAGAATTAACTTTATTTTATTCACAATAGATTCATATTCCATTGAAAAATTTCCTTATAGGCCCGCTGCCTTAGGAGGTTATGACACACACGTTAAATAGTGACTGACTCGTGGTCACACTTTGTTGCAGCCAAATTCGACCCACCAATAAATTGTGATTGTAAAAGTAGGCCTAGGCTTGTTAGGTATCTTCTGCCCGAAGGGCAAACCGCCCAGAAATAGGAGCTCCGCCAGAGCGGGGCTACGTCGAAACTTAAGTGTGACAAAACGCAGTGTTACCACGAGTCAGTATAGCGTTAAATATATAACCTCGTAAGGCCCATCATACTACAAACAAAGAGTTTTTTGTGAGTGTGACTTTAAATCTACCATCAAGGCAATAAAGTTCAATTACGTTTGTTCGACAATACCATTTTCAGTTTATGAAGATAGGAAAATGTTGATTGCCTTGATTATGCACACTGGGCCTTACGAGGTCAGCGCAAAAGCGTCAGTATTTATAATGTTGGTAGTTCTCACCTGTTCGTGGCGTGTGCGTGTGCCCCGCGCCTGCCTGCAACGTGGTGCCACTTCACGTAACCGCTCAGCCGTCGCTTTAGGAGCCCGGCGAGGGAGTGCAGCCAGCCTGCGACGCGACGTGGTGTCACGCCCCGAACGCGGAGCTCTTTGGTGGTGGGGGCGCTTGGGGGGTTTGGTGGGGTCGTTTGGGGGTTGCAGGGGTTGTTTGGGGGGAGGGTGGGGTCGCTTAGGGTGTTGCGTGGGGTCATAGGGGGTATGTTGGGGTCTTTTGGGGTATGCTGGGGTCATTGGGGGGTTTGTTGGGGGTCATTAGGGGCGTAAGGGGTTGTGTGTGTTTGTTATTTTGTTTGTTAAGTTAATAAGGGCGAGGGCAAAAACGCGATGGTTTTTAGAAACAACGGAGTCATTCTTGTTTTTTTTTACATAAGTGTTGTAATTATCATTAATATCACAGGGAAAAACACTAATTTATTTGATTAAAAAATAAATCAATGTCATATGTACCTAACGTTGACGTATTTATTTAAATAAGGAGATGCAAGTCGCTTATCAAAAAGGTCAAATATTACAGAACAATTCTAAAAGCCGTAAACATGCGAAGAGATTCGATAAAATCGATAACTGGAATAGTCGATAAAACATAATCAATCAATCCCTCTTGACGTTTGATTTTTGCTAAGAAAATTCCGCCCCTTAAACAAGAGTCACCAGAGCGGCGCTGAGGGGATTTCTATTTATTTCTTTCCACTGCTTACCACACGCTTAAAGTCATACCTAGACCGTAAGGTTAACTACACTCAAGAGCAAAAAAAACGGGTCAGAGTACGTTTTACATACTAAAGAGGCTATTTCGAAGCCTTGGTTCCACGCCAGGGGATGCTTTTAGTGAAATCTGATGATGGATACCCCGAGCATCGATACAGGACTTCCAGAGTGCCTAGGATACCCAACTGATTGAATCTACGGTTAACGCCGGAATTGTGCATGTTCAGAAAAACATCTAAAATGGCATTAAAATGTAAGGACATCCAAATGCTGACCCAAACTCTTTCGCTGTGGTGTTAACTGATTGCGCGATCAATTAGGTATCTTAAGAACTTTTGACCTCCTCTATTGAACCTCGGATCCACCATTAAACTTCTCTCAAAACAACCCCTGGCAAGGAACCAAGGCTTCGAAAAAGCCTTGTTTGTATGAAAAACGCACTCTGACCCGTTATTTTTGCCCCTTAGTGTATACGGATAATTGGTTGGGTGGTTAGGTTTAAGGATTAAAGGAGTAAGCACAAGGACGACCCCTGGGGGTCATAAGGGGGATAGGGACCCGTATTTAACACCAAAGAGCTTCGCTATTGCCATGTGCCCGATTGATAGCGAATGAGGTGAACAGACATGAACCTACCCGATTGAATAAAACGCGGCGCAAAGAACTAATTTCTTGTATAATAGGGGTGTGTCTTGGATAAAAAAAAACTAATTAGTTCGTCAATAAGATAATCGAAAAATATTGAACACGTATGTTTTGATTTATCACAAAAATTTACGATTTAGTGTCATTATCATTAGGTACAAATGGAAAATCGTCCACGTGAAATAACCATTCTGAAGTTGGATCAAAAGTAATATAGAAAGTGAATTTAGTCAAAATGGTAAAACACCTAGTAACTAGCCTCTAAAATACCAGTTACTGGCACCTAGTGTTTGTTGAATTATCGTCTCTATTACCTTATGTTAAAATTCATGGGGCCAATAATCGGTGGGCGGCCAAGAATAGGTCCTTTTACCCTAATTGTGCAGAAAAGTAGTTTTAACCAAATTTATTTTCGTTGTAAATTATTTAAGTCCGAATGGAATTTTGTCCATTATGAATTATGAGCAAAATCAAATACGCACAAGTGAATGTAGTCTAATATGAATTAAGACCATATAAATATAATATAAATTGTACAAATTTCAGGTAGGACGTATTTACAATTGGTCATATTTCTGAGTGTACGTAAATACAAACAGACATATTTTTTCGACCAATATCATATTAGACAATTTTACCACGGGACATGATTCCATTTTAGACGTTTTTCAGGATGGTCAATTTTCCTTTTTGTTGTATTTCAAATGGTCATTTCTCTGAACTGACGTATAATTTCAAGTGAACGATTTTCCATTTGTACAGTCAACAGCATAAATAAGTGATCATTTATGTACCTTGTCGCTTTCAATAGTTTTACAATTTTGTATAACATTTCAAACACGGCGTTAAAGTGACAAGGTACATAAATGATCACTTATTTATGCTGTCGACTGTACCTAATGACACTAAATCAAATTGACAAATATAACGCGCGTCAAAGTTCGGGTGTGGGGGCTCGTGACGTCACAACGTGGTATAGTGTGCCACGGCGTGACGTCACGCGAAACTTCAACGCACTTTATCTTCGTCATTTTTTGTATAATTGACAAAAGAAAAAATAAGTGTGTAATATTTTTTGATAATGTAAATGACGGACTAATTAGATTTTTTTAGGACACTAACCTATTGTGATAGTTTTAAGTAGTGGCGCCATTTTGTTTTCATTCGATCGCGTAGTTTACTGCTATTCAAAACGTAAAGGTCGTATGAGTGTTAATGTTTCACTCTCATAATGCTCTTTCGTTTCGGATAGCATACACCAAGCTAGAAGCAGGTTCGAAATGGAAAGTCACTGATCGAAAGTATAATTGGTAATCTACAATCTACATACTAATATTATAAAGAGATAAAGGTTGTGACGTTGTGGGAGTAATCTCTGGATCTACTGAACCGATTTTGAAAATTCTTTTACCAATAGAAAGCCACGTTATTTGTGAGTGTCATAGGCTATATATTAACCCAAAAAAAAAATGTTTATTGCACGGGAACAGCTAGTAATAGCATAAAGAGGAGAGATTTGTATTAGTGTATGTTTGTAACGAATAAACTCACACTACTGGACCGATTATATGTATGCCAGATTATATATGTATGTTTGTTCCTATATGGCGCTCTAGAAACTAAACGCGTAAACCCATTTTGATGATTCTTATGACAATCGATTCGTCTTTATCTTGCGAGTGTCACTAAAGGTATGACAGTAATTAAAATACAATATGGCGGCAGCCAAACGCAATATTGTAAAAAAGAAAAAAAAATTGATGAACTATAACAAGTAGGGTACGTATCATTGAATAACTTTTTACAAATCATCTTTAGACTTCTTTCATAATTTTTCATTTTGAATGATTTATAATATAACGATTTAAAGTTGGTCAGCAACAGTCAGGTTTTTTAAACCTTGCTCTATGTTAATTATTAGGTATTACAACAGCAATTTTAACGCATTTCTTTACTACATTGAAAAAAAAAACTCGTTTCTGATATTTCGAGAATTGATAGTTTGAACTTAATTCTCTTCACTTTTAAGTTTAAAATGACGATATAGTACTCACGTGAATCAATTGTGAATACAAGCTGATTCATGTAACAAACAGATGAGAAAAATCATTTTCTGAAGAGCTATAATAATAACAAGATATAAGCTAACATTTTTTTTTCTATCTATTCCTAGCAAAACTGAATTTAACATGGAGTTTATATGGCCGACCTGTTACATAGCGTCACAGTGCATATCGGATTTCTCTGTCTAATCGCTGTCTAATTAGCAGTTTAAAATGCTTGTATCATCCGTATTTCTTGGCAGTTTCTTATTTTCATTTCACTTTTGGTGATCTGTTTTTTGGATTTTGTTTTTTTTATAGAATACTTGTTTTAAATAAAAGTATTGAAATTTACAAAAAATTGCTCCTTACATAAAAATATTCCGTATGGCCGCCATTTCCGTGGGTTTGATGTCACGTGACCGGTCACACTGATCCGTCAAAATTTTTCATGCCTTCTGCATACCGAAAGGTTAAGACAGCAGTAAATGTCTTTGATTTTGACAGAAAGCTATAAAGAATATTTTTCTACTCGCTTACTAAAAACCGCTAATATTGATATCGTTAACGGTATCAGAATACCACCTATAGCGCAACCGAAGCGGGAAAACAATTCTATAATGAGCGTTGCCATGGTAATAACAGTACAATAATAATAATTATAGCATTGTTATTACCATGGTTACGGTCATTCCGGATATCATTGGCGTTTAGTGAACACTTGAGATCAAAGAGATAAATTTATGAACAGGGTTCGCAGTTATTATAGCACGGTAAGACTAAATCGAGCTATGGAGTCGACATTCATATTAAAACTGGCGTCCTGTCTGTATCAGTGAATTTCCATATTCTAAACGTAATTGTATGTAACGCCCACAAGCGAACTAATTGTTGTTATTGCAGGATAATGAACATACAGTATGTGTTAAGATTAGGTGTAACAATAAGTTTTAATGATTTGAGAAGTTTGTAATGTACAACCCCAACGAAAATGTTAAGCTTAGTGCGTTGTCATAGTAAACTTAAAACAGAACATCTAATGACACACATGACAATGACAATGACATTCGCAATGACAAAGTTCTAAGTGTGCTCAACATTTCTATTAGGTCGGCTTATGAGCTACCATAAGGGTCTCCCCAGACCTATAGACGCGGAATCGGCATGAGCCGGTAAGAAAAAGTTTTATGTCCGTGCAGTAAGAGTGAAAAAGAGGCCGTTCGGCTCGGCTCGGCTGGATTCGTGGCATGGCGTCACTGGTAGGGAATGCAAATAACCGGTTATAACCGGTTTTAACCGGTTATAACCGGTTTTAACCGGTTAAATTGCATTGCCTAGTCACTGGTAACCAATAATAGCACAGAATACAGACGCGCAACGAGTGGATCACGCTGATGGGCTCCCGCGCTTCGAAAATATGACATCTGCGCAGGTAAAGTCACCCAATAAAAATGTTGAGCATACTTAGAACCTTGTCATTGTGAATGTGATTGTCATTGTCATGTGTGTCATTTGATGTGCTGTTTGAAGTTTACTATGACAACGCACTAAAGTGCTTAACATTTGCGTTGGGGTACTGTACATCGGTAAGCCATATCAGTTGTGTTTTACTTTTCTTTTGTTTACACGACGGGCACTTACTGCCGCACTCAGAGACGTCAATTTAATTTAATGCTTGATTAAAGTTGCTGCTGTCACTTTCGTTGCTACAGCAATAGAATAAGACAACACATCACTAAACAAGCATTAAATTTAATTGACGTCTCTAAGTGCGGCAGTTAGAATCGGTGATGATGATGAAGATGTAACAAGGGACTGTTTTTTTAAATACTGTATATTATTATCCTGCAATCGATTATAACCCGTACTAGCGAGGTGTTAAGGTCTTTAGTGGCCGAGGCGGTGAAGAGCATCAAATGGGCAGGCGATATGGGGCGCGAGTGAGCAAAGCACGAAACGTTCGGACAAACATTCGACCGTGCCAAGGCATCCAAATTAGTGTTTTTAATGAGCGACGCACATGTGCGTCAATGACGCATATGTGCGTCAGTGATGCGGCTAGCAGTGGCATATGTTTGTTCAAACACGTTCCGACAGAAATATACAGTTTACACGGGATATGTGACGTCATTCTCTAACGTTAGGAGAGTCTATTGAAATTGGCATAAACAGGGAAATAATACCATCAGGATTTTGTCAACAAACTTGCACAAACGTTAGAAAATAACATAGCAAGTAATATAGTCAAGTACTATGCAATGAGATAACTTGCAATGACATTACATCCCAATGGAAAAACGAGATCTCAACGAAGTGTCGTGTTACAAACAATGATTTATGGTAAGGTTAGCCACGAGTAATGTATTGATGGGGTTTTCTACAAACTCACACAAATTGAGAAAATCCGACATTTTCCAAAGGAATACCAAAAAATTACTTTTAAGCGAATAAAAAATACAAATGTCCCGGGTCACCTTAATAAAAATCAAAACGAATATTTATTACTTGTAACATTACCATTGAGATTATTTAACACATTCACCGCATGACGCACCGTGTGCCTCTCGGACGGTGAACGTGTTAAAATATTGTAAAAAAATTCATTGCAAATATATCACATTGAGCAATGATAACACACAAGCTTAGATTAGTAAGAGCTTACAGATTTCACTCGTGAACAAAATCAATTTAAGTAATGTATTTATGAAAGAAAGTTGCTTGGTCTGCCAATTTCATACTACCTTTGATGGAAAAACAATAGAATACAGCCATATCGCTTTCTATTGCGATTGCGAGAGGGTTGTCTAAAAATTTAATTAACTATTCTCTGGATCATTGTTTAAGTGTTATTTATAAACATATTTATAACCAAATAAAGGGTACACGGTACCTTAGTAATTTTTTGAGTTGAGTTTAGTTTTTTAAAGTGAATAAATAAAGGTTACATAGATTTTTATTTGTAACTGAGTGGTAAATTAACGTTCATAGCGAAATCTAAATTTTCAGATTTAAATCAAGTGACTAGATTTCTTTTCAGTGAACCCTAGAAAAATATTTATTTAACAACAGTATTTAAAATACAAATTACACAGAAACATAAAAAAACCTGCGTTATTTCTGCAAATAACAATTGAAACATACGCTCAAAATTAATTTTTTTGAAACAAATTAAGTCACGATTTTCTTTGCCTAATGCAATCACTTACTAAAATCTATCTATCCAACTGTATTAGTAACAACATGGTTCATTCAACTGGGCCATACACATTCCTGTGGACATACCCGAAGTTGACGTTTTCAAGGCCTAATTTTCTGGCTAAACCGACATCCGCATAAACGGCGTCAGGGCTACTTTAGTCCTATCAAATGAAAACATAACTTATATACATACAAGCCTTTAACTAATGACCACAGGAGAGATAACTTTTTTTGGCGAGTGTTTACGACCCAACTAGATAAAATGCACACTTCTATAGTACATAAGTTTCTCCACGAGTGAAATCTGTTAGTCTTAATCTACCTCTATACATAAGAACGCAACGCCATAGTCATAGTTGGCATGGAGTTGGCAAATATATAAAATAAAAAAAACCGTGTTGAAAATAAAATATGGTGTTTGAATTGCGCTTTTTATGGCTACCTAATATTTTAAATATACAGGGTGACTTTAAAACTAACTTCAAAACTAATAAGTTATCTCAGAACTGTTTAATCAACTGATCCTAGGCCGTAGTCTAATAACGCTAACGTCAACGATTTTCAAAATCAAACGTCAAAATAAATGTCAAGCCACAGACAACTGTCATTGTTGATAGGTCTTGAAATTAAGATCAGCTCGTGAATACGGCTCTAATTTACTATATTAAGCAATAACTCAATAACATCAAAATTTTCTATTAATTGGCACTTTTTCCGTATTTCGTGATTTTAATAACTTAAGATACCAAGAAGATAGATGCTTAAGAAGGTGTATCGAGTGCTAGAGCTGCAAATAATAGTACCTATTTTGTAATTATTTACTTCCAAATGTTACGCAAAAAGCCAAACAGTTTTATTTAAATACCGTAACTAGTGTTGTCTTTTTTAAGAGTTGCAGGACAAAATAATAAAGAAAACATACATTTTTAAAAGGTTGAAATTGCCTAATCATGGGCTTCTCTCAAATTTTTCTTTTTTCTTGTAATCATATAGACATTATAATGGCGCCTACAATAATACATTCTCTGGTAAAGTACCAGCTGCACTACTACTGCACTGCAGTCCAGTTTGATTTAGTTTCAATGACACCCTGTATATCTCAGTTTAATGTAGTAGAGAGTAAAAACAAAAAAGAAATAAATATATAAGCTATAAGAGCCCATGTGCGTCATTAAAATAACTAGTCCCCGTCACTGGAATAACTACTGTTGCTACGAATAATTAAGGGGAGTAATTTAAACAAATATTAGCTTTATAGGGACAGAATTAATTTAACACATTCATCGTCCATGATTGCCATTTACGTGTAACACATTCAAAAACCATGACGACCATGTGCGTCAAAAAAATAAGAATAATCCATGACGCATATATGCGTCGTCGGTGTTGAATGAGTTAACACCTAGTGCCGTTTAATGTTTTATATGACGTACCCTGTGTGTCAAATAGTGCGACATGGGCGGTGAACGTGTTAAATTAAATACGTTTGTGTTTAAGCGCAATCCGGCACCGATTTAGCGATATGCATTCTACGTATGTGAGATACATTCCACGACAGAAAGGAATAAATATATGACATTATTAAATAAATTTAAACATAAATATTACTAAAAAAGTCGAGTGGGGATACTAAATATAATGTATGCAGGTTGGCTCTGTGGTCTACTCTGTAAAACAATATTGCTATTGACATTGTCAACGTTATAACTCTTAGTAATTTGACGGTAATGGCGGCCGAGTTAAGAACAATACAATAACGTGCCAAAAGCAATAAGGTTTTACCGAATAAAACAGAGCCTTAGATTCTAGAATGTGGACGGACGGACGGGGAAATAATACATAAATTACAAGGACGAATTAAAGAAATACATATAAAACATACGAGCGTCAAAGAACCCTGGTTAAGTTTGTATGAAAATAATTGCCTTTATTTTCAGTAGCCATGGATGATTTTCTTGTAATGGTTTAAAGGACCTCTAACCGTTTCAGTAAAAAGCACTTTATGACTTGCGGTGATTATGAACAGACCTAGGAATATACGGGGCAAAATTAAATGACTGCTAGGGATTGCCTACATCGATAAACTCAATTATCGATGCTTTTCCCATATACTAGTGATCGCTCCAAGATTTGTTTGTAAAAATATTTTTTTATTGAAAGTATTCAAATGAAACCAAATAGCAACATAATTCTAGTTATTCTCTATTTTAAAAGGATTTTTTAACGCTCACTCATCATCATCATATTTTTTTTACTCCTGACAAATTCTGATCGTTTATTTTAACAATAGTAAATGGGACAAACATTCTGAAATACACAGTAAGGAAAAAAAATATGATGTTGAGTAGAGGTTAAAAAATCCTTTTAAAATAAATAATAACCAGAATTATGTTGTTATTTTGTTTCATTTGCATACTTTCAATAATACTTTGTTTTTTCAAACAAAACTTGGAGCGGTCACTAGTATATGGGAAAAGCATCGATAATTGAGATTATCGATACAGGCAATCCCTATCTGTCATTTAATTTTGCCCCTTATATTCCTAGGTCTGATTATGAATAACAATACATTCGGACTACAATTTTTTATATGAAACAAAGCGCTCCCGTCAAAAGGACATAATCAATCAAATCTTAAGATACTGTTTTAGGATGTGACTTAATACGTCACTTAGACGTAGTGGTATAGTGGCATGGAAATCCATTTGTTTGAGTCTACAGTAAAACCAGATGAGTGTATTGATTTGTCTCCCAAACTCCATAATACCGCGAAGCCTTTTTGCCAGTCGCGTTTTTTCCCAGTTAAGATTACCCAGTCGCATATTTACCGCTAGGAATTTCTCTTAATCATATATTTTTCTATTGTCAATACGATGGAACTCGTAGGTAGGTCTAGGTTACGTTAGTTTTATGGCAGGCCCGAAGGGCCAAAGCAACCAGAAATAGGAACTCCGCTAAAGCGGGCCTCCGTCGACTCTGTAAAATCGAGATTTCAAATAGGCAATCATGTGATTCGGAAAAAGCTACAAAGTAATAACTGCGTGTGGTTAAAATTATGAATGGGGAAAAAATGGACCGAGTAAAATCACGAATGGGAAAAACTGGAGTGGAAAAAAATCTACGCGAAATTATCCAGACAACCGGGGAAACTACTAGCATAGAGGCATTACATCTTATGGTGCGTTCCTATATTTAATAGTTGTGACGTCTCGTTAAAATTTGACACATTTTGTACGTAGCAAATTCAATAGCAAAGTCAAATTTTAACGAGACGTCACAGCTCTATCCACGGTTTCGGACACAGGAACGCACCATTAATCCTCACAATACCAACGCATGTTGATTAACGCTCGTTACTTCTTTGGAAAAAACTCGTATCCGATATTTCGAGATGTAAGAGTTTGAACTTAATTCTAGAGTTAAGTTTAAAATCGAACGTCACAAAATATGAGATACGAGATTTTGATTAACAATGCTCGTTATTACTTTAGAAAAAACTCGTATCTGATATTTCGAGATGTATGAGTTTGAACTTAATTCTCTTCACGTTTAAATTTAAAATCGTACGTCGCAAAATATGAGATACGAGAATTTTTCAAAGCAATGACTATTTGCAGTCTTTGGATTGCAGGTTTGAGAATGCAGTGTATGGAGCTCAGATCCCCCTAACCATCAGGTGGCCTGTGTGTTTGTATGCCTTCTTGTCATTCGCATTGCTAGATCAAAACAGTATAAACACAAAATCCTTGCTAGTTTGGTTTCAAGTTCATAGAAGTTGTATTAAAGTTGATTTTAAAATACAATCGTATTTTGAGTTACTACTGTTTTGTTCTAGCAGTGCGAATATGAAAAATATATATGTATAAATAATATAATGTAGTATTCCTTTGTCGTGGAAGGTAATCCAATGTATTTTCCATGGAAAAGCTTGCAAGCTCACCGCGTTTATATCGTATTTACATGAAGTACTATGTAATGGTAGGTGAGTGATGTGAAATGATTGTATGCACGTCCAGTATCATTAATTTTATACCAATTAAAACAAAACTAGTGGAAAAAAAACGTTTAAATACAAAAACCTATAGTTACTAGTTTATTAATTGCGATCGGAAACACGAGTGACAATTATACTATCAGTTTCGTTAAGAAGCTGAGAGACCTGGAGCTCTATTCTAAATAGAAAAAAGCATATTACTTTTGAGATGTTATTTGTATTGACATATACGATACCTCTTATTTACTGGGCAGTAAAGGCCAGGTTTAAAACAATACGACAACATGACAAAAACGATTAGATTTTAATGAGTAGTATTAAGCGCCGGTTTATAAAGACGGTTACACTGATGTAACGCTTATACAGTAACAATAAAATCTACTAATTTTACTTACTAGTATTATAAAAATATAAAATTTTGTATCCGTAAACAGGCCATCGTGCGCTCTAAAAGTGTTAAGTCGTAAAATGTATAAAATGCTTAGCACTTTTTACGCAATAAGCAAACGTAAATGTTTACCAACTACATCCCGGAACTTAACGTATTCACTGCCGGCGACGCATATAAGCGTTTTTCTGGCTTTTACCCAGTGCCGAAAACGCGTATGTGAGTTTTAACATAATGCAAGCTCCATTAAACCAAAATATGTAGCACACGCGGAAAGACCTTTGTGAAGCGATGGCAGAGAATGCATTAAAATACCGAATTTACGTTATAAGTATTAGGGTATTTTAGGAACCTATACTGTAATCAAACCACAGAACAAAACCGCGATGCATAGATGTCCTTGATAGCCCTATTTTATAAAACGGGATCACAGGATAACGTGATTTGTAGAATTGTTCGATAATTATAACGAATAATGCGATATTTTTGCTTTTTTCCAAATTAAGATTATTCTATGATAATCAGATTTATACTTGAACGATGGGATACGTTAGTGTTGCAGCGACCCGGAAAGTCAAAGCACTTTAGGAAAGCAGTAAAATATGATTTAAAAACGAGAACAAACACGAAGACGAAAACATATTATTACAAAAAATCACGAATAGAAAAATGTGCTATGAAATAACCACTTAACTAACCGTGATCTAATAAAATCGTCAACATACTCGAATTTGCTTACTTTTTTAGTTTAGTCGTTAATGGCATACATACAATCATTTCACGAAACACTAAACAAATGTATGAGCAGCAGAAGGTGCCAAGCGCAACAGTATCAACGATGTGTCATAGGCTGGCTGCCCCCGAATTAATACAAACAAAAACAAATCAAATAAATTAATATCGTATAGAAGAGATATAATAAATATACAAATAAATTAAAATCTAAATAACGTTCTAAATGGCAAGTTATTAAAATGAGCATTGCGTTATTTATTAAATGAATTTACCGTGGATGACGCACATGTGCGTCACTGCACAGGGATACAAGCGTGATATTTTTACCAACTTTAAATACGTTCATATATGACGCACATGTGCGTCATTAGCGGTAAATGTGTTAAAAAAAGGCATTAAAATGCAAACAATGCTCATTTTGATAAAAAATTAAAAATAAATTAAATCCATTTAGAACTGGACCTTTAAATAGCTAAAAAGTTGTCGTAACAGATATGCTATTTTTTAATACAACGAATTAAGAGTAGCAATAAAAAAAAACAACATAACTGGACAACCTTATTTCATAATAACAGGAAAACAACTTCTATTCAATATTTTTCCCAACTGAATTTTCAGACTATTTAAAAAAAAAACAAAAAAATTGTTGTCAATTCAAAAGATCTGAATTTGACGAATAGTCACTATAAGAAAAGGTTCTTCAGTTTTCGACTCTATTTCAATGCTTTTAAGGTCCAAAAGTGACGAACATTTTCTTACCGTGACTATATATTGACGGGAGTTAACATCTGTCATAATACCAAATAAGGCGAACTGCTATATAGTATTTATAGCATTCTATACTTTATTGTTAACTACATAGTATTTAAAATGCTTATACTATTAAAATGCTTAACTCCCTTCTTTTTTATTAGTATTACTTGGATTTAAAACATTATTTCATTCTATTATGTACATCAAAAATGTCCACGGATCAAAACTATCCCTACATTTTTCGGCATAATGGTTGCGTCGTAGTACCACAGATGGTATACTAGTTACTTCGTAACAGACACGTCACTCACCGCCGCCTACCGTTATAATTACCTACCGGCCGGTGTGTCCCCCGGGACACAAATATCAGTCGAGCATCAAAATAAGTTCCAACATTGGACTCAAAAATATCTATCACGCTTTATGCCTCGAGTGATAAGGACGTAAGGATTTTTTTTGTGTACAATTGGAGCATTTATTTTTGCAGGTGACTGTACATTGCAAAATAGGTATACAGAAACTCGTATTTGTGATCCTTGAACATTTTTGATGTGTAGATAATACAATATAGCTAATTCTCATGCCAATCGAGATGTATATAGAAAATATTAAGCTGCAATATTTAAATTTTTGGAAAAAGTTTTTGTTGCTGCCTGTACTTTTTTTTTCAAAGTCTTCTGCTTATCAAGACCGATATAATGAGTCCCATCACGTTCTACGTTAAGTATAGCGTAGATCCTGTCGCCACATTCCGACTCCATCATCAGATCAGCTCTTAGATACCATAATATTGCGTTGTCATCGGGTTTATATATAGCACGTCCAGTAGAATAAGGGCGCAATGTACAATGTGGCACAATACATGCCTGTTACTTGACTTGAATATACCAAAGCTTGAATTTACAAAAAATTAACACATTTTTTTGAAGATAATGAACCTGTTTTTTGTGTTTGGCGTATTTTTTCTATTTTTTTTATTTGTTCAATACGGGAAATTGTCTGGGTTTAAAAAACCGATTATTTCATATCAATAGACGTCGTCGGCGGATCATGGGCGTGCGTAAGGGACGGAGCAATACGTAAGGGCGATATGCAAGAATATGTTGCTCACTCTAAGGTGTAAATGCGTCCCTTACGCACTCCCATGATCCGCCGACGTGTAGAGGGGCCTTGAGGCGAGATATTTCACTTTGTTCCGATAGGGTTCACAGCAATTATTATTTTTGACACCTTTTTTTATTTTATTTTTTTGTCGGTTAAATTGCATCTTCTTTCATCTCTATTCGTTTGTGCACTTTAGCCAGGGACACACTGTATTTTATCTAGCTTTAAGAAAGTTGTATCTACTGTTCTGCCTACGGAGAAAAGGCACAAGTGCAATTAATTCATAGAAGCATATTAAACTCTCAACGGTTATAATAAGGTTCAGGGTTCGAAATTATCAAGATAATTACGCTTCTTGATAATTTTTGGATAATTATCACCAGTGTAAGAAATTAATTAGTTATATTGTTTCATAACAAAAAAACATAAATAAAAACAAATAAATTGTATATATTTTTTTATTTTGATATTAATCCAACACAAATCAACATTAATTAAAGTTAGATTGAGTAAAAATCAGTGTGTTGCGGAAATACACGTGCGAATACTTCGAATACAGTTCTCTTATACAAGCGCATTTTTTTATTATTATCATTTGATAATTATCCATCTGTTATTATCACGATAATTATCATGATAATTATCACGATAATTGTCACGATAATTATCATTGATAATTATCCTTTCGAACCCCGATAAGGTTGTAAGTGCAATACAATTCATATAGTGGATGTGCCTTTTTTCCGTAGGGCAGTGTTGGTGATCCTATGCAATTAAATCATCTCTATTGGCACGACAATCGCTATATCTATACCTAAACCGACAAAACATGGGAAAAATACATGAATAAAGGCCGTCCCCGGTACCTTGGTCGTCGTGGCGATGCCGCGAGGGGTGCGGCGCCGGCAGGTCGCTCCGCAACCCGTTCCTAGGTTCGACTCTCGTAAGGCTCTGACTGCGGCCCTCGGATAGTCGGCTGAAAATGGGGAGGGGCATATTTTAGAGATGTTTTATTTAAAAAAAAGTTGTGCAAAATATGGTCACAGAATTATCAACAAGTTTTTGGAGTTGTTGGTGAGTCTGTGGCTCTGCCTACCCCACTCTGGGAATGAAGGCGTGAGTTTATGATGATGATCATGATTTTATTTAAAAAAAGTGGGTAAGAGCATGTCTGACCATTCTCAGTTTAGGGTAGCGTTGCCAACTATACTTTATAACAACGTATCGTTATTTTGCTTCATTATACTTTATACTTTTGAATAAAAAAAAGTAATACCTTATTTCAGAGGCTAACTTTGAAATCAGTAATTCGAACTTCGGATCGCCCCGTCACTTTCTTGCAAATAAGTGACGCGTCGAGAGCAAAAGGGACAGCAATAGACGAAGTTCGAATTACGGATTTCAAAGTAGAGCCTCTGGCTTATGCGTGAAATGGATCGAAAGTGATGACCGGAACGCAGAATTAATGATTCTGCGTAATTTCTGAACGTGCGTGAAGTGTCATTATCATTACAATTATTATATTCAGTTTTTAGTATTTGTTGTTATACCGTAAAACGGGGTGAGTAGGAATTAAGGGGTGAGTAGGGACACACCCTAAAATAAGTCATAACTTGTAACAAATAAGATCAAGTATCAATTTGACAAAAACGTTACGTCTATTGGAAATAATTTCAGTCTTATAATTAGTAACATATGCTTCATTTTAGGTTGTGTCCCTACTCACTCCGTTTTACGGTACCGGCAACAGAAATACATCATCTGTGAAAATTTCAACTGTCTAGCTATAAAGGTTCATGAGATAAAGCCTGGTGATAAACAGACAGACGAACAGTGGAGTCTTATAGTAATAGGCTCCCGTTTTTAACCTTTGGGTACGGAACCCTAAAGACACAAGACGACCACATAAAGGTTTTTTTACAAAAACCACGTCCCAATCGGTCTACCCGTTTGGAAGCTAAGACCTAAGACAAACACACATACACAGATACACACGTTATACGTAACACACCCCTCTATTTTTTTTAGGGGTTAAACCTTACCTCGCGTACCTATTGAGAAGCAGCGGAGAGGGGGGGTGGGGGTGTAACCGCTCGTGCAAAGATGGTGGTTCGGAGTCGACACCGTTAGCTGAAACAATAGATAATATTTATGACTTTCTTCACAGCTTCAACAGCTGATTCATGTAACAAACAGTTTTTGAACCTTTTTTGCCCGTGGTTCTACTGCGTAGGCCTACTGACCTATGTTTTCTATTTGAATATCAAATTACAAGGGTCGACGGAGCTACGCTGGCGCGGAGCTCCTATTTCTAAGCGTTTTGGCCCTTCGGGCCAGCTGCAGAACTTACATAACCTAAACCATTAGAAATACAACAAAAAGGAAAATTGTCCATCCTGAATAACGTCTAAAACGGAATCATGTCCCATGGTAAAATTGTCCAATATGATATTTGTCGAAAATGTCTATTTGTATTACATTCAGAAATATGACCAATAGGCTATTTGACAACATTAAAAATATACTACAAATTGTGGTCATCCTATTAGATAATAGCGTAAAACAACATATTTCACTTTATTTTAAACTAAATTATGTATATTTTTTTGGAAATTACACGAAAAAATTTGTAATATTTTTTGAAATTTTATCTGTTGCAGAAACGCTATGTGATTGCTTTGTAGCTGTGGTTACTCCCTGGTGACGTCACACGCAAGTAGCCACAGATCATAAGGGCGTATCTCTTCAAATGATTTTTTATTGTTTACTTGCGTGTGACGTCACACTTGTCATATGGCCAGCGCCATGATAGAAACAGCGTTTTTAGCGCGGTTTTGAAAATTTAAACTTTAACATAGATTTTTATTGATAATACAGTAGAATCTCGCGGAAATATCAATGTAGTGTGCTTCTTATGTAATAAAGAATCATTTAAAAAGGTTGTCGTAAATAAGTCAAATAGCCTATTTTAAATACGTGCTTTCTGAAATATGTACAATTTATATTATACTTATATGGTCTTAATTCATATTAGACTACATTCACTTGTGCGTATTTCATTTTGCTCATAATTTATAATGGATAAAAAATTCCATTGGTACTCAAATAATTTACAATGAAAATAAATTTCGTTATAAATACTTTTCAGCACAATTACATTTTGACTTAATTCACTTTGGATACTATTTTGACCCAACTTCAGAATGGTTATTTCACGTGGACGATTTTCCATTTGTACCTAATGACCAGGGATCGGAAATTCGGATCGATATTTACCTAAATTTGGCAAAATCCCGGAAAAATATAGGCGAACATGACATCGGCTTCTTAAAAATATTATTTTAATAATATTGGTTCCAGGATTCCGGCATTCTACAAAACGTTAATAATAATTGTTTTACATGTAGGATAAAACGTTCCGTTTTGTTCCTATAAATTCGTTAGGTCAATGAGTTACAGGTAAATTAAATAACATTTGGTAAATCTATACATGGAAAATAACTTCAAATAGTTAATATAACTACTTAATTATGAATTTATCCTGGCGTAATTTTTTTATCCTCCTAAGGCCCAAAGTCCTTTTTAAAGGCCTTCGTCCGGTCATTCAAATAATGGTCTAGTGCAAAGAAAGTAAAATGGAATTTCTGTTGTTTTTATAACTAATGATCAAATTAGAAAATCGAATTTAAAACGGTTACAATAGATTCACATTTCATTGATAAATTTCGTTCTATGGTGGGCCTTACGAGGTTATTTAGAAATCCCGGGAATTTTATTAATGAATTATATGACTGAGTCCGCCTCCATACAACTGAACAACTAAGGTAAATATCGATCCGAATTTCCGATCCCTGCTAATGACAGTAAATCGGGGATATCCCATAAGTTCCATAGTTCTAGTTCCATATGGAACAATCGGTACATATGTAAATGTCAAATAAATGATCCCAATAGTTCCATATGGAACTACATACTAGGCTTTACATCTGGTTTTGTTTTTATTTTAGTTTTAAATCAGTTGAGTATCTTCGGAGTATACCCCGTTTTCAGTGTTGCAAAATCATTGAAAACGGTTGGCACTGCACACTTTTTACCGAGGGACGCGATCACTTGTATAAGAAACAACGTAAAACCTCAAGTGTCATAATACTTACTTGACAATGTTAACTCAAGTATGTAGGTAATCAATGTGAAGAAGTATCCAATTATGTAAAATAAATATATGTATACAAAGGTCGTACTTAGCAGAGGGAGACATTTAATATGAATATGTACCAGTAGTTCCATATGGTACTTCTGGGACATTTCCTTCAAAATGAATATCCCGGTAGATCCATATGGAACTAGAAAATATGGAACTTCTGGGATATCCCCAGTAAATCGATAAAAGGTACCTTCGTGTCCGAGCATGGGGTGCGGCCGGCCGGTCCGCGGCGGCGGCTCCGGCGACCGCCCGTTGCTGTGCTCCCTGCTGAGGCTGGAACACACACAGTCGACACATTTACACGTTTTGCTCACACTTAAGTGTGCCAGATTAAAAGAATTATGATCATCGATAGCGGCCGGAATTTTCTCAAAACAAAAGACTGTCGCAATCTGGGTAGTGTTAGAAATATTTTTTATCGATATATCGATAGTTGTGTAATAAAATGGGTCCAAGAAATGACAAATATATTTAATAAAATATGTTACGTGAGAATTGTATAAAATGGTATAGAAACAGATGCAATTTTTTCTTCGAAATCTACGTCAGTATACACAGCAGCACATGACATTTTATTTGGTTTGTGATAGTGATGGGAATAGATAATCATTTAATTTCTCAACATTCTCTAGGAGTAGAGTTTCTGAAGTGTCTATTATTTTCAATGAGGTAGTATAGTCACTTCAATCAAAGTTTTACCTCTTAGTAACCCGACGAGTTTATTACTTGACATGATAAACTAGGAGTTAAGATTTAGATGGAATATCACATATAAAACAACTGTCGCAAATGATTATAAAATAATGTACCTAAATATATCGGCATTTTTTTAATAATATAATAATACTCGATATCGATAAAAAAGTGTTTCGAACACTATCTAGATTGCAACAGTCTTTTGTTTTCACTCACTACAACGCCAACGCCAGATCAGCACCGCCTCAGCTCAAAGTGAAACATTGAAAAGTGAGCCTTATGTCGTGTACACATTTTGTAAAGTTAAAGTGAAAGCAATAGCCTCGCGTTGTCCACTGAAAAATGTATCGTACTAACACTACATCAAAGCTCACTTTTTAATGTTTTACTTTGAGCTGATTCGGTGCCGAGGCGTTATAATGTGCGACCTTTACTGCACTTTTAATTGTGTTGTAACTTAGTGATGAACAGGGGCCGGAATTCTCGTAGCACTTTTGATCTGTCATAGGGACTTCTCGTCTATCGACTTCCGATATACACATGTATATCGATAAGTACATAATACAATATTAAAAATATGATTACGATTAGACGTAAACAGCAGGCAGTCTTATCGCGAATGACCGATCTAAATAGTATTTATAGTAATCATATTTTATTGTTTTATTAATAATATGTGGATTTTTTTCTTTAAACATTTATCGAAAATAAATTGCAACAATAATTGTTGTTGATTGTTTTCATTGCAACATAGGTTATCTAAAAGATCGCTCTTTAGCGATAAGACCGCCTGTTGCTTTTAATCTTCTTTAATACGTTGTGTTCTATAACGTATCGATAAAATATGTATATCGCAAGTCGATAAACGAGAAGTCCCTATAACAGCTCGAAAGTGCTACGAAAATTCCGGCCTCTGGTGATGATTAACAAACAAACTATAACCTTGTAAAGCCCACCGTCCAACAAACACCCAGTTTTTTGCCAGTGGTACTTTGAATCTACCGTCAAGGCAATAAAGTTCCATCACGTTTGTTCGATAATACCATTTTCAGTTTATGAAGAAAGGACAATAAACTTTATTCCCATTTCAACACAGTTCAAATTAAATTGCCTTGATAATGTACATCCTATTGCACATTGGGCCTTACAAGGTTGAAAAACCCAACTGCTGTTTGGATAATGTCGTCAACATAATGTTAGTTATCATCAGGGCCCGTATTATGGTCGCCTTTATCGCGGTGGATAAAGCATCCGTCACTCTCGCACTAACATATTGGTCAGAAAGTGACACACGTTTTATACACGTTTATCCACATCGATAAACACGACCATAATAGTCCCGCAGGGCTCGGAAACCAAGTTGTTTTTTTAACCAGCTCGTCAAGAACGCCATACATTTCAAATAGAGCTTTACATTTCGATTCCGCTCGAAAATAATCGATATTATTTAGGTTCAGATCAAAGCGCAATATAAAACTTTTCCTGCTAAAAATAATGGTTAATTTCGCTCGCTAATTTGTTGGCACCGCCATTGTTTTCTCCTCTTTCCTACCCTATAAGCTAGCTCTTTAGTTGCTTTTTCACTTGGTCAGATTGAAATCAATCTAGCTTTATCATTTTAGTCGCGACGCCATGCAACTACAGGAAGAATGAAAAATCAAAAATACCAGGCGATCATAACTCATAACGCTCGCGAATCAATTTCGCTCCGAACGTGATCCGTTAAGCCTTTACAAGGGAACAAATAACCATACATACATACAGTAATAATCAGACGTCGGAATATACGGGGCAAAATTAAATGACAGCTAGGGATCGCCCATATCGATAAACTGTTGAGTTTATCGATATGGGCATATGAGATGTCGAGTATCGATGCTTTTCCCATACACTAGTGATTGCTCCTAGTTTTGTTTGCAACTGTGTATTTTTTCTCCGAGTGTGTCAAAACTATGACGTCGCAATTTTTTAGTGTTAAATACATAGACACAAACACGTGTAACATAGAGAAGATGAACGGTAACATAGGTCACCTAATGTTAAGTGTGATGACTCAAAACTACAATCTTAAGACTGCAATCCTAAGACCGCATGCGTTGCCAACGCTGGGAAGTAATGAATAACTCTATGCTAGTAATTACACCGGTTGTCTTATGCCCACACCGGAACACAACAATACAGAAAGCTTGGCGGCAGGTTCATACAAAAATGTCACTAGTGATCTATAGTCAAACATACATACAAATAAACTTAGGGCGGAAGGTTCAGAAAAAAATGTCACTAGTAATCTATAGTCAAATATACATACAAATAAATTTAGGGCGGCAGGTTCAGACAAAAATGTCTCTAGTAATCTGTAGTCAAACATATATACAAATAAATTTAGGGCGGCAGGTTCACACAAAAATGTCACTAGTAATCTATAGTCAAACATACATACAAATAAAAGGACGGCAGGTTCACACAAAAATGACGCTAGTCATCTATAGTCAAACATACATACAAATAAATTTATTGCGGCAGGTTCACACAAAAATGTCACCAGTAATCTATAGTCAAACATACATACAAGTATTGTAGTAAAAAAAACTATTAACCCTGTGCATATAGTATACTAGCTTATGCACCTTCGTCCGCGTAGACTTCGATTACCGCCATTCCCTCGGGAACTTTTAAATTTTCCAGGATAAAAAGTAGCCTATGCCATTCCCCGATACCAATGCTATCTCTATACAAAATTTAATTGAAATCGATTCAGCAGTAGCAAAACAAACAAACAAAGTTATTTTCACATTTGTATAATAATGGATTTTAATAGATCAGTTACATGCTTAGATGCTGACACAAACATACGCAAATGCAATTTAGCGAAAAGCGTTGCAATCACAATAAATAAAATAAACTTCGCAAAATAAAAAAACCGGCCAAGTGCGAGTTGGACTCGCGCACGAAGGGTCCCGTACCATCATCTATACAACATTAGCAAAAAACGGAAAAAAAAAACACGTTTGTTGTAAATATTAATTATATTCTGTTTTTAATATTTGTTGTTATAGCGGCAACAGAAATACATCTTCTGTGTAAATTTCAACTGTCTAGCTATCTCGGTTCGTGAGATACAGCCTGGTGACAGACAGACGGACAGACGGACAGCGGAGTCTTAGTAATAGAGTCCTGTCGTCATTGAGTAACAAACATACACATTTTCGCATATATTATTAGTAAGAAGTATGAAAAATAATTTCGCAAGGTATTCGTATTGCAAACACATTAATAGTACATTATTGCCTAGGCAGGGAAGTAGGCAATTGCGGGCCGAGTATTGGTTTAAACGGTCAAGCTTACGAGTCAATATGCAGATAGTAATGTCAACGTGACAATTCGGTACACATTGCTTAGTTCACACGCTGATACATCTATGGGTTTTTTATAAGCTGAGCCATGTACACTTAAATGAAAACCGAATGAATGAATGAATGAATGAATGAATGAATGATAGAATTAATGTCACCCGTCACCTGTCATTGTCAAGATGGTTGGTTGGTTGGATGGGCTGTGGAACTTCTAGCAAAAGGAGTTTGAAAGAAACTTCCGCTTGTAATTTGTAACTTGTAGCTTCGTGAAACTTGCCCCTGGTATACAATGAAATTTCATACATTTTCGCGGCCGCTGCCATTGGTAAATATACATTTTTTTTTAAATTTGCCTGGACCTGGAACTTACAACTTCGCGGGCTGTTTTTACAACAGTAAGGTTAACATTTCCGAGCATGTGGAAGAAAAATAAATGCTATATACCTTCTGTGTCGTGGCGTGGCGTGCAGGTCGACGCGGGACCGCCGCTGCTGGCTCTGGTGGTAGAACCTTTGTAGAACTATTGGGCTGGTGTTGCCTGAGCTCTGAAATGATACAGGTAACGTTTTGATAGAGCTCAGCGTTATATGGATGAGAGCAGGGAGTGGTCGGAGATTAGTAAAGCGATTATAACCAAGGATCGGAAAAACGCCCGGCATTTTGAAAACATAACCCTGTTCCGTACAGGGGAGCCTTCCTTCTGATGTTAATTAAAAATATTATTAGGTATTTTACATTTATTATACATTATTTATATGTATTCAACAACAATATTATTAATGAATAAAACTATAATGGTTATGGGAAAAAAACACTTTCGCTAATCAAAAAGAATGTCTTTTTTTTCGCCTGTTATTCCATAACGACGTGAATTTAGGACCTATTTATGAGTCGAAAAAGTTTGTTCACAGTTTACGGAGGATTGGGGCAATCGTTGACATTGGTTTACTGTTTGTATGTGTGTTTGTGTATTCTAATTAACATTTCGGTGTCATTCATTAATAAAATTGTCGCTAAGTACATATAAATTATTGTATAATAAATCTATAAAATACCTAATAATATTTTTAATTAATATCAAGGAAGTCTCTGCTATACGGAACAGGGTTATGTTTTCAAAATGACGGTCGTTTTTCCGATCCTTGATTATAACTAGTGTTGTGAATTTAAGCTTCGAAGCGTAAACTACAAGACTTGAGTCGCGACTTCTGAGTCTAGAAGCCTCGAACCTTAAAGCCTCGACCATATAAGCCTCAACTTAATAAGTTCGCATTGTTGCTTACGAGCACAGAAACCTCAGAGTCTTTAAGCCTCAAGCTTTAAAGCCTCCTAAGCTTTGAAGGTTTAAGTCTATAAGGTTTGTAGCATTTAAGTCTTAAAAGCTTTTAACAAAGTAGATTAATTTATGTTATCTATGCCATATTTGATAATTATACAGGATGCCCGTGAGGAACCCGAGAGATTTTAACAGTATAATCCTGAGGTCGTTAGAAGTAAAAAAACCATGCAAGTGCGGGTCGGACTCGCCCACTGAGGGTTCCGTACTTGTTGTTGTTGTAGCGGCAACAGCAATACATCATCTGTGGAAATTTCAGCTGTCTAGCCTAGCTAGCCTAGGTTCATGAGATACAGCCTGGTGACATGACGGACGGACGGACAGCGGAGTCTTAGTAATAGAGTCCCGTTTTTACCCTTTGGATACGGAACCCTAAAAACTAGGTAGACCTAGACCTCCACACCGGACACCGTCAAATTAAGGGTTAAAAATAAATATAGGTACAGTCAAGTGTAAAAATATAGGTGCACATAACCAATCAAAAATATGTCCCATAGTACCTTAACGTCAGCGAAATAAGGCCTCGATACATAATTATGAGAGGATGAAATCGATACGTATTTTTGCACTTGACCGTACAATAATACTTTCTTCCTATAACGCTCATTGTTTGAGCTCTTAACGCTTAACTCAGGCCTTCGAGGTTCCGGGCCTTGAGCTTTCAATAAGCCGAGTTTTTAAAGCTTGAGCTGTCTATGAACCCCGAGTCTTAAAGACTTGCTCTTAAGAGCTCATAAAAAGCTTGAGTCGTTAAGGTTCTGAACCGTTTCTGAGCTCAAACCTTTAACGCTCGAGTCTTCAAAGCTTGAACCTTCAGGGTTTGGAAGTCTTTAAGGTTCAAAAGTCTTCAAGACTAGTCTTTTCACAACACTAATTATAACGCACAGCTATCATAATGATGACAATTCGATAACGGTTAATAACAGATTAAATTGCTTTCCCCAGTCCCAACCAGTGCGATATGACAACTTACCGCGGGGGAGGGCCTCCAGCGGTTCTCGGCGGAGACGCGGCGCGCGGGGGGCGGGGGCGGGGACGCGCACGTGTCCAACGTCCTGGACAAACAGACGTGTATTTTGCGTTTATTACTAGAGATTGTATATAGGGAGTTAATTTACATATACAGGGTGTTCGGCAGAAGGACCGACAGACATCAGGGACTAACTCTGTAGGTCATACTCATCAACTTTTATTATTATAAAAAAAAACAGCTGTTCCATACAAACTTTGAGAGCTAAACAGCCGAAATGTATGGAACAGCCGTTTTTTTCGCGATTTGGATGTTGGTCCCATAATAAAAGTTGGTATGACCTACAGAGGTAGTCCCTGAAGTTTGTCCGTCCTTCTGCCGAACACCCTGTATACAGTGGTGGTCACATAATTAGAGACGCTCGCGTTTTTCCCATACAATTGCCTAAACATAACATATGACTTTTAAAATTTGACAAACAATCAAAAAGCTCTTAACCAATTTAATTTTTAGTTACACTCATTGTTAACTAATAAGTAATAAACTAAGGTTTAGGAATATGTACAATTTATCTCTGTTAAAAACGAATGATTCATTTTAAAGGGATCTGAAAAAATAAATGCTTGACTATCAAGTTGTAAACTAAGTTTTTAAATCCCTATAAAATATAAGGTCCGTTTTTAACAGTAGTTGCAACTTTAAAAAAAAAAACAATTTAATCACTTGAAAATTTACATGATATTTTTCTTTTCTAACCTCTTACTGTAGTTAAGTATAGTTTAAAAAAAACAACCCCTGAAACGTAGAGAGATCATTTAAGGGTTAACACCGTGTAGACTGACCTGCGTCTAGGGTAGGGCGAGTGGTTCGCGAAATCCGTCTCGAGGCTGGCCGGCTGCGAGCTGCTGCCGCCAGCGTGGGCGGGGCCCGCCGTCGCCCACCACGCCCTGAAACAGACTCAATAAGTTTATGTCAAGAAAAAAACAGCCATCTATAATATAAAAGGCAAACCTGACATACATACATACATACATTAAATCACGCCTGTTTCCCAGAGGGGTAGGCAGAGACCACTTCTTTCCACCTGCTACGATCTTGGCAAATCTCTTTCGCTTCTTCCACATTCATACATCGAGTCATGCACGCACGTCGGTTTCGGGTACTTAAAATTCGGCCCTTTTCCAGTATTTCTCCAAACCAAACCAACAAACCAAACAAACAAACCAAAGCAAACCTGACTGACTTATATATCAACGAACAGCCGATGATGATGTAAGTGAGCACTAAGAAAGGATTTTCCGAAAATCGACCCCCCAACGGGAAGAATGGGGGAGTAGCGGGAAACTAATTCTACGCGTACGAAGTCGCGGGCGTCCTGTAGTTGAACATAAGGGGCTTCTAAACGGGTCATATTATAAGCTTTTATTCAACTTGCAATGTATGTATGTTAGGGTCAAATCTTGCGAGTTAAATTTGACCCATTTCCCGTCAACGGAATGGGCTGAGGGACCACATAATGTAAACCCGATGACAATGCAATATTAGGGCATCTAAGAGCTGATCTGATGATGGAGTCGGAAGGTAGCGACAGGATCTCCGCTATACTTGACGAAGACCGTTCGGTCTTATTAAGTGAATATTTTGTTTGCAAAAAAAATTAGTGCGGTCTGCAACAAAAGCTTGTCTCTAAAATGAAATTTGAAACTTATTTTCACTGCAATATGTGGCCAACCTATTGGTGTCTCTTACTGATGTTACTGGTGTTAGAGAAAGACACTAATAGTTGACGGCCACCTTCACTCATCATCATATATTTTTTCTCATTGTGTATTTCAGAATTACTGTCCCATTTACTATTGTTAAAATAAACGATCAGAATTTGTTCCAAATTTTCGGGCGTTAAACTTCTCCGTCTCGACTGATGAATCCATTTCAGGTGGCTAAAATACTTTTAAATTATGTGGAAGTAGTAAGGGCAAAACAGAAAAAAAATACAACTACAAACAATAATGGGAAAAGCATCGATAATTGAGTTTATCGATATAGGCGATCCCTAGCTGTAATTTAATTTTACCCCGTACATTCCAAGGTCTGCTAATTATGAAATTAGAAAGACGATGTTATTTCATCCACAATAGATTCATATTCCATTGCCAAATTTTGTGGTATGGTGGATATTTCGTTAGGAGGTGGCTTGCTATGGGACAGTCTATACTCGAAACTCGAATTCAAGACCAAAATCTGACAGTTCCCATCTTGATTATTCAGTTATTTTAACATTATTTCATAAAAACATGAATGAGAACTCGTGTAACCGGTTACTATTAGGGTAAGTTTTATTGATAAAAATACCTAACCAAAATGCAGTATTGACAGCGAATGTGCGCCCGTTGAGGTAAGGATTTTGGTCTTGAATTCGAGTTTCGAGTATAGCATGCGCTGCAGCCGGAGCCGAAGCATTAGTACAGTCAACAGCATAAATAAGTGATCATTTATGAACCTTGTCACTTTAACGTCGTGTTTGAAATGTTATGCAAAACTGTGAAACGATTGAAAGCGACAAGGTACAGAAATGATCACTTTTTATGCTGTCAAAATTCAAAATTCAAAATTCTAAATATTATTTCATTAAATTGGCCACATTAGGGCTCTTTTACACGTCGGTGTCGACTGTACGGAGCCCTAAAAATAAAGACAGCGATGATTCGAACCCCTTACCTGGCAGGTGTCGGCGTGACCTGCTCCACGGTCCACTGGGAGCTGGTGACGAAGTTGCGGACGGGCTGCGGCGTCGCCGGGGCGTCAAAGCTCTCGCGGGAACCGGATATGGCGTGTGTCGCTGTTGTCGTCACCGTCTGTGAACAATTAATGTAACAGTAAGGGCCGCCATACACGGACTGCTTTAAGCAGTCGGAAACCGACTGCACTTCGTTGCTATTGGTCGATTTGCAGTTTCAATGCTCTAGAAAGTGCAAATCGACCAATAGCAACGAAGTGCATTCGCTTCCCGGCTGGTCTAAAAGACAACTGATATCGCGACGCGATATATACGACTAGTACCAGAAAAATACCGGAAAACCGGAATTCAATGAAATAAATTAATATTTCACCCGGTTGCAACCACTCTATATTATGTCCCTTTACGAACTTTAGGTAAATATAGACTACCTATTCATCAGAGGGCGAAATTTTCATGGCAAAAATCAAATGCCAATATAGAGTTGGAATGTTAAATTTTATCGACTTCCGGCTATCGATAAGTTTAATCTTCTGGTATATTACTGAATTTTAACATTATCCTCTTTGATTAGCAAGTTGCATCGCCATTAAAAGTAAACCGCATGGCAGTTAACTAGCATTTCAATTAATTCACGTATGCGAAAAATGGTTAATCCAAAACGAAAAACGATTAACAAATAGATAAAGAAGTATCCTTTTCTTACTAACAACGAAAATAACTCAACAATATACTGCTCTACATGTAAGACTTACGTAAAGCAACTTAAAAAAAATGAGTTAAAACTCACATAACGAGTAAAACACATTCACGTAAGTTTAAAGCGGTAAAGGACGATAGGTACTAGTTTTTATCTAGATTTGATTATATTTCTAGTTTCGTGTAAGAAAATAATTAACAATCCACAATTCATATATATTTTTTAAATATATTTTTTGTCTCTGTTCATCATCATTTATTATTTATTAAGTGTATTTATGTTAATAAATACATAAATAAATATACGCCTCGAAAATATAACTTATCGATAAAATTCAACGTTTCAACTCTATTGACGTTTGATTTTTGCCATGAAAATTCCGCCCTCTGGTGATTTTGCCGTGTGGTGCCGGGTTTAGAATGTTGCCACTCCATGTCTTCCCGTGGATGTCGTAAGAGACGACTAAGGGACTAAAGGCTGTGTAGTGCTGTTAGGCGATGGGTTTGCAACCTGTCACTAATACACTGGATAACATCTTAGCCTGGTTGTGCAAAATGTGGTCACAGAATTATCAACAAGTTTTTGGAGTTGTTGGTGAGTCTGTGGCTCTGCCTATCCCACTCTGGGAATGAAGGCGTGAGTTTATGTTATGTTATGTTACTTACTTTAGCTGGAGTGGAATGCCCTCCGGAAAGATTCGCATACCAATCAGCAACGGACACCTTGCTCCTAGATGACTTGACCACGAACGGATGCTCCAGGAGTTTCGCGTACTTCGGCCGCTGTCTGTAGTTCTTTGTCAAGCTGTGGAGTAAGTTAAAGGGTACAGTCGAGTTTATAATTATATGTACACTTTAGTACAGTCTGTGAGCACATAGAACATGTTTCGGTTTTGTACTCTCTCACTCACTCTTAATAAGAGTGTATGAGAGCGAATGAGAGACAAATACAAACACGAAGCACCTTTTAAGAGTCATTTAATGTCATGTTTAAACTGCCATGTGCCAAAATGTTTTATTAAATATATTTTATATTCTGTGGACCATTTTTTTTTCTTTTATTTTTCTTATACAGGTGTGCTTTAAATGCATCGATCGATTCTACTCGCTAAACTGAACCACTTTTGTTCGGCAACATTAAAAAATAACAGTTTAGACAACATATTGATGAAGTCTAATTGTAAAATCAGTGTATTCAATCATGGCCATATAATCACTATCTCATGGTACGGGGGCGACATTTCCTTGGTACAAGGGCTAAAGGAAAATGGAGAATTGGATCGCGTACATTGAAAATAACATTTAACTTGTATGAAAAAAATCAAATTCAAGTTGGACATATTTTTAACAACTTACAGAACAAAAGAAGTTCAGTTGCAGGAGTAGAAACGATCCATACATTTAAAACCCCAAGGTCAGAGGCACCCTTTATATATTTCTTAGGGCCTGTCTCACAATCGCCAAGTAACGCATATCTGACACATAAATTTAGCCATTTCCTTTTCTTACACTTGAACATAGACAAGGAGAGAGCTAACTTTAACTGGCACATAAATTTACTTGTCGATTGTGAAACAGGGCCTTAAAAATATATATAGGGTGGGTGAAAATACCGGGCTCTGATGATAATATATTGTAAACACAAACCATTGTGAGACGAAAGATTTGAATTCCGGCGAGAAGTTGCTGTCCTCGGGCAGCTGTGGAGGGTCGTCCGATATTACCTGTTAATAATAATGACTATGACAATAATGACCTGACGTAGAAGTTTTTGTGGCAAAAACGTCAGTTAACTAGAGGCTTCCTTCCGATATTAATTTTATCGACAACTCAAAATTCAAAAAATTCAAAATTCAAAATATTTATTCAGTAAATAGGCCACATGAGGGCTCTTTTATAAGTCGGTAACATGAGTGAATCTACCAGCGCTTCGGACAAGACCATCATTGCGGAGAAGAAGCGCCGCAAGAAACTCCAGCAGAAGGTAATTTTTTCAATCATAATAACAAAATAATACTTAAAAGTAAGTTACATTAATAATATAAATAATAAGGTAATAAAGTAACAATAAATTCCTAAAACTAGCAAAAATAAAATTATTACAAATGTAAGGTCAATAAACTTTAAACTATAAAGACTATGAGAACAACACGACGAGGTCTAGCTACGTCAAATGTTTCAAATACTTATTTCAAAGTGTCATAAAACTAATTATTTTCACAATTTTTCTTTTGCGATTTTGAGTATTCAAATGCTTCTTAATATTATATTTCTTAGCTACGAAACTAATTTCACAGTCACTACGATGAATTTTTGTGGAGGGATGGAACATAAGTTATCAAGATCGTAGCAGGTGGAAAGAAGTGGTCTCTGCCTACCCCTCTGGGAAACAGGCGTGATTTAATGTATGTATGTACCGATTGTGATTGATTGCACAGCCTTACAGAATAAGAAATAATAAGAATATGTAAGTGGTATACCAATAGAAATTTGTATGCTCAAATAATAATTTTATAACCCCTTTACCTTTGTGAGTACTTCGAAGTCGTTCTGGCAGTTCATGTATGGAAACACCAATAACAAGCTCAACTAGGCACTGGTCCTACCGCCGGCGAGTAAGCTATGAACTATCGGCTATTTTCTTGTCTAAGAAACGAACAAAAGATCATCGCTCCCGTGTAAATAAAAGAGAGAGATATATATTTATAGTTCATAGTTGAGCTAGTATAGCTCACTCGCTCAGCGATAAACTATAAATTTATATCTCTCTCTCTTTTATTTACACGGGAGCGATTATCTTTTGTTCGTTTCTTGGACAAGAAAATAGCCGATAGTTCATAGCTTACTCGCCGGCGGTGGGACCAGTGCCCTAGAGAGAATTAGAGCGACCATACATCGGTCCATATCTACACATAAATAGCTTCACGCCTGTTTCCTAATGGGGTAGGCAGAGACTATGGATCGCCAAGTGCACCGGTCTAAACATATAACTTTCGCTTCCTCTATTCATCAACCCCTTCATGCACGTACGTCGGTTTCGGGTGCTTTTGATTTGACCCTTATTCAGTACATCGCGAATCTGAGTACTGTATGTGCGTGTAGGGCGTCCCCTACCGACATCGCCACTCACTCGCTCGCCATTCTCATCTATTATCCTATACTGACTCGTGGTCACTCTGCGCTTTGTCACTAAGTTTCAGCGAAGCCCCGCCCGGGCGGGGCTCCTGTTTCTGGGCGGTTTGACCTTCGGGCAACTGAAGATACCTAACGAACCTACTTTTACAATCACAATTATTATTGGAAGGTCGAATCTGCGTGCAACTTTTGTGAGACAAAAAAGTGTCACCACTCAATCCTATATTATCCCTAGGTATTATTTTAATGGTCCCTTACAACACACCGATCTCCCTTATGTTGTGCGCGACAAACATGAAATAGTTCTGTTTGCCGATGATACTTCACTTTTATTTAAAGTAGGTAGAAAACAGGTAAATTTAAATGATATTAATGATACGTTGTCAACAACTGTTGACTGGTTTACAGCCAACAACTTACTTTTAAATGCCAAGAAAACCAAGTGCATGAAATTTTCTCTATCTAATGTGAAAGGAGTGAATGGGACTAGTATAAAACTAAAGGATGAGACAATGGGATTCGAAGATAAAACAGTATTTTTAGGTATTACTTTGGACTCAAAACTGCAATGGAATGCACATATATCCACCCTTGCTGGTAAACTTAGCTCTGCAGCTTATGCGGTAAAGCGCATCCGCCAAATTACAGACGTCGAGACAGCGAGACTGGTGTATTATAGTTATTTTCATAGTGTCATGAGTTATGGGATTTTGTTGTGGGGAAAAGCGGCCGACATTCAGGCCATCTTTGTATTACAAAAGCGGGCTATACGTTTTATTTATCAACTGGGTTCACGGGTCTCACTCAGAGATAAATTTAAGGAAATTAATATTCTTACTGTAGCGTCGCAGTATATCTTTGAAAATATCATGTATGTACGAAAACACATACATGACTTCAGGCATAACCGTGACGTTCACAACCTCAACACGCGAAATAAGGATAAACTCGTAGTCCCAGGTCATCGTCTTCGTAAAGTAAGTACATCGTTCGTGGGGAACTGTATACGCTTCTACAATAAGATACCTACTGATATTGTCAATATGCCGCTCAATAAATTTAAGTCTCGCATTAAGTGCTGCTTGATGGGTAAGGCATATTATACTGTAAATGACTTCCTAGATGATAAAGACGTTTTTAAGTAGTGTAATTGGGGTTCTTCTTTTTAAATAGTAATAATAGCTGAGCACTGGGCAGCGCTTATTGCGAAATACCTTTTAAGCCAATAATGTAGACATTTTAAAATTTAAGTTTACCTAATGTTTACTTTTCTTGTTGTATTTTTATTGGTTCTTGTGCACAAGATAGTTTTGAAATGAGAACACATTGTGATGTTTCTCGCCGGACAGCTACTTTTATTGATATATTGTCCGGCAGCATGAGCATGTCATGCTCACTCAAAGGTCTTTGCTTACGGCGGCGTCGTTGATCGGGTCGCCACCTTCCCGAACACATGGTTGAGGGAGGCGATGGCTGAGATACGCGTCATACTCGTGAACGGGTGCTGTCTGTGGGGTCCGGTCTGTTCACGCTTGCAAGGAGCTGTTTTCCATTTAGTTATTTAAATGACTGTTCCTGACGTAGAGACCTCGTTATGTTGTTCTCCTAGTCAATATTTTTAATTTAATTGAGCTTACATTTGTAATGATTTATTTGTGTTAGTCTTTTTTTTTAATAATTATTTATTACTTTATTACCTTGTAATGTTACTTTTAAGTATTATTGTATTTTATGATTGGAAAAAATGACCTTCTGCTGGAGTTTCTTGCGGCGCTTCTTCTCCGCAATGATGGTCTTGTCCGAAGCGCTAGTAGATTCACTACATATTACCGACGTGTAAAAGAGCCCTCATGTGGCCAATTTACTGAATAAATATTTTGAATTTTGAATTTTGAATTTTACCTTTGTAAGTACTTCGAAGTCGTTCTGGCAGTTCATGTATGGGAACACTCCCGTAGCTAGCTCGACTAGAGAGATGCCGAGCGACCATACATCAGCCCGGATATCGTAGTCAGGCCGCGTGGGGTCCGGCGGATCTATCCGCTCTGGCTGTGGGACAAAAACATTGCAATGTCACCATGTTCTAAGTAAGCTATAGTTATTGCTTGCTTTGTGCCTGGAACTTTAAAGGTTGTGAGACATAACCATACACCGGATTGACGAGGGCAAAAATGCACCAGTGCTAGTGATTCATTAAATGTCGTCCATAGTCCAGTCCATATTGAATTTCAAATCTTATCACCACGTAATAAGATTCATAATACATAAGTATGCAGTATGATGCTCGGTTTGACGTCATGACATGACCTAGTGTCTTATACGACGGACGTTAAACATTTACCACCATATAAGCCGCGCAGCCGGCGCTCCGCGTCTTCGAGAGTCAACCAGACGTCCGCTGATGCCGAAGTCGCATAGTTTCACGATGCCGCGCTCGTTTAGCAGTATGTTGCTCGGTTTGACGTCATGACGTAGCGTCTGATACGACGGACGTTGAACACTCACCGCCATGTAAGCCGCGCAGCCGGCGCTCCGCGTCTTCGCCTTCGAGTCAACCAGACGTCCGCTGATGCCGAAGTCGCATAGCTTCACGTTGCCGCGCTCGTCCAGCAGTATGTTCCTAGGTTTGACGTCATGACGTAGTGTCTGATACGACGGACGTTGAACACTTACCGCCATATAAGCCGCGCAGCCGGCGCTCCGCGTCTTCGCCTTGGAGTCAACCAGACGTCCGCTGATGCCGAAGTCGCATAGCTTCACGTTGCCACGCTCGTCCAGCAGTATGTTGCTCGGTTTGACGTCACGATGTATGACGCCGTGCATGTCTTTTAGATATGATAAAGCGTTCACCGTCTGAAAAGGTGAAATGAACATTATCAATGTCCAGTTAAAATTGAAATTTTATTTTTAAAAGCAGTGCTTTCGTCCTTTTAATAATGAGATGATACGTTATTCTGAAAGATGAGATAAGAAATGACTTGCCTTTCCTTTTTACCTGGCTAAGGGTGCGGCACGACTAGGGAATGCAAATAACCGGTTATAACCGCTTTTAACCGGTTATTTTCATACAAAAACGGTTAATAACCGGTTAAATTGCATTCCCTAGGCACGACTCAGGCGGAGATGAGCGGAGTGGAGCGGAGCTGTGAAAATATTAACCAATAGAATCTAAACTAACGTGTACAAGGCGCCTTCTATTTGGTTAATATTGGCACAGCTCCGCTCCGCTCCGCTCGTCTCCGCCTCCGTGGAGCCGCACCCTAACTGGCTATCTAAAAGATGTATGAAAGGGTTGTGGCAGGGGGAGAGCTAAGAGATGTATGGAATGTGTGAAGAGCGATGTGAAATACAAGGGGGTGAATACTGTGATGACGGCTGATAGGGATGTTTGGAAGAAAGACTGCGCCGACCACGAATGATTGTGATACGTGGGTGAATCAACTTTTATGGTACTCATTTTCTTTTGCGGTATTAAAGATTTCCTCGTGACTTATGGTTAATAATAATGAATGAATATTAAAATCAGACCACCAAATTTACAGACCTTACATGTTAAACACCTCAAATATTGTTTAATCCTCCAAAAAACCTGGTAATTCAGGGGAAAATGCACATTTTCCATACGAAACTTAGGGACAACATTGTCCGCTACGTTACCAACTGTATTATTATTTAAAACAGTACTATTTTTAATCAAATCATTTCAAATGTTAGCCTATTTGTCTGATTTAATAAGCGTGTAAGCCAGGTAATTAAAGAATAAATACTTTTTCTAAAAAACATACCTATCACTTGTAAAACATGTCGAAAAATGGGGAGTACCTTAAAAGTTGATTCACCCACGTGCAAGATGATTATGATGATGATGATGATGATTAAAAGCATATAGAAGGTAGAAGAGCAAACAGGCTGATAAGATGATGGTGAGTTTTTCTACCTTTCTTTCTATATTACCGTGAAAAAATGATGAAAATAACTTTCGTCATGTGAACTTACCGCAACGGTGACTTTCCCCAATATAGCTTCAGGGATGGGCGCTCCGAGCCTCTTCAGCAGCTTGTCGAAGCACGACGCCATCAGTTCCATACAAATCCATACGTCGGCGTCGGTGACGAAGCAACCCAGACACCGCACTGTGCCGAATACAATACAACGTAATACAAATACAATACACAAATAAGTTTCTGGCGAAAACAAAAATTGGGGCACGCTTTGGCCACCGACTGCTGGGGCCCGTTTCACGTAAAGTATTAGTCTAATAAATATTAGTGTTTTGTCTCATTTTTTACTTACGAGACAAAACACTAATATTATTAGACTGAAGGTGCTTTTCCACCGGCGATGCGCGACGAGACGAGGCAGGACGAGAATTGAAACTTGTATTGAAAAAATCGCGCAAAGTCATAGCGCGCGCGCGGTGAAAATGGGTGTTTTAATACAAATAAAAATTCTTGCGCCGCCTCGTCTCGTCTCGCGTCGCCGGTGTAAAAGCACCTTAATACGCTTTGAGAAACGGGCCCCTGGAGGGTATTGTGTTTCACAGCTTTTATATGTATGTATGTTCCTTTGTGGCGCTCTAGAAACTAAACGCGTGGACCGATTTTGATGATTCTTATGGCAATCGATTTGTCGTAATCTCGTGAGTGTCACTAAAGATATGACAGTAATTAAAATTCAATATGGCGGCGACCAGGCGCCGATATTATTAAAAGAAACAATCGCTTCGTTACGTCACTTGTGAAGCCCTCGAAAGTTTGTCGAAATACGCAAGCAACGCGTAACCCTTCTGGATCTTTACTTCCCCTTCAGAAATCTCCTTTCTGAGAACTTTCTGAGGTTTCCCGTTGAAAGTGAACGTGACCTTAAACGCAATTTTTCCAAGATATGTAAGGCAGTAAATTATTAAATGTTTTTCCCGTTTCGTGAATACTTGAGTGAGAATGATTGCATCGGCAGACGAAATTCGGTTCGCAATTCAGTTTTGATATTGTTTAATGAAGCAGTATTTTGAAAGTATCCATTCCAAAAAACAAAAGTTATCTCTCCTGTGGTCACAGAACAGATAAAACCGGTCAAGTGCGAGTCGGACTCGCGCACCGAGGGTTCCGTATTGAAGATCCGCAAAAGAAAATACTCATTTTGTTATGAGCTTTATTTTCTAGGCAATAAGGTCCATTTTGACAAGCTAAAATTTTAATACAGATTTCTTAGTTTTTTTGTTATTTCTCAAAAACTGTAAATAATGAACACTTCATTTTATTTTTCCCATAAAATATAAGTAATTATCAATACGTCAGGGTTTTTTTCTGATTTTTTGATTCTTAAACTTCGGAGATAAAGGGGGGGGAACGGTCATTTTATGTACATTTTTGGCTATAAATCAAAAAGTACATAAAAGAAAATTTAAAAAAAAATAGTTTTGAAATGTGCAGATTAAGCCCTTTCATATGACCCCATTTGCTATAATCAAACCACTTTTATTTTTCAACCCCCCATTCTAGACACCTTTTTAAATATTTATAAAAAAAAAACCATTTTTTTTTACTATAAACAGATGCTGGCAAGCAAGTTGTATAACTATGCCAAATTTCAAGTTGATAGCATTTGTAGTTGCTGAGAAAACCTGCTGTGACATACAGACAGATAGACAGACAGACAGACAGACAGACAGACAGACAGACAACGAAGTCTCACCATAAGGGTTCCTTTTGTACCATTTTGGTACGGAACCCTAAAAACAGTAGAAGTGTCAAGTAGTTGGGTTGGTTAATTTAATTAATACTAAAATTATGGTCACCAAATTTTTATGTTAAAACCTGTTTAAAAGTGAACCGATTAGACGAGTAAGAAATACTCAACGTAGGGCGGCCATGATACTGAATAAAAATATTTCATTTAATGATTATTTAAATAAAAAACAAAGTAATGGTCTTAACGCTTTTAAATCTATGACGTCTTGTTCCTAATGACGTAGTTATTTTAAGTTTACTTTGTTGCTACACGACTCCGCAGTCACCCTGTATATCCGAGCAGTGTTATAAAAAGTATGTTATCCTTGTCTATCCGTAGTAGTTTAGTTTGTGTCTTGCTTCAACCAGTGTAAAATGATTAATTCAATGACTTCTTCCCCACTGACTAACTAACATACACAACTGACCAGTGATATCTAAATCAAATTTAACATCGTCGATGGAGCTCCACTCTCGCGGATCTCCTATTTCTGAGTGTTTTGGCCCTTCGAGCCAGCTGAGATCTTACATACAGGGATCGTAAAATGCGAGCAAAATCGATTGAAACGACCTGTGACGACCAGTTAGGGTTGGCGATATCTTTATGAACTAAAATATTAGGTAATAATATAATGTTTTTGAGTAGCTTAGTTTTATTTTAATTTCAATAAGTTTAGTATTAACTTTTAATTGTATTTTTTTTAATTATACTTTATTTTTAGAATTCCGAATTTATTGGTTTGAAAGTGTAATCAAACCAATAAATTCCCAATTTTACACTTGGGATAGTAAGTAATAATTTTCTCAAGTTCGATGGCGAGACAATGCAAACATATCAAGTTAATACTCGTAAATCTGTAGACAGTTTATTTATCAATTCTAATTAGTTTTAGTTCAACATTATAGATAAACTATGGACACTGATAAGAGCAATTTAGTACCATAATGGTAATAATTAGTTTCATAAATATAAACACATTCCTCCATTTAATTTAATTTATTCGATTATATAAGTGACAAGTGACAACCTTAGCACTGCAATTGAATTTTTCTCGCGTTTTTCAACCCTACCTCATATTTATGATACAAATTTTGATCAGTTAAGCATTAGGGAAGTGACTTATTTAACAGTGTACATACCTATGTAAGGGCAGTCATGGGATCCCAAAACGACGTCCAGATCCATAAGTATCCGTTTCGTTTCTTCGGAGTTGCCAGAACGACGCATTTGCTGGAAGAAAATAAAAATTACATCGTTGTAGCTCGACCAGAGGGCTTATTGTCTAACGCACTCGCAATCGCAACCGGCTTCAAAGTGGAGCAATTTTTTCATTGTGTATGCAGACAAGCCTTCGATTTTCAAAATGAAAACGATCGTGATTGCGAGTGCGTTAGACAATAAGCCCTCAGAACTGTTTTAATCATACAGGAAAACCTCTAATCTGATCGAATGGTTAGATAGAAAAAAAACTCATGTTCCAAGGTGCATGAAGACTACTTTCCTATCAAAATATTCGATCAAATAAGAGGTTGAGAAAGTAAAGGGATGGTTTAATACAGGAACAATAGCATATTTTGGAGGCAAAACAAGTACATCAATGAAACTTTGTTTATAACTTTATCTTGACCATACCACTTGGCTGGTTTGAGGTACCATGCCACTTGGCTGGTCTGAGGTACCAAACCTTGGCTGGTTTTCGGTTTACCTTGACCGCGATGACGGCGCCAGAATGCCGGTGCAGCATTTTGACGACGTGTCCACACATTCCAGATCCCAGCTCCCCCAGGTGTTGAAGGAAACTCAAAAGTAATATGGTCGGACAACATCGCTTTTAATCTAAATTAAATCTGTTGGTATGTGATACCATACCCACTTGGCTGGTCTGTGGTACCATGCCACTTGGCTGGTCTCTAGGTTTACCTTGACCGCGATGACGGCGCCAGAAGGCCGGTGCAGCATTTTGACGACGTGTCCACACGTTCCAGATCCCAGCTCCCCCAGGTGTTGGAGGTCGTCGACGTTGGAGCGGTACTGGACGTTGTTGACGGTAAGGTTACCGCTGGACTGGAAGACAATCGTCATATCATCATCATAATAAATGGGTGTCCCTCGGAATCCCTAACAACGTTTGTCCTAATACATCGTTTGTCCGAATTTTTATTTGTCCTAAACTGGTTTTTAGATGTGTCAGGCAACTTTTAACAAATAAGAATATTGTATTAAAGTATTGAATGAAAATAATGTTACATTCTATTGGAAATTATTTCAGTCTTATAATTAGTAACATACGCTTCATTTTAGGTTGTGTCCCTATTTACCCCGTTTTACGGTATTTAAGTATTACATCGTTGTCTAGTACCCATAGTACAAGCCTAGAGCTTAGTTTAAGACTAGGTCAATTGGTGTGAGATTCTCTCTGGATATTTTGACGACGTGTTAGCTTGGTTGGTAATGACTCTGCCTACGAAGCTTGTGGTCCACGGTTCGATTTCCGGTAGTGCAATTATTTGTGTGATGAGCGCGATTGTTCCTGAGTCTTAAGCCGGCCATACACGTTACGGTTACCTGAGAGGTCTACCTGTGCAGGCGACCGGAGCAAAACCAAAAACCAATTCTTTCGAGTGACACCGTACGGTGAACCTGTGCGTGTGTTCCGTGTCCTCCGGTCGCCTGCGCAGGTAACCTCTCCGGTGGACCGTAACGTGGATGGCCGGCTTTAGATGTTTTAATAATTGAATACACACCTTGTGGACCTCTCGCATCCGGTTTTCCGTTTCCGCCGCATGGGGCGACCGAGGCCTATACGCCGGAATATCTCTATTGGCGAAAACTGAAACAAAACTGATATTTAGGCAGTAAAACAGGACGGTCTGACATTGGGTCAAATAAGGTATACACACATGTAAAAAGAGCTCCGGGCTCGGTGAGGGGATATGTTTGTGCATGTTGCCTACTGACAAACCGATAAGAAGGTGAATACACAATCCATTATAATAAAATAGTATTTCAATTGATATGTAATTTATTTCATTAGCACTTTTAATCAAACTTTGTCCCAAGACTACAGAAACAGTACCCTGTCGCCTTATTGTGATTAAAATAAAAATAATTGATGAGATTGAATTTTGTACATACATTGATCTTGGTATGTAAGACAGAGGAGTTGTGATGCAGAACCATTTTTACTGTTTAATTCACTATTATTTCAAGAGAAAGTTGGCAGGAGACTGTTCAAATTTCCAATTAGTGATTTGCTCTTTTACGTGATTAAGTCTCATTGTACAAAGTGACACTTAGCATAACAGCCCAGAATAAATAAAAAATATTGAAACTAATCGCCCAGCGTACATTACACTGTCCTAATGGGCAGTTTTGATGTAAAAATGTTTTGGCTTATACAATGCACACTGGGCGTTTAGATGATCTTGCGTGTCTTTTCTTGGGCGGCACGAGGTAATATTTCGATTTGTATTGTTTTTAACGCGGCAACCATCACTGTCAAGTGAAAGAGCTATCATAACGTTGACAATACAATAACAAGACGAAAGCTATACATTTTGAATATAGGGTGTTTGATTATTTTCATCGCAAGGAAATCTTATGACAGTTACTAGTGCGTTGTCCCGGTATATTTTAGGAATTGTAGGACCATCAGGGATATTGGAACACGACAGAACAAGCAAAGCCAAAGGTTTAAATACTACATAACTTTTCTCATTTTTGCCTTACCTATTGAATTTGTTAGTGACTGAAATACACACAAAAAGCGGCCAGGTCAGGAGTACTCTAAACCAATGCATGTGTATAAAAAGACTTATTAGTGTGGAGGAAGCGAGGGAAGTTTGTCTGGATCGTAGCAAGTGGAAGGAAGTGATCTCAGCCTACCCCTACAGGAAAGAGGAGTGATTGTATGTATGTATGTAGAAATACACTATCCCCAATTGTATTGGACAACTGATGGGCAAGGATCTAAACATGAATTATTAAACCAATGCAGACAAAATTTGTCTTTAGTCAGCACAATCTAATATACTGAAAAACTATTCCTAATAAGTATTATAAAATTTCAATGCCAATTTATTCAAATAACCCGCTAATAATGTTTACAACCAACACGAAAACTCACATACTTTTCATGATATTTTTACTGAATGCTTGTATCATGCATACAATCAAAATCTATCGCGAAATCATGTTTAAATGTGCATTAAAAACATAACGTGAGCAGTTTTGAATACCATGTATAATTCAGTTTATAAGGCTGAAATAGCGTAAGAAAAACACGAGTGCGACAGTGTATGGGACAATATAAGGGTCGTGTTTGAAAGACTTCGAATGGAGTATGGCGCTTACTATTTAGAACAAAGCTATGTAGGATGGATTGAACTACTTACGTGGTCTCGGCCGCCTCCCACTGCCAGGTCTACTAGCACCCAATGCACTTGGACTATGAAAAGGAGTTTCTTTACGAATACGACACTCGTTCTGGAAACGCTCCTCTAAAACTTTTAGTTTACCTTCTATAGTATGGTTCGACATTATAATTAACACTATTATCCCCCGTTTAAACACTTTTAAGTACCATTACATTGATTGTTTGTTCCACAAATTCACAATCATGAAGAGCTGGGGTCCAAGGATTTCCTTATTTCCTTCCATGAGACCACAGACTAAGTACGTGCGACGTGCGTACAGATAGTGTATGATGGGTGACATGACATGTCAAGAAAATTTTTTTTTAAGTTTTTTTATGAGGTTTTGATGTACATTGCGTGCCGCTATGCGCAGTTCGATCACATGAATCGATTAATCGTAACTGTTTTTATTTCTGTTTATAAATATAAGACGGAACAAAACGTTAGGGAATTCTCATATCGTTATCAGAGGCCCTACTTTGAAAATCTAATCTTATCAATAATCTTTCTCTCGATTTAGTTATAATTACTAGTGCAGAGGTGGAGCTAATGTAACTTCGAACTTCGAATTTAAAAGTAGGGGCCTTTCCGTAAGTAATACTGAAAAACGGAACCCTTATAAGATGATGGTATTCGTCTGATCCGTCAGTGTGTGAAGATACTTTTTTCTAAAATGGCTTAATCTCTAACGACTCTTTCCATATTCGTTTTTAAGGTTCCGTATCCAAAGGGCTTCAAACGGGACCCTTTTTCTAAGCCTACGCTGTCCGTCCGTCCGTCCATCCGTCTGTCCTAACGATAAAGAGCTGTATTTTTCGAAACGTGAGAAATAGCGGATTGCTTTTTGTTACTGTGTTATAACGGTGGATTCTAACTAATAAAAATACTTGAAAGTTTTTCCAACGTATTTTTTTTTGTATCGTAAAAGTGGTAAAACATACAAGTGTCAAGTGTTTAGTATAATTATAGTAACAACCCTAAAGAAAAACAAGAAATACAAAATTCGGTCAAGTGTAAGTTGCGGCTAGCGCTATTTTATTATTGGGTAAAGTTAATGGTGGCAAACCGTGGTTTATTTAGAAATATGACAAAACTAAAGGCTTAAATCAAAGTTATGTGTAATAATAATAAGGAAATGGCGACTCCATTGATTCTAGAACCACGTTTTGGCACCAAAATCATAACCCTGGTTATAAAATCGGAATACAATAATATCTACTGTGTGGCAGTATGGAACCCTCAGTGTGTGAGCCCGACTCACATTAGACTCAAATTTTCATCGTAGGTAGAGGCTTAACGGGTTGCCCAAATTCGACCAACTAGGTGTCGTCAGATTCGTCAAACGACGCGAGAGCAAATATTAAAAAAAAATGCAAATCTAAAACTATACAAAACATTTTGTATGTCGACGACAACATCTAAACATGCAGTCGGGTTTTTAAAGCTTGGATTTGTTAGACATGTTACCTTTTCCTTCCTATTAAAGAACTTGTATGGTTCACCTGTCTTTTCGCTAGATTCTCACGTCGAGAAATGCTCATATTATTTGCACCTATCGCATCATTAAAACTAACATTCTCTTACATAAACAAACTACCCTTCAATCACAAGAAAAATATTCACTATACAGCATGCAATTTAAGTATAATATAATAATAAACACTTACCATATGTGCGAATTATTTTTTTGTATCTTTTAAATTTAATTAAACAGTCTAGGACAAAATTTAAACCACCACGATAAAACAAAATGAAATAAAACAAATAGGACGAAATAAAAATAAAGAAAAGCAAAAAAAAACGATAATACTTCACAAATTTCATTATTTTCCATAACTGAACGCAATTGATGCTACACCTTCACCGCCAGTCGTCTTAGAACTTTTAAGCAAAGAGCTACTCAAGCAACTGAGCAAATGAAGGGTTAAATGGAAAGTTAAAAAGTATCGTGGAGTGTGGCCAGTATCGCCACACAATTCCCCCTAACGGGTCGCCACTTTCCCGGAAACGTTGTTGAAGGATTCGATGGCAGATACGCGTGAACGGGCGCTAAGGCCCTACTTTGAAAATCCGAAGTTCGAAGCCTTATAATCTGTGGTTCGAAGTTACCTTAGGCCCTACTTTAAAAATCGAAGTTCGAAGTTAAGTTAGCTCCATCCCTGTCACTCGTGATTCGTGACTATATCGAGATAAAGAGATGGAGCTAACGTAACTTCGAACTTCGATTTTCAAAGTAGGGCCTCTTATCTCCACCCCTTTCTCTCGATTTAGTCTCAAGTCCCGAATGACGAGTGACAGAGATGGAGCTCGCGTAACTTCGAACTTCGATTTTCAGAGTAGTGCCTCTATTTGTGGAGTCCGGTCTATTCACGTTCAGTTTTAATAATTATGATTTATTACTTTATTGTATTACCTTGTAATGTAACTTACTTTTAAGTATTATTGAAAAATGACTTTCTGCTAAAGTTTCTTGCGGGGGCGCTTTTTATTCTCCGCAATGATGGTCTTGTCCAAAGCGCTATTAGATTCACGGAATGTAAAAGAGCGATTGAACGATTACGGACGTGTAAAAAAGCCCTCATCTGGCCAATTTACCGAATTTAAATAATTTGGATACTGTTTTTTTAATTTAAACGCTGCTCCAAGTCGACGGCTTCGCCCAAGATTCGTTTTGGCATATCTTAATTTAACGTAAAGAAAGAAAAAACGCGTATTTGTAGACTAGTGTCCTACTAAAAAACAGTTAAATATTTTTATAGCTACTCTTAATCGGAGACAGAGAGGCCTCATGGCGCTGGTGGGCTTTGTGAGGAACACAAAGAATAGCAAAAACATATGGAAAAAAAGACTAGAATAAACTTAAGAGTCACTATTAGTCTTGACGCTGGTTAATAAAAGGATTTGAATTTGAAATTGATGTTGAAATGCCCTCTTGTTCTTGTTCCAAAATGTTTACATAACGTACGTCCGTGGAAATGAGGGCCCAATATTACGACTAAAGGACAAGTATCCATAGTAAAAAAAAAAAGAGAAGGCAAGTTCTGTCTGTTCTTTTCTTGGTTCTTGGTTTATTTAACTCACATCCCTAGCGTTTGACGACTTTGACGTTAACTTCCTTCGGACCGAGATTCAGTCAGTCAGAACTACTCAGCACAGATTATAGGGTACCTATGTCTGACTACTCAGAAGGAAAGTGCCATTCGTCTGATTCCGTTCACTTGTCGTTGTCGTTTGCGTTTTATTGTATCGCATTATTTGCTTGTAAGCAGACAGACTAATTCCTTGAGCTGTGCGATATGTGTAGTTGTACAATAAATAGTAAATAAGCATAATGCAGTCTACGACGGAAGGGTGTTTGAATATCGCCGAGTTGGCCAACCAGCTGACTCGGGAGAAAATATTTATCAGCTCTGAGAGGCAGCAGCTACAAAGTCTTAATGAAGAAGTGGAGAAGAGTGCCTTAGAGTTGTTGCAAGCTGCCTGGATATGCTCGCAGCAGCGTCAGAATCTTACGGACTTGCTGAACGCGCGATGTGAGGCAGAGTCAATAGCTGCCTGCCAAAGAAACAGCCTACTCGAAGGCACAACCTTCATAGACGTTTATAAAGTCCTCAAGTACAAGGTAAGTTTTTTTTAATTTAACACGCCGAAGGCGTCAGCGAACAGTGTTTTTAATGTTTGTTTTTAATGGTTATTTACAAATTCTTTTACCTGAAATTGAGAAAGTTTTCATGCCATAAGTTTCTAAAGTGTTGTTATAAAACTTTCTTATGTATTATTATAAAAAAAATAACATGTAGAGAGTGTCCAATCATTATTAATTATTTTGTTGACAGCAGTATCCACCCACTTTTTATTGGCATGAAATACTGCTTTTGTGTGCTTGTATTGTGTTTTAACCACAACTACAGAGTTGTCACTATACTTTAAAAAAAAACCCGTACTTAACTACCATTATCACCATTATCTACATAATTATCACATATATACATTACATCAGTCATACATTATCACCAACATATATATTATAAAATGACTGGCTTACTGATCGCTCAACACACAGCCAAAACCGCTAGACCTAGGGACTTGAAATTTAGAGGGAATATTCATTAGATATTCATCCCCTAAGGGGTTAACATAGGGAGGTAGCATGCAAGTAATTAAATATAAAGTCGCCATCATCCTCAAGTTGATTTATAATACACCAAATGTCCAGGTCATATTGTCAAGTTATAAATTAGGGCAAAAATCTATATAAGACAAAAACCTAAATTATCGTTTGTATATTTATTAGAGATGCGCCGAATATTCGTTTGGTATTCGGTATTCGGCGTATTCGGCATCTTTTTCACTATTTGTATTCGACCGAATTATTCGGTTTTGGTGCCGAATATATTCGGTTCGAGTATTTCTATTTTTTTGGCTACACGAAACGGTATAGAACTAAAAGACCAAACTTCTTATGTAAGATTTATGTTATTTTAGTAATAATAAGCACCTTTGTTTTTATTTGTAACGTAATCGTACGATGTTTTAAAGCAAAGTGACAGCGCGGTGTTCGCGGGTGAGGTACGGCTCGCTCGTCATCTAGCCAGCAGCGACACGTAGCGTACATGTTAGAACCTGTTTACGCGGCAAAACAATGAAATGGCAAACCGAATAATTCGGCCGCATATCCGGTTCGGTAAAGGTTTAACCGAATAGTATTCGGTATTCGGTTATTCGGCGCATCTCTAATATTTATAAATTTTTCTGTGAGGTAGGATTTTATGATAAATATTCAAATATAAAAGTCCAGCAAAAGTACATTGACGAGTTGTGTCTCATGTTTGAGGTGAGAGCTATTATGAGATTGTGAATATGCAATGTACTTCTACTAGTATGCTTTTGCTGGAGCAATGTAAATCAGCCTTTAATGTCGTCAGTTTCAGCACCTGCACCTTTTATTTTTATGTGGTCTCCGTATTTTGGTGAATCTGGATTGGACTTTTTCGAGCAGGGCCTCTATTCAACATGGTAAAAACAATATCGTTTTTGATCTGTTATCGTATTGTCACCGTTGTGATAGCTCTTATTTACTTGACAGTAATGGTGTCTGACGTCATAAGAATACCGTAACAGGTCAACTACGATATCGTTTTTACCATCGGGAATAGAGGCGCAGGATATCTTAGGCAAAACAAGCATACTCCAAATTGGGTCTTAATAATTTATTTATTTGTAGTATTGATTCTGGAGTTAGGACTCCAAAGGCTTTCCTGATGAGATAGATTAAAGATCTTTTAGTGATTGCTGTTATGTGCTCCTCCCACTTTAGGTCCTTCGTTAACTTGACTCCAAGATCGGTTTTCACTTTGACTGGCTTAGGTTGGGTTTCTTCTAGGTTATATGCAAAGTACATATTACAGTTCCCTATTTATCACGATGCATTTTTCTTTATTCAGGTTAATGAGCCACTTCTTTGACCAGTTAGCTTCGATATCATGTTTAAGTAACCAGTAAGTCAAATGTGTAGGTTATATATAGTACAGGGCCAAGAACAGAACCCTTTGGAACGCCACTGTAAATCTCTCGCTGCCATGACAATTTCTCCCCAACTCTTACACGGACGGTTCCATATCGCAGAAATGCGTCCACCCAGTTGAGAAGCTTTCCTTGTATTCCGACGAATTCCAGCATTTGTAGTAGTTTGACATAGAGACTTTATCAAACGCTTTCTCATAATCAAGTATTTGTAAAATT